>CM053037.1:37827120-38427120 GCA_028564925.1 Lithobates sylvaticus | reverse complement strand
GATCTACCAATGTTCTCGTTGGCCTTGATTTGGCTTCTTTGGCCATGACTTAGTTTAGTAATATGGCAAGATCAGAGATAATGGAGTCTGACCTCACCTTTTTTTTAAAGTGGTATTAAATCCAAGAACAAATATAATATATTGCGGCTTACTAATCCTTGCCGCCCAAGAGTTTTTTTTTTTTTTTTTTTTTCTATGTGGTGGGGCTGGGCCCGCACTGCACGGGTTAACTGCTCGTCTTTGTCTAGGGGATTGGAGAACAGAGAGATACTTGCCAAATCCTCCCATCTTCCCTGCACAAGACTGGTTGCTGTGGCTCCTGACAACCCCTACTCCTTCTCCCGCGCTCTAGTGGTCTTGTGCAGTGGACTGTTCTTGCTGTCGTCACATTAATAGATTGGCTCTGGACACAAGGACGTCAGGCACAATCCAACGCTGGATGGTGGGGGAGCGGTGTTTGCCGGTGGAGCAGAGGGTCAGGTGAGTGTACAGCTTTCTCCTCTCCCTTAAACAAAATGAGCAGTTAACCCGTGCAGTATTTGTGTTTTTAAAATTTAAACCTTCAGATTGGTGCCATCTTTCATGCCCCCATATCTTGAAGTGATGGCCTTGGATTCCTTAATTTCCCTTTTTAAAGGTCTGTACTTTGCTTTTGTTTGGCATATTTATGTATCCTCGAGTGGTAGCATCTCCACTGTGGCCCAGTGCAGCCATAGCAAAGCATCCTAGAGTCTCTAAAACTTGGCATACAAATTGATTGTACAAAGGTTGGCAAAGTATGTGCCCACACTCGATTGAACGTAATGCATTTTTGGGGGTGTCTTTAGATCAGGAAGAGCAGCCCATATGACCTGATAGTTTCAAACTTGACCTGTTGGTGGTACTGGAGGGTTGGAGTTGCTGATCCTTTCTATAGGACACTATTTCATCCTACTAGTTGTGCTATAATACAAGGTTTTACCAGAAGCTGAAATTTCATAACAGCTCTTGGTGATGGGATCAATGATGGGGGGGGTGGATGAGGTTGGTTGGTGGGTGTCTGAAGGAGCTTTGTTTTGATAAGGGGACCTGTTGGGATGGGGCATTTTCTTTCAGTGTGAAAATTTCCTCAGAGATTCATTTGACGATGGAATATTTATCCACAAATATAATAAAAATAAATACTAAACCTATACTCCTCTAATATTAAACATTCTAGTATTCCTGTCATTTGACAGTCAGCATTTACAGAAATAGAATATATTTATAGAAATTAATTTAAATTGGTCATAGTAAAAATTCTGTAAACACGGAATTGCCCTACCAACCATTTCAGGACTCCTACTCTTTGGTCCTTTCCCTTTTGCTGTGGCTGCTGCTTTCCATATTATACCATTGGGTTTTGAAAGAATAAACCTTACACCCTAATGTTCTTGTGTATCAGTCTTGTATATAATGCCATACACTGATCATTGGCCATAGACTTGCATGATGGCCTTACTTGATCCCATTTAACGGGGCTGCTTGCAAAGTATTACAATGTGTTCACCATCCTAAATTGTTTACTTAAAGCCTCAGCACTACTTAGTTCCTAACATCTTTTTATAATGCTGTCTGACACCCCTTGCCCTTTCAAATATGTGGCACCTGATCTTTTATTTTTTTTTATTTTTTTACCTAAACCTTTACTTAAAACCTTTTACTCTCTGACAGGGCTGGACAAACCCCAGGAGCCAAGTAGCTAATGCACCCAAAAATTGGACATCAATGCGTTCGCTTTTTATTGCAGCCAATAAAAGCTTGGCGTTCATCCCTGTACAATGTCAAGTCTGGTCATTTGTTGTAAGTCACCCCACCATGCTGACAATCCTGTAAGGGAAAACCCTAAGATACTTGGCCTTCAGAAACAAACTGCACTAGAGCACCTTGTTGGTCACATGCCCAAATTCCAACTCCGTAGTAATGGTGTAGGAGACTGAAGTTCAGTGACTAGAAGAGAAGCTGCAGTCCTCACTTTAGCAGAGGACAATTTTGGTAATGCAACCAACAGCTGAAGAAATCCTAGAGCAGGGGTAGGGAACCTCGGCTCACCAGCTGTTTTGAAACTACATATCCCATCATGCCTGTGATTGTTAGGGTCTTGCGATGTCGGGACTTGTAGTTTCAAAACAGCTGGAGAGCCGAGGTTCCCTTCTGCCACAAAGGGTAGGGTTTCAAGGCCTTTGCTATATTTTATTGAGCTGAATGGTCATGGGGGGGGGGGGGGGGGGGGGCTTCTTCTGGATCCGTTTTTAATGTTGGTATTCCAGGAAAATCCAGGACCTCCTGCTAAGAGCTAACCTTGCGGTGAGGAATGCACTTTTCTCTTTAGTGCCAGCTATAGCACTTTGACACCTGCGTAGGTGTGTACAGTCAGCGTGCCTGAACCATGTTGGCCCTGTTACCCTTTTCACAGGTGGCATTTCTTCATGCTTGTCAGCCTAAATGTGTTTGTAAAGTCACATTGTGACTTTGCTGGTATCCCCGCTGGTTTATACAGTCATAAACTGTGTGGTGTTTATTTTTTTTATTTTTTTTTATTAAATGATGAGGCTAAATACCTTTTTCTCACACCCCAGCTGTGCGGTCACGTGATCCCCTTCCACGCTCCTTTCTTAAGGAGAGCAGCGGGAAGGGGTGATAACGTCTCTGCTGGCTGACTCACGTCAGAGGGGAATATGTTGACCGCACAGCAGCGGTGTGAGAGAAGATGTTTAGCTACTGTTTTAAAAAAAAGCATAATGCTAATGACAGTATAAATAAGAGGGTATACAAGTATTTTTACCACATATTGCAGTGGAATAGTGGCAGGAGAGGTGGGGAGATCTGTTCTCGCACTGATAGGCAGGAAGGGGGAGAGGGGAGAGACTCGGAGCAGAGAGCGGGATGACGAAGGCACGTAAACTGACCACCGTATTATTATGGCTCAGCAGCCATGATTACCATGGTCCGCACACATTTTTTAGGGTCGCAACCACTTTAAGTACTTGATCTGTCAAACTACGACTTACGTGAACCTATTGGCTCCTGAGTTCTTAATGTATTTGTCCCTCTCTGATCTATGATACAGGATAGATTTCAGTAAACATCTTGTTTCTCTCCCCTGGTGCAGTTCACATGACCATATTCCCAGCACAAATCAACATTTCACAAGGTATCCAGAGTTTGCGTTTAGTGATCGGATTCTAATTGACCCCTCCCATTTGTTCAATTTTTTTTTTTTTTGAGATAGGCAAGGCAACAGCTGATCAGAATTTTACAGGCGTTCTAGACACTTGTTAAAGGGTTCAGTTCGCATTGATCCTTTTTTCAACTGAGTGCATTGAAAGGAAAATTAAATGCAAAATGCTGACCCTAAACCAGGCAAGGATGACACTAGCCTATTGAAATTTTGGTTGTGGTGTAATACTTCCTTTCCCAGAATATTATAACCGATCCTTGTCTTTTGCTCTTGCACAAATAACTCCCACATATATGTTTATCCAGCAACTATTTGTCAGTCTGAATTAGGAGAATTTATTCTCACAGCAGGGATTTATTTTCTTGCCTGGCAGTTATTACAGCAACGTAATCTGTAATTTATCTTCAGCTAAGCGATTTCTTAAAGTAGGTCAAAGATCTGCTCTACGGTCCACTTTTAATATGTGGTCAACAGCATTCCCCATTGCCTCCTGACTGTTCCGTGATTGGTTCTGTTAGCTGTCAGCAGGAGCCTATTAAATATGAAGGGTTGCGATCGTGCCCGTTAACTGTTTTTACAAAGTGTCTGATACCTGTAAAATAAAGGGGTTAAAGGCGAAGTTCACCTTTCTGAACTTGTTACACCAGTATATAGGGGGGGCTCCCCAGTTTCCTGTGAATGAATAGATAAAATTTTAAGTACCATCCGCCACTGCAGCTGATGGTTTGTAATTCTCAATGTACTGTGAGCGAGCTGGTGAGCGCTCTCGTAGTTCAGTGATCTTCCTTCTCTCAAGTAACTGCCTGCCTTTATTGGAAGTACAATCAGACCAACTATTCTGAGGGTCTGCAGGAGCCTGGCATTTTACCTATGATCTGATCGCGGGTGCAATGCTCTGCAGGCTCCTAAGGCAAACAAATAATGCTTATTTTTTAACCTGCGAAAAAGGTTTTCTCTTTTGGGGGAAGAGGAGAGAAACTTAAACATCTTTTTATAGTCTACCACTGAGAGAGGACCTCTGGGCTTTCCTGCTATGACAAAGTCTATCATAAAGTTTGAAAATGTGCATATATATAGTGGCGTTGCCGGCGGTAAAACAGCGTTATTTTTAGCCGGGGCGGTTTTAGCCCCCCCGCTAACAGCCGAGAGTGTTAAAACCACCGCAAAGCGCTGCTATAGCTGCGCTGCTTCATTCATTTCAATGGGCAGGAGCGGTGTGCACACTGGTCCTTCACTGCTCCAAAGATGCTGCTACCCTGTTTCCCCGAAAATAAGACCTAGCGTGATTGTTGGTGATGGCTGCAATATAAGCCCTACCCCCCAATTAAGCTCTAGTTAAAATCATTGTAGGTCTTATTTTCAGGGTAGGGCTTATTTTCGGGGAAACAGGGTAGGGCTTATTTGGGCGGTAGGGCTTATATTGCAGCCATCACCGACAATCACGCTAGGTCTTATTTTCGGGGAAACAGGGTAGCAGGACTTTTTTTTTTTTTTACCGTCGTCCTATCGCACAGCTTCAGCGTGAAAGCCCTCGGGGCTTTCACATTGGAGACAAAGCAGCGGCTCTTTCAGGGCGCTTTACAGGCACTATTTTTAGCGCTGTAGCGCCTGCAAAGTGCCCCAGTGTGAAAGGGGTCTTAGTGAGGGCAAATGTTCCAATGGCCAACTTTGTTCTAGTGCCATTTGGAAGGGGATATCCTCTTGTTTTGAGATCTCCAACTTTCTGCTGTATCCCAGAGGTCGTACTTATTCCCTACTCTTATCTAAAACGTAAAGTATTAGCTTTACTTGGTAGAGTATTCTGCATCACCTGCTCTTTAATGGATCCTCTGCAGATATATGTGGGGGAGAGCACTCCAATGGGGTTTTACAGAGTGTACAACTGCATCTAGAATTTCAAACAATTCTAGATGGCACTCCACCATAACAAATTAGGGCAGCCCCACTTCTTTCAAATACGTTCTGCTTGTTATGATCATAAGGCCCTTAAAAAAAAAATAACCTATCTAGAGAATCTCTTAATTTATAGTTGTGACTGCACCAGGGCTTTTATACAAGTAAGGTAAAGATTAGGGCCTTTTGGCCAATTCTGCAGGCTACTAAGTAGAGCTGGCGCTTTAGTGAACGCGTTAACAGTCCTGGCCCAATGGTATAATGTACAGGTGTGTGCCACATAATGTTCCAGGTATCTGGGCAAGCAGATAACATTTTTGTCTTTTTACTCAAGGTGAGTGATACAAGCAGGTAAGTCTCTCTCCCTTCCCTGTGTCCTGGACTTACATCCCATTGTGATGTAATCTAAACTGGAATCTGCACCAGTCTGAGATCAGCTGCGGTAGTGAATTGCCTGTCTGCTGCTCCTTATTTTATCTCCCCCCCCCCCCCCCTCCCTTGCTTTGGCTGGTTGTGAGTGGATTTCGGATACTCCT
This sequence comes from Lithobates sylvaticus, assembly GCA_028564925.1. Taxonomy (NCBI): domain Eukaryota; kingdom Metazoa; phylum Chordata; class Amphibia; order Anura; family Ranidae; genus Lithobates; species Lithobates sylvaticus. The sequence goes on along the minus strand of CM053037.1, from coordinate 38,421,492 downwards.
CGAAGCAATAAAACAATATAAAATTCAATCTGCTGCTAGTTTGATTTAGTTGAGTCAATTCTTTGCATCTAGTCTTTTTCACAGCTTACAGATCAGTCACGTGAGCAGGTTATGTGGGTGGGATTCGGATACAGATTCTATTCTCCAGTGGTTGTTTGGCTCATGTGCCTTCTATATGGAAGTGCCAGAAAAGTCCAGTTTGGTTCCACAGCAACCAGTCAACCTTTCATATTCCTGGTGGAGGCTAGGACATGAAGGGCAATACAGCATTCCACATCTGACACTTCCATACACAAGGCCCAGTTACCCTAGTAGATGCCCAGTTTGCCATTGTTGTTTGGATTGGGCATTTATGATTTCTTTATTCCACCAGTTTATAGCAAATATCAGTCCGCAGCTTGGACTGTGGGCCTTCAAGTTTGATAGCGGTAAGCTGTGAGAATGACTCTTGTTTGGTCCACTGTAGCTTTCTGGTCTCTGCACTCCAAGGCAAGATTTTTCTAACCACCCAAAACCCATTGTGTAACCACTTCAGTCTGTCCCACTCATCACTCGCTCACCTTCTTCCTTGTTTGTTTCTTCTGCAGGCAGAACTGATCCTATCCCCATTGTTGTTAAATATGATGTCATGGGAATGGGCCGCATGGAAATGGAGGTGAGTAAATGTACTATGTATGCAAATTGAAAATTCTCAAACGGGTTTGTGCACAGAAGTGCTAAATTCATAAATCTCACCCAGATCCTACAGCTTAAGGCACATCACTGCTGACAGGGGTCCTCCTATGGTTACTTTACCGCATCTTGTCTTTGGACTGGTGTTCATGCAGAGGACCAGTTTGATAGTCAAGTAACCATTATCTTTGAGAGCAAAGTCCAGAAATTGAAATAGGAAGATAGGGGATCTCACTGCTCCAGGAACACAAACAGATGGTGAACCTCTCTCTCGGTTCTGAAGCCGTAGGTGCTGGCAATTGCTAGTAGCAATGAACAGGAACAAACTTTGGACTGCTGCACTCTTTAAAAAAAAATACGCTTCTTTATTTTAAAAAATTCACATCAAAAAACAAATCACAGCAGACAAAAGAGCTGACGTTTTGCACTAGCAGTAGTGCTTATTCATAGCTCATGAATAAGCACTACTACTAGTGCGAAACATCAGCTCTTTTGTCTGCTGTGTTCTTAAAAGTGATATTAGCCGCTTCCGGTTTCCCATATCATATAGCTGATCAGGGCTCGCCGGTGGGAAGATAGAGCCTGGAGAGGCACAGGCTTCTCGCCACCTGTAAAAGCAATTGAGCGGCTGCAGGCATTATCCTGGTATACCTCTTGAGACTGATGTAAATGTACGTTAGGCGGTCTTTAAGTGGTTACGTTTCCAGTAAGTGGACTATATATAGATTTTTGTCTTTTTAAAAGGCAAAAACTTCTTTTTATTTTTTTATTTTATTTTTTTGCATTTGCAAATATGCTCATATACTCTTGCTCCCAAAACTGAAGTTGTCAGTCTTGCTGGTCAGATGATTCTGGTCAGGGCACTATCTGCATAGAGTTTTGCATGTTCTCACTATGCTTTCATGGGTTTACTTCCACACTCCTTCAAAGACATGCTGGTTTAATTGGCCCTTTTCCAAATTTGGCCCTAGTATTTATATTTGTTAGATGAAGACTATGGATTGTAAGCTCCTTAACAACAAGGATTATTGTAAATGTATATGAAGTGCTGGGTAAATGGTCAGCACTGTATTTATGGCAATTAATAGACAGTTCTCTTCTGTTGGCTATGGCGCAAAACCACTTTCCTCCAGCAGGTGGCTATTAGTCACTGTAAATGGATGCATTGACTGATCGGTGAGCTCAATCTTTCATGGAAGCGGTGTTCAGTTGATTTTATAGTTGTCCCTTTTTTAGTTAACCACTTGCTGACCGCCTAGCTGTAAATGTACGTCATTACTTTACCAGCAGTGGATTCTCTGCAAGATCACTTTTATAAGCGGCAGGAGAGGTGATACTCCCTCCCGCTGCTTTCCGGTGGTTCCTGGGCTAACATTACCGATCCGCGAGCCCGGGAACCATCTGTCCTTGGCTGTGTTTTAGCATAGAGTTGAGTGATGGCTGGATGGCCACAGTTTGTTCATCTCTATGCCCTTGGAGGACTGGAGCGACGTCGACGTCACTTCCGGTTCTTGAGCCATGTATTTATTTATTTTTTATCTTTTGCTTTTTAAGAGTAGAGGCGAGACCCCCAGATCTCTCCATAAAGAGGACCTGTCATGCTGTATTGTTATCGCAAGGGATGTTTGCATTCCTTGCAATAGTAATAAGTGATACATTTTTTTTTTTTTTTAAAGGGACAGTGTAAAATGAAAAAGTTGTAGAAAAAAGTTTAAAGCGCGCCCCCCCCCCCCCCAATTGCTCGCACATAGTAGTGAACTTGTGCATAGGTCACGACCTTGTAGGTAAACCAGTGTTTGCACCACACATGTGAGGTATTGCCGCAAATGAGAGCAATAATTCTAGATATCCTCTTTAACTCTAAACCGGTAACCTGTAGAAATTTTTAAAGCACCAGCTTCGGAGATTTTTTAAGTACCATAGTTTGGTGCCATTCCACGAGCGGGTGCAATTTTAAAGTGTGACATGTTTGGTATCTACTTGGCGTAACATCTTTCACGATATAAAAAAAAAAAATTGGGCTAAATTTTGTTTTTGTTTTTTGTTTTTTTTATTGCGTTTGAAAACGTGTTGCACAAAAACCGTGTGACATCAACAATTTCAACGACCGCCATTTTATTCTCTAGGGTCTCTTAAAAAAAAATGTTTGGGGGGGGGGGGGGGGGTTCTAAGTAATTGTCTATCAAAAAATACTGTTTTTCACAGTATTTCCTGTCTGGAAAAGGCTTGGTCAGCAATCTTGCATTTGTGTAATTCTTTACAAAACCAACATGTCTTTTTTTTACTTTTTATGATTCTTTTTTAATTTTTGAAACTTTTTTTTTTCTTTTCTGCCTTTACCAGCTGGATTACGCAGAGGATGCCACAGAGCGAAGACGTGTACTGGAGGTGGAAAAAGAAGATACAGAGGAGCTGAGACAGAAATACAAGGTTTTTCATACTTTCTAAATACTAGGACACATTTTTGCCCATCACTGTCTTCATGAGCTGTTAATAACATAAAATGTAAACCTGCCAAACTACATTATCGCACAATGTAAACTCTAAGAGGAGGGCATGGAAAATGTGACCAATGTACCATGTAATGTTTTGAGAAAGCTTCCTTGTCATCAGAGCCTCCCTGTGGGCTCCTCTCAGGTTTATATGGAGTCCTGCCTCCCTACACCATTCTTGCTATATGTATGACATGGCCGTTCCTGCCTGTGTACAATGCAAGACTGCCTGTAGGTACAACCACATAGGCTTAAAGTGACTTTTAAAAAAAAAAAAAACTAAATCGGAACCAAAGTTTTCCCTGCAAACTAAAGGGGTTAATGGCTACTCCTCCAACCCTGCCGATACCTGCTGTCTTCAGGACTTTCGCTGGCTGAAACATGCTTGGCATCTGGCACTTGTAAGTGCGTTAGCTGCCTGCCACTGGGTACTGAACTTCCTTTCTCTTGCCTTCATGTTGGTACAGATCAGGACTGTTATGCTGCGCCATAGGTGGTGGAGGAAGGAATTCAGCATGTTTAGATAGGGGGCCAGGCATCTGAGACACATGCTAAAGATGAACAATCAGAACAGAACCCCCCCCCCTGTCAAGTTTATCATGGCTTCTGAGCCCTGACACCTTGGTCAGTTTACGTGCCTCCATCATCCGCAGCTCTGCTCTCTCCTCACCCCTCCTTCCCTCCCTGCCTGTCAGCTCCTGTGTTTGTGAGCCGGCTATTAGTAATAAAGTAAATCGTAAACTGTCACTGCCAGCCATAACAGTGTAAATATTTGTGGAATACTAAGCCTCTACATACGGTTTTTCAGAGCTTTTTTTTTTTTTTTTTTTTTTTTTTTTTTTTTTTTTTTTTTTTTTTTTTTTTTTTTTTTTTTTTTTTTTTTTTTTTTTTTTTTTTTTTTTTTTTTTTTTTTTTTTTTTTTTTTTTTTTTTTTTTTTTTTTTTTTTTTTTTTTTTTTTTTTTGAGCTTTTCCCCCCTCCCCCCTCCTCCCCCCCCACCCCCCCCCCCCACCCCCCCCCCCCCTCCCCCCCCCCGCCCCCACCCCCCCCCCCCCCCCCCCCCCCCCGCCCCCCCCCCGCCCCCCCCCCCCCCACCTCCCCCGCCCCCCCCCCCCCCCCCCCACCCCCCCCCCCCCCCCCCCCCCCGCCCCCCCCGGCCCCCCCCCCCACCCCCCCCCCCCCCCACCCCCCCCCGCCCCCCCCCCCCCCCCCCCCCCCTCCCCCCCCTACCCGTCCTCCCGCCCCCCACCCCCACCCCCCAACCCCCCCCTCTCCCCCCCCCCCCCCCCCCCCCCCCCCCCCCCCCCCCCCCCCCCCCCTCCCACCCCCCCCCCCCCCCCCCCCCCCCCCCCCCCCCCCCCCCCCCCCCCCCCCCCCCCCCCCCCCCCCCCCCCCCCCCCCCCCCCCTCCCCCACCCTCACCCCCCCCCCCGGCCCCCCCCACCACCACCGCCCCCCCATCCTCCCCCCCCCCACCCGTCCCCCCCCCCCCCCCCCCATGGAACTCCTGGCCGCTCTCCTCCCCCCCCCCCCCATCTACAGCGGCAGGGACTGAGCAGCCAGCACAGTGGTCATGTGACCTCCCCGGGTGATGTCGGAGTGAGATCTTGGCACCCTTCTGCTGTTTTCTGTACATCGGAGTAAAAGAGCGGCTGGTTGTCATGTGACAGCCTGAAGATCTCTGAAAAAATTGTATTTAGAGGCTTTGTTTTCCACAAATAGTTACACTGTGTGTTATGGCTGCATAAAAGAGGGGCTGGCAGTGAGTTTTTAATTTTTTAGAATTGTTAAAAACTCTTACGGTGAGAAGCAAAAATCCTAATTTTAGTCAGCGGTACTCCTGAAGACAATCGGTTTTGGCAGCATAGGAGGGGGTTACTAATAACCCTTTTATTCCTAGGGAGGACTTTGATTCTGATACAATATGCTCCTGATTAAAAAACTTTCTAAAAACCTGACATTGTGCTATATATTAATTGTAGTTTAAATCCCCACTTATGGCTATACTGTAGACCAATAAAGTGGATTCAAACTATAGTTGCAAAGCGGCTCAATGTCCTTTGTTTTGGGTAGAGTGGGCCAATGGTTAGTTCCCAAGATGGTGCTGATTCCTATTCCATGATGAGGGCAGGTTGAAAAGCCATTTTTTTTTCCTCCTTACCCTTTTCCTACTCCCCGGTAGCAATTACTAGTTACTAATCTGGAATCCACCAGAGGGATAGAGGGATGAATTCTCCTGCCCTTTAGTGAACTCTCTGCAGGCATACAAAGTGTCTAAAAAGTTTGCTGACCGTTCTGATATCTCAACGGCATCATGGGCCAGGTGGACACACATTCACATGGCTAGCCAAAGACACGTCGAAGCGCCACCTAGCGTAGAGTACATGTGACGGTCCAAGTAAACCCGCTGCGGGCAGTCAGTGTGAGAGGTAAGGTCACTGTGCAATGGAGAAACAAGTGACAATCATGTTCTGCTACAAACTGGGGAAACCAATGACGGATAAAATGTTGGTACAGGTGTACGGGCTGGAAGCCGTGAGCATAAAATGTTTGGTTCCTGTCGGCCTTCAACAAGCAGAACCCCAGACATGATAGAGCGAGTGCGACAAATGCTGGCAAGAGATCGGCGACTGACTGTTGGCACAAACCAGGAACAGATTTTTCACTTGCACAAATCTTCAGGGACGATGACGAGCACCATGTCTGCTAATGCCCAGTTCCTCCGCCATCAATCGTAGAGTCAGTCGCTTATCTTGTGCGAGCATTTGTCACACTCTCTCGATCATGTTCGGGGTTCTGCGTCAACGGCAGACCTGAACGTGGCTCATCCTTAGTCGTTTCTTTCTCATCGTCAGTGTTTGAACCAGTCATAAACACATTTTCTGCTCATGGCTTCCATCCCGTATGCTTGCACCAACATTTCATCTGTCTCGGTTTTCCCCAATTTGTAGCAGAACTTGACGTTCACTTGTTGCTCCATTGCACTGTGACCCTACTTCTCACACTGACTACGTTCGACTGCCCACAGCAGGTTTACCCTGATGGTCACCTGTGCTCCACACTAGGTAGTGCTTCCTGACGTGTCTCTGGATAGCCATGTTTACACCTGGCCCATGTTGCCGTTTGTTGAGATATCGGACCAGTCACCAAAATTTTTACACGCCTCGTGTATTGAAAATTCAGTGAGGGTAATGCGAGTGGGACTGGCTGAACCTAGCCTGTCTCTGCTGTTCCGGGGTGGGTAGGAGATCTCTACCAGTGTGAAGCCCTGCTCCACTTAAAATGAAAAGGATTTTTAGGCCACATTACTTTTGAAAGCAATGTAGTATTATAAACTACCAATAATGTGGAACACCCTCTGCAAAATAAGTGCATTTCCCCACTCCAGCTTTTTAGGTGGTTCCATCTCCCATTCCCAGACAGCATGAGCATCTGACCATGATAGAGGAGAGGGGGTGTGGGAGAGGAGGAAGCACATGTGCACCACCAGTGAAAGAGGAGCTGTATATGCCTTTTTGGTTTCATTTTAAAGAAATGTACTAACGTGGTGTATTGGCAAAACATTCAGCAAGAAACTAGGGGTGTGGGAAGAGGTTAAAATGTTGGAACTGTCCCAAAGATAGAAGCTTCGATTTTAGTCCTTAAAGTGATTCTAAACAAATATTTTTAAAATAACTAACATGTTATACTTACCTGCTCTGTGTAATGGTTTTGCACAGAGCAGCCCCAATCTTCTTTTTGGATACCCTGCCAGTGGTCCTGGCTCCTCCCTAGCCGAGTGCCCCAATAGCAAGCATCTTGCTATGGGGGCGCTTGAGTCCATCTGTGTGCCTATTCACACAGGAACACAGCTCAGCCCTGCCCCTGCTCTCTCCTGTTTGGCTTGCTAGCTGTGATTGACAGCAACCAGAGCCAATGAGGGGAGAGAGACCCAGGAGAGCTGCTGCTCTCATGCAAATCGCTGAATCGAGGTGGGGCTCAGGTAAGTATAAGGGGGGGTGGGGGGGCAGCACCCAGAGGGTTTTTACCCTGATGCATAGAATGTATTAAGGTAAAAAAGCTTTAGAACCACTTTAGGGAATGGAGGAACTTTTTTTGAGGCAATCATGGGCTTTAATGGTACTGTATAAGGACTTCAACATGTAGGTAGATGTATAAAAAAAAAATTATTGCTACATTTTTTAAAATAAACAAGAAAAACAAAACTCATATTAAAAGACAAAAGACAAATTGTGCCGCAAAAAGGCACATAGATGCTCCTTAATAACTGGACAATAGCATGGTGCAGTCCAGATTCTTCTCCACATGTTTCGCAGACAGGTCCGCTTCTTCAGGCATTTTAGAGAGCAAGCACAAAAATGTTTTCTACAGAAAGAACTATAATATTTATAAGAATGACAACATAATAGAATGTTGCATGAGATTTATTTTTTTAAAGCGGAGTTCCACTCAAAAATGGAACTTCCGCTTTAACCACTCCTCACCCCCTTACATGCCACATTTGGCATGTAATTTTTTTGGGGGGGGGAGTGGGGGCTTCATTAGGAGGGGGACTTCCTGTCCCACTTCCTCCTTCCGCCCAGGAACCGCCTAGGCGACTCCTCCCTCTAGGCGATCTCCTGGGACACGTGACAGGTCCCAGGAGATCGCCTATCCACTCCGGGAGCGCAGCGCGGCTCGCGCATGCGCCGTGCGTGGCCGGCCGTGAAGAGGAAAGCTGTCACGGCCGGGTGCCCTTAGTGGAAATGGCGCCGGCGAAGAGGAGGGGGAGAGGAGCGACACCCCGTTCGGCCACATCGCTGGACCGTGGAACAGGTAAGTGTCATTTTTTTTAAGTCAGCAACTACACTTTTTGTAGCTGCTGACTTTTAAAATGCCTGGAACTCCCCTTTAACCACCTGTTGAGCTCTGGTCACCCCTTGTGGTGGACCTACTACATCTTTATGTACCTAAGGTGAATTGACATACCATCCATTTATTTTATCCTACGAAGTATTATACAACTTTAGGCCACTTTCACACTGTAGCCGCAACACAGGCTTTCACACTCGGGAGGCAGTTTTCAGGTGCTTTTACATGCGCAAAAACTCCTGAAAACTGCCTTCCATGTGAAAGGGGTGTTAGTCTAATATTTTCACTGTCTTTTTAGGTATTCAGATAGGGTTATATTGGGCCTGGCTTTTACCCCAGTGATGTTTGTGGCAATAATCCATTAAGCATGTGTAGCCCTAGAACCACCCCTAGCCAAGATGCTACAATATTTTGGTACAGTGTGTGACTCAACACAAATGTCTCCATCCTTTCAGACCATCTTCTCTGGGTTCTTTTATTTGATATCTTTGTACCCTCAGACTTGGAATATTTCTTCCTCCTTCCTTCTTCTTCTCCTCTTCTATGTGATCAAGCATATCTTTTTATTTTTGTCTTCTGCTATCTTAATTATTCTTTCTGTAGAAAAAATGTTGTGCTTGCTCTCTAAAACTCCTGAAGAAGCGGACCCGTCCGCGAAACATGTCAAGAAGAATCTGGATATATCTTATAACATATATACACTATATTGCCATAAGTATTGGGTTGCCTGCCTTTTCATGCACGTGAACTTTAATGTCATCCCAGTCTTAGTCCGTAGGGTTCAATACTGTACCAGTGTACAAAGCAAGGTCCATAAAGACATAGATGAGCAAGTTTGGGGTTAAGGAACCTGACTGGCCTGCACAGAGTCCTGACCTCAACCCGATGGAACACCTTTGGGATGAATTAGAGTGGAGACTGCGAGCCAGACCTTCTTGTCCACATCAGTGCCTGACCTCACAAATGTGCTTCTAGAAGAATGGTTAAACATTCCCATAGACACACTCCTAAACCTTGTGGACAGCCTTCTCAGAAGAGTTGAAGCTGTTATAGCTGCAAAGGGTGGGCCAACTCAATATTGAACCCGACAAACTAAGACGCCATTAAAAATTGTGTGTGTGTGTGTTTGTGTGTAAAGGCAGGCGTCCCCAATACCTTTGACAATATAGTGTATGTGGGTTTAAAGTATCAGCCCTTTGCCATCACCGTGCTATTGTCCAGTTAATAGGGAGCATCTGGGTGCCCTTTTGTGGCACAATGTATTTTTTAGGTGTGTTTTTTATTTTTTTTATTGTTTTAATAAATTATTGCTTTTTACACATCTATCCTATGTGTTGAAGTCCTTATACATTACCATTTTAAAGTCCATGATGGCCTCCAAGAATAGTTCCTCCATAATGAATACAGGACAGAGGTACGTTCAATGTAATTTTCTGGCACAAATCTTACACTCTGCTTTAGGCTGGGCTCACACTAGTGCGAATTGGATGTGGTTTTCCCTGCATCCAATTTGCATGTCAGGAGATTGTGACTGGCTCTCTATGGAGCTGGGTCACACCTCTCCGTAGCGGCTCTGGTGTGAATTGCAGGAGTCCTGTGCGTCTTTTGGTCCATTTCAGGTCCAAATTCAGCCAAAAATTGGGTCTGAAAACGGACCTGAAACGGTGAATGGAGACACACCGGACTCCTGCTGTGAGCCGCTGCGTGTTCTAGTGTGAATTCAGTCTTAAGCCTACCTTTTAGGAGAGAGATGGTGGATGGGAGGGCTACAATGGACCATAAGCCACTCTGAATTTGATATATGGGCCAGCAGATGCTATGTGGCAGTCTTGCAGGAGGTTAAAATCCATGTCTTCTCAAAGCTTTCTATATTGTTTCTAAGCACTTACACTAATTGCATGCATGAAGCCAATCTAATGCTCCCAAAAGACTTGCAGAATCATTAGCTTATCTACCTTTGTATTTTTCACAGCCATTTCCTATTCTCATTATCGCCATGCAGCTGTTGCCGAGCCCCCTATAGGGCAATAAACTAATAGCTGTCTGCTTGCCATGCACTACCACCTATCCAGATTTAGAGGGCGTGTTGTAATTGGCGCCTTGCACACTATTTTTTTCTCAGGTTCAGTGTTGCTAGCTTTGTGCGTGGGCTGAGAACATATTTTCTTTTCCAAGTCTTGTGCTTTATGGCTGTCTATCTAATCTATAGCTGGCTTTGGTCAGGTCTTTTTGGCTTTCCATGTTGTACTGGAAGTGTGGGGACATCCAGAGGTGTCAAAGTAATAATCGTAGGTTTTTTACTGACATCTAATGGCCAGACTGTGGAACTGAAAAATCTAAAATGCTATATATTGGCAGTGAACAATTCTGGGTCTCCTGTCATGGAACTAGGAGTCCCTATCATAGGCTGTCGGACTAATACCTAAACATGGATGTCCTGTGATCTGTGCAGGAATTTGTGGACAAGGAGAAAGCCATAGCGAAAGCCCTGGAGGAGCTACGTGCGAACTTCTACTGCGAGTTATGTGACAAGCAGTATCAGAAGCACCAGGAGTTTGACAACCACATCAATTCCTATGACCACGCACACAAACAGGTAAAGTGAAGGCAGAACTCTACTCAAAATGGGCTTTCCCTTTTGGGTAGATTGGGGCAAGGTATTATCTTTTGCTGGGTCTTTGCTTTTTTGGAGAGATTGCTAACCCCCCCCCCCCCCCCCCCCCCCCCCCCCCCCCCCGACCACCCCCCCCCCCCCCCCAGCAGAGCTCTGATAGGGCAAAGCCCAATCCCTATTGTTTGAGAAATCAATGTGCAGGCTGCGATTCCTGACCACCTTTAGAAACTGCTACCTTCCTGAGTGTCTTGCTGATGCATTGTCTTAGCTATTGACTCAAAACAAATTTCTTCAGCTTTATATGTTGCATGCTTGTTTTGCATCAGTGGGTCAGTAAATCTTGAAGCCAGGCAGCTAGCATTTTCTAAAGCGGGCCTGTGGAGGCAGCACCCCCCCCCCCCCCCCTTCACATTCATATTACAGTAAACCTGTTGTGAAGGAAACTATCTGTAACATTTAATAAAATCTTCAAATATTGATAATAGTAAATGTCAGAGGGGATGCAGCTCTTTCCTGCACCCTCTGTTGGGTTTTTATATCTGGCTGTGTGGATAATTTCCTTAGTCAGGTCCATATAGCTTACTTTAAAAGCAAAGATTAGCCTGTCACAGCCATGATGGGAGAGATTTATTTTTAACCAGAGTCCTCTGGGATATATGTATATTTACTGTATATCAGGCATTCCCCATTGACACGCACGCACAAACACACTCGGGACGCCTGCCTTTACCCGTACATAAACTTTAATGGCGTCTTAGTGCATAGGGTTCAATATTGAGTTGGCCCTTTGCAGCTTCAACTCTTCTGGGAAGGCTGTCCACAAGGTTTAGGAGTGTCTATGGGAATGTTTGACCATTCTTCCAGAAGCGCGTTTGTGAGGTCAGGCACTGATAGCTGAGAAGGCCTGGCTCACAGTCTGATCTCTAATTCATCCCAAAGGTGTTTGGTCAGGCTGAGAGCAGGACTCAGTGCAGGCCAGTCAAGTTGGGAGCATGAAATTGTCCAAAATGTCCCTTCACTGGAACAAAGGGGCAAAGCCCAACCCCTAAAAAACAACCCCACACCATAATCCCCCCCCCCCCCCTCCACTAAATAATTTGGACCAGTGCACAAAGCAAGGTCCATAAAGACCTGGATGAGCCAGTTTGGGGTGGAGGAACTTGACTGGCCTGCACAGTCTTGACCTCAACCCGACAGAACACATTTGGGATGAATTGGAGCAGAGACTGTGAGCCAGGCCTTATCGTCCACATCAGTGCCTGACCTCACAAATGCGCTTCTGGAAGCCAGACCAGTGATGGCGAACCTTAGCATCCCAGATGTTTTGGAACTACATTTCCCATGATGCTCAACTACACTGCAGAGTGTGAGCATCATGGGAAATGTAGTTCCAAAACATCTGGGGTGCCAAGGTTCACCATCACTGCCATAGACACTCCTAAATCTCTTTTTGTAATATAGTGTGTGTGTGTGTGTGTGTGTGTGTGTGTGTGTGTGTGTGTGTGTGTGTGTGTGTGTGTGTGTGTATGTATGTATATATTATATTCTACATCAGCTATTCTCTACCCGGGTTCCTACAGAGGTTGCTAGGGGTTTCTTGAGCTGTGGGTGACTGACCTCCCATTTGATGGTGACTGCATAGTTGCAGGACCCATGCCACTTGGCAAAGCCAGTAGCATGACCAAAATTACCCTTCTAGCTATCTGTACATTCTTTCTATTGACCACCAATATAAGGGACTTTTTTGCCATTGACCTATAATAAATTGGTTTGATTAGGGGTTCCTTGGAGTAAAAAGGTTTAGAGACTGTGTGTGTGTGTGTATGTATGTGTATATATAATATATATTACACACACACCTCACATTTTTGTAAATATTCTATTATCTTTTCATGTGACAACACTGAAGAAATGACACTTTGCTACAATGTAAAGTAGTGAGTGTACAGCTTGTATAACAGTGTAAATTTGCTGTCCCCTCAAAATAACTCGACACAGCCATTAATGTCTAAACTGCTGGCAACAAAAGTGAGTACACCCCTAAGGGAAAATGTCCAAATTGGGTCCAATCAGCCATTTTTCCTCCCCAGTGTCATGTGACTCATTAGTGTTACAAGGTCTCAGGTGTGTTTGAATTTGATATCGCTCTCACTCCCTCATACTGGTCGCTGGAAGTTCAACATGGCACCTCATGGCAAAGAACTCTGAGGATCTGAAAAAAAAAAGAATTGTTGCTCTACATAAAGATGGCCTAGGCTATAAGATTGCCAAGATCCTGAATCTGAGCTGCAGCACGGTGGCCAAGACCATACAGCGGTATAACAGGACAGGTTCCACTCAGAACAGGCCTCGCCATGGTTGATCAAAGAAGTTGAGTGCACGTGCTCAGCGTCATATTCAGAGGTTGTCTTTGGGAAATAGACGTATGAGTGCTGCCAGCATTGCTGCAGAGGTTGAAGGGGTGGGGGGTCAGCCTGTCAGTGCTCAGACCATACTCCACACACTGCATCAAATTGGTCTGCATGGCTGTCATCCCAGAAGGAAGCCTCTTCTAAAGATGATGCACAAGAGCCTGCAAACAGTTTTCTGAAAACAAGCATACTAAGGACATGAATTAATGGAACCATGTCCTGTGGTCTGATGAGACCAAGATAAACTTTTTTGGTTCAGATGGTGTCAGGCGTGTGTGTTGCGGCAACCAGGTGAGGAGTACAAAGACAAGTGTGTCTTGCCTACAGTCAAGCATGGTGGTGGGAGTGTCATGGTCTGGGGCTGCATGAGTGCTGCCGGCACTGGGGAGCTACAGATCATTGAGGGAACCATGAATGCCAACATGTACTGTGACATACTGAAGCAGAGCACGATTCCCTCCCTTCAGGGACTGGGCCACAGGGCAGTGTTCCAACATAACAGCCCCAAACACACCTCCGTGATGACCACTGGCTTGCTAAAGAAGCTGAGGGTAAAGGTGATGGACTGGCCAAGCATGTCTCCAGACCTAAACCCTATTGAGCATCTGTGGGGCATCCTCAAATGGAATGTGGAGGAGCGCAAGGTCTCTAACATCCACCAGCTCTGTGATGTCGTCATGGAGGAGTGGAAGAGGATTCCAGTGGCAACCTGTGAAGCTCTGGTGAACTCCATGCCCAAGAGGGTTAAGGCAGGGCTGGAAAATAATGGTGGCCACACAAAATATTGACACTTTGGGCCCAATTTGGACATTTTCACTTAGGGGTGTACTCACTTTAGTTTCCAGCGGTTTAGACATTAATGGCTGTGTCGAGTTATTTTGAGGGGACAGCAAATTTACACTGTTATACAAGCTGTACACTCACTACTTTACATTGTAGCAAAGTGTCATTTCTTCAGTGTTGTCACATGAAAAGATAGAATAAAATATTTACAAAAATGTGAGGGGTGTACTCACTTTTGTAAGATATTATGTATGTAGAATTTTGTAAGTTTGTCCATTTACAAAGAAATGAAGGGTCTTATAATTTTTATCATTAATCAGGTGTATTTTAAATGAGGGAGACAGAATATCAACCAAGAGTCCAGAAAACACACGATTCAAATGGCTCCCACAGACTGTATGTGCTCATGGGGTACACAGATTAGTCCTGTTAATTTAAGAAGGTGCTCCTAACGATAACCCTTTGTGTATGAAAGACACGTGTCCACATCTTTCTTCCATTCAAACCTCACCATTCTGGGCAAGACCACAGGGCTATCAAAGGACATCAGGGACAAGATTGTAAACCTGCGCATGGCTGGAATGGTCTAGAAGCAAAAGGCTTAGTGAGACTGAGACAACTGTTTGTGTGGATGTTTGCAAATGTGCATTAATACAAAATAACCATCAATCACCCTCGGTCTGGAGCGGCCATGCAAGATTTCACCTCATGGGGTAAGCATAATCAAGAGAAAAGTGAGGGATCAGCCCAGAACTACACGGGAGGAGCTTGTGAATGATCTCAAGTAGAGCTGCACGATTAATCGTTAAATTGCGATTTGCGATTCAACCCCCCTCACAATCTCTATGCAGAATTAATTTAATTCAGGTAACAAGTGTAGAGTTCTCTGCTCACTCAGTCTGCCAAGTTTTTCACAACACTGGCAGCACTAGTGGAGAACTATAAACTTTGTAACTTTTCCTTCTTGGATCAAAGGGATGAACTTCCGTGTGCGTATGAAGGATGTTTTAACTACTTAAAGTTTAAACCTTTTTCTGACACTTGTTTTACATAGTTAAAATCAGTATTTTTTGCTAGAAAATTACTTGGAAACCCAAACAGACACCAGGCCCATTTTGGACCCAAGATCCCTGAACAAGTATCTACTGATGCAGTCCTTTTGGATGGAGTCTGTCCGCTCCAGTAGTAGCCTCACTCCAGAGGGGAAACTTTCTAGCCTTCATATAAAGGATGCAGATTAACACATGCCCATCTTTCAGCCTCATCAGAGGTTCCTATGTTTTGCAGTAGAGGAACGTCATTTTCAGTTTATGGCTCTTCAGGCTGGCTACAGCTCCCCGGGTGTTCACAAAGGTCCTTGCGCCAGTACTGGGTCTTTTAAGGGCCCAAGGGATCCTAGTGCTTGGGAATCTGGATGACGACCTGCTCAGAGATCACGCATTACAGCAGGGGTGCCCAACCTTTTGAGGAACTTTAGCGACTTGGTAACCTGTCGCGGGCCACAATGAGTGTAGCCGGCGGATGGCAGGTCTGTGTCCACTCTTCATATGTAGAGCAGACACAGCCCGCTCTACCCTAAGGGCCCTCCAATCCGCCCAGACAGAAGGGGACAGATCACCTTCTGTTTTTTTAAGCAGATAGGAAGTGTACACGAGTCTGTTTACATCTGCCGCTCTATAGAGGTGAATGGAGGGTCCGATTGGGTCCGCCTGAAAAAAGACAGGCAGACCCACTTGTGTGAAAGGGGCCTAAGGCTGCTTTCACACTGATGCACAGCGGTTTACCTGCTCCTCAACTGACCTTGATCTTCCCTTCTTCCTCAGGATTCCTGCAGCTGGTTGCTGCTGTCCCTCAGGTGGTTATGGCTTGTGGCTGCTACTGGCTGTCCTCCAGGGCTGGTACTGCTGACGGGTGCTGGCTGCTGTCCCAGCTCACGTGTTCCTGTGCATTTGTGTGATAGAAGCATGCATCTGCAGTAGAGAGCAGAGACGATTCTTCCTGTCACAGGCGGAGTACATTTGGTATCACTCTGCCTGTGAAGGAGCCGGTGCTATACAGGAAGCATCAGCTCTGCTTCATCTAGCGGCGGCTCCATTCTTTGCGTTGATGCTCGGAGATGGTATTTCGGGAACCCACGAGCAGGGCATCTCAGAGCAAGACGTAGCGGGCCAGCGGTTGGGCATCCTTGCATTACAGGCTCTAGAACAGAGCATAATTTGCACAGTGCAGTATTTGAAAAGCTTAGGCTGGATCATAAATACTGAAAATTCAGCCTTGAAACCAGCTCAAAGTCTAAAGTATTTAGGTCTGTTCTTGGATACGGTTCGAGCAGGAGTATTCTCCCAAGGGTCAGGTGCGTTCGATAAGGGGCACAAGACAACCCTCCATTTGGCTCTGTATGAGTCTTCTAGGGGGGATGGTATCCTCCTTCGAGGCAGTGCCCTATGCTCAGTTCCATTCCAGGCCTTTACAACAAGACATCTTGTTGGCCTGGATCAGAAGAGGAAAAGCCCTGGATTATCCAATGTGCTTATCTCCTCTTGGAATCTAGGTTTAACAAGCTACAGCAATTTTTGTGTCCTGAACAAGGGATCCTCTGGCAATCGGAGCAGATGCTCTGATAGTTCCATGGAGACAGTACTTCCTGGTTTATGCTCTCCCTCGGATCCATCTCCTTACACATTTGTTGCGCAGGATTCAGAAAGATAGGGGTTCCAGTCATTTTCGTGGCACCAGCCTGGCCCAGAAGGCCCTGGTTCCCGGAGATTGTGAGACTGACATAAGCCAGGCCATGGACGTTGCACCGATCTACTGTCTTGAGGCACTATATTCCACTTGGTGCTGTCTGTGTTGCAGAAACAACCATTTGAACCTGTCAAGGAAATTCCATTAGACTTGCTGTCACGCAAGCTAGCCTTACTGATGGACATCAACTTGGCTAGAAGGGTGTTGGAGTTGGCCCTTTCATGCAGGGAACCCTACTTGATCCTTCACCACAACAGGGTTGTGTTACGACCTGTTCCATCCTTTTTGCCAAAAGTGGTGTTGGCCTTTCATTTAAATCGTGACATTTTTTGCCCTTTTCTCAGTTTTTTTCGGCGGATTAGACGACTGCACTCCTTGGACGTTGTCCGGGCATTCAAGGTTTATTTATCTAGATCTGCAGAGATCCGAGGATCAGACTCCTTTTTTGTTTTACCAAAAGAACCCAAGAAGGGGCAGGCAGCTTCCATTGCAAATTGGGTCCGTCAATTGATCATTCAGGCCTATGGTCTGAAACATTAAAGCTCCTCCCTTTAGAGTGAGAGCTCATTCTACCCGGGGTGTAGGAACCTCCTGGGCTTTTCATCATCAGGCATCTGTGGCTCAGATTTGTAAGGCTGCTATCTGGTCTTCAGTGCATACGTTCACAACATTTTATCAAGTGGATGTTCAAGCAGCCGAGGATTCGGCTTTCGGCCCCAGTGTACCGCGGGCTGCCGTATAAGTTCTGATGGCTATTGTTTGGCAGGGTGTCTCCTTCCCCCTCAAGGCTATTGCTCTGGGACATCCCAGTAGTTAATGAATGCCTGACTCTGTGTCCCATGATGTACTCAAAAGGATTTTACAGGCAAGTATGACGAACAAATCCTATTTTTTGGTTGATATTCTGTCTATATTTAAAATACACCTATGATAAAAATTATAGACCCTTGATTTTTTTGTGTAAGTGTGTGTGTGTGATTGATTGATATATATATATATATATATAGATATATCTATATCTATATATATATATATATATATATATATATATATCTATCTATATATCAATCTATCTATCAATGTGTGTGTGTGTGTGTATATATATATATATATATATATATATGTGTGTGTGTGTGTGTGTGTGTGTGTGTAATTAGCGGGTTGAACAAAAAACTGACCGCTCAGGCCAGGGCCGCTGTACCAACAATCCGATGTTAGTACCGCAATCTCCCCTGCTGAGCTATTGTATTCTAACAGGGAGACAGCCCCCCCGTTACAACAATCCCAGTGAGTTCTCCGCCTGTGTGTACTAGGCTTAACGGCTGAAGTCCAGCCCACTGATCGAATGTTTTTCCCCAGCCAGAGCGCCCATATTGGCAATAAAATGATGGAGCGAAGTAGAAGAGGTGGGGCACAACTCAGAAGTCACGTTAATAAATGAATGCAACATTAGAGAGGCACAGAGAAGAGACTCCTAGTAATAGCAGACATAAGATTTTGCGCGGCATGAATAAATGTCATGTAGGGAGTGCTTTTTTCACTTAGTGATCCTGCCCTAGAACTAGAGAGCAGCCATTGCTGTGTGTTTTTTTTTTTTTTTTTCATGATTTTAGCTGCTTGTGAATCATGGTTGGCATTTTTTTCTCATGGAGCCTGTTTTTTATGAAGCATTTAGTAAAATCCGCACCATATATAAAACTAAAAACTAGGCAGTTTGTGTGATAGTAAAATTAAGTTGAGCTAATTTGCATAATTAGTAAACAATTTAAGCCCTGCATTGTGAAATGTGTTTAAATGGTTTTATGTAAGCATTTAGATATTCAACAGCCATGCTTTACAATTACAAACACACAGTATACCCAGCAGATTGAGAGCTCACTGGAAAAATCAGACCCACATGTCTGAAAATCTGTAAATGCTTGTGTTACCGCCTCTCCATGGATTCTCCAGATACTCACAGGTGGGTTTTCCTCCAGCTCTTTGCTCACTCCTGAGCTCCGCACCAGCGCTAGACAGATGGGACTTTCCACCTCCTTCTTGATACAGTCAGAGTTCAAAGCAAAAATAAAACCAACATTGTTTTTTGTTTTTTTTTAAGGATAAGTTAACTTTTTCTTTTTTTTAAAGAAATAATGAATGCACGTCTTTTTTGCAGTTAAAAAAAATAATGCATTTTATTTTTTTTGGGAGCCTGTAAAGCATTACACCTTTGATCAGTGAGTGCTGAACCCTGCTGAACTGATTTTTTTTATATATATATATATAATTAATATATCATTTATTATTTTTTTTTGTTAAGGGATTACATACTCTGTTCTCATCTGCATAAGAGCTGAGGAGGAGAAACAGCAGTGCACTGATCTTCCATGTGAAAGGGGGTGGGGGGCATGTTAGGACAAGTGTGGTCATTGGAGAGCAGGCTGAGTTTACAGCACAGCTAGAGAACGGACCACGCTGTGTTCTGCTGCTTAGTGTGGTCAATTTTTAATAAGAAAGCAGAGGGACTGGCAGGTACACCAGGGATTTCACACAAAGGAAGCAATACAGGAAACGGGAGACTTTTTCATATGGGTACATGGCATAAATCAAGAATATATGTTGCGTTTACTTAATTGTAAAACAAATTTAAAAACCAATACAAACTCCAGCTGCAGCATGCCTGATGCAGTTTGTTTGACTTCTTCATTAGAGGCGCATTGTGTTTGGTTAACCACTTCAGCCCCGGACCAATTGGCAGCCAAAGGACCAGGCCCCTTTTTCTGATTCGGCACTGCGTCGCTTTAACTGACAATTGCGCGGTCGTGCGACGTGGCTCTCAAACAAAATTGGCGTCCTTTTTTTCCCATAAATAGAGCTTACTTTTGGTGATATTTGATCGCCCCTGCGGTTTTTATTTTTTGCGCTATAAACAAAAATAGAGCGACAATTTTGAAAACAATGCAATATTTTTTGCTATAATAAATATCCCCAAAAAATCTATAAAAAAAACATTTTTTTTTCCTCAGTTTAGGCCGATACGTATTCTTCTACATATTTTTGGTAAAAAAAATTGCAATTAGCGATTGATTGGTTTGCGCAAAAGTTATAGCGTTTACAAAATAGGGGATAGTTTTATAGCATTTTTATTTATATATTTTTTTTTTTACTAGTAATGATGGCGATCAGCGATTTTTATTGTGACTGCGACATTATGGTGGACACATCGGACATTTTTGACACATTTTTGGGACCATTGTCATTTATACAGCAATCAATGCTATTTAAATGCATTGATTCCTGTATAAATGACAGTTGTAGTGAAAGAGTTAACCACTAGGGGGAGGGGTTATGGGCTGTGACGTGTGTTGTTTGTTTTTTACATTAGGGGGCGGGGCTGACATCTGACGTCATTGATCGGCTTTCCCGATGACAGGGAACAGCCAATCAATGACAGGCAGAGTAGGAAGCGTGGGGAGAGGTTTGTTTACACATACCTCTCCCCATTCTTCAGCTCCGTGACCCGATCGCGGGACACCAGCGGCGATCGGGTCCGCTGGTCCCGCGGCCGTGGTCACGGAGCTCCCGACCGGGTCGCTGGCAGGGCGCACGCGACCCACGGGCAGGCATTTAAAGGATCACGTACAGGTACGTGATTCTGCCTGCCCGTGCCATTCTGCTGACGTATATATGCAGTGGGCGGTCGGGAAGCGGTTAAAGATGCTAGAGCTGGTGTTTTTGTAATTGTTTTTACTAAATGTGAATCGGAGCAGTTCTCCCATCTTGGATGTGACCAAAGAGCTAGGACAAGGGAAAAACGGCACATAACAGTGGCTGTTGCTGGTGATTACCAGGAGAGCCAGTGATGGGGAGGCTGCAACACCAAGCATTTGTAGACTTTCAAAAAATGGTCTGAGGTTTCCAGTGAGTGCTGAACCTGATGGGTATATCTTTGTAATTGAAAGAGTTGCTGTTGCAGGACTATTAGGGTCCATACACATAGACCATTATATGCATTTTGTTATGCCCAATGTAAATTTTTCCAATGCTCTCCTGCACCTGGGAAGCAGCATGTGCTATATACAGCCTGCTATAGAAGTGAATGGCTGTATGCAGACATTCACTCATAAACGCTGGTGCTTCTTTGTATGGGTATTCGCCTGTGCATGCGCATCCAGGCGTATTTCCTGAACATGGAAGTTTCCCTTGTTATGGGTAGGCTAAGGCGGCATGTGCAGCTCCCCAGGCACGGCAAAGCCCTGGGAAATTTACACAAGGCATAAAAAATGCCAATAACTGTCTTTGTGCATGAGTTTTTGGTAAGCTATGAGTGAGCGGATGAGCTACGAATGGATTTAAAATCTATATCTGCAGTGGCATTGCTTCAGTGAACAAACGGCTTACAGTACCTTTGGCAGAATAGCGCTCTAAAAGTGCATTAATAATTCTTCTGTAATTTTTTTCTTTTTAATTTTTTTTTTTTTTTTTTTTTTTTTTTTACGAAGTATAAACGGATTCAAAGCTTGACTTGAGGGAGCCTGTCAAACCTGAGCAATTTTAAACTGGGCACATGATCTAATCGTACACAAGCAGATAACGAAAACCATGTGTCAAAATAAGATCTGGAGATATGTTCAGCTAACATGGGTTTTTGTCCACATTGCAGAGGCTGAAGGAGCTGAAGCAGCGAGAGTTTGCCCGCAATGTTTCTTCACGGTCACGGAAAGATGAGCGCAAACAGGAGAAGGCATTACGACGTCTGCTTGAGCTGGCTGAGCAGAGGAAACAAGCGGAAAGGTAAAATCTTTAAAAAACCAAAGGATTGGTCATTTTTTTGGGTTGCTCTGTAATATGCTCTGTGCATGTTAAATGCCATGGTTTACCTTTTTTAATATTTAAAGTACCGTATATACTCGAGTATAAGCTGACCCGAATATAAGCCGAGGCACCTAATTTTACCACAAAAAATGGAAAAACGTATTGGCTCGAGTTTAAGCCTAGGGTGAGAAATGCGCAGCTACTGTAAGTGGGAAAAGAGGGTCAACAATGCCCATTTGCAGCCTCACTG
The DNA here is from genome assembly GCA_028564925.1 of Lithobates sylvaticus. Taxonomy (NCBI): domain Eukaryota; kingdom Metazoa; phylum Chordata; class Amphibia; order Anura; family Ranidae; genus Lithobates; species Lithobates sylvaticus. The sequence goes on along the minus strand of CM053037.1, from coordinate 38,399,882 downwards.
TGCCCATTTGCAGCCATAGGTCCCCTGAACTTCAAACTTGGTAGTAGTTAAGGGTTCCTAGATGCAGCCAAAATTTGGGGTCTCTGGACCCAAAGGGTCCCGAAATGACATTGCTGCAGATGGACACAGTTGACCGACTTTGGGGTCCTGTATCTCGGGGCCATTTGGGACTAGGAACCCCAAATTTGGATATGTTGTGGTGTTGATTCCTCAGGGGTTGCACACCAAAGTGTTAGTAGTAGTACCAAGTGGCCCTGAGATACGGGGCCGCAAAATCGGGTCGGAAAATTTCATTTTTTTGCTGCAGAAAAGTGCTTGACTTGAGCATTTCAGCACAAAAAAAATGTGCTGAAAAACTCGGCTTATACTCGAGTATATACAGTAATATTAATGGTTCCGTTTTTAAATAAACCTGTTATACTTACCTGCTCTGTGAAATGGTTTTGCACAGAACAGCCCTGATCCTCTTCTGGGGATCCAGCTGGCGCTTTTGGGTCCTCCCTCTTGACCAGTGCCCCCGATGGCGAGCCTCTTGCTGGGGGGGGGGGGGGGGGGCAGTGGTGCTTGCTCATTGCTGAGCCTACTCTATGCCTCCATAAGGCACGCAGAGCTGCAGATCGGCCCAACTCCCAGCTTCCCCTCATTGGCTCACTGGCTGTGATTGACAGCAGTGGGAGCCAATGGCTCCTGCTTCTGTCTTAGCCAATGAGGAGATAGAGGCTCCCGTGCACATCACTGGATTGAGAGGGTGCTCAGATGAGGATTAGGGGGAACTGTGGGGGGGAGCAATACACAGGTTTTTTTTTACCTTTTGAGCATAAAATGCATGAAGGTAAAAAAAATCCTTCAACTACTAAAAGAACGCTATACTGAACCTTAGACTTGAGATTTTGGTCTGTGCACCAGTGTTTTTAAAACAAACAAAAGGTGAACAGTGGTAATTGAGCAGCCCAGGTGACTGCTTTTTCACCTAAGATTGGCCAGTTAGGTCTGCATAGTATGTACAGTGTCCATTAAAAAAAATGAATCTTTAGGATATTGTATTTAAACTGTCAATTTTTTTTTTTTTTACTGCTTTTGGATTTAACTTGTCATGTCGTCTTCTTCTTCTTTTTTTTTTTTTTTTTTTTTTAGTACAAGTTTGACGTAAAAGACTATTGTAGGTCCATAAAGTCCATCTTTAATCTTGTGTAATATTCTTGCCAGTTTTGTGTTTCTATGAATTGGTAATTTTATTTATTTATTTTTCCTAGTAGTGCTCCAGGGAGTGGCCCTAGGTTTAAAGCCATCACAGTTGCAGCGGATGACGAAGGCACAGAAGATGAAGATATGCCAAGTTCAGCTGGCCAAGATAGCCCAAAACACATTCAGGAAGAAAAAATTATCGAGACGGTCTCTGCCCCAACTCAACCAACAGCCACAACTCAACCAACAGCCACAACAGGAGTTACTTTTGGTTTTAAAAGTCCAGCTAGTGCCTCGCTACTCCAGAAGGTGGGCTTCTCTTTCTCCTTTGCCAAGAAAACTCCATTGAAGCTGGAGTCGGCAGCGGTCTTCAAGGACCACGGTGAGGAAGTGGGAGTAACCGAGGAAGAGAAGGAAGAAGACAAAGACACTGCTGAGATTATAAGCATGGTAAAAAGTCCAGTGGAAGCAGAGTGCAGCAAAGAGAGTGACATCAAAGTGGAGGAAGAGGAAGATCCGGGAGATGATGGCTGCTCTCTCGCTAGCACTTTATCCAAACTTAATAAGATGAAACGGGAGGAAAGATGTGCTCAAGCAGGGGAGCCAGAGTATTATCACTACATGCCACCTGCTCATTGCAAGGTGAAACCCAACTTTCAGTTTCTACTTTTCATGAGGTCTACAGAGCAAACCCAGACTGAGTGCGGACCTTCAAAAGAAGAGAAGAAACAGACTGCTCCGAGCAAGGCCAAGCCTTCAAAACAGACAGAAAGTAAAGGGGAGAAGAGCATAGCTGGTGATGGAAAGGCGACTCAGGCAGCAGAAAGCATTGCTTCTCCAAGTTTACCTAAGGCAGATAAGAAAGAGGCTGATGAAGGCAAAGAAAAGCCTAGCACCAATTTAAATGAAGACCCTCCTAAGGAATCCCCATCCCCTGCAAAAGAACAGCCAGAGCATCCAAAACGCCCAACTGGTCCTTTTTTTCCAGTTTTAAGCAAGGATGAGAGCACAACGCTGCAGTGGCCCACTGAGCTCCTCATATTCACCCAAGCAGAGCCTTCAATCTCCTACAGCTGTAACCCTTTATATTTTGACTTCAAGCTTTCCCGGAACAAAGATGGCAAAGGAAAGTTGGCTGGCAAGACGAAAGACTGCCCAGGCACTAGCAAAGATAGCCTACTTCCCACTGAAGCAAATAAAGACCATGTTGCCGCAGTAAAGAAGGAAGGAATTGCTGTGGCACTTGCATGTGGTACTCAGTCAAAGGTTTCCTCAGCACCTCTCGGTGATCTAAAACCTGAATCCATTGAGGAAGAGAACAAAGAATCAACAGGGAAGTCTCATAAGCATAAAAAGAAAAAAAAGCACAAGAAAAGCAGCAAACGCAAGCGAAAACACAAAGAAGGAGATGAGGGGTCAGAGCAGAAAACGAAGAAGAGGAAGAAACATAAGCACAAGAAGTCAAAGGGTTCCTCCAAAACAGTGTTAAAGGCAGAGTCTGAGCCTAGTCCATCTCCTGCCTTGAAAAGCCACACTAAAGAGTTAGGCATGCAAAAGTCTTTAAATAAAGAGGACGGTACTGGGAACGTCACTACAAAACAGGACCTTCTTGCTTCCTCCAAAGAGCCTGAAAACAAAAAGTTTAAAACCGAAATTAAACCATCACTCCCACCTCCTGCTACTGTCCCGTCATCTTCATCTCACCGAAATACACCTAACAAGGCAAGAAGCCGACGCAGTAGTGGTGAAGATGACAGTGAAGATGATGCAGGAAGAAAAAAATCCACCTCTAGATCTAGTGATGAGTATGATTCTACTAGTGACCGCTCCAGAAGTCGATCAAGGTCTGGAAAGAGACGACGGTCCTCCTCATCCAGTTCAGGTGGCTCCACAGATAGAAGTCGATACAGTCACAATCGTAGTTATTCAGACAGTGACTACAGTGATTACAGCAGTGGGTCGAGGCGGCGATCCAAAAGGCGGTCACCAGGTTCAGACTCTGATTCTGTGGCTTCTAAGAGACATTCCACTAGGCATAAATACTCCTCTTCTGACTACAGTCACAGTCGTTCTAGAAGTAGAAGCCGATCAAGAGGAAGTAGGAGCCGAGGCAGAGGGAGGTCTAGCAGTAGTAGCAGAAGTCGGAGTAAGAGGAGAAGTCGCAGCATGACAGGTCACAGTTGGAAGCGTAGTCGCAGTTATAGTAGAGACCGGAGCACAAGTACTCGCAGTCATTCTGGGAAGGGATCACGTGGGCGAGACAGCGTAGATAGCCGTCTAGGTGTTAGGCGGGACTTTAATCGCTCGAAGATATACCGTTCTCAGTCTCCACATTTTACTCGCTCTGGAAGCCGGAGAGAGGAGAGTCGATCAGAACAAAAAGGAATGAGCAGCTCCAACCAGCCACATAGGAGCACTGAAAAGGACTCTTTCCGATGTTCTCTAACAGCTAAACAGCTGCTTGAGAAAATTCAGTCACGTCGTTTGGAAAAGGCAGCAGGCTCCACAGAGGATGGAACCTCAAAGCCAGGAACTAAAGTAAAGGATCCACCTCAGGGATATTTTGGCCCCAAGTTACCGCCTGTTGGCAATAAAACTGCACAACTGCCTATGATAGGCAAATTGCCAGCAGGATCTAAAGTCACGGGCCTGCAGAAAGCTGAGAACGATTCAGGTGGGGTCTCTGTTACTGTAGATGGGGAGAAGGACAAAGACACTAAGCTTTCTTTACAGGTGGACAATACTCAACCACCGGACAATACTCCACTGCCGGAGCCACTTGCACCAACTGCAGAACATCTGCCAGCAGAGGGCACTGTATTTCAGCCACCTCCTCCAGAGTTTGCAGAAGGTGCTGTACCACAACCTTTAGGCAATGGTAGTCTTCCTTTTCCACCTATTCATGGAAGGATGATGCCGCCACCACCTGAGGCAGAATTTTTTCCCCCATCAGCATACCCACCTATTGCAATGGATTCAAATGCCCCCCGTCCAGAAGGGGAAGATGAAGAGGAGGGGGTGGAGGAAGAAGAGGACGACGAGGGCTCTCTGGCACCTCTGGAGAGCCAGCCAATCACTTTCACGCCTGAAGAAATGGAGAAGTACAGTAAGCTACAGCAAGCGGCCCAGCAGCATATACAGCAACAGCTTTTAGCCAAGCAGGTCAAAAGTTTCCCAGGAGGTGCAATTCCACAAGCCCTACAGCCTGCAACAACTTCCCTTCAGCCTATTCACATTCAGCAAGCACCACCTCCAGTGTCTGCTGCCTCCATAACCACTATGCAGCATGCCATTCTTCAGCACGCAGCAGCTGCTGCAGCCATGGGCATCCCACCCCACCACCAACAGTCTTTGGCCCAAGTTCACCACATCCCTCAGCCTCATCTAGGACCTTTCTCACTCTCCCACCTCACGCACTCTCTGATTCCAGCCCACCCACATGCCTTTCTAGCTAGCCACCCCATACACATAATCCCAGCTTCTGCCCTCCATCATGCTGGACCTCTCACGCTTCACCATCTACCCCATGCCCTCTACCCGACTCTGTTTGCTCCTCGGCAAGCCTCGGCAGCTACAGCTTTGCATCTGCACCCTCTGCTTCACCCCATCTTCTCAGGCCAGGACCTGCAACACCCTCCTAGTCATGGGACATGATACAAACTTCATGAACTTGACAACTACCAGATTTTGGCACTAAAGAGGGGCATTAAAGCTGCAAAGAGCAATGAATGCAGTACAAAGACGTTGTGCCCTATTGGAGGGTTGAGGACACTTTGGCCAACACTGCTAAGTCTGTTTCTTGTTCTAGTTTCCCATATCTTCCATTTTAGTTCAACTTTAAGGAAGGGGGGATTATTCACTTATGTATACCTTCTAAAGTCACAATTTTTTTTTTTTTTTTTCATTTTCAGTGTAGTTACCAGGTGTCTGTCAGCACCACCAGGATTAGAAGTTGAAATCCTAAAAGTGAATGTCTCCAGTAGTGGGATGTTCACTTGTAGTCTTGATCACACATGAAGCTAGGCAGTGACACAGCCCACAAAGGCTTTGAGCTTATAAGTTCGCCCTCATCAAACATGGGTGCTTACCTTTTGGGAAGATAAAACCGTTCTATATATGTTTTGTGTATTTATCTTTTGGCAGGAACTGCCTTCTAAGTACAAAACTGGTCACTTGACCTGGGTTATAGCATTAATCCAGAAAGAGGGGGGGGGGGGGGGGGGGGTGGACATTCTACATGAAGGTGGGTCTTCTCCTGACACCATTTCCCAAGTGATTTATTTTCTGTATAGAATAGGCCACTGGCAGAAATGGACAGTTGCTTCTCTGCAATGATGTCAACCCAAATCATGATGTTGAGGATGCAGCAATGGAACAAGTCTGAAAAGAAGATTTAAAAAGGCATCTGCACTCTGTATCATATTTTTCTTCTTGCTGTAGTGTATATTAAACCGAAAGGGCAAAAGTATAGTTTTTAACTAGTTTGCAAAAAAGAAAAAAAAAAACTTCTGCTGCTGTGGCATGTATATTTTATCAGATTTTTTTTTTTTTGACGTTTCTATGTATGATACAACTGTACAAAAAAGTAATAAGAGATAACCTTACAGGTTTGGAGAAAAATCCATGTAATATTATACGAAGGACTAATAAATGAACAAAAGATTTGTGTTAAATTCCTTGTGATATTTTGCATTGATACAAACTATGTGCTAGGAAAATGACCTGCAAGTGTTAAAGCCAGGGTGCCAGCCAGGTAAGTACCATTTTTTAGAAGGTACGATCTGGTTTGTCTCATGACAGGTTTATGGTTTCCTTTTATTTAGAACATGATTTAGTGGGAGACCATTACATTATTAGCTTCTCATCTAGTGACTTCAAATGGTCCATAAGACTGGTGGAAGTAAATCCTTTGATTTAAATAGTTAAAAAAAAAAAATGGCATGCCGGAAATGCTACCTGTCACATTGACTATGCTTTCAACCAAACTGTCAAACCATCCAATGGCTGGTGTCATAACTGATCACATGTGCAGCATCATGGCAGTTGAAGATTGAACAGAGGCCAAGATGGCAGCTTCCTTAGCTGAAAACGATAGGAGGGTTTACTTCCACTTTAAGCCCCTTTCACACAGAGCTCACTCTGGTCCGCCTGCTCAGCGTTGAATCAGTCTGCTAATCCCTGGTGAGCAGGCAGATTGTTGGTCTGTGTCCACCAACATGGCCCGTTCTCCTCTAAGGGCGGTCAGATGTAAATGGACCGCCTGTCTGTTTTACACCCGCCTGCCAGACAGATGGAAAACGGATCCCCATCTGTCTTTACCGGATAGGATCGGATGTCGGTGGGTGTCAACAGACACATGTCCGTTGCCCCCCCCCCCCCCCCCCTCGCTCCATAGAGGAGACTGGAGGGTCCGATCGGGTCCTCCTAAAAAAAACTGACAGGTGAACCCAATTGGTTCAATAGTGTGAAAGGGGCCTTAGCTAAAATTGCTGGACTGGAGCTGCAACATGAAACATACTGTAGAATGACCTTTAGCTGTTTACTCCCCCCATACAATTTTTTTTTTTTTTTGCCATGCAGTGAGTTGAAGTAACCACCTAAGATGGTACTTGTGTTAAAATGCTTGCATTACATGGATATTCATGTTTATGGCTAAAGGTGGCTCAAAGGTCTGCACTTTGAATATGCTCAGGTGTCAGTCTGTTGTAGCATTTGGGAGCAGGAGACAACCAACTGTACATAACAGAGATGGGTTCTTTTAAAAGATGAGCAGTAGAATGAGTGAAAAAAAATGTGCACGCCAGCAATGTTTACTGGTCAAATGAGGAATTATCAAAGCTGAACTTTGACAAAGTTTAATGCCCCATTTCTTCTACATCGAAGGACAGTCTTAAATCTTCAGGTTATACTACTGTCTACAAGAGGATTGGACATTGGCGATCAGGCAAACCCCTCCTACTACTAGAATGCCCCGGGTTTTTTTTTTTTTTTTGCTAGTGTCCTAGGATTATTAGATGTCCTTTCTTCAACCCTCCTGTTTCTTGCTAGCACTTACTTGGATGGATTATATCTGTTTCTACCAGCTGTCTGTTTTGTGAATGCTTAAGGCGTTGCTCCTATGCTTTGCTCTATCACACATGGTTACAGCATGTCTGAGTCTGACAGCTCTGGGGCTGCTCTCTGCCTGGTGGTTCTGATTGCAGCGTGGCTTCATGTTGCACCTCTGCTCTTGGAATTTATCCCTTCCTCAGAATTTTCTTTAGCCCCATTACATAGTTGCATAGTTGGTGACGTTGAAAAAAATACATAAGTCCAACCTGTGTGTGTGTATTTAAGCTTTTATGTCAATATTACATTGTATATCCCTGTATGTTGTGTTCGTTTAGGTGCTTATTTAACTGTTTTTAAATGATCTATGCTCCCTACTGAAACCACTGTCTGTGGAAGAAAATTCCACATCCTTACCGCTATCACAGTAAAGAATCCTCGACATAGTTTAAGGTTAAACCGCTTTTCTTATTTTAGTGAATGGCCGCGTGTCTTTTTAAGTTCCCTTGCGCATGAAGGTTTTATCCCTATTTTGGGGTCACCAGTATTTGTACATGGAAATTCTATTCCCCTCAAGCGTCTCTTCTCCAGAGACTAAATTCAGTGCTTGTAATCTTTCCTCATAACTAAGGTCCTCCAGTCCCTTAATTGGCTTTGTTGCCCTTCTCTGGACCCTCTCCAGTTCCAGCACATCCTTCCTGAGGACTGGAGCCCAGAACTGGATGGCATACTCCAGGTGTGGCTGGACCAGAGTCTTGTAGAGTGCGAGTATTATCTTTTTATCTCTGGAGTTAATCACCTTTTTAATGCATGCCAATATTCTGGTTGCTTTCCTTGCAGGAGCTTGGCAATGCATGCCATTGCTGAGCCTGTCATCTACTAAGACCTCCAGGTCCTTTTCCATTCTGTATTCCCCCCAGAGGTTCTCCCCCTTAGTGAGTAGATTGCATTCATATTTTTGGCCCCCAAATGCATTGTTACATTTTTCTACTTTAAACCTCATTTGCCGTGTAGTTGCCCGCCCCATTAATTTGTTCAGATCTTCTTGCAATGTTTGCGGAGAAATTGTGTTATTTAGTATCATCTGCAAATACTGAGATTGAACTGTTAATCCCATCCTCCAGATCGTTTATGAATAAATTAAATGGTATTGGTCCGAGGATAGAACCCTGGGGGACCCCACTTTCCACACCGGACCATTCCGAGTACTCCCCATTTATCACTACCCTATGAACTCTCCCTTGTACCCAGTTTTCAATCCATGTACTCGTCCTTTGGTTTATGCTGACAGACCTTATTTTGTACAGTAAACGTTTACAGGGAACTGTATCAAATGCCTTTGCAAAATCCAGATACACCACGGCTTCAGGCCTTCCTTTATCTAGATGGCAGCTCACCTTCTCATAGAAGGTTAATAGATTGGTTTGGCAAGAATGATAATTCGTGAATCCATGCTGATTACTGCTAATGATACCATTTTCATTACTAAAATCTTGTATATAATCCCTTATTATTCCCTCCAAGAGCTTGCATACTATTGACATTAGGCTAACTGGTCTGTAGTTCCCAGGGATAGATCTTGGTCCTTTTTTAAATATTGGTGCTATATTGGCTTTTCTACAATCAGCAGGTACCATACCGGTCAGACTATTCGTAAAAAATTTGGAACAATGGTTTGGCAATCACTTGACTGAGTTCCTTAAGGATGCTCGGGTGCAAGCCATCTGGTCAAGTCTATTCCATCCTCTGTTAGCTATGTGGGTGCTTCTTGTGACGTGTCATGAGGATTAACATTGCAGTTTTACTGAAGCCCCCTGTTTCCCTCGTGAAGACTGAGGTTAAGAATAAATTCAAAGCCTTCTCCATCCTTTGTAACCAGATTCCCTTCATTCTTTATGGGGCTAATATGATCTGACCTCCCTTACTATTTATATACTTAAAGAATTTCTTGGGATTTTTTTTTACTCCTCCGCTATGTGCCTTTCGTGTTCTATTTTGGCCGCCCCGATTGCACCCTTACATTTCTTATTGCATACTTTGTAAATTTGGAATGCTGATAATGACACCTCAGCCTTGTATTTTTTGATGGCCTTCTCCTTTTGCTTTTTATATGCTTTTTTACGTTGGAGTTAAGCCACCCAGGACTTTTATTGGCTCTTTTGAATTAATTTCCCTTTGGGATGTACTGGCTAATACCCTTTATTATGCTCTTAAAGCACACCCATTTTTCCTCAGTGTTCATTGTTCCTAGGATTTTATCCCATTTAATATCTCCTAGCAAGGAGCGTAGTTTATGGAAGTTGGCTCTTTTGAACTTCAGTGTCTTTGTATAGTCTCCTTATGTTTCCTATTTGTGTGTAATTTTATACTGAAACAAATTGACCTGTGATTGCGGTTTCCTAAATTGTCCTGCATTTCCACTTCTTCTGTGATCAGGTCTGTATTGTTTGTAATCAGTAGGTCTAGTAAAGCTTTGTTTCTTGTTGGTGCATTTACCATCTGACCTATGAAAATTGTCCTGCAAGACATTTAGGAAATGGTGAGCTTTAGACGAATGTGTGGTTCCTTCCGCCCAGTTTTTTTGGATATTTTAAAATCCCCTATTATGACATGTACTATCCTTGCCGCCATTCCAAACTGTGATAGGAGATCTGCCTCCCCCTCCTCTCTGGTTAGGGGGCCTATAGCATACTTCCAGTATTACTTTCCCCTTCATTTCCTCCCTTTGTAGTTCTACCCATAAGGATTCCATATCCGCCCTTGGTCCATTAGTGATGTCGTCGTCCCTCACATTCACTTGTACATTTTTGATATACAGGCATATACCCCTCCCCCCTTTTTTTACTCTCCTGATCTATACGATATAGGGGGATACCCTTGAGTAGTTGCCAGCTAATCGTGAGAGCTGATGAACCAAGTCTCTGAAATTCCCACATAATTTAAATCCTCCTCGCACAATAGCAGCTCTAGTTCTCCCATCTTGTCTGCCAGACTCCTGGCAATAGTGAACAAGCCATGTTGTTTTGTCCTGACGCATACCATCTCCTTATTGGGTGTACTGAGGTTGCAATTAGGACTTGTTACTTTTCTTACCTCAGGTGTAGGTGCTTTAGTCAACCTACCACTAATGCCCCCAATACTACCCTCTGAAATTTGTTCCACACTGGCCATCGCTGCATCTAAAAAGCCCCCTCTAACTTGTCGGCCATCTTCTCTCCCAGCCGATCTGCACCTTCCCCGTTTTAGGTGCTGTCCGTCCCTGCTAAAGAGCTGGTAACTGACTGAGAAGTCAGCCGAGTTCACCAGGACCCGAGCGCCTGGTAGACAACATACAGTTCAGTGCTTCAGGTCTTTGTGACAGATTGTCCTTTCTGTACTTCTGAGAATTGAGTCCCCTACTACCATAATCTTTCATTTCCCTTGGCTTTACCCCCACCCTCACTGGAGGAGTTATTCCTCTGGCGGCATCACTCTGCTCCAGCAATGCTGGTCGCTGACTGGTTTCTGCAATATCGTGCAAGGGAGGCGTACTTATTGGGATATTCCAGCCCAGGATTGGCCTCCCTGAATCTTTCCCCCTCTATCCTTTCCTAACTGTCACCCATCTACTTTGGCGCTTGCGCCTTTTTGTCTCCACCTGCCTCTGTGCTGGCCCCTACTGGGTACGATCCCAACTCTCCTTAAGTATGAAGAGTCTTCTCAGTGTTGACAGTTGCTTACCTAGATTCAGGACCTGGGCTTCCAGGGAAACGTGCTTGCATTTTGCGCAGCAATATTTGCCCTCGATCGGATGATCAAGGAACGCATACATCCTGCAAGATATATACCAAGTCACATCTCAATACCTGCCATTCACCATATCAACTAATTTAATGAGGATTATGAATTATACTATATCCAATTAAAAACTAGCTTCCTGACACTAGTACTCACAGCACATTAGGTGATCATCTTCCCTTTTGGCTGAGATAATTACTGTGGTCATGTAAGAGTTTGACCCATGTCATCAAGTTATTTACTGACTCTGATCCCCAGTGGCATCTTCTGTAGCTTATCTAATTTGACAATGGCCTTAGCAGCCTGCCTTAAGTTACTTATTAAGACACTAAACTATATCATTATTTTGCTCAAATAATCCATCACAGCTACTAAATTGCCTGGTTATCTATTGGTCATGAAATAGTTTCTTACTGTGTTTTTATGCTTCCTTTTAACATTCTCCTTTAGCTCTCAAACCTCTCCTTTTCTCTCCCTCACTTCCATTTTTTGAAACGAGCCGTACACTGCTCTTTGCATACTACAAACCAAATGGTCCCTAGTCCATCTTGGGGGCAAGCAAAATAAGGTGGCTATGTTCCTATGTACAGTGGCACCGTGGAGACTGAGTGTAGCCAACCTCTCTCAACAGGAACTCGGGTCACAGCAACAAAGAAAATAAATGGTACTTTCTATGCTCTCTATAGGCTGAGAGCCATAGAAGTTTTACCTCTAAAAAGTACCTTCTTACTTGAATTTTGTTTTTTTATTTTTCCCCCCAGAGTTTAGGGTCACATTAATATTGTCTGAGGACATGTCTTGTCCTTAAGTACCCCACTTAGAAATAGCTGAAAAGCTTTTCTAGTACTTTGTTCTCTGGTGGATCCTACCCTTCACCTGATCCTAAATACTTTCTCAAACCATGTCTGACTGGTCAAAATCTTTATAAGAGATGTAACTACTGCTGCATTTGATCCACTGTTTAAAGGGGTTGTAAAGCATTCTGTTTATTAAAATGATAAACATGTTCTACTTGCCTGCTCTATGTAAAGGTTTTGCACAAACTACCGAACCTCCTCTTCTGGGGTTCTCCAGTGACGCTCTTCCTCCTAGGAGGCTTCTGCTTCCTATGCTGGCATAGGTGCAGGCTTGATCCTGCACTTGGCTGTGTGTCTATAAATCTCAGAGGATTTGACTGACAGTAGCAGGAGCCAATGGCTCCTGCAGCTGCTGAGTCTCCTATGAGATGCGAGTGGGGGAAGCAGCTATTGAAAGAGGTGTGTCCCCCCCCCCCCCCCTTAATGCAGAGAATGCATTAAGGTAAAAACTTTATAAAGGGAATAAAAATAAATCACTTTACCATGTGGCTGTAGCTTTAAACCTTAGCTGTGGTGATTTGTTGGAAGTCTGACTAGAGTGCTCGACTGTGTAACAGGTGTCAAAAAAAAATTGTCTTTTGAGGCCTCCTTGGACCAACTATTGTTAATATCAAGGTTTCTATGGGTGACAGCATATTTCTCAGTAGAAGCAGCAGTCTGTCATAGTTCCTGTGACAGAATGGCTTGGTGTTTTCTCCAACTGGTTTACTATTTTCTGAAATCCAGAGGTCATCTGCCCTATCATGCATCTCAAAGCACTGAATGTCTTCATTAGGGACCAGAAACTCCACATGAAATCCTTCAAATCTGCCATACTCCCCCCCCCTCGCCAAGGAGACTTTCTGTTTTTTCATAGACACAATGCTTACATTCTTGTCTCCATCTTTTCTTGCATATCAGTGATTTCCTATGCTTTACTGTGGAGCTCATGCACTGCCACTTTATGGCCCTGCCCTTCAAGCGCCTGTAAACACCTTGGGTATTCAATTAGGTGCTGGCCACAATATTTGCCCTGGAGCTGGAGGTCCGCTAATTGCCTATCCCTGGTTTAAGAGATATGTGTCTAAATTAATTTTCAGGAAGTCCGCTTTGTGATTCAAAAAAATGCAGCCTTTATTCTGGCAGGAGGTGTTAGAACAGGGATTGCATCATATCCTCTTCTCTCTCACTGTAATCAGACTACATTTCCCATGAATACTTGGGATGGGAGTTAATGGTGGAGGTACACTAGGCTTGTACATGTGAACTTCACTTCAACATGAATCACACCCCTCATTCTGCAGCCAGCAAGCCATACATAACACACGGTATGATAGGTTACAGCCTTATAAATGCATCTTAATATAAATGCAAACCAGTGCAGCATATCGGGACCACCAGTGCCTTATCTGTGCCCACCACTGCGGTGTCACGAGTGCCTTATCTGTGCCCACCACTGCGGTGTCACGAGTGCCTTATCTGTGCCCACCACTGCGGTGTCACGAGTGCCTTATCTGTGCCCACCACTGCGGTGTCACGAGTGCCTTATCTGTGCCCACCACTGCGGTGTCACGAGTGCCTTTATCTGTGCCCACCACTGCGGTGTCACGAGTGCCTTTATCTGTGCCCACCACTGCGGTGTCACGAGTGCCTTTATCTGTGCCCACCACTGCGGTGTCACGAGTGCCTTTATCTGTGCCCACCACTGCGGTGTCACGAGTGCCTTTATCTGTGCCCACCACTGCGGTGTCACGAGTGCCTTTATCTGTGCCCACCACTGCGGTGTCACGAGTGCCTTTATCTGTGCCCACCACTGCGGTGTCACGAGTGCCTTATCTGTGCCCACCACTGCGGTGTCACGAGTGCCTTATCTGTGCCCACCACTGCGGTGTCACGAGTGCCTTATCTGTGCCCACCACTGCAGAGCAGGGATAGTTACAGATCCTCCGGAGACAGAGCGGATCTCGGCCTAACAGATCTGTATGTGAGAACACCGCTTGTCGTACAGCCCTGCCTCCCTGCACTGGCATTGTGATTGACAGCTCAGATCGCACTGTTCTAATGTGCAGGGATGCGGGGCTGTACGACGAGCGGTGTCCTCACATACAGACCTGTCAGCCCGAGATCCGCTCTGTCCCGATTATCTGCAACTCTCCCTGCACTGGAGAGAGATGGTGGCGGGGGGGGGGGGGGGCGTAGTGCTACCAGGGAGGAGGACACCACCCCTATGGGCGGCACAGACCGGGGCTGTGAGACCCCTCTGCCCACTACAGTGAGCGAGCCGGAAATGGAACTACCTGCTCATTTTCAGAGGACTACAAGGGGGCGTGTCAGACTGCTGGCTGAGGTTACTGGAGGGATAGCAGCCAGCAGTCTTGCAAACAGGAAATTAGGCAATAATGTTTTTTTCAGCAGGTTAGTGCAGAGGAACTACAGAGCTCAGAAGAACATGGCTGACATAGTTGGTGATGGTAGGAGATCAGCAACGAGAACATGGAAAATGTTTTTCCTGGAGTTCTGCTTTAAGCTTGCAGGTATATTTGGGAACATGAAAGGTCTCATTCACATAGGCGCATAGACCCATGCCTCCTTGTGGTGGGTTGTTTATGCGCCTGGGTCATTAAGCCTAGTAGACACTATTCGTGTTTTTTTTCCCATGAAAAAAAATACACTGACAGCTCTGGTCTGAGCCACAGTACTAACAATCCGATTGTTAGTACAGTGATTTTACCCGCTGAGCTGTTGTGTTCTGACGGGGACAGACTCTGCTGGTTTCCCAGCATGCGTGGCTGACTTGTCGATTCAGCTGCCATACCCACAGGCCGCAAGTCGCACGGTTTTTATTGAACCGGCCTTACATTCGGCACGTGTGTACTAGCATTTGCATAAAGCCAAAATTTTTGTTCTGTGGAATCTTATGCCGCGTACACACGATTGGAATTTCGTCCAGCAAAAGACCGATGAGAGCTTTTCATCGGAAAATGCGACCGCGTGTAGGCCCAATCGGAATTTTGCTGCCCGAATTCCTGCCAGCAAAAATTTGAGATCATGTTCTCAATTTTTCCAACGGAAAAGGTTTCTCTTGGACATTCCGATCGTCTGTAGCAATTCCCACACACAAAATTCCAACGCATGCTTGGAAACAATTTGACGCATGATCAGTAGCATTGAACCACGTTTTATCTTGGCTCCTCATAGTGTTGTACGTCACCTCGTTCTTGACGGTCGGAATTTGGTGTGACCGTGTGTAGGCAAGATAGTTTGAGCGGAATTCCGTTGGGAAAAACCATAAGAGCTTTTTCCGACGAGAATTTCCCATCCTGTGTATGCGGCATTAGAGTCTGCAAAATGGTATAACTGTTCTACGGCTTGGAAAAAAGATGTGCAGTTTGACATGTCTGTTGCTAGGACTTAAAAAACATTCTAATATTAAGAATGTAATTCACGTTCTATTATCCCAATAACTGCAGAAGGTATGGGGGTGTCAACAATGTGAGTTGGGTAATTAACAAGTTTTACTTCATGTGGAAGTTGTGCAATTAAGCATGCGTTTTGTGTTTAGTACACTATTCATTGGTTGTATATAGAGCAGCAACTCAACCGTGAGATACATTACACAGTGCAATAAATCTTAAATATAATTTTTTATTAAAAATGGAGTTAAACATGTGTGCGTGTGTCAATTAATATGATAGCCACAGTGAAGACACCAATATATAAAAAAAGAGAAAAACTAATAAAAATACACAAAATTCTCCTTTAGAAATACATAAAGGTAGTTAGGATCCATCACTGATTGCCATCCTTGGGAACTCCCTCCAAAGATAAATGGTTACCAGTGGCTCTAAGCTCTCTCCTAATGCCAGGTACCAACGAGAATATCGTACAAAAAATATTTTGCCAAGGCAGGTTTATAAAATGTCCTCGTAGTCAAACCGTTAAAATAACCTCACGGCGGCTGCTGTGAGCTTTGTTAGTTTGTTTTCTTTCAGGTAAAAGTGATCCAAAACTCTGAAGACCCCCCCATACACACCTACCATGCTTGGTCTCTCTTACTCAACACAACCCTATGTTTTTATATTTTACCAAAAAATTGCATTATATTGTGTTTGTGTGCACAGAAATAAATTTGAGTGTTTTTTTCCCCCCTTGAAAATACCGTTTGAGAAAAAAATGCAACTGCCTCTATTTTATTATACATGCCTTCTGCTTTCCAAAATATATTTTGTATGGGGGTTTTAGGTAAGTAAAAATGACCTTTTGTGGAAACTGGTTAATCCAATCACCATGGAATGATTACCCAAGTGCATGATGGGAGGTGTGAAAGTTGTAGTGCTAGTCTGCCTTAGTTACATAACCCCTTTGTTGGTGTTGGGAAGCCTCTATAGGTGCTCCTCGATCAAAATGGGACCGTGATCCCTAAACAGGGATGATGGTCTCTGTCACCATCTTGCTTCCACATTTCTTTATACATCTCTTCACTGGCAATTTGACAATTCACATCTTTAGCCATGTAAATAAAGAAACTACCTCCAGTATACTGGCTTCTTGATACCAACAATGGGGTTATGTAACTAGGACAGGATGACAACATTACTTTCACAGCTCCTATCCTGCTCTTGGACAATTAGCATTTTCACATCCCATGGTGCTTAGATTAAGGTATTATAAGGTCTGATTGTAAATGGTGGGGTATCGTCCAGACACTCTCTAGGAACTGAAGATATGGCTTGCTAAACTACAAACATAACGCGTCCAGTTAAATGTGACTACTACTTGATGTGTGAGTGATATGTAGAACAAAAGAAAGTATGGTGCCATTTGTCAAGTGCAATAAACGTAAGGAAAAATTAACTTAAAAGGTAACTTCTATTTTTACATCATGCCATTCCCTTTGTTCAATTGGTGCAAGTTTCATTATCTACCAGGGCAGCTATTTGAGCCATGCTTCTAAGCTACGCCAATCCTAATTAGTGAAGAACCAGGAGTGCCATAATTGATGGACTAGCCACAAACTCTTGCAAGACCGCTCTCCTCTTAGCAGCTGAAAAAATGTCAGTACTTTGTGTAACGCTATGTTTTTCCGCACCGGGTGACACCAACCCTAGTGATGCCACTTTGTAACTGGGGACACCTGGTGTAAGGAGGAACTCTACTGGGGACAGCTGATGTAAGGAGGGACTTCGCTGGGGACAGCTGATGTAAAGCGGGACTCTACTGGGGACAGCTTATGTATATAGGGATTCTGCTGGCGACAGCTGATTTATATAGGGACGCTGCTGGGGACAGCTGATGTATATAGGGATGCTGCTGTTGACAGCTGATGTATATAGGGGCTCTGCTGGGGACAGCTGATGTATATAGGGACTCTGCTGGGGACAGCTGATGTAAGGAGGGACTCGAACCAGACCCCCTTTGAGCCATGCCCACTATTTCATTTAAACCACACCCATTTTCGCCACGCCACAGTTTTCTCCTTCCCGCTATGTCACACTTACAAATGAATGCCCTGCCCCCTAATTATAATAAGACCCTGCCTACAGACAAAAAAGTGTCCCTATAAATTTTTGAACAATGTTGGCAACTATGCCATGACATCACATGGCTAACCACCTAAACTGACAGGCAAGGAGAGCATTAATCAGAGAAGCAGCGAAGAGGCCCACGGTCACTCTGGAGGAGCTGCAGAGATCCACAGCTCCGGTGGGAGAATATGTCCACAGGATAACTTTAGGCCTCTCTTCTGAACACTGGAAACTGACAGCTGATAAACGACAATGAAAAATCTCCGTTTAACAGCTTTTACATACTGAGTTTAGCAGCAGTTGAAGTTAAAAGCTTTTTTTTTTTTTTTAGACCCCTTTCACACCATATCGTCGGCGGTAAAACGTCGCTATTTTTAGCGGCGTTTTACCGCCGGATTTGCGGCGCATTTCGGCCACTAGCGTGGCGCTTTTACCCACCGCTAGCGGCCGAAAAAGGGTTAAAACCCCTGGCAATACGCAATAGCGGCCTTTTGCCGGCGGTATTACAGCGCTGCCCCATTGATTTCAATGGGGAGGAGCGGTAAACACACCGCTCCAAAGAAGCTGCTGGCAGGACTTTTCCTGACGTCCTGCCTCCGGCTTTCACACTGGAGACAATGGCGCAGCTGTTATAGAAATAGCGCCTGCAATCCGCCCTAACGCTATAGCACCTGCAAAATGCCCTTGATGTGAAAGGGGTCTAAAGATAACCTCAGGAGACGTTCCCAAATGTCCACAATGCAGGGAAAACATGTAAATGATTAACTATTTAAGCCATTCTGTGAGAGAAGAGAGAGAACTATGGATTCTCGCTCTGTCTCTCACGCTCTGCCTGTCTGTCTCTCTCTGCCTGTCTTTCTCTCTGCATGTCTTTCACTCTGCCTGTCTCTCTGTCTCTCCCCCCACCCCCCCTCTTGCAGGCAACAGCATGTGGTGAAAATTGTGTTTCTCCTAAAATGTGGCTAAACTCAGGTTACAGCTTTTACATACTGAGTTTAGCAGCAGTTATCAGCAGTTGAGGTTAGGCTTAAACTCAGGTTACAGCTTTTACATGAGTTTACAAGCTGTTACAGGCGTTTGTTTCTGAACATCCGTCCTGAACGCATATTTTTGCATTCCAAAAAATGCTTCTAAACTCCTAGAAATTACCCTGTGTACATGTACTGATAAGATAACATAGAGGGGAGTTCAGGGGCAGCTGAAAAAAATGCCCAACTGCTCCTTAACCGTCCATTTACCAGCAGCAGTGTGAGGCCTTAGGCACCATATACACAGGACGCTGCTAAACGTACGTTCAGAGGCACTTGGACACTTTTTTCAACTGCCCCTGAACTCATTCAATGTTATCCTATGTGACCATGTACACAGTCTTGTTTATTGCTGTTTTTAGGCAGTTGCGTTTAACAGCATTTAACTGAAATAGTTAAATACTGTTTTTTGGGCTTGGGGAGGGTCTTATGATGTTATCTTATCTAAACGCTTCTAGACTTAAACGCAGCATTCAAATGCCACTATACAGGCGTTTTAAAAGCAGGTTTCAAGGTGTCCAAAAAAATGAGTTCAGAGGACTTTGCCTCAGCGTCCCGTGTAGATGGGGCCTTAGTCGTGCACTCCAAAAAATATGGCCTTTATGGAAGAGTGGAAAGAAGAAAGCCATTGCTGAAAGAATTGTGAGAAGCCATGTGGGGGGACACAGCAAACATGTGGAAGAAGGTGGTCTGGTCAGATGAGACCAAAATTGTACTTTTTGGCCTAAAAGCAAAAGACTATGTGTGGAAGAAAACTAACACTGCACATCACCCTGAACACACCATCCTACTCGTGAAACATGGTGGTGGCAGTATCATGTTGTGGGGAGGCTTTTCTACAGCAGGAGCATGGAAGCTGGTCAGAGTTGATGGGAAGATGGATGGAGCCAAATTCAGGGCAATCTTAGAAGAAAACCTGTTAGACTCTGCAAAAGACTTGAGACTGGGGCAGTGGTTCACTTTCCAGCAGAACAACGACCCTAAACATACAGCCAGAGCTACAATGAAATGGTTTAGATCAAAGCATATGCATGTGTTAGAACGACCCAAAGTCCAGACCTAAATTCAATTAAGAATCTGTGGCAAGACTTGAAATTTGTTGTTCACAGAGGCTCTCCATCCAATCTGACAGAGCTTGAGCTATTTTGCAAAGAAGAATGGGCAAAAATGTCACTCTCTAGATGTGCAAAGCTGGTAGAGATGTCCCCAAAAAGACTGTAATTGCGGTGAAGGAGGTTCTACAAAGTATTGACTGAAGGGGGGGCTGAATACAAATGCACGCCACACTTTTCAGATATTTATTTGTAAAATATTTTGAAAACCATTTATCATTTTCCTTCCACTTCACAACTAGTGCCACTTTGTGTGTTGGTCTATCACATAAAATCCCATTTACGTTTTTGGTTGTAACATGACAAAATGTGGAAAATATCAAGGGGTGTGAATACTTTTTCAAGGCACTGTATACAGCGGCTAAAATAAGTGAACATGAACAGGTCACCCTTTTTCTAGGTAAATATATTTCTAAAGGTGCTATTGACGTCGGTAACAACCAATGCAATCCACACATATAAAGAAACAAAAACTAAAAAGTTCAGAAATTAGGTTATGTGTAATAAAATGGAATGACACAGGGAAAAGTATTGAATTTATTTATTATTTGGTACAAAATCTTTTGTTGGTAAGGACAGTTTCAGGATGCCTCTTTTATGGAGAAACTAGTCGCATGCGTTGCTCAGGTGTGATTTTGGTCCATTCTTCCACACAAACAGTCTTCAAATCTTGAAGGTTCCGTGGGCCTCTTCTATGAACTCTGATCTTTAGTTCTTTCCATAGATGTTCTATTGGATTCAAGTCAGGTGTTTGGCTGGGCCATTCTAGCAGCTTTATTTTCTTTGTTTGAAACCAGTTGAGAGATTCATTGGCTGTGTGTTTGGGATTATTGTCTTGCTGAAATGTCCACCCTTGTTTCATTATCATCATCATCATCCTCGTAGATGGCAGCTGATTTTTATCAAGAATGTCTTGGTACATTTTTCCATTCATCCGTCCTTCAATAACATGAAGTTTGCCAGTACCGTTTGCTGAAAAACAGACCCACACGATGATGTTCCCACCTCCAAACTTCACTGTTGGTATCGGGGTGTTTTTGGGGCGATGTGCCATTTGACCTCCAAACATGGTACTATTATTTCATCCAAAGAGTTCAATTATGGTCTCATCTGACCAGACTGTATTCTCCCAGTATTTCATAGGCATTTCTAAATGTTGTGCAGCAAACTTTAAACAAGCTTCAACATGCTAGAGTGCGGTGAGCGTTCATACAGGCCATGTCGGTTGAGTGTATTACTTATTATTTTCTTTGAAACAATTGTACCTGCTAATTTCAGGTCTTTCTGAAGCTCTTCACAAGTGGTCCTTGGCTCTTAGACCACTCTTCTGATAATTCTTATCACATTTCGGTTTATGGTGAATTGACCTTCTTTCCACTTGCGGATTATGGCCCCAACAGTGCTCACTGGAACTTTCAGACGTTTAGAAATTCTTCTGCAACCAATGACATCAGTAAGTTTTGCAACAATAAAGTTGCGAAAGTCTTGAGAGAGCGCTTTGCATTTACCCATCATGAGATGTTTCTTGTGTGACACCTTGGTAATAAGACACCTTTTTATAGGCAATCAGTTGAGACTGAACCAGCTAATAGTAATTTGTACTGACAAGTGGCAGGACTTCCTTCTAATTACTGATAGATTTCAGCTGGTGTCTTGGCTTTCCATGCCTTTTTGCACCTCCCTTTCTTCATTTGCTCAATACTTTTTTTTTTTCCCCTGTGTCATTCCATTTTATTACACATAACTTAACTTCTGAACTTATTTGTTTTGGCTTCTTTGTATGTATGGATTGCATGGGTTGTTACCGACATTTGGTGGAAATTTCATGTCAATAGAAATCTATTTATCTAGAAAAATGGTGACATGTTCAATACTTATTTTACCCGTGGTATATCATTTTTTTTTCTTCTTCCTTGAGGTTTTACAGTTATCACTCTGTGTCAGTTTCTTTCCGTACATTAACCACAGACTAATATCTCCTTCAGCCATGTGACAAAACAAGGCACAGGAAATGGATAGGATATTTAAAAAAAAATAAAACTGTTGTAAATAGCTTGTTGGTGACTAAACTGAAAATAACTTAAAGACTACCAGGCAATATGGCTATGACTTCTGTGAAAAGAAATGGGGAAAGCATGGCCCACTGTGTTTGCTTGCATTTCTTTGGTCCTATATGAGAACAAAAACTAGAGTTTTCTATAGGCTATATGCACTTTTTAATAAAGGAAACATGTAGGGTACCACTGCTGGTCCCTGCATCTGAAAATGGAGGTGCCTGGCTGTCATACTCCCCCCTGCTTCAAAACTTTGTGTCTGCCCATGTAGATAAGGTCTTTTGACTTTTCACTGTCTTTCCTGATCTATGTACTTATTGTAGGTCAGTAATTCAACGTATTAAAACCAGTTGGTCAGCGCAACAGCCAAGCAGCTACGTCACGCAGAGACTTCAGGGCTCATTTACATTTCTCTGCTACGGTATGGTGTGTTAAGCTATGCAATTAGCACGTTGCAGTTACATTCATTTTCACTTTCAATTGATTTTTATTGAGAATTTTAAAGTATAAAACATAGCATAAAAAGATTAGTAATTGCTAAGAAGACGTTAGACAGCTGGAACATAGCTTCCAAGGATGTGATAACATCCAACAGTATACATAGCATATTAATAAGCAAAACTAGTCTGCAAGTTAATATAGGTACACTATGTTGTCAAAAGTATTGGCCTTTACACGCAGATGAACTTTAACGACATCCCAGTCTTAGTCCGTAGGGTTCAATATTGAGTTGGCCCACCCTTTGCAGCTATAACAGCTTCAACTTTTCTGGATAAGACTGTCCACAAGGTTTAGGAGTGTGTCTATGGGAATGTTTGACCATCGTTCTGGAATGCGCATTTGTGAGGTTTGTCAAGTTCCTCCAGCCCAAACTCACTCATCCATGTCTTTCTGGACCTTGCTTTTTGCACTGGCCCAAAATAATTTTGTGGAGGGTGTGGGGTTGTTTTTCAGGGGTTGGGCTTGGCCCCTCATTTTCAGTGAAGGAAACTCTTAAGGTGTCAGCATCAGTGGTGGCTGTTCCATACGGGGCGCAAGGGCGCCCCCCTATTCTCCATGTGTTGGCTCCTAATCTCCATGTGGGGCGCCGAACGCATAGATTTCTACTAGGTTTTTTTTTTAAACACATAATTAGACCCCGAGGCCACCCGCAACCTGGATCGGGTAAGTGCGGGGCAGGCAGGCTGGCTGTCTTGTTTGCCCCCCCCCCCCCCCCAAAATGGAGCACCAGCTGCCACTGGTCAGCATACCAAGACACTTTGGACAATTTCATGCTCCCAACTTTGTGTGAACAGTTTGGGGATGGCCCCTTCCTGTTTCAACAAGACTTCGTACCAGTGCACAAAGCAAGGTCCATAAAGTCATGGATAAGCAAGTTTGGGGGGGGGAAGAACTTAAATAGCCTGCACAGAGTCCCAACCTCAACCTGATAGAACACCTTTTGGGATGAATTAGAGCAGAGACTGCGAGCCAGACTTTCTTGTCCAACATCAGTGCCTGGCCTCACAAATGCGCTTCTGGAAGAATGGTCAAACATTCCCATAGACACACTCCTAAACATTGTGGACAGCCTTCCCAGAAGAGATGAAGCTGTTATAGCTGCAAAGGGTGGGCCAACTCAATATTGAACCCTATGGACTAAGACTGGAATGCCATTAAAGTTCATGTACATGTAAAGGCAGGCATCCCAATACTTTTCACAATATAATGTATCAATGAGCCAGGTAACTTTGTCGCAGGCAGTGAAACCAGAAGTAGATCAAAAAATCAAGTCTGAATAAACAGCATGATCTGCAACATCAGTGGTCACCTGGACAAATAGAAAAAGTGAATCTCCCCAGTGGGGGCACAGCAGTAAAAATCTGACAGAGGTTCCCATCATTCTTCACTCTATCAAAAACGAAGAAAAACATTTTGGCAATAGATATACTTTGATAACACACACTTTAGTCTAATTAATGAATATATTACTTACACTGTAACATCATTTATGAAATATTACTAATATAACGTAGTGCTATCAATCACACAATGCAATCTTTATGAACAGTACACTGCTACAATGTCTCTGTTATTTTTGTGGGATGTCCAAAAAAAAAAAAAGTGGCTACTTCATAAGTGTCAGAGAAGCAGAACTTGCTAGACAACTTGAGAAAAAATGTAGGGAACATTCCTTCAACATATATAATTTATACAAAGAAAGCATTTTTTCCCCTGAAAGTGGACTATTTGGGTCCCAAAGTCAAACACGCTTTATTTTCTTACTGACTCCAAAACATAAGATACCATATTGTCCACTCATAACTACAAATGGCTTGTTTCCAGCACGTAGAGATGCTGGTGTTGAGTGATAATAGCGTGTACTTCCTGTGGTTTTGGATGGAAAAGGGGAGGAAAGCTGCCCTTAGATGTTAATGTAAAAAGAAAAAAAAAAGGGGAGGGTAGGCATCTTTACAATTTCTGGTGAATCCTGGTTCCTAAACGAAGTCCAATAATTTCTTTCCCATCTTACTTGAAGCCATTTGGTCACATTAGTACAAAGTCACTTGTGAAACAAACCAGCCAAACCTGCTTTGAGATAAAAGTTTTGTAGTGTATTTTTGCCAAGACTAACTTGGCAAAGTAACTTCAATTCCCAAAAGTCTGACAATAACATCTCGTGTCTCTGTACGAAAGATTCTTGAGTTACCGCCCAACTGAATAATTTTTTTTCCATTTAATACCATACCAGTCAGAATGAAGTTAGAATATACTGTATGTGAACCCAGACACTAAAATCTCATATAATCTTTAAAGGGTAAGTTCACCTTTACAGAAAACTCTGGAAGGTGAACTTACACAGGTTCCCCCCCGGTCCTGCTGACCTGGACCGCGGATATCTCCGGTTCTAAGCCACGGTATATCCGCCCAGGTGTCCCGAGCTTAGAAATCCTCTCAGCTGAATGTCCAAAATTTCCCTCATCAGGGGCACGTTTTGGAACATTCTAATTGGTCAGCGCTGTCACATGGGCGGCGCCCAGTGCCGATCCTGACCTCCCTGGGGCCCTAAGCAAAATTCTGCTAAGGGGCCCTCTACCCGACCCGTGATGCCGTGAGCTATGTAAACCATTTGCCATTGCCACACAGTCACACCTGACACTTCAGTGCTCCCAATACAATCCTCCCTCCTTTAAACAAAACAGTCAAAGAATAAGTACAATATATAGAACAGACATGTATATAATATATATATATATCTTTACATATCTGAGTGTGGATCCCCCACTTACATCAGGGTCCCCAGATTCCCCACTTACATCAGGGTCCCCAGAGAGCCCCTACTTACATCAGGGTCCCCAGAGAGCCCCCCATACATCAGTGTCCTCAGAGAGCCTCCCTACTTACATCAGGGTCTGCAGCATTGCCCTTTACATCAGAGTTCCCCCTTGCACTGTAAGGTGGAATCCTGCATACTATGATGTAAAGACTAAGATAAGGGGGTTTACTGATATAAGGGGGAAACCTTTATCAGTGCCCCCTTACAATATTGTATTGACCCCCCCCCCCCCCCCCCAGACTGGCCTGGCGGTGCTGTCACTGACCTCCTCACAGGTGCATCGTGCAGGGCTCAGTCAGTCGGCTCCAGCTTGGTGGCTCTGGTTTTATCCCATAGATTCCTCTCCACAGTCCATACATGTCTGACTTCTCCCATGACCCCCATCATGGCTGCGCTCCCACTCTTGACTACTCTCCAGACGTGATATAAGACAAGAGATGATCAGAGGCTGCGGATGGTACAGGGGAGGTCAGAGGCTGCGGATGGTACAGGGGAGGTCAGAGGCTGTGGATGGTACAGGGGAGGTCAGAGGCTGCGGATGGTACAGGGGAGGTCAGAGGCTGCGGATGGTACAGGGGAGGTCAGAGGCTGCGGATGGTACAGGGGAGGTCAGAGGCTGCGAGGGGGGCGACAGGAGGTCAGAGGCTGAGGAGGGCACAGGGAAGGTCAGAGGCTGCGGATGGTACAGGGGAGGTCAGAGGCTGCGGATGGTACAGGGGAGGTCAGAGGCTGCGGATGGTACAGGGGAGGTCAGAGGCTGAGGATGGTACAGGGGAGGTCAGAGGCTGCGGATGGTACAGGGGAGGTCAGAGGCTGCGAGGGGGGCGACAGGAGGTCAGAGGCTGCGAGGGGGGGACAGGAGGTCAGAGGCTGCGAGGGGGGGGACAGGAGGTCAGAGGCTGCGAGGGGGGGACAGGAGGTCAGAGGCTGCGAGGGGGGCAGGAGGTCAGAGGCTGCGAGGGGGGGGGGGCAGGAGGTCAGAGGCTGCGAGGGGGGGCAGGAGGTCAGAGGCTGCGAGGGGGGACAGGAGGTCAGAGGCTGCGAGGGGGGGGGACAGGAGGTCAGAGGCTGCGAGGGGGGGACAGGAGGTCAGAGGCTGCGAGGGGGGGACAGGAGGTCAGAGGCTGCGAGGGGGGGGCAGGAGGTCAGAGGCTGCGAGGGGGGGGCAGGAGGTCAGAGGCTGCGAGGGGGGGACAGGAGGTCAGAGGCTGCGAGGGGGGGGACTGGAGGTCAGAGGCTGCGAGGGGGGGGACTGGAGGTCAGAGGCTGCGAGGGGGGGGACAGGAGGTCAGAGGGGGAGGGGGGACAGGAGATCAGAGGCTGCAGGGGGCCCCAGGAGGTCAGAGGCTGCGGAGGGGACGTAGGAAGGCTTTATTTTTAAGAAATGGCGCCACTCTGCGCCATCGTGTCACTGCGCATGCGCCCGCCTTTCCAAAAATTGACGAGCGTGTCCGGACTTCGGAACAGCGCCAGTGCACGCGCAGTTGCATACCGGCCCTCCAAAGCCATCTTTTTGTCAGGCGCCACCGCCCTCACAGCGGCGGCAGCGGCCCCAGGGGTCCCTGAGCAGAGCCGATCCGCCCTTGGGGCCCCGCACAGTGGCGGGGCCCTACACAGCTTGCGTAGTCCGCGTATAGGGCGGGTCGGCTCTGGCGGCGCCAACCAATCCGCAGCCGCATAGCCCGTCCTGTCTGCAATGAAGACTCCGTGTGGACGCTGAGTGGATTTCTAAGCCCCGGGCTCCTGATGCTGATATACCAGGGCTTAGAACCGGAGATTGCAGCGGTCCAGGTCAGTGGGACCAGGGGGGGGGCCTTACAGATTTTTCCGTAAAGGTGAACTGTAAGTTGTTAAGATCACTTCAAAAGTCATATTTGTATTTTTAAATCTAAAGATTTCATTCAATTAAAGTGATGGTAAAGGCTAAAGGTTTTTTTCCTTCATGCATTCTATGCTGGATCTAGGCCCCCTCTTTGTCCAGCGACGTGCACAAGAGCATCGGCAGTCCCGGGACTCCCCCTCCTCATTGACTCCCACTGCTGTCCATCACTGCTGTCAATCACAACCAGTGAGCCAATGAAAAGAGAGTGGGGGGGCAAGGGGGGTCTTATGGACACATAGATCGGGGCTCAGGAGCGAGCATGCACCAGTGCCCCCATAGCAAGTGGCTTGCTATTGGGGGCACTGGTCAAAGGGGAGGAGCCAGGAGCACCGACGGTGTAACAACATTACCAGCACTGCCTGTATATAACACTGGTCGGCATGGATGAGTGGGCAGCTGGTATGTTGTGTGATTTACAATCTGAATTAGCTCATTTGCCCTTGCCTGCTTAGTTGAACTTTCACTTCTTTAGCAGCTAAACGATCACTGATCTCTGCTTGCTATGATCATTGACAGTACTGTTTTTGAATGCAATCCTGGTCGGCTTCATTAACCCCATATTTTCTGCCCAAATTCTGCTGCAATGCAAAACACCACTTTTAATCTGGCAATGGGACTGCTTTGCATTTGTAGCATAATCGATTTATAATCCAGCAACCGATGTGCAGTAACCTCTAGTGACCAATCGGTGAGCAGTAATAATGTGCTGTAACCTCTAGCAAACCAAGCAATGAGCAGTAATGATGTGCAGTAACCTCTAGCAACCAATCAGTGAGTGGTAATGATGTTCAGTAACCGTTAGCAACCAATGTGCAGCAAGGATGTGCAGTAACCTCTAGCGACCAATCAGTGAGCAGTAATAATGTGCTGTAACTTCTAGCAACCAGTCAGTAAGTGGTAATGATATGCTGTAACCTCTAACAACCAATTGCAATTGCTGTCTGGTCTGCTGCAGTAAACTGATTTTGAGTCTACCTGCTATTTATTGTATGTCTCAAAGCAGGTGGAAAGATAGAAATTGCATAGTGGGGGCCAGGGGGTGGTGGTGTTGGGCCGGGGGGGGGGGGGGGGGGCAGGAAAATGTTTGCCCAGGGTCCAATCAAAATTAAACACGGCCCTGATCTAGTGGCAAGAGTTGTGAAGAAGGCTGCTTGTAGTTAGCAGCCGGAGCTGTGGAGAAGGCTGAGTGTAGCTAGGGACAGTTTTAGGCCCCTTTCACACTGGGGCGGTTTTCAGGCGGTACAGCGCTAAAAATAGCGCCTGTACACCGCCTGAAAAAACCGGCCCCATTCACTCCAGTGTGAAAGCCGCCGGGTTAAAACCACCCCGCTAGCGGCCGCATACCGCGGGTAAAGTGATGGTAAGCAGCGCTAAATATAGCGCTGCTTTACCGTCGCCGCCCCGCACCGCTCAGGTGTGAAAGCAGCCTTAGAGACACCTGGGTGCAGCTAGTAACAAGGGTTGTGGAAATTGGGTGTAGCTAGTAATAGTAGTGACAGTAGTAATAATGACTGTAGAGATGGCTGGGTGTAGGTAGGTGTTAATTGACAACACTTAGTGTAGTGAGTGAATATATTGGTACATATGGTGGTATCTAGTAGTGGGGAAGGGTGAACTTACTTAGTAACCACTAGTAAGGAAGATGCTGTAATGATTCAGGAAACAGTGGAGCTGTATTCTCAAGTAAGACACAGGCTGAGTCATATGTGAGAGGATGTCGCAGAGAAGGAATACACATAGCAAAAGAAGAGAAGTCAGTTTCTGCTTTATTTGTAGCTGGACTGATCGCATCATGCTGCTGTGTCTGCTGCTTCTCATTTTCCCCTATACCCACTCCTTGAATCTGGATAAGCTGAACCCCCAAAACTTTTCTGGACCCCATGGAAGCTACTTTGGATTCTCCTTTGATTTCTACCAGTCAGCAGAGAAAAGGTAAGTGCACAGAATGTGCTGGGCTTGTACAATGTGTACAATACAGGAGAGAGTTGGATGGGAATTAACCGCTTCAATACAGGGCTTTTAAACACCCTTCCTTACCAGAGCACTTTTTGCGATTCGGCACTGCGTCGCTTTAACTAACAATTGCGCGGTCGTGCGACGTTACACCCCAAACAAAATTGACGTCCTTTTTTTCCCACAAATAGAGCTTTCTTTTGGTGGTATTTGATCACCTTTGCGGTTTTTATTTTTTGCGCTATAAACAAAAGAAGAGCGACAATTTTGAAAAAAAACACAGTATTTTTTACTTTTTGCTATAATAAATATTTAGGCCGATACGTATTCTTCTACATATTTTTGGTAAAAAAAATCGCAATGGGCGTATATTGATCGGTTTGCGCAAAAGTTATAGCGTCTACAAAATAGGGGATAGATTTATTGAATTTTTTTTTTTTTTTACTAGTAATGGCGGCGATCTGCGATTTTTTTTTTTTTTTCGTGACTGCGACATTGCGGCGGACACTTCGGACACTTTTGACACATTTTTGGAACCATTCACATTTACACAGCGATCGTTGCTATAAAATTGCAATGATTACTGTGTAAATGTGACTGGCAGGGAAGGGGTTAACTCTAGGGGCGCTGGAGGGGTTAATATGTTCCCTAATAGAAGTGATTCTAACTGTGGGGGGAGGGGACTCAAGGGGAGGAGACCGATCATGTGTTCCTCCATACTGGGATCACATGATCGGTCTCCTCTGCACTGACAGGACGTGGAGCTGTGTGTTTACACACACAGCTCCACGGTCCCGCACGGTCCCGTTGTTTTAACGGGCAATCGCGGGTGCCCGGCGGACATCGCGGCCGCCGGGCACTCGCACCGTGTCCCGAGCGATGCCGCGGGCGCGCGCGCGCGCGCGCCCCCCAGGCGGCCGGGAATGCGAGGACGTCATATGACGCCCACCCAGGATGGTAGATCCACCTTGTGGGCGTCATATGACTATAGCGCGGTAATGAAGTGGTTAAACAAACCTGTCATAGAAGGTTACACTCAACTTTTTTTGAGGCCCATTAAATCTTATCTATATTCTGGATGCTGCAGGTGAGAACACCTTGTCCCACTCTGTATAAATGAGACGGATGTATAAAGTTACTGTTTACTCAAAAATTGTTACTATAATATTGTTTTTTATTTTCCCTGTTTTATTTGACTATTTTAGCGCTTACAGTGTTAGTCAACCCAAAACAGATTTTTTGAATTTGGGTGGGTATTGGCTGAGAAACCCACCATCAACCTACTTTTTTTGTACACCGAGATGTCATACTATGGGTGGGTATTGGCTGAGAAAACCACCACCAACTTACTTTTTTGTACACCAAGATGTCATACTTTGGGTGGGTATTGGCTGAGAAACCCACCATCAACCTACTTTTTTTGTAGACCAAGATGTCATACTTTGGGTGGGTATTGGCTGAGAAACCCACCATCAACCTACTTTTTTTGTAGACCAAGATGTCATACTTTGAGTGGGTATTGGCTGAGAAACCCACCATCAACCTACTTTTTTTGTACACCAAGATGTCATACTTTGAGTGGGTATTGGCTGAGAAACCCACCATCAACCTACTTTTTTTGTAGACCAAGATGTCATAATGTGGGTGGGTATTGGCTGAGAAACCCACCATCAACCTACTTTTTTTGTAGACCAAGATGCCATACTTTGAGTGGGTATTGGCTGAGAAACCCCCCATCAACCTACTTTTTTTGTAGACCAAGATGTCATACTTTGGGTGGGTATTGGCCGAGAAACCCACCATCAACCTACTTTTTTTGTAGACCAAGATGTCATACTTTGGGTGGGTATTGGCTGAGAAACCCACCATCAACCTACTTTTTTTGTAGACCAAGATGTCATACTTTGGGTGGGTATTGGTGGGTTTCTCAGCCATCAACTTACTTTTTTTGTACACCAAGATGTCATACTTTGGGTGGGTATTGGCTGAGAAACCCACCATCAACCTACTTTTTTTGTAGACCAAGATGTCATACTTTGGGTGGGTATTGGCCGAGAAACCCACCATCAACCTACTTTTTTTGTAGACCAAGATGTCATACTTTGGGTGGGTATTGGCTGAGAAACCCACCATCAACCTACTTTTTTTGTAGACCAAGATGTCATACTTTGGGTGGGTATTGGTGGGTTTCTCAGCCATCAACTTACTTTTTTTGTACACCAAGATGTCATACTTTGGGTGGGTATTGGCTGAGAAACCCACCATCAACCTACTTTTTTTGTACACCAAGATGTCATATCATTGCCTTTTTGATTTCCAAGCTTATTCCACCAGTCACAGCTTTTTTTAGGAAGTTCTTGCTCTACTCTTGTCTTTTATTGCTGTGCCCTTACAGAATATGCAGCAAGAGGATTAAGGCTCCAAAGAAGTCGGAGCTGGGAACTTTGACAAGGAGATTTTACCAGTATAGTGCCTTGGAGACCACCACCAGCATTTTTCTGTAGCTCAAATCTCATCATTTAAAAATGTCCTTCCTTGTAAGGAAGTTTTATCTGCTCTTTAAATTTTTGATTCACATTAGCATGTTAGGTGGAATTCTGCGATCTGGTCAGCTCTTTTACTTTGATTTCTGTTACTTGCCTCTTATGCCGCGTACCAAGTCCGTCAAAGTCCGGTCGTGTATGCGCCATTGGAAGCCTTTCTCAAGCATCCCTGAATCGAATGTGCTATACACTATAAAGAAAGACTTGTCTAATGCTGTTATCAAATTAAAAATTCCCCCGAGGTCTGTTAGTAACCAAAATAGCTGCACTGCATAAACAGACTAATTTTAGACAAGGACGGCCCTCTTTTTTGAAAGAATCCAGCGACGGCTCAACAGCTAGCAACTAATTACCAGGATTTTTACCACTTTATAGAACCAAGCAGAGTCTGATGATGATGGAACAGGTTGAAAACTTCGGAAACTGAAAAGCTTTATATCTGTGCAGCAAATAATACTCCAGGATGTACAACATCAATCACACTAGCACTTTTACATTAGCTGTTGCAGGGAGGCTTTGCTTGAAAACTACTGTCCTTACATGCAGCGAGGGGAAATCTCCCAAAATGGGATGCAGGCGGTGGATAAAAATCGATGCTTTAAAAAAAAAAAAAAAAGAATCCGATTTTTTTAGATTTTTATCAAATTTATTTTAATAAAATGCTTTTGTAGTAAAAATCTATCAAAATATATTTTTCTATTTAAGATACATTAATAATTTAGTTTATTCAGAATGAAATGGAGCTTAGTTATGTAGCATGAGGCTGTTTATTCTGCAATATTTACATTTTTTGGTAAACTTATTCAATGAATCCAAGCTCTGCAAGCTAAGATAACATGCCCTGCATTGAAGCACTCACACAATTTCACAGCAACCATGAGATAAAACAAAGTTCAGGAATATTCCCTTATCCCATTGTTCCGCAAATCTATGTACACTACAAACTGTATGATTGGATCGGTTCTGATATCGCTGTTTTACTAACCTGACAGCTTATTATTCTAAATAGGAAACCTTTATTTTGTTTGCAAATATTAAAGATTCTAACTACCAGTAAGAATAAGTCCTTACATTTAAAGAGCACCTGTCATTTCAGATCCATGGTCTGTTAGCGGGCATCCACTCACCTGCTGCCGCTACGTCCCTCACCTTGTTGTGTCATTGCCACATCCCCATTAAAGTGAATGGGACTGTCGGTGAGTCAACAGCGGGTTAGAGGAGGAGCCACTGCGTGACAGATGACAGTTGCTCTTTAACCACTTAAAGACCAGCCGCCACAGTTATACTGTGGCAGGTTGGCTCTCCTGGGCGAATCGCCATCATGGTACGTCTGCTAATTTAAGACCACTAGGCGGGGTGCACTCGTGGTGTGATGCCGGAGCCGATGCGCATGGCAAGGTACCTGCCCCCCCCCCACAAGGTGCGGGTGGCCGATGGTCATAGAGTCCACCAGACCCACGAGCATGCTCCCATGGCGCATGCGCCCACAGTGTCTATTGCATGAAATGAGGTACAAGTCCGTCGTTTCATGCAATAGAGCCCCCCTGCCGCAGTATATGTGCGGTGGGCAGCCTTAAAGTGGTTAATTGGTTAGTGCAAAAGTTATAGCATCTACAAACTATGGTGTGCAGACTGGAATTTACGCAGATATAGATACTATACTGTAATGGGGGTGATCAGCGACTTAGTATGACTGTGATAGGGTGGTGGGAAATCTGGCACTAACAGACACTCGCTGGGAGGGACACTAAATGACTAAGGCAGGCCATAGATGATATGATTTTTTTTTTTCAACGGCCACGAGTTGTTCCCCGATCAACACAGTCAGTCAGATCCCTCCCGTGGAGCTATTGTGTTCTCCCGGCAGGGACAGCTCCCCCCCATAGAGCATAGTGATTACTGCAAGTGGCTATAGCTGCTGGCAATAATCACATGTAAAAATCCGACACGCTGGTCGGTTAATTGATGGATCGTCTTGGCTTGGGTACAATCAGCCTGCCCATAGATGATTTGAACCATCTATGGCAGGGGTCTCAAACTCACGGCCCTCCAGCTGTTGCGAAACTACAAGTCCCATGAGGCATTGCAAGGCTGACAGTTACAAGCATGACTCCCACAGGCAGAGGCATGATGGGACTTGTAGTTCTGCAACAGCTGGAGGGCCACCAGTTTGAGACCTCTGATCTATGGCCAGCTTAACTGACACTGACATCACTAGTGACACTAATACAGTGATAACACTACTCTGACACTGCACTAATGACACTGGCCGGGAAGGGGTTGACATCGAGGGGCAATTAAGGGGTTAACTCTGTCACTAACAATGTGCATTGTGTGCTTTTTTTTTTAATCCCTACTTTTCAGGGAGAAGAAACAGCCAGATCGCTGTTCCCTGTACACAGAATTCAGTGCTTTTGTAAACACAGAACTGATTGCTTCAGCCGAAATCACTTGACTTCACATACTTGTTTTGTGCTTGGTTACTCCTGGAGGGGAGCTGACAGGTCTGATGTTTGCTCAGCAACAGCCCATTACAGGCAGGAACTCTCAGTCCCCTGATAGTAGAACGTTGAAGTGACACAGCTCACACTTTCACCTCTACTTCTGTGGTCACTGAGCCCAGCACCACATCTTCAGGCAATGCCAACACGTATGGCTGCATCCTTTACACCAGTTTACTGACACTCAGGAGATCTCCAGGGAAAGGCTGAAGACTTAAGCACACCGCTGCCTTCAAGGGAAACCGACTACATGTGGCAGTCTCCCCCTTTGTAGTCCCCACAGTGGTACTCACTCTGACCTCTCTTGCTCCCATGCCACCAGGAAGACTTCCTCCAGCACCTGGGCCCCCGGGCCAAGGTCACCCCCCCCCCAAAATTAGGGGCACCCCTGAGGGCCATTGGCAGTCTCCTTAGCACTGCATCTCCATCTTCCACCTGGCTGCCCCTGCTGGCATGGCTCATGTCTATTAAGCCATCTCTGCCCCCTGCCAGCCCACTACTGGGGATTGTCTGAGGCCTCAAAAATATGCATGGCAGCCCCTCCTCACTCCTACCCTCCAGTTCTGGAAGTTTATACAAACTTCCAGACCAGGAGGAAGTGCAAGAGAGAACTGCCAAATGAGTCATCCAGCCCTGAGTCACTGAACCCTGACCCAGAGTCCATAGCTCAGGCTTAGCCCTGAGCTAACTAAATTTACCGACACTAACAGAAAAACCTACACTAACTCTAGCACACTAGAGGGTGCTACATGAGGAACAAGCCAAAAGTCGGTAATGAGTGGTAGGGGAGATACAGGCAGCAGCGGGAGTGACAAGCTCACGCTATTGGCTGGGGAGAGCACAATAATCCTGCAACCAGAACATGCAACAGCATGGCTTAAAGAGGAAGGTCATGGGAGGAGCAAGGTTCAGCAGAAACAAGGCAGAAGGGTGCTGTTCAGCATTACAGGTTGCTCCGCAAGATAAAAACATTGACAGCAGAAGTCGCAGGTTCAGACCCGGGTCCTGACATGTTGCATGGCCTTTCTGATAGTTGCCTGGCTGTCAACCATGTGCATTTGTTTATTTTGAATCAGTAGTACAAAGGTAATGGAATCAGACATTTGCCCTTTATGTTGCTACATGCTTTTCCAGGGTTTGTGAATAGGCAGTATTGAATTCAGACATAGTCTGGCAACTAGCATTTTCAGGAGGTCAGCAACAGCGTATTTCATATTTCTGCTTTGATACAAAGTATGAGACCATGAGAAGAACCAATGCTTTGACATGAAAAGCATAGACACAATCCAAAAAGAACTCTTGTTATTCTGTCAATTGAAAAAATGCAGTGTGCTCAATGATCCGATAGTTTTCAAGGAAATCGAATCAGAGTTATGCACGTTCTTTCAGGAAAATCGGCCCTCGGATACCTCCGCGACTACGAATTGGGCATCCCATAAGGTTACTATTAGGGGTAGACTTCTCCAAATAGCAGCATGAATCAAGTGTAATCGCAAGACCATAATTAAGCAAAAGGAGTAGGAACTTCAAACTCTTTTAAAAGAACAGCGCAAATCTCCTAAAGTGGACATCCGTCATAATATTGATATGGGAAGAACAGCATTAAACCTGAGTCTTACCACCCAGGTGGAAAAAGTTGTCTGTTGGTCATATCATACATTTTTACACAATGAGAGATAAACCTGGCTCCGCGTGTATATCTTACCTAAACTGAGATTGAAGAATGGTCTTCCAACCCAAAACCCCAAGCTGATTGTAAAAGAATTTCCAAACTTCTACTCCACTTTATATGCGAAACCAGAGAAGTTTCAGCAGGATAGGGCAGATGCATTTTTTCATGGCCTTACCTTCTCTGACACAGGCTCATATGAAGCTTATGGATAAAGAATTCTCAGAGACGGAAATTATTCTAGCAATAAAAAAATTTACATCCATCTAAGGCCCCGGGCCCAGATGTTTTTTTAGGCACTTACTATAAGAAGTACAATGAGATCCTGGCTCCACACCTCTGCTCATTTTTTAATGAACTCAGCCAAGGAACCCACCTTCCGGCACACAAAATACAGCGTCTATACATACGATATCAAAACCAGATAAGGACCATGGGGATTGTGCAAAATATCAACCTATTTCATTGATAAACGTTGACCTTAAAATAATGTCCAAAATAGTAGCAGCAAGACTAAACTCGTTCTTTAGCCAGTATATCCATCCTGATCAGGCACGATTTGTACCCAACCACCAGGCATCTGACCAAACTAGGAGAGTGATAGATGTAATCACAGCAATTCATTCCAACTGGGACGAGCAGGGGATTTGACGGGGCATGTTGCTATCTTTAGACGTACATAATGCCTTTGATTCACTGTCCTGGAACTATCTGTTCCATGTCTTGTCTCAGTATGGCTATGGACTGCGATTTTTGTCACTGTTGCAGGTTTTATACAGTTCGCCAACCGCATCCTTACTGGTAAAGGGTTACTCTTTGAACTCGGCAGGGATGCCCTCTGTCCCTGCTGTTATTTGTCCTGGAACTAGAACCACTTGCCAAATAATACACAACAGCATAGATATTAAGGGGATTAAGTGCGGCAAAGGGAACATAAATGTGCCCTCTTTGCAGATGACATCCTGCTGTTAATTTTGTACCCCATTACCTCCATTTCAAACCTTTTTGCTATACTCCAACCTTTCTCGATAATATCTCATCTTAAAACAAACCATGATAAGTCTCAGGCGATGAATATATCTTTACAAGAAAATATAGTTGTGACCCTCAAGCAATTCTATAGTTTCAACTGGCAATCCGAGGCTCTCCCATACTTAGGAATAAACATTCCGCCCTCCTTGCACACTCCAGAAATTATCTCACCCTATACAGACGCCTCGCTGCCATATGGCTAAATGGCAACTTCCCCCTCAGTCATGGTTTGGCAGACTGTACTCTCTGAAGATGAATATCTTTCCAAGGATATTATATTTGTTCCGTACCCTCCCGGTGGCGCTGGTTCGATCTAACTTGGCAGCTTTCCAAAAAAGGTAATTTAGTTTATCTTGGGTGACAAGAGACTGAGGGTGAACAAACGCACCTTATTTACACCCAAAAAGAAAGGAGATTTAGGGGTTCCGGATCTATTTAATGCTTTTATGCAGCCCAGCTGGCTCAGCTGATCACATTTTATTCTCACCAGCCCTACCCCCTGTGGATGGGAGCGGAGTCATACTCTTGCAAGTCTGGACCGATTTCCCATGTCGTGGTTACCGGAAAAGGAATGGCCTGCAATTTTATGCCCTTCCCTTTCAGCTTCACTGGGAATCTGGAACAGACTTTCTAGAGTTCATAAATGTTAATCTTCTCATTGCCCTTTGGCCCCTCTGCTCTAGAACAGAGAGTTCACCCCGAGCCTCTCACCCTAGACTTTTGATTGGTGGACTAATAAAGGTTTTCTACGCATAGCTGATCTTTTTGATCATAAAGGCATTTTAACAAAACAACCTGTACTGGAGAAATATCAGCTACCAAATTCAGAACATTTTAGATATACTCAGATAGTACATTTTTTGAGTACAATATCTTGTAAATCTGATATTGTTACTATGACATCAATGGAAAATCTATGCCACAAATACAACAAAATCTGAGGTCACATATCAGAGATTTATGGTATCTTAACTTCTAACTCAACTAAATTGAGCTATATGGAAAAATGCGAGCAGAATATCAACGAGACTCTCAAGCCTAATGAATGGCATTCGATAGCTCAAGCAGCCTTGAGGTCTCTTATCAACACCTCCATTATTGAGGCAAACTACAAAGTGCTATTACGAGGGTACATGGTATCGGTTAGGCTGGCCGCCTGTGTCCCGGGGTTTTCTCCGCTATGCTTCGAGGTTACGGTCAGGAGGGGACAGTGTTCCACATATGGTGGCAGTGTCCCAAAGTGAGGTGTTTTTGGATAAGTGTATATAATTTCACTTTTTCCCTCACACAAATTAACCTTATCAAATCTCTGAAACAGTCGTTAATAGGTAGTGTGGTGGAGGAGGCACCGAGAAAGCAGAGGCATTTCATCACCTTTTATATTTGTGTCTGTAAAAGTTATTACCAAGTCCTGGAAATCAGCGATCATACCTTTTGATCAGTTTAAGCACAGACTCTCCTGGATTATGATAAATAAAAGGTTAACGGCTACTTTACAGGACAAAATTAAGCTGTTTGAAAAGGTGT
The DNA here is from genome assembly GCA_028564925.1 of Lithobates sylvaticus. Lineage (NCBI taxonomy): Eukaryota > Metazoa > Chordata > Amphibia > Anura > Ranidae > Lithobates > Lithobates sylvaticus. The sequence continues at coordinate 38,361,894 of CM053037.1, read as the reverse complement.
GGGATCCTAGTATAAGATTTTAGATTCTATAATAAATAAAAAAAAATGTATTTTATTTTTTTATTTAAAAACGATATTCTTGATTAATAATTAAGACCTTCTTTTTTTTTTTATCTAAAGTCATTTTATATTAACCTAGTCTAAGTTGGTTTTATAATTTCTTATACAATGTATGATGTAATCTTTTGAGCAGTTCGATCTATGCTAAAATAGTTTTAGGTAAACTTTTTTAGTTTATGTTGGAACTACAACTCAATATTATTACCATATATGTGATCTTTTCTTTTGCTGCCACCATATGTACTTATGTATGCTAATTGTTAAAATTGAATAAACAAATTTGACAAGGAAAAAAAAGAAAAAAGAAAAGGTGTGGGATCCATGGACCAACTATCTGACTACTGATCCCAGGACTTTGCCCGCTTAGATTGTCCATTAGACAGTGAAGGTTGGAGCACAGAGTTACTTACCGCCTTTCCCCTTTACCTGGTCCCTTTCCTCCATTTGTAACTATACTCCTTTCTATTGTTAACTAAGGGAATAGGCTACTATTGGTGGCTTACATGATGAGATGTTATTGCTTTTAATATGATTTACAGTATATGGAAATGTACATCGTCTATTGTTAAAATGTATTTTCCTAATTCAAAACAATAAAAATCACTGGAAAAGGTAAAATTAACGCAGCTTGAAAAAACGTAGATTTTCTGTCTTTTTAAGTACATGATACATGTCTGCTTGACACATAAATTTTCTTGCTTTCTTCTCATAGAATGAACATAGTTGTTGGGGCTCCCAAACTGAACACATCGGTTCCGAATGTCCGTAGTGGCGGAGGTGTGTTCTTATGTCCATGGGGGTCACAGACCAGCAGCTGCTCCCTTATACCTTTTGACGATAAATCAGGTAAAGTTGAACATGAGTTGAATAAAGTGTATAATATAATTATACTCTATATATATCACTAGTACATTCTTTAGGTTCTTTATAGGAATGAACATCCATGGGCAGCAGAGTGTCCCCCTTGGCAACATTTCTAACCCCTGATCCAACCCATAAATTGTGATGGATAAAGCCTAGTACACATGATGAGGTTATCGGACAAATGGTCGTCTGTTTTTTTTTTTTTTCATTTTCCATATAGAAAATGAAGAGGTTACTAAAGTTACAAAAATTCTTGTACGACAGAATAAAAAATAGAAAATTATGTAATGTATTGTATTTGTATTGTATTTTTGGATGAAAACTGTACTGATTAAACAAAAATCGTATGATCTGGTATTGTAGAAAAACTTTTGTGCTTGTCTCATCGGAAATTTTCACATGACCTGTCACGATCGACTCTTGAAAGCCATGTATTAACGATCAGGTTATCGTACTAATGCTTCAAAAGCGGTATTTTTCATACAATTTTCTGATTGGTGTGTACGGCCTTAAGGATTGCATATAAATACATTGTAGCTGGGGCCCCTGGATGTCCACCAAGCACAAAGCTCCTATTTAGGTTGCCTTGTGCATGACCTGGCTCTGGGCAGCAGTATGCACAAACAGATAATCTTGAAATTGTAATTGTTTAAAAAACTGTGCTCCTGCCTACTTTAGATACCTGCAGTTTGTTTTACCAGTTTTTGTTTTTTTAGATTATTACATTCTGGGCACCCTTGTCTGTCCTTATGCTCTCAACCACTGGGACACTGATACTATATTCTATATCTGGTATTTTTTGCTTCTACTGTTCACAGTGCTGTTCTTCCACAGGAGACACATTTCAAATCAGCGAAGGGAGAATGACCATTTATAAGTCCGATCAGTGGCTTGGAGCAACTGTCAAAACTTGGGAGTCCAGCATAGTGGTATGATTCTATTCTGTTTACTCTGTGATAATACATATAGACCCGTCACCCAGATAAGTGTATAAGTAACACTGATCACAGGGAACCAAAGTTAAAAATTGGGCAAGATTATTTAAAAGTACTGTGTTTATCGGCGTTTAACACGCACCTTCAATTAAGAGGGAAGTTTCAGGAAAAACATTTTTTTTTTTTCAAAATAAACCACTTTGAAGCAAAATAATGTCAGTGCCCATCAATGCAGCCTAATTATTGCCCATCTGCAGCCTGATCTGTGCCCATCTGCAGCCTCAATGCAGCCTGATCTGTGCCCCTCTGCAGCCTGATATGTGCTTATCTGCAGCCTTAATGCAGCCTGATATGTGCCCATCTACAGCCTTAATGCAGCCTGATATGTGCCCATCTGCAGCCTGATATGTGCCCATCATCAGCCTTATCTGCACCCATCTCCCATCAATGCAGCCTGATATGTGCCCATCTGCAGCCTTAATGCAGCCTAATATGTGCCCATCTGCAGCCTTAATGCAGCCTGATATGTGCCCATCTGCAGCCTTAATGCAGCCTGATATGTGCCCATCATCAGCCTGATCTGCATCCATCTCCTATCAATGCAGCCTGATGCCCACCTGCAGCCTCGCCATCTCTCATGCAGTAAAATCATACAGGAAATCAGAGCCGCCATCTCCTGTTTACTCGGCTCTCAGTCGGCAGTTACATACACAGTCCTGCCTCCGCCATCGGCATTGGACCAGCTCCTGTGATTGACAGAACATTGGTACGATACCAGTGGTGGAGGCGGGACTGTGTGTGTGACGTCAGAGCCGAGTGAGAGCCGATTTATACAGGAGATGGCGGTTCAGTGAATTCCGGTGGAGCTCGGTGGCGCTCTTCCCCTCCGAGGTACACTATCAGAGTATAACACGCACCCGTGATTTGCCCCCTATTTTCAGGGGGAAAAAAGTGCGTGTTATATGCTGATAACTGTTTAGTGGTTTTGTACAAATTTTCTTTATTTTATCATGATCAGGATTAAAAAAAAAAAAGTTATACATGTTTTTAGGTTAGTTAAATATTGACTATTGCGTAGTAATATTATATAGTGATCTATCGAGCCAACAGGTGGTGCTCTAGTTTCATTTTTCAAAGCAAAGCAATGTATCATTCTCAGTAATCGGACTAAGGGAGTTTGTTTTATCTCCTGTGCTGCCTCTATAGCTACCCTATTGTGTTTAGTGCTCTGGGAATTCTCTGACATGTATTATACATGTTCTTTGTTAAAAAAAAAAAAAAAGTGTTCTTGTACACTACAGACTGCAGACACATGTGAGCCCATCATTAAAAGATAAGGCAACATATAAAAAAAACACAAGGAATATAACAACACTAATACTTAGTTAAAACAACAAAAAACATTTGGAAGTGTACAATTCCTCTATAAGAGAATTTCAATGTATACCGTGCTGCTTTCAAACAATATAAAACAAGTAATGCTGCGTACACACCAGGGGATTTTCCATCGGAAAAATCTTGGATGGTTTTTCTGATGGAATTCCGCTCAAGCTTGGCTTGCATACACACGGTCACACAAAAATTTGCTGAACTTTCGTCCGCCAAGAACGCGGTGACGTACAACACTACGACGAGCCGAGAAAATTAAGTTCAATGCTTCTGAGCATGCGTCAAATTGTTTCCGAGCATGCGTAGGAATTTTGCGCATCGGAATTGGTACAGATGATAGGAAATTTCCGATCAGAACTGCTCTCAATCTTTTGCTGGCGGAAATTCGACCAGCAAAAGTCCGATGGAGCATACACATGGTCGCATTTTCCGAGCAAAAACTCTCATCTGTCTTTTGCTGGCCGAATTTCCGATCGTGTGTACACGGCATTAAACTACCATTTTGTAACCTTTATGCTATTTGAAGGGCATGAATAAATGTAGAGCTGGAGTTGAGGAGTTCAAAATCCATTTAACCTTGTTGTCCTGTTCTTCCAGGCCTGCGCTCCCCTTCAGCATTATAACTTTGAGGACCTCAGTTCTAGCAATACAGGGGATTCGGGGACGACGCCAACAGGGGCATGCTACTTTACTGAGGACCTGGAAAATTTCTATGAGTTTGCTCCTTGTCGACAAACCAAGACGGAGAGGCTTTTCAGATGGGATCGCTATGGTGTGTGACATTTAATAGATGCAAGAAAAAGTGGCCGCAGAAATGGTTCTTGACTCGCACAACCATAAAAAGGAAGTCCCCCCTGTGTATGTTAATTGAGTTAGAAACAGCAAGGAAACACTAGTTCCTTTCCAAATGCATTCCTGAAAGTTTGAATGCTGTCTATATTTTTGTTCCTATGCTTTTGAAGTGGCAATTGTTTCCAGTGACACCAAGCCCCCCCATGGTGTCGCGTACCCCCTTCTCCTCCTATCCTCTGCCTTTGATCTGTGCTGTGGGATGAGGGTGCGAGGCACAATAGTAGAGCTGTGCACGATCTTCACCCAGGTGCTTTCTACCTAGTCCACTGTGTTTATATCCCAGCTAGCTAAATCTACTTAATCCAAAGTTTTAAAAAAATATTTTTAAAAAGTTCTTAAAGAATATCTAAAGGTTAGTTTTTTTTTTTTCAAACATGTCATACCCCCTTTGTGCAGTTGGTTTTGCACAGAGTGGCCCGATCCTCCTCTTCTGGGGTCCCTCAGCGGCGATTCTGGCTCCTCCTCTTCTTGAGTGCCCCATTGGAGAGCCGCTCTCCCTCGGGCACTCGTGTGGCCCTCCCCCACATCATTGGATTTGATTGACAGCAGCGGGAGCCAATGGCTGCGCTGCTATCAATTTATCCAATCAGGACCTGAGACACCTGCTCGAGCTAGTGTGCTCGTCCCCGTCGCTAGAAAGACCGGGTTCAGGTAAGTAAAAGGGGGGGGGGCTCTGGGGGGCAGCTGCATCACAGGAGATTTTTTACCTTAAGGTGAAAAACCTAGAGGGTTTACAACCCCTTTAAAATAAAAAAAAAAGGAAAAGAAAAAAAAAAGTATTTTAACGCTAAATTCGGGCATAAGCAAATCTTGTCTAAATACAAGAAGCATGTGTATTCTAATAAGGATCTTGGGGGTTGTGGATTTCTTCCAGATCTGTGCAGGAGCTTCTGGTAATAAAGACTGCTCACTGCTGCTCTCTCCCCTTGTGCAGTGTGTCTGGTCTTGTACCCGCCCCCTCCTGTCATTTTTTACAGGCAGCCTGTAGTGGGTGGAGCCTGCTGGGAGCCTTCAACAGCTCTGCACAAACTCTGTACAGCACAGTGATGATCAGGGCTGGCGCTACCACTAGGCAAACTAGGGCTAGGGCTCACTGCCATGGCATGTCTTAACAAGACAGTGGCATATATAGAAACCGAGCCCCTGCAGTTGCTGAATTCCGGCTTCATCTTCTCTCCCTAACGCAGGCATTCAGCGGCTGCAGGAGAGAAATAAAGGGGATCGGTTTCTCTATATGCCGCCCCTCCTATCCAGGTCTTGCTGCCCTGCTGTGATCTCACGCCCCAGCTGTTTCCTCTCGCCAGGCTCCGCTGTCTCCTCTCTCCCAGCCACACTGTTTTTTTAAAGAAGAATTTCATATTTGACAAGCCTGCACTTCTATAGTGATACCAGTATTGACTTCTTATTGATTATAATAATATTGGCCTCATGCACATATAAGGAAATGTGGCTGCCTATATGAATATAAACAGTATATTTACAATCATGCACACACATAATTTCATAAATGTTTTCATAAATGTTTAAAGCCCAACTCAGGGCTTAGCCCATTAGTGTAGCCAGGGCTGCTATTAGAAATGATGGGGCCCCATACTGCCTACCTTACAGAACCCGGCTCCCTCCCCCACCCCCTAGAAAATATCAAATTATTTTTTCGCAAAAAATACACAAAATTCATTATTATATCACACTTTTACCGGCCTCCCTTCTCCGTTGTCCATTTCTGAAACATCCCCTTGTGTGCCCTCAGCAACTGCCAGCAGGTGCCCGGGCCCCGCTTTTGAATTTGATAAGGCCTGGGCCCAGTACAGGAGGGCTGGCTGTACTGCCTTATCAGCGGCCCTCAGTGTATGCCTCCCAAAGCCCCACCCCAAATATATATTTGCTTTTTTTAATATTTCGTTTTTTCAGGCCAATCCAATGACAAGCAGGGACCTCTGTGAATTTTCTCTGCAGAACTCCCTGCATCACAACACTGAGTGCAGGACATCATGGTGATGTCCTCTCAAGGGGAAGGTGCATGTCACCCTGCACTCACAATCTGTCCATAGGCTGAATGACGCTGTGTGTTATGCTTTTTCTTAAAATACAATAAAAAAAAAAAACTCTATAAGCCATATAACTTCCACCTACCGATAAATCGATTTTAGCTTACCGATGGCTGATAAGATAAAGGAATTTGAAATGGCTTCTCTGCATTACTGTCTTTTTTTACATTGCACTACCTTGTACAAAAGAAAAACTGAAATGTGGAAATGTCTTTGTGTCTCCTATTAAACAGCAAAAGATAACCGTTACTGTGAGATTGGATTTAGCACAGAAATAAGCAAGGTAAGTTCAATTCCTTTAATTATAAAAAAAAATAAAAAAATAAAAGAATGGCAATTAACAACATACTGTATACCTGCTTCTTTCTGCACCTCTGCATAACTAAATATATTTAGAGCGAACCTCCAGACAGGTATAAAAAATGAATGCCACTCTATTTAACCACTTAAGCCTCCAAGCTCCTTCTGAGAAGCCAGCCTTGCGCATGGCCTTATCCTGAAAGGGTCTTCCCCTGGGTTACTTCAGTTGCTGGGCCTCTCCATTCTGTTGAGACGGCACCGGACCTTCCTTGGATCAGTAGGCCCCGAAAGTCACTCGGGACTACCCCTGCAGTTACATTGCCTCGGGCCAGCGAGCCCCGAGATACAGGACGCATGGTTCACACCCCAGGCCCGGAGGGCCATGTGGCCGGGTCAGGAGGACCACCAGAACCAAACAGACAGAAAACAATCTTCCCCAAAAACATGGGGGAGAATGCACAGCAGGAGAACACTCACACTGGCTGGTTCCGAAAGATAAGTGGCATTCAATGCATCCAGCTAGACTGCTTTCTACTCTTGCCGACGGTGACAGCGACGCCTACAGTCAAGGAGAACCCAATGCAACCCAGCTAGACTGGTACTGAAACCAGAAATTTTAAAAGAATTATCCTGAAACCCAACTGTGGCTTCAGGCAACTTAAATTTCAAAAACAATAGAGTCTGCTCGTCAGGAGCCAGCGCTACAATTGGTTATTGCGTCTACAAACTACAAGATAGATTTAGGGACTTTTTTTTAAATCGTTTTTACTGGTAATGGCAGCAATCTGCAATTATTTGCGGAACTGCAACATTGCGGCGGACAAATCTGAACCCAAATTACACTTTTTCGGGACCAGTGACATTATTACATTAAATATGCACTGATCAATGTAAACATGACTCTGGCAGGGAAGGGGTTAACACTAGGGGCGATCAAGGGAGTAAATGTGTTCCCTGGGTGTGTTCTAACTGTAGTGGGGGTGGGCTCACTAGGACATGAAGCTGTCACACAAACTTATTTCATAGCATTACACAATTAAGTGGTTGTAAACCCACTTTTTTTACTTTTACCTATAGGTAAGCCTAGAATAAGGCTCTAGGGCACAGGGTGAATGAGAACCCCACTATAATCTGTGCTAGTCAGATTCAATGCTGTATATATGTATATATAATGTGTGCTGTCTCATGCTGTTGGTTTTTACCCTACACTGGTGTTGTCTGGTGACTGGGTGAGCTAAGGGGTCTTGGATTGTGTGGTACCAGACAGAGGAAGCATTTACGGCGGACATCTTGAGTACGGGATCCGTCACAATAGTGATAGCTGTTTTATGAATGATAATTTATCCCAGTACCAATGGTAAATTTTTTGTTGGTCTCAATTATATTTGATTTAGCTGACTAAAGAGCACTGTATGGGTAAAAAATGGGGGGAGAGAGCAATGGGGCGGGACTTTAAATGAGGCACGTGGTAGCAAAAGAATAACTTGGTGAACATAATTGGAGTTTTATTGGTTGCCATAGGATACAGGTCAAGTACATTGGATAAAGACATATTGAGGTAATGCATAGGTAATATTATAGCACTGTATGGGTGTAGAGAACTTTCAGAAGATTGGATCCATGTGGTCCTCTGAGGATGGACACAACCTTGGGTTTTTTAGCAACAGGCCATAGGCCATGCAGTTATAGACGGTCACCTTCAATCCCTCTGGTAGACATTTGCAGTTAGGACCAGAGTTTGGCTCTACGGCTGAAACTGCAATACTGACTAATTGTGTTGGGTGCCAGTCTCAAATCTATGTATTTTTTTTTATACCTTTTTAAAAATAAAATCTTGATCTTATACCACATCAGTTATACTACAACTTGGGTTAGAATAATGATTGGTTCTTCTCTTGGATTAGAACTTTGCGGTGCCCATAGCAGCCAGTTTTTTTAGGACCCTCTCGCCAGAGGTACTGGGTTTGACAAATGGGGGTATCAGATCCCTGCCCTCCTCACCAACTTGTGACAAAAGACTAGCCAATTTCACACCACGCTGTCACTTATGTAACAATGCCACTCTCATCTGCACCCTGCACAAAGATTTTTGAGCTTGTGGGACCACAATCTAGGTGGCAGCAGCCTGAGAGCGATCGTCACTGGATTAAATTAAGAAGTTAACCCTTTAAACTCCAAACTGCCACCAGATAACTTTGGGCCTATAAACCCTTCACAATATTAGCAAGAACAATTGTGAAAAATTAATGTCTGTACACACACTGTCACCACAGACAGGTATATTCAGAGATTTACTGTAGAGTAGCGCTCTTCAAGAGACAAGGATTCATTTAGTTTGCATTAAAAGCTTAGGGACAAGGTTAACACTTTTCAAAATAAGGTTTAATAATGAAAAGGTTGAATGGTGAAAAAAAAAAAAAAAATAACAGAAAAGAGGTGTTACAAGCAATAAAGAGACAACAAAACAACAGAGAAATAAAAAAGGGTTGGGAAAGAAGACTACTTGCAGTGTCCTTGGTTTTAGCAGAGTTCAAGTTCAGGTGTTATTGGCTTTCATAACTTGACAGATGTTCCTTGGTTGATGGGACATGAGAGATGTCCAAATGTGGATGCATTCCACTTTTCTTCACATCAAGGGGGGTGATGACCATCTGACCAAGCATCTGGTCTAAGGGGTGCTTGCTGGGATGTCACCACGTTTACGACCACGTCCCAGATACAGTTTTATATAAGTAGTCATACCTCTGTATATCTGCAGTTTACAGTTGGCTAACCAGCAGATTATCGTCCAGCGTGAAATTTGCTTTGAAATAAATATAAATATGGCAGGTTTGAGATGTCTACTTTACTTTGGAGGAATAAGGGATGCCAGTGGTTCTCCATATGATCTGACATAGGGGTGTCTGGACTTGAAACGTTACACATTAACTGAGAAAAGTATATATGACTATATTCTGGCTGTGCTGTTATTTTAGAAGTTATGGAATGGGATGATGGACTCTACCTAGAGGCACATATGTGTATTGTACGGATTCCAACTGAGGTATTTATGACCCAACATCTGTCAACACGTCCCTCAAGCAGGCAAGCTCGACAGTTTTATGGCCCCTGAGATGTGTATTGAAAGATTGATAAGAGATGTCTGCAATGCTGCTCAGGGTTGTGGATTATATGAACTGAAAGGAGGGGGGAAGAGAGCAAAAGGTCACTGTGCCTATGCCCTTCACATGGCAACATGGCTGAGATGAGCTGAGACATGAACAAAATGGCTGCTACACACACAGCTATATGTGTGCCCTGTATGCACGACCATTACACTGTGGAGGGCTATAGGAGTTGCAAAGCCTATGTACATGGTCTTTTTTGCTGTCCCAATTCCAAGTCAATTGGAATGCAGAGGCAGCTTGATGAAGGTCAGTATGAGGTTTAGATGCATTTAGATAAAACTTAAGCTCATCGTGCACAGTGCAAATTCCACCTGGTTCCTTAGGGACTGGCCAAAATTAGCTCAGTGGGTGATTCTTCCAGTTTTGCTTATCAACAAAAGTTAATAATTTAATCAACTTTTTTCAAAGAGCCTGCTAGTAAATTTTCAGTCAGTCAGCAGCTGCATCCATCAGGGCATTTTGACAGCCTACAGGGCCAGCTGTGAAAATACAATAGCCCCAGCAGGAGATTCATCCATTGGCGCTGTGTAGCATGGATAGAGGAATCTGTTTGTTTTTTGTTCAGCCCATAGGATAAAAAAAATGATCATTGTGTGGCCAGTTTAAGGGCTCTTTCACACGGACGGTCCGTATGTCCGTTTTTCATCCTTCCGTTTTGGGATGAAAAACGGACATACATGCATCCCTATAGGATAGCGGGTGTCAGCGGATGAGCATCCGCTGACACCCGATATCGTCCGTGTCCGCTATGGTCTGATTCTGCAGACGGAGGAAAACCCTATTTTTCCATCCGTCTGCGGATCGGATTGGATGATGACGGACTCTGCGGTCCGTTGTCACCCGATCTCCCATAGGGGAGAGCGGCGCTCTGACAGGTCCGTCCCTGCACAGAGTGCAGAGACGGACCTGTCATCTTCCTGCTCAGCGGAGATCGCTCCGGCGATCCCTGCTGAGCAAGCGGATATCCAAGGGGCGGATCAGCACTGATCTGCCCCGCGTGAAAGAGCCTTAAGAGGTATTTCAAAGTGAACGCCTTTGAAAACATGCTGCATTTACCTATCAAACACAAGCCCTTGGGCAGCTATGCACAACCATATAAATGATGTTTACTTCAAGCATTTTTCAGCTACTGTTGATAAAGCAACTGTACAAAGTTCTCCTTTTCTTCTTTTTTTTTATAGAAAGGTGTTTTGCTAGCTGGAGGACCTGGCGGGTATTATTTTGATGGTAGGTATTCCGCAGTAGCTTTATAAAAAGCACATTTTAGGTTTCTTTATTTCTATTAGTGTCTTTATTTCACATATTCAGAATAAAATGGCCAATACGCAGAAGAAGCCAATGACCTTTATAAATAATGCAACCAAAAAAGTATGTTTTTTCCCCTGATAGTATAGATATGCGCGCCTCTGTTCCACGAGGACCTTGAACTGTAACCCTACTGCTTTTCTATACAGTGGGGAAAATATTATTTGATCCACTGCTGATTTTGTAAGTTTACCCACTTATAAAGAAATGAAGGGTCTATAGTTTTTATCATAGGTGTATTTTAAATGATAGAGACAGAATATCAACCACAAATCAAGAAAAAAAAACACGATACAAATGTTATAAACTGAGTTGCAGTTCAGGTGATAAAATAAGTATTTGATACCCAAGCAAAACATGACTTAGTACTTGGTGGAGAAACCCTTGTTGGCAATTACAGAGGTTATGTTAGATCATGTTAGCTAACAGAGGGGATAGGATCTTTGTAATACAGTTATTATAGCAGCAGGAAGGGAAGGGTCAGGGAGCATAGTGGCACAGACTAGCTGACAGGCAAGGAGGGGAGGGGGGAGAGGAGGACAGAGGAGAGCTACAGTTAGCTGTGGCTGATGGAGGCACGTAAACTGACCATGGTGTCAGGGCTCAGCAGCCATTATAACCTGTGGTCAGTTTACAGGGGGGTGGGCAGAACCAGGCAGGATCAGCCAGGTATTTTAGGTGATATAAATAGCCAAATTGCACAGCACAAGCACTGTGCTGTTATGCATGCTTTAAGGCAAGGGTCTCCAAAATATGGCCCTTCAGTTGTTTAAGAACTACAATTCCCATCATGCCTAGTCATGTCTGTGAATGTCAGAGTTCTACAATGCCTCATGAGACGTGTAGTTCCAAAACAGCTGTAGGGCCATAGTTTGGAGATCCCTGTTTTAAGGATCTTTTTTTGGGGGGTTACAAACACTTTAAGGTCATGGAGTGGCATAGCCAGTCTCCAGACCTTAATCCTATAGAAAATTTATGAAGGGATCTGAAACTTCGAGTTGCCAAACGACAGCCAAGAAACCTTAAGGATTTAGAAAAGACCTGTAAAGAAGAGTGGACCGAAATCTCTCCTGAGATGTGTGCAAACCTGGTAACAAACTACAAGAAACGTCTGACCTCTGTGATTGCCAACAAGGGTTTCTCCACCAAGTACCAAGTCATGTTTTGCTTGGGGATCAAATACTTATTTCACTCACTGAACTGCAACCTAATTTATAGCATTTGTTGTATGTGTTTTTTCTGTATTTTTGGTTTATATTCTGTCTCTATCATTTAAAATACACATATGATAAAGTTTATAGACCCTTCATTTCTTTGCAAGTGGGCAAACTTACAAAATCTTCAGGGGATCAAATTATTATTTTTCCCACTGCACATATCTAAACGTACCATATTGCACCTTTCCATTCTTTAGATGTGGTGCCACCTTTTTTTCTCAGACTTTTTTCCTTTAGTTTTACCTTGTCATCCTGCCGGTAACATAGTTCGGCCCCTTTCACACTGGGGCAGTTTTCAGGCGGTCAGGGCCGGTGCTACCACTAGGCAAACTAGGCAGCCGCCTAGGGCGCCATGATGCCTAGGGGGCACCCGGCCATTGGTTTTCCTACTCTCTTCTCTCTGCAGCAAGCAACTAAGTCTCAGCATCAGCAGGCAGCCGTCCTTCCATTCACAGATAGTGTCAGAGGCGCAGCGGCGGTGAAGGACTGTGTCTGTGTACGGAATCCTGAATGAATGGAAGCAAGCAAACATTCATTGATGGGCACTGGTAGGCTGCATTTGATGTGTGCTGGTAAGGCTGCATTGATGTGTGCTGGTGAGGCTGCATTTGATGGGCGCTGGTAGGCTGCATTGATGTGTGCTGGTGAGGCTGCATTTGATGGGTGCTGGTAGGTTGCATTGATGGGCGATGGTGGGCTGCATTTTATGGGCGCTTCGTTAAAAAGGTGGGGTTTACATGGGCAGGGAAAAGGGGGTGGGGTCAGGGGTGGAGTGAAGGGGGGCGGCAAAATTAGGTTTCGCCTAGGGTGTCAAAAATTCTTGCAACAGCCCTGCAGGCGGTACAGCGCTAAAAATAGCGCCTGTACTCCGCCTGAAAAAAAAGGCCCCATTCACTCCAGTGTGAAAGCCGGCGGGCTTTCACACTGGAGCGGTGCGCTAGCAGGACAGTAAAAAAAGTCCTGCTAGCAGCATCTTTGGAGCGGTATAGGAGCGGTGTGTTCACCGCTCCTATACCGCTCCTTCCCATTGATTTTAATGGGACACCGCGGTAATACCGCGGCAATACCGCGGCAATACCGCCGCAAAGCCCCGCTTCGGCGGCGCTTTGCAGGGGATTTTAACCCCTTTGAAACCGCACCGCTAGTGGCCGAATCCCGCGGCTAAAACGACGGTAAAGCAGCGCTAAATATAGCGCTGCTTTACCGTCGCCGCGGCTCCCACCCCAGTGTGAATGGGGCCTTCCTGTCCTAAGGTGACAACATTTACTTGCATGTAATGCATTAGGGTAATAAAGGCTCGTAGGCTAGACTTGCTTTACCAGGAAAACCTTCCCACTACTCCTTGCTTGTGAAGGTCTCATGTAATGGCCATCTTATGTCTAATAAAGGCTACGTTCAGCCAAAATGTAAGTTTTTGGTGTCTGATGGATGCTGCCAGGCAGCCTCACTCTTTGGCTTGTTACATTTTTCTTGGCCTCCAGCAAAAGACACTGAGTAAAACTAAAGATCTTATCACTAGTCCAAAAACCGAAAAAAAACGTAAAAGTTGATTGAAGCAGATGGCAACATTAATTTAGGTTTTTCCTGTAAATCTGGCTTTGCAGCAATGACTATTTTCAGTTGCATTCTAAGATAAAGAGATTTTATAGAAACATTTAAGTTGCATCTCCAATGCTTTAAACTTTGACAAAGTGGTGTTCAAGTAGAAACCCTATTAGTGGGTTAAATGTTTACCCAGCCAATAAGCATTTTCATTATATTCTGGTGTCAGTGCCTCATTGTTTTTTCTGTTATCCAGGACTCTACGTTACAATCCCTCTTTCAAGTATCCCGGGAAATTCTGCAGCCATAAGAGAATTTTCTGACCTCTACATGTCAGAGGAAGTTTCGTTTTCGTCTAACGCCTATAAAGGTATAACAACTTGAGTGCGTTCATAGAGTACCGTATATACTCGAGTATAAGCCGAGTTTTTTCTGCAGCAGAGAATGGCATTTTCCGAGTCAGGGGGCCACTTAGTGCTAGGGACCCCAAATTTGGTGTGCAAACCCAGTGGAACCAGCACAACATATCCAAAGCTGGGGTTCCTAGCACCAAGTGGCCCCCAGATAGGGGGCCCCAAATTTGGTCAATTGTGTCCATCTGCAGCAACGTCATTTCGGGACCCTTTGGGTCCAGAGAACCCAAATTTTGGCTGCAGCTAGGAGGCATCTAGGAATCCTTAACTACCGAGTTTGAAGTTCGGGGGATGGGCACAGTGAGGCATGCAAATGGGCACAGTGAGGCTGAAAATGGGCATTGTTGACCCTCTTTTCCACTTACAGTAGCTGTGAATTTCTCACCCTAGGCTTATACTCGAGTCAATACGTTTTCCCATTTTTTTGTGGTAAAATTAGGTGCCTCGGCTTATATTCGGGTCGGCTTATACTCGAGTATATACGTTATATAAAGAGTTTTATGCAGCATTTATAGCAATATATCTCTTAGAAATCTCAGTCAAGCTATAGTATTGATGAGACTAACCAAGTGTTTGGTTTTATCGCTGCTGTAGATGTAAATTAGCACTAGTATCATCACACTGGATCATTGTCTTTTTTAGCAAATGAGCCTGGCAGTACAGTGTAAAGTCTATGTATAACCAAAACATTTTCAGACTTGGGAAGGGTTTAACCTCTGTCAAGTTTGTATTGTTAGAAAGAAACAGAAATGGGAGGCTCTAAGATTAACAGCATATCTCCCAACATTTTGAGATGGGAATGAGGGACACCTACTAGCAAACGTATGTAAGCATAGGACACACCCCCTGCCACACCCCCTTAAAGGAGAATGAATCCAAAAATACAGTACTTACTGTTGCAGAGTTCTCTTTCCAGTGCCTGGGTGCTGCTGGGTTTGCTGGGCCCATAACCTGTATACTTGTAGGCTCCTTGTTCCTGTTCCATTGAAAAGACGTGTTCTGACATTCCTCCATGAAAGTAAATATTGTATACAAGAAGCTTCCAGCGCATTATTTCAATTCTCTGCCTAACAGGTTCTGCTATGGCTGTAAAGCATGATTTCTAACAGCAGCCCTGCTCGGTCTGGACGATGCTGATTGGTCCTGTGCCGATCACATGCACCATGCCCCCCCCCCAAAATAACTCTCTAGCAATACCGAGGTGAGCATGTACAGAGTCCCCCCAATGCTCTGTACTATCAGGAGATGGATTGGGGACTGTGGAATAAGAGGAGGATCAGAGAAGACAGGATCAAATGGCCTTTTTACACAATGCACAGGATTAACCCCCTAGGTTCCACAGTGAGCACAATGCCCCGTACACACGGTCGGAAATTCCGACCACAAAATCCGTTGGATTTTGGCCGAAACTTGTGTTGCATACACACGGTCGCACAAAGTTGTTGGAAAATCCGCTAGTTCGGAAAGAGGTGACATACAAACCGTACAACGGGACTACGTAGAGGCCAGTAGCCAATAGCTTTCGTCTCCAAATCTATTCTGAGCATGCGTGGCACTTTGTGCGTCGGAATTCTATACACACGATCGGGAAAAGTCGGGAAAAGTCTGAAAATTTTAGGTCCTGCTCTCAGATTTTTTCCGTCGGAAATTCCAACGGAAAAATCCTGCTAGAGCCCACACACGATCAAATTTTCTGACAACATAATCCGATCGGACTTTTGGAATTTCCGACCGTGTGTACGGGGCATAACAAGCATCCTTTACTGCATATACAGATTGATTTTACTGTTGTGGATTTAGTAACACTGTACGTTCAACAGACTAGCTAATAGCCAGGATAACATTAAAAGTGCACCATGGGAAACAGGTTATGCAGTTGCCCTCAGTGTATAGATTGCTTTTATAGTGCCTTGTCCAGCTACTTGCTCTGTATTGGATTTGTCCAACATATAGGAGACGAAAATTCCTGTTTTCAAAATCTCCTCTAAGTGTATCGGTTATGCCCTGTACACACGGTCGGAAATTCCGACGGAAAATGTCCGATCGGACCATGTTGTCGGAAAATCCGCCCGTGTGTGGGCTCCATCTGACTTTTTCCGTCGGAATTTCTGATGGAAAAAATTTGAGATCCTGCTCTCAAATTTTCCGACAACAAAATCCGATCGGACTTTTTCCGATCGTGTGTAGAGAATTCCGGCGGACAAAGTGCCACGCATGCTCAGATCACATTACGAGACCAAAGCTATTGGCTACTACGTAGTTTCGTTGTACGCAACGAACGTCACCACGTTCAGAATGATCGGATTTTCCGACAACTTTGTCCGACCGTGTGTATGCAACACCAGTTTCGGACAAAATCCGTTGGAAAAAATCCGACGTATTTTGTGGTCGGAATTTCCGACCGTGTGTACGGGGGCTTAGGCACTGTACACCAGCATTAAGAGACTCAATTGAAGTTGTTGCCAATTCGACAATCAATGGCAGTAGAGCTCGGTGGGTTTATTGCCCACACCGCTCAATAGAATATTGGAACAGGCCCTGTTAGTAAACCTCAACCCCCTCTTTAGGGGTAGTAAAAATCATAGACTAGTATACAGCTAAATTCACATGCAATCAGAACATTCACACTAAATAATTAACACACATGGTAATTAATCCTGTCACTGACATCCTCATTGTTATGATAGCTACCGGTCTGCCCATGGGATGAATGCATAATGGGACTCCAATCAGAAATGGGACCAAACCAATTTACAGAATAAAACAATTATAGAATGTTAACCTTTATTGTATGTAAATCTAATGTACTGTATACTATTCTGAAGGTACTATTAGAAGAGCACATGTTTCTGATTCTTTTTAAGATGGATTCCACCTGTGGAATGCATCTTGGGGATAGCCTTTAGGTGACTGGGATTCAAGAAATACAAGCTAACAAAGAGGACTGCATTCCTCCCCTTTTTACACAGGATTTCTTTCGTATATGTGGACAAGTTTGTATTGTCATCTGTGTCCCTGCTGGTGAGATTCACCCTCTCGGTTTGTCCTGGTGACCATTTTCACCAAGACAGAACGTAATGGAGAACACAATATTTCTCAGCTGTCACCATACAAGAGGTGAAGACAAATCCTCCAATGGGGCCCAGTTACATTGATTGCTGCCTTAAAGCAAATTGCCCCCACTTTGCAGAGATTTCATCTTACTTCCTGTTGTATTCCTTTGCATAGAAGGTGAAGGGAAATCTCCACAACTGATATAGACAGCAGAAAGTAAACTGACAGGGATTTCAGCACTTAGCTATTCAAAAACTGAAAAAAAGCTGTACTTACATTTAGTGGAAGAAAAGCCTAATGCCCCGTACACACGGTCGGATTTTCCGACGGAAAATGTCCTATCGGACCATGTTGTCGGAAATTCTGACCGTGTGTGGGCTCCATCGGACTTTTTCCGTCGGAATTTCCGACGGAAAAAGTTTGAGATCCTGCTCTCAAATTTTCCGACAACAAAGTCCTATCGGACTTTTTCCGATCGTGTGTAGCGAATTCTGACGGACAAAGTGCCATGCATGCTCAGATCACATTACAAGACCAAAGCTATTGGCTACTAGCCTCTACGTAGTTCCGTCGTACGCAACGAACGTCACCACGTTCAGGATTTTCCGACAACTTTGTCCGACCGTGTGTATGCAACACCAGTGTCGGACAAAATCCGTCGGAAAAAATCTGACGGATTTTGTGGTCTGAATTTCTGACCGTGTGTACGCGGCATAAGTCTAATATATAAAAATATATATAAAAATATTTTGTCCCCTTCCTCATACCTATCCTGCCTAACTTGTATATAAAAAGGTGTGTCCTTACCTATTTTTAAAATGCTCCGGGCCGGTCATGTAATCCTGCAGGTCCAGCTCTGGGGTTTCTTGACAACGATATAGAATTTCAGGAGCCGTCCCATTACCAGCAGGCTCCCATGGCCCAGCTGTTGTTGGCGCTCCCTCCCCTCTACCTTCAGCAGCTACTCAGCTACTCGCTGACACAGGGGAGCCGGAGCTGCGGGATCACATGATTGGACCGGAGCAGATCAAAAATCAGTACGTTCACACATCTTCTCTTTTTATACAGATTTTAGATAGACAGAAGGGGGAGAGAACCTTTTTTAAGAACAATTTAAATGCTGAAAATGTGATCATTTTTTTAAAATAATTTGGATTAATTTATTTCTTTTAGGTTTTGCAGTTGCTTATGGTGAATTTACGGAGGATGACTCTCCAGGTAGGGTAAAGGATAGAGATGCTGTATTAATGTTAAAAGAATATTTTGAAAACTAGAATCTTCCCCAGTCCGCTCCATATCTGTCTCACAATAAAGCCTATCAAGGCAGCAGAACTAGTGATACACGACCTTCTATGCAAATCAGGAGTCCCTAAACCTGGTGCACATAATATGACAATATTGTCCTACAATTCAGTAACTAGAACACTGTCCCCCTAAAATGATTTCTTTCTATTAGTCATTAATTGAATGGAAGGACGTTGGCTCTGATTTTTGACCTAGAGGTTGCCAAATCCATAGCGAGGTAGACACTATACAAAAAAAAGGCACGTGTAGGCACCTCTGAGTGACTGCGTTTGTTCTGGCTATGTTGGCTTCATGGGTTTTACTGTGGGACAGGTTTGCCTTAAATTAAAATGTCTATGAAGAGGTAACTATTGTATGTGGTTGGAAAAAGAAGAAACCCCTCTAGGAGTGGGACTTTAAGGGCACTACCAAAGAAATCAATGATATAAAATAAAAAAAATGTATTTATTGAAAAAGTATGTCATAGACAACAATACTGAACATGGTCATGAATACTAGAAGAGGATATTATACAACAACTGTAGATACAATATCCTGTATCCGACGCATTTCAGGGCTGAGTGTCGTCTCTTTCATCAGGGGTTAACAGGATGTATATAATCTATGAAATTCAAATACAAACAGTCAACAGTAAGTTTAAACATTTCTCTAGTCATATACAAATATGAGAGAAACAGCCAGCTGATTTTCCTTTGTCCCTGGCTTTGCTCAATGGCTATATGGCCACTGACAGGACGAGGCGGTGATGTCTTTTCATGTCTGGAGTTTAACACCACTAAGTACACTTTTTTTCATCCTCCGTTACCATTTTGTTGACTGATGGAACATGACCGCCCTCTCCTGAGTGCTATTTATCTAGTGTTATTCCCTGTTTCAAGGGGTTTCAATGCCATTTTGAGCATTATATATATCAACTCAGGGATGTGTACTGTCTGTCTTTCCACAGCAGCAATACGTACTTCAAATTTTTGGGTTCCTTTTAAGCAGTTGCTGATTTTCAACCTTCCCAGGCTTTGACATCACGGTCCGGTAGTGACCATATATGCTAGGTATGATATTACCAGCATTTTTTCTATTGTTCACTTAGCGTTTTTTTTTTGTACTTTTTTTGTACAGTAGTGAGTACAGAAGTGAGTACACCCCTCACATTTTTGTAAATATTTTATTCTATCTTTTCATGTGACAACACTGAAGAAATGACACTTTGCTGCAATGTAAAGTAGTGACTGTACAGCTTGTATTACAATTTAAATTTCCTGTCCCCTCAAAATAACTCAACATACAGCCCTTAATGTCTAAACCGCTGGCAACAAAAGTAAGCACCTCTGTGAAAATGTCCAAATTGGGCCCAAAGTATCAATATTTTGTGTGGCCACCATTATTTTCCAGCACTGCCTTAACCCTCTTGGGCATGGAGTTCACCAGAGCTTCACAGGTTGCCACTGAAGTCCTCTTCCACTCCTCCATGACAACATTGCAGAGCTGGTGGGTGTTAGAGACCTTGCGCTCTTCCACCTTCCGTTTGAGGATGCCCCACAGATGCTCAATAGGGTTTAGGTCTGGAGAAATGCTTGGCCAGTCCATCACCTTTATCCTCAGCTTCTTTAGCAAGGCAGTGGTGGTCTTGGAGGTGTGTTTGGGTCGTTATCATGTCGGAACACTGCCCTGCGGCCCAGTCTCCTAAGGGAGGGGATCATGCTCTGTTCCCTCAATGAACTGTAGCTCCCCAGTGTCGGCAGCACTCATGCAGCCCCAGACCATTTGATGCTGGTTTCAGTGTCTTATAAATGTCATGTTTAAAGCCTATCGTGAGCATGTGTGCCTCAATATCATGGCATCATTAGGAAGTCAGGCTGTTGGAGATTTAAGCATACACCAGTAGGAATTTGTTCAAACATTCACACAGAAATTCTGAAAAATCACTTGTCAGAGCCAACTAATTTTGTTGAAAATCCCTTCAATTTTGGTCCACACCTAATACTGGAATCCTAGACTTATTGAACGTGATCATTACAATATGTACAATTTTTCTAAAATCACATCACAAGATCACATTTACAGTAAGAATTTTGTTTATTCAGGAAATGTTTCCATCCTGCTCCTTTGACTTTTCTTGTCACTAAGGTCATACACTTTGTAGCTACACAATGAAGACTCTCGACAAAGTATTCAAATGCAAAGAAATTAGACTCTAAACGAAGATCAGACTTGTCTATGCACTAATTTTCTCACCTGGCAGTTACGGTTGTAAAAGCTGGACATAACTGAAAGAGGATAGAAGGAGGATAGAATAATTTGACCTTTGGTGCCTGGGAAGGATTTTATGTGTGCCGTGGACAGCATGTAGAACTAATACATTGATTTTGGAAGAGATCAAACCGACTATGTCACAAGAAGCCCAAATGATGAAGTTACGACTGTCATATTTTGGTCACATTGTCAGAAGATGAGAGATCACTGGAGAAAGATAATGTTTGAGAAGATCGAAGGAACAAGGCGAAGAGGGAAACTGACTACTAGGTGGTTGGACACATTGACTACAGCTGTGGGGATGATACTGGAGTATCTAGTCAGACTAGCACCGACTTCTTTTTTACAGCTCTCATTCATCAAGTTACTAGGACTCGGACTTGAGTTTAGACATGTGCACAACAAAAAAATTTGTTTATTTTCGTTTTGTTTTTTTCGTTTCCGTTGATTCGTACCGATTCGTAAATTCGTAAGTCGTCGGTGTTCGTATTCGTAACGATTCGTACATTCTTAAGAGTTATTTTTTCGTTGATTCGTTTTTCCGTTAGTTTAATTTTCGTTTATTCGAAATTCGGACGCATTCGTATTTATTCGTACATTTGTAACATTCGTAGATTTGTAATCGGAGCATAATTCATAATTTTATGTAATGTGTATGCTATTATTACATTTTAAGAGACACGGAAAATTACGAATCGAAAAAAAAAGTTACGAATGTACGAATTTTTTTGTTCAATCCATTCGAAGCACGTTAAGCAGCGCCATTGTAAGAGACACGGAAAATTCCGATTCGAAAAAAAAAAGTTACGAATGTACAAATTTTTTCGTTCATTTTCGTTGTTCCTGTTTTCGTTTTTCGGATTTTCTTCATTTGTACATTCGTTGTTTCTAATTTTGTTTTTTTCGCACTTTCGTTATTTTCGGATTCGTTCGATTCGAACAATTCGTTAAAATTTTTAGCGAATCGTTCGTTCATTCGTACGAAAACGAACGAACGAAAAAAAAACGAAAAACGAAAAAAAACAAAACAAATTGCACATGTCTATTTGAGTTGATGTTACTTAATAATAATCAAAGGTCATACACAATAGTAGATTTGAGCCCACTAAACATTAGAGAATCAAAATAATTTAAAAATAACGATTTTTGAAGGAAATTCTACTAGCTTATGTCCAGCTTTAATTCTCAGTTGCACATGCAGTATATTGGAAGTGAGAGGGACAGGGGCTGCAAAATGAGACTGGAGAGAATGACTTATCTTCTTATATGGTGTCAGGTCTGGTTTCACCCAGTAGTCCTAATTTTTAAATTTTTTACTATCTTGGAAGAGTACACAGCAAGTGGCATCTAACTTTACTTTGTTTTATTCATCCCAGTCCTATTAATATCTGGTCAACAGGCTTATGGGGAACGGCTTTTTTTTGTCCTGAAAGGAAGATTGAAAGAATTTTTATTGAGTGGCAGTTTTGTGATCCAAGTTTACTCTCTATACTAGAGTAGTGTAACCATGTGTGAGCAGGGTGCAGCATGGTGTGTCGGTGAGCAAAGATCACACAGAGGCCGAGATGAATGACAACAATGTGTTAAGAATGTCCCAACAATACACAACTAGGCCCGGTGGGTAGGCACAGCCGACCAGAGACACTTACAAAACTTAATCAGAGGAACATATCCTGAGATGATGCCAACAGCTTTGCAACGAGGAGTGGGAATGCGGCATGGCCAGTCCACATTCAAATGGGAGGCTTCCTAAGTGGAAATAGCCTAGCCTCTGCACTTTCCCTACTCCTCTGGAACGTGACACTATGTGCTGTCCCTGGCAGAGGGGATACCTGTCCCTACACTAGCTACATCCAGGAGCCAAAGTCTTAAATAGACACTAACCTGACCCAAGATGGCCGCCGAGTTCACGTGGGGCACCAGCATCCAATCGGACAGCTATAGCCCTGGTGACCACAAGAAGTCATAGAGGAACCAAGTTGCTGACTACTTCCCTCCCTTTCTGCATTGGTGCTTGAAGGCCGAGTTGAGCAGTGCTTGTTACCTGTGTATGACTTTTCCACAGCCTTGTTCTGGAGCTGCCTTGGTAATGTCCAAGTAGTATGTTTATGTGGCTTCACTGGTCTGAGCTGGAGGCTTCATAAGTGGATAATAGATAACATCACCCTTCCATTCAAAACTTTAATCTGAATTCCAAGCAGCTATAAAATGTACATATTAATGTAGTTCTGTAATTATTAATACACGATTGAATTAATTTTTTATTAATGCATAAATTGTACATGTATTTGACGTGTCAGTATTTTGAAGATTACTGAACATCTGAGTTTAGAGAAGGGAGGATAAGCAACACAAGGAACCAATCAGTTGTGCTGCCAGAGAAGGAGCCTGCTGATAGGAGGAGAGAGCAGAATGACAGAGATGAGTTCTTTGGTGTGCTGCTTCTCCTTTCACTGTCCAACCACAGGCTGGGGTGGTAGACCCGTATGTGAAAGTGAAATTCCAGCAGAAAAAGATTAGGTCCCCTTGCCTACCAGACATAACTGTGCTGTTTGGCAGAGCTGTGTAAATCTTAGGGTTGGATAAAAAGATACACATTATTTGGCAGGTAAAACTGTTCCCTTTTATGTATTTCATCTGGATATTTAGCGGTTTGCCTGGAGTTTGCCAAGAGTGTTGTCTACAGGGCAGCGCACTCCTGAACCCTGCACTCTGTACTGTATGTAATGCACTGCCAAACTCTGCACTTTGTATGTCTGTATGTAGCGCACTCCTGAACCCTGCACCCTGGTATTTAACAATGCCCCATTAAGCCCCCCCCCCCCCACTGTTAGTGCAATTTGGCCACACCTACCATTTGATGCAGCATGGGGGGGGGGGTGTTGATGGTTGATGCAGTTGGGGTGTGGTTGAGTTCCTGTGCCTATTTTCTGAGAAACAAAACCCTAGTTGTTTACCTTCCTTACCCTTAGAACAAATTATTTTCAAAAGAACAACAGTTCCACTTTAACACAGGTGACTATTTTCTTTCTTGTAGAAATTGTTCTTGGAAGCCCAACGTACTTAAGCAGGGGCATGGTAAGTGCTGAATGTGGAATGTTGAGAAGTCTTAGAACATGATGTCCAGTACAATCCACTGACCTACAATTCAAGGTGTGGAGCTGGGCAGTTTGTGTACATTTATGTTGACCAGACATGCATCTATTTTTCATATAATCGATCATTCAGTTTGATTTTTTTTTAGTCGTTTGGATATCTGTAAGGTCACTTGCAACCAGACCAGTCACTTTCCAAGTTAGCTTATTGGAAAAACGAAACAAAAAAGTAAAGTAAACATTTTAGAATAATTCAGTTGCTTCACATAATATTCATTTAACCACCTGATTACTTTGCACTTAAACCCCCCTCGTGACCAGACCAATTTTCAGCTTTCTGCGATGACGCACTTGGAATGACAATTGCGCGGTCATACAACACTGTACCCAAATGACATTTTTACAATTTTTTTCCCCACAAATAGAGCTTTCTTTTGGTGGTATTTAATCACAGCTGGGGTTTTTATTTTTTGCTAAACAAATAAAAAAAGATGGAAAATTAAAAAATAAAATAAAATCATGTTTAATAGTTTGTTATAAAATTTTGCAAACAGGTAATTTTTCTGCTTCATTGATATGCGCTGATGAGGCGCATTGGTGGGCACTGATAGGCGGCACTGGTGGGCACTGATAGGCTGCACTGGTGGGGACAGATAAGTCGGTACTGATGGGCACAGCAAAGACAGCAAAGATGGCACTGATGGGCACGGATGGGTGGCACGGATGGGCACTGATGGATGGCACTGATAGATGGCACTGATGGGCACTGATAGATGGCACTGATGGGCACTGATAGGTGGCACTGATGGGCACTGATAGGTGGCACTGGGCACTGGTAGGGGACACTGATGAGCACTGGTAGGTGACACTGATGTGCAGCACTGGCACTGTGGGCACTGACAGATGGCACTGGGGACACTGACAGATGGCACTGGGGGCACTGACAGATGGCACTGGGGGCACTTTTATTAGCAATGGTGGGCACCATGGACCCTTGGCATATTGCAGTGAGAGGGACTGATGTCCCTCTCAGTGCCGCCGGTGATCGGCTTTTTTTTTTTTCTCCTCGCGCTGTCAGCGCGAGCAGGAAAAAAAGCCGATTACCGGCTCGGTAATTATCACATGATCAGCTGTCATTGGCTGACAGCTGATCACGTGGTAAGGGGTCGGGATCGACCCCTTACTCGGATCTGTGATCCAGCGAGTCTCACAGACTCGCGGATCACAGAGCGCCGCGCGCGCCCTTCAGGGGGCGCGCAGGCAGCTCGTTGCCACGACGACGTCAATAGACGTAGTCCCGGCACATCAGATCCGCGCTGTAGCCGTCATTTGGCTATGGAGCGAATCTTAGGTGGTTAAAGCTTGACCAAAAGTGATCAACATGGTAGGTGGAGAAATACTGATTTGTAATTGCAATTTTCTGTCAAAATATTTGATTCATCAAACAATAGTGCTACAGATATTAGTAAAACAAGGAGTATTGAAAATCTACAAAATGACTCAAAGTAGCCAATTAGGTTTTAGTTTTCTGGACTTTGGATGGGTTGCTGTGGTCTACAGCAATGGTCTCCAAACTGTGGCCTGGGGCGCTGGATGTGGCCCTTTTTTTCCTCATCCAGCCCTACTATTCCGCCTACTGATTTGAGGCAATATTTCTCCCACTGACCCCAACAATAGGGCATAATTCTGGCCACTGACACCATCAATGGCATACTATTCCTTCCGTTGACATAACCGATGAGGCACTATTCCTCACCCTAATGCCCCGTACACATGGTCGGAAATTCCGACCACAAAATCCGTCCGAATTTTTCCGACGGATTTTGTCCGACACTGGTGTTGCATACAAAGTTGTCGGAAAATCCGATCATTCTGAACGTGGTGACTTTCGTTGCATACGACGGAACTACGTAGAGGCTAGTAGCCAATAGCTTTGGTCTCGTAATTTGATCTGAGCATGCGTGGCACTTTGTCCGTCGGAATTCTCTACACACGATCGGAAAAAGTCTGATCGGATTTTGTTGTCGGAAAATTTGACAGCAGGATCTAAAAAATTTTCCGTCTGAAATTCCGACGGAAAAAGTCAGATGGAGCCCACACACGGCCAGATTTTCCGACAACATGGTTTAATCAGACATTTTTCGTCGGAATTTCCAACCGTGTGTACAGGGCATAATACAAAAGATGGGGCATTGTTAATATCACTGATGCAGGACATTTTCTACTCCCACTGG
The DNA here is from genome assembly GCA_028564925.1 of Lithobates sylvaticus. Taxonomy (NCBI): domain Eukaryota; kingdom Metazoa; phylum Chordata; class Amphibia; order Anura; family Ranidae; genus Lithobates; species Lithobates sylvaticus. The sequence continues at coordinate 38,335,864 of CM053037.1, read as the reverse complement.
CCACAGTCCAGCTCCCCCTTAAGTCTGAAGGACAGTAAACTGACCATTTGTTTAGAAAGTTCAGACCCCTAATCTTCAGTATTTTACAATCTTTTTTCTATGATTTGATCATAAGAACATTATTTTATCCAATATATACTGTAGTTCTATAAGTACCGAATTTGTGACAGCACTGCCAGGGAGTCCTTTCCAAATGATTTGTTAGTGCCTAAGCTTTTGACTACAAAGAAGTTATTGGCAGGACTTGATGAAACACCTAGATTTAAGTATAAAATCACTTTCATTAATGCTGAGAGATGCATATTCTTTATAGTAAATGCCAAGCCTCTTGCCTTTTAAATCCAGCATGAAATATTGAATAATTTGTTTGTAGACTAAAATCAATGTCTTATCAATCACAGGTTGAAATCTATTCAAACAGGAAAAAAATGATTAGCTTCAAAGGAGAACAGGTTAGTATAATGACAAGTAAGTTTGTGGTCCTAGGAGGATCTTATCTGTAAACCATCAGCTGCTTTATACAAAATTGGTTCAGGGCTGGTTCACACTGGTTCGCCATGAGCTCTGACTTCCATAGCACAAGTCGCATTACATGTCAAAATGAATGGTTCCCCATGAGCACCATCTTAACTTGTCCGACTTGTGTCAGTTCGACTTTGAAAATGCTTCCTGCACTACTTTGGTCTGGCCTGGGGACGATTTCAGCCCATTGATTTGAAAGTAAGTTGCATCCAAGTCCGATCATCGTCTTAACTGATCCGACTTGTGGCATGCGACTTGCGCTCTGAGGATCTTGAAAGGAAACCCCATGCCAAAATAAAAAACAAAAAAAATGGCGTGGGGTTTCCCCCAGAACCTATACCAGACTCTTATCCGAGCATGCAGCCTGGCAGGTCAAGAAAGGGGGGGACGATTGAGCAACCCCCCGGACTATACTAGGCAAAATTCTCTCAACATGTGGGGGGGGGGGGTGCTTTGGGGCATGGGGGCTCTGCACCCCCCCACCCCAAAGCAACTTGTCCCCATGTTGATGGGGACAAGGGCCTCTTCCCAACATACCTGGGTGGTGGTTGTGGGGTTCTGCAGGCGGGGGCTTATCGGAATCTGGCCCCCTTATCACCCCCCAGATCTCGCCCCCCCATGTGAATGAGTGCCCCTACCCATTCACCAAAAAAAAGTGTAAAAAATAAATAACAACAGTACACCAACATGTCTTCTTTCTCCAGTGATGTCTTCTCCCTCCTCCGGTTCTTCTCCCTCCGCTGCCGATGTCTCCTTCCTCCAGTTCTTCTCTCTCCGCTGCCGATGTCTCCTTCCTCCAGTCTTCTCCCTCCGCTGCCGATGTCTCCTTCCTCCAGTTCTTCTCTCTCCGCTGCCGATGTCTCCTTCCTCCAGTTCTTCTCTCTCCGCTGCCGATGTCTCCTTCCTCCAGTTCTTCTCTCTCCGCTGCCGATGTCTCCTTCCTCCAGTTCTTCTCTCTCCGCTTCCGATGTCTCCTTCCTCCAGTCTTCTCCCTCTGCTGCTGATGTCTTCTTCCTCCGGCTCTTCTGCTTTTTCTTCTCCCGACACAAGCTCCCACAGTTGTGCCAGCACTGCTTTCTGACGGTTATTTTATAGACGTGGGGCGTGGCCATCCGGTGATGTAATCTGGAGACCCACCAATTATGACGTTACCACCCGGGGCATGATGGGGCAGTGATGTCATAAGGGGACAGGGTCTACAGATGTCGAATCCCATTCGCTGAAGTTGCATGAAAGTTGGACATGAAGTTGCAGGGCAAATTCGGATCAGAAGTCGCGCAACTTCCATGGCGGAATAGTGTGAACATAGCCTCAAGCAGAAAGGTTACTTAAATTATGGGGAGATTTATCGACTGACATAAAACAGTGGACCTTTAGACTACTTTCACACTGAGCCGCCCGGCCGTTGCGGCTCTTTAGCGCTGTTTTAGCGGCGCTTTTGTGCCACTTTTAGGCTGTTAGCAAGGCCACAGTTTATAAATCTTCTTTTTACATTAAAATACTGCCACTGTATACATTTTTGGATGATCTGTATACCACGGTTACATAATAAACTGCACAGTTTCTCCAGCGCTGAGAGTTCAGGTAGGAGGAGATTTCCACTACAGACTGTATACACGCCCACAAGTGTGATGTCAATATCATGTGACCTGGCTAGCTCTGAGAACAAGTAAATGTTCTCAACAGCATAAAAGACACAACTGAGCATGTGCAGGTCGACTACCCTGCCTGTGTTAGCTGACATTCCCCAGATAGACAGTGCACGAGGGGGAGGATCTATGCATACAGGATAAAAAAGCCTTTTTACACAATGCACAGGATTAACCCCTTAAGTTCCACAGTGAGTATAACAAGCATGCTATTCTGCATGTACAGACTGATTTTACTGTTGTGGGTTTAGTAACACGTTAATGTATCAAGAAAGAAAAGAAAGGAGTACTGGTGAATTATTATGTAATAAGAAATGCCCAATGCTGGACAGCGAGGAAGTGATGAAACATGAAACAAAGAGCTATTAACATTTTTAAGCCAGGCTAAAAAGACTAGTTCAATCAAAAGAAACAATTAAAAAAATAATAATGGAAACCTCCACATATACAGAACCCTATACCACAGGAAGGCAAAAAAAAAAAAAAACAAGAGGAAAAACCTTAAAAACAGAGATTGTTGATATCCAGGAAAAATCCAATTGCTTTATGGAATCAGGAAATATTTATTTTTTTCCCATTGGAGCAATTTGGACTATGTTTTTTATAAGACTTATTTTTGCTTTTATCTGAACTAACTGTGAGTATAGGGCTCTGTATATGCAGTTTTACAATTTATTTATTTGTTCATTTTTTTGTTTTTTTGTTGAACTGGATGGGCTTGTTCCTTTTACCTAACTACAGTGCATCCGGGAAGTATTCACAGCGCTTCACTTTTTCCACATTTTGTAATGCCTTATTCCAAAATATATTAAATTCGTTATTTTCCTGAAAATTCTACAAACAATACCCCATAATTACAATGTGAAAGAAGTTTGTTTGAAATCTTTGCAAATTTATTAAAAACAAAAAATGAAAAAAATCACATGTATATAAGTATACATAACCTTTGCTTTGACTCAAAATTTAGCTCAGGTGCATCCTGTTTCCACTGATCATCCTTGAGATGTTTCTACAACGTGATTGGAGTCCACCTGTGGCAAATCCAGTTGGTTGGACATGATTTGGAAAGGCACACACACCTGTCTATTTAAAGTCCCACAGTTAACAGTGCATGTCAGAACAAAACAAAGCTAATGAAGTCCAAGAAATTGTCTATAGACCTCCGAGACAGGATTGTATTCAGGCACCGATCTGGGGAAGGGTACGGAAAAATGTCTGCAGCAGCAGGTCCCAATGAGCACAGTGGCCTCCATCATCCGTAAATGGAAGAAGTTTGGAACCACCAGGACTCTTCCTAGAACAGGCCGCCCAGCCAAGCTGAGCAATCGGGGGACAAGGGCCTTAATCAGGGAGGTGACCATAAAACACAATGGTCACTCTGACAGAGCTCCAGTGTTTCTCTGTGAAGAGAGGAGAACCTTCCAGAAGAACAACCTTCTGGAATGTTTGCAGCACTTCACCAATCAGGCCTGTATAATGGAGTGGGCAGGCGGAAGCCACTCGTCAGTAAAAGGCACATGACAGACCGCCTGGAGTTTGCCAAAAGGCACCTGAAGGACTCTGACCATGAGAAACGATATTCTCTGGTTTGATGAAACAAAGATTGAACTCTTTGGCCTCAATGGCAAGCATCATGTCTGGAGGAAACCAGGCACCGCTCATCACCTGGCCAATACAATCCCTACAGTGAAGCATGGTGGTGGCACCATCATGCTGTGGAGATGTTTTTCAGTGGCAGGAACTGGCAGACTAGTCAGGATAATTGCAGCAAGATGAATGCACAGAGATATCCTTGCTGAAAACCTGCTCCAGAGTGTTCTGGACCTCAGACTGGGGTGAAGGTTTATCTTCCAACAGGACACTAAGCACACAACCAAGATAACAAAGGAGTGGCTACAGGACAACACTGTCAATGTCCCTGAGTGGCCCAGCCAGAGCCCAGACTTGAACCCGATTGAACATCTCTGGAGAGATGTGAAAATGGCTATGCACCGACGCTCCCCATCCAACCTGATGGAGCTTGAGAGGTCCTGCAAAGAAGAATGGGTGAAACTACCCAAAAATAGGTGTACCAAGCTTGTAGCATCATACTCAAAAAGACTTGAGGCTGTAATTCATGACAAAGGTGCTTTAACAAAGTATTGAGCAAAGGCAGTGAATACTTATGTACAATATATGTACATTTTTTCGTATTTTTATTTTTAATAAATTTGCAACGATTTCAAACAAGCTTCTTTCACGTTGTCATTATGGGGTATTGTTTGTAGAAATTTGAGGAAAATAATAAATTTAATCCATTTTGGAATAAGGCTGTAACATAAGAAAATGTGGAAAAGTGTTGTGAATACATTCTGGAGGCACTGTATGTTACTATGTAAGAAAATGGTAATTAATAATGAGATTGGTTATGTTGGCAGGTGAGCCTTTTGGCCGAAGCACTGGTTCAGATTTTGTTTTTTTAATACTTGTAACTGGTAAATCAAAATAAATTTTATTGATTCAGTCTGGAAAGTTATACCCACCAGACAAATTTTTGCTATTTAGCACTGTGCTAATTTAATTGCACGGTCATGCAACACTGTACCCAAATTAAATGTATATAACTTTTTTAACAAAAATAGGACTTTCTTTTGGTTTGATCGCCACTGTTTTTTTTTTTTTATCTTTTATTATATAAACCCTAATTTTTCACTTTGTTATAAAACATATCCAATAAATAAAATTTCTTCATAAAATTTAGACCAAAATGTACAGTGCCTTGCAAAAATATTCACCCCCTCGGCTTTTTACCTATTTTGTTACATTAAAGACTTTAGTTCAATGTTTTTTTTTAATCTGAATTATATGTGATGGATCAGAACACAATAGTCTAAGTTGGTGAAGTAAAATTAGAAAAATATATACATAACTATTTTTCAGAAATAAAAAAATGATAATTGGCATGTGTGTATGTATTCACCCCCTTTGTTTTGAAGCCCATAAAAAGCTCTGGTGAAACCAATTACCTTCAGAAGTCACATAATTAGTGAAATGATGTCCACCTGTGTGCAACTTAAGTGTCACATGATCTGTCATTACATATACACACCTTTTTGAAAGGCCCCAGAGGCTGCAACACCTCAGCAAGAGGCACCACTAATCAAACACTGCCATGAAGACCAAGGAACTCTCCAAACAAGTAAGGGACAATGTTGTTGGGAAGTACAAGTCAGGGTAAAGTTATAAAAAAAAAAAATATCCAAATCATTGATGATCCCTAGGAGCAACATCAAATCTATCATAACCAAATGGAAAGAACATGGCACAACAGCAAACCTGCCAAGAGACGGCCGCACACCAAAACTCACAGACCGGGCAGGGAGGGCATTAATCAGAGGGCAGCACAGAGACCTAAGGTAACCCTGGAGGAGCTGCAGAGTTCCACAGCAGAGACTGGAGTATCTGTACATAGGACGACAATAAGCCGTACGCTCCATAGAGTTGGGCTTTATGGCAGAGTGGCAAAACAAAATGGCACGTTACATAGGAAATTATAGCAGCTTAAAAATAACATGTTCTCTTTATTTAGGTGACACTCCCTCTTTTAATGGCACATATAACGTGTTGTTCAGTCTTTACGTTGTGTTTTCTGCAGATTGCCTCTTATTTTGGCCATTCAGTAGCTGTTACAGATATCAACGGAGATGGGTGAGTCTCATTTGTTGCAAAATATAATTTCACTTGAATGTAGAGCCATCTAGTGTTATAATCTGATTTTCAGATTAGATTTACAGATTCAGTATCAAGAAACCCTCTCTGTTATATTGCATAGTTTAAGAAATAGTCTTTCAGTGGCTGTGAGAAAATAATGTGTTTTGAATTGTATTATGGTAATTGTATAAAAGGATGTGTTAGACAAACCCTACTTGATTTGACATTTGTGAGAACAGGGATCCAAACTCAAAGGTAATTGCTGGGTACATTTGGGTCCTTAGCCATTGGTTGAGGATTACTTTATTACAGTATAAACTTTATTCAAATGGATGCCGAACCAAGCTTTTGGTCCTGATATATCAGTATTTTCTGTGTTGGGATTCAGACAACAAACAGGTTTAATGTTAATTTAAAGGTAGCTGAGTAAGAGTTTGAACTTGAATGATAGCGGAGTAAGAATATGTTGATACACTATATTACCAAATGTATTGGGATGCCTGCCTTTACACGCACATGAACTTTAATGGGTTCAATATTGAGTTGGCCCATCCTTTGCAGCTATAACAGCTTCAACTATTCTGGGAAGGTTGTCCACAAGGTTTAGGAGTGTGTCTATGGGAATTTTTGACCATTCTTCCAGAAGCACATTTGTGAGGTCAGATACTGGTGTGGACGAGAAGGCCTGGCTCGTAGTCTCCGCTTTAGTTCATCCCAAAGGTGTTCTATCCGGTTGAGGTCAGGTCAAGTTCCTCCACCCCAAATTTGCTCATCCATGTCTATGGACCTTGCTTTGTGCACTGGTGCACAGTCATGTTTGAACAGGAAGGGCCAACCCCAAATTGTTCCCACAAAGTTGGGAGCATGAAATTGTCCAAAATGTCTTGGTATGCTGATGCCTTAGGAGTTCCCTTGACTGGAAATAAGGGGCCAAGCCCAACCCGCTTCTGCAAGAATGGTCAAACATTCCCATAGACACACTCCTAAACCGTGTGGACAGCCTTCTCAGAAGAGTTGAAGCTGTTATAACAGCAAAGGGTGGGCCAACCCAATATTGAACCCTACGGACTAAGAATGGGATGCTATTAAAGTGGTTGTAAACTCCTACAGACAACTTTTACCTACAGGTAAGCCTAGATTGAGTTTTACCTGTAGTTGCAAGAAATATCTCCTAAACCTACACGGTTTAGGAGATATTTGCAAAAGACAGGCAACGATGTCTATGGCGCATACGCCGTAGACATCGGCGCGCAGGCGCACTGAGCGTGCCGTTGCTAACCGCGATCATGCTGTTAGTGGCGGCTCCCTCACGCATGCGCGGGAGTGACGTCATGGTGGATCCAGCCAATCACAGCGCCGGAGCCGCGATACCCGGAAGGAAGATGGGCGCTTTGTGAAAGAGGGGACCACGGTGACATCGCAGGCTCCTGTGTCAGGTAAGTGATACATAATGGGCTACTATGCAATGCATAGTAGCCCATTATGCTTTACCTTTGCAGGGAAACAAAGAGGAAGTTTACTTCCTCTTTAAAGTTCATGTGCAAAAGCAGGTGTCCCAATACTTTTGGTAATATAGTGTATAGCTGATCTTTGCTGTCCATTCAGAATGACAGCTACTGTGCAAAAGCTCTCCCTTGTTGACATCTATTCTATATGTTTACTTGCAGGCTTGATGATCTACTGGTGGGAGCTCCCCTTTTTATGGAGCGCAAGTCAGGGGGAAAGTTCCTGGAAGTTGGGCAAGTCTACATATATCTGCAGAAGAGGTCCAGGATTGTGGACAGGAACCCTCAGATCCTCAGGGGGAATCATGTGTATGGACGTTTTGGTGCATCCATTGCTCCTCTAGGAGACCTGGATCAAGATGGATACAATGGTATCAGGCGACACTTATTTGTGTGTAATCTCCAAAAAAAAAAAACACACTTTATTTTAAAGATAATAATAAAGCTAGATTGGAAAGAGACACATGTCCATTAAATCCAACCATAAGAAAATATAAATCTTTAGATAAAAAATAAAAGCTTGCATCCTAACCCATAACCATTAGTTAATCCAGAAGAAGTAAAAATAAAATAACCTTTATATTCCTTTAAAGGAGCTTGACGTCCTTTTAAGGGTTGGTCCATACTGAACATTTTTGGCAAATTTAGAAATCTAGTGTTTAGTTGACTAACCTCAGTTGTCTTATATCTAAATCAATGATAATCTCTGCTTCATTCTCCATAATTATTTAAAGGTCAAATAAATACGCAGAAGGAGAGTAGGACACCTTGTGAAGGCCGTGATGGTGTCTGGAGCTTGAAATCTCCACTCCATAGTTGCATAGTGATTTAAGAAGCTACAGTTAGTTCAGTTTGGAAGAAATGGAAAATTGTGCTGGGAGTCTAGGGTTATCCTATTGCTAAAGGAGTTATAGTAGTAGTTGGACAAAGTATCTGGATTCTGGGCTGGCAGCTTCTCCACACCAGAGGGGCTTCCATTGTTTCTTTGGTTTGTAACTTGAGTCAATCTAAGACTGAAGCACCACCCTTGATGTTAAATGTCTAGATATTGAACCACTTCAGCCCCGGAAGATTTTACCCCCTTCCTGACCAAAGCACTTTTTACAATTTGGCACTGCATCGCTTTAACTGGTAATTGCGCAGTAATGCAATGCTGTACCCAAACAAAATTCTCCCACAAATAGAGCTTTCTTTTGGTGGCATTTGATCACCTCTGCGGTTTTAATTTTTTGCGATATAAACGAAAAAAAGATTAAAAATTTTGAAAAAAAAAAAAAAGATATTTTCTACTTTTTGTTATAAAAAAATACAATTAATTAAATTTTAGTCATACATTTAGACCAAAAGGCATTCAGCCACATGTGTGGGCTGAATGAAAAAAGACATTGATCAGTGGGTATACCCACCATTAGAATACTGCCCTGCATCCACCCACTTCTAATGATGGGCATACATGCACTTCCTACCTCCTACACCGCTGGAGTCGCTGATTTAGGTATCGTGAGAGCAAGCGCTGTTGCTGTCAAGATAAATAAATCAGTGCTGCAGCTGAATGGTGTACCTGAAAAGCAAACAATGGTAACAATAATACATTTTGGCAATATAGTGTGGGTGAGCGAGTTTAGGGTGGAGGAACTTGACTGGCCTGCCCAGAGTCCTGATCTCAACCTGATAGAACACCTTTGGGATAAATTGGAGTGGAGACTGCGAGCCAGGCCTTCTCGTCCAACATCAGTACCTGACCTCACAAATGCGCTTCTGTAAGAATGGTCAAACATTCCCACAGACACACTCCTAAACCTTGTGGAACAGCCTTCCCAGGAGAGTTGAAGCTGTTATAGTTGCAAAGGGTGGGCCAACTCAATATTGAACCCTACGGATTCATGTGCGTGTAAAGACAGGTGTCCCAATACTTTTGACAATATCGTAATGTTTTGAGCCTTTCTTTTGATATTTAAATGCTAGCACACTGCTAATTTAGAGTTGGGATTACCTGTTTTACATTGCCCACATTAGTGGTCTTTGTTGATGCACCTTTCCCATAGTTTATGTCTTTTTCTCTATTTTGATCATGTCTGTTGGACTACTTTTCAGTGTGCTATGAATACAAAATGTACACAGTGCATGAATCTTTCCACGTTTCTAAAAAAAAATTGGTAATGAAAAAAAATAAAAATTATATAGTGTAACTGAAAAATAATATCATAATCTTGTTAAAAAATGTATGTAAAAAGCCTATTGAAAAACCAAAAAACTATATACTTAATTTATCATCATTGTGTGGTATACTGTATAGGGTTTTTTGTTTGTTTAGTAGTCTTCTAACATTCTTTTTAACCACATTTTGAATTATGGATCTTTTGATTCGGCTGCTTTAGATATACTTTTGAAAGGAATTTTAAACATGAAAATTATAATTGTATTAAAATAATATTTATATTATAAATTCTATTTTATCTTGTATATTATTTGTTTGTTGTATCTTTAGTAGCTTTGATGAAGGGGGTGTTTTCTGACCCCCAAAATGCTTTAGCTCTGTGCTGAAGTCTCTGATAAATCCATATCTGGAAATTTAACTTCCAGTATTGCGAATTCAATCTTAGAACACTCAGGTGGTTCAGTATGTCACTGTCATTTCCTCAATCCTGAAATATTACATTTGCTTCTGTCCTCTGCTATTATTTTTCTTCTCTAGATGTGGCTGTAGGCTCTCCTTTTGGAGGTCAATCTGGAGCTGGCTGTGTTTACATTTACAAGGGTGAAAAGTCAGGGCTGTCGACACATCCATCGCAGATCTTGGAGAGCCCCCAAGTGGCACCATCCAGTTTTGGCTTTTCATTGAGAGGAGGCGAAGACATTGATCAAAATGGATATCCAGGTAATGAACAAAATGCAACCATATAACTCCCAATGGAATTTCAGAGAACCTACCAGCCTTTTTACTATTCAGTGTCATGCATCCAAGTACTGTGCTCCCCCTTTCTCCATCACCACTAAAAACTGAACTCTTTGCCTTGCAGATCTGGTAGTTGGAGCTTTTGAAGCCGACACAGTCTATGTCTTCAGGTAAGAGATTTTACATCTCTTGTAAAAACATTACATGGGATTTTTGAGCCATTTAGGGATTTTTTTTGCATACCTGGAAGTGACCCCCACTCCCTGTGCATTCTTCAAAAATAATATATATTGTTCTAGATGTTCTAGATATAGATAATTATGAGATCACAAAATTTAAATATGTAAATAACCTCATCAATGCATCTTCATTTTTTAAAAACCCTGTTTTTATGTATAATTTGTGAATATCTGAGGTCGCCACATTATTTTTTTTTACTTTATTTACTTTATTTTTATTTACAATTTATTGGAGTGTCTGTGGGCAACAGTGAAGCATAGTGGAGGTTCCTTGCAAGATTGGGGCTTCATTTCTGCCAATGGAGTTGGAGGTTTGGTCTGGATCAAGGGTGTCCTCAAAGCTGAGAAATACAGGCAGATAATTATCCACCATGCCATACCATTAGGCAGTGGCGTCGCTAGGGGGTGGCTTTTGGGGCTATAGCCCCGAATCTGGGGTCCATATCCCGAGTCTTTGCAGAGGCTCTCTGGGCACCCTGATTTAAGGGGGAGGCTCTCTGGGCACCCTGATTTAAGGGAGGGGACCCAGATTTAAGGGGGAGGCTCTCTGGGGACCCTTATTTAAGGGGGAGGCTCTCTGGGAACCCTGATTTAAGGGGAGGTTCTCTGGGGATATATATATACTTACACACACGTATATATTATATACATGTGTATGCCCGCCCAAGCGTATGACTTTCTTTACTACGTTGCTATCGGCTCTAGCCCCAGATCTTTTCTAGACCTAGCCTTGCCATTAGGGAGGCATCTGATTGGCCCCAAATTTATTCTTCAGCAGGACAATGACCCCAAACATGCAGCCAATGTCATTAAAAACTATCTTTAAAGTAAGGAAGAACACAGAGTCCTGGCTCAAACTTGTCTTGCATACACACGGTCACACAAATCTTGTCGGAAATTCCGATCGCCAAGAACGCAGTGATGTACAACGCATATGACGAGCCGAGAAAAATGAAGTTCAATAGCCAGTGCGGCTCTTCTGCATGATTCCGAGCATGCGTGGAACTCCGTGCGTCGGAATTGTGTACACACGATCGGAATTTATGGCAACGGATTTTGTTGTCGAAAAATTTGAGATCCAGCTCTCAAATTTTGTTTGTCGGAAATTTCAGACAAAAAATGTCCGATGGAGCCTACACACGGTCGGAATTTCCGACAACAAGCTCCCATCAAACATTTCTCATCGGAAAATCCGACCGTGTGTACGCGGCATAAGTTTTCCGCCACACATAGCGTTTTGCTTTTAGGCCAAAAAGTTCAATTTTGGTCTCTTTTGCCCAGATCACCTTCTTCCACATGTTTGCTGTGTCCCCCACATGACTTCTCGCAAACTACAAATGGAATAGTTGTCCTGTGGACAGATTCTCCCACCTGAGCTGTGGATCTCTGCAGCTCCTCCAGAGTTACCATGGGCCTCTTGGCTGCTTCTCTGCTTAATGCTCTCCTTGCCCAACCTGTCAGTTTAGGTGGACGGTCATGTCTTGGTAGGTTTGCAGTTGTGCCATACTCTTTCCTTTTTCGGATGATGGATTGAACAGAACAGCTGTATTTATACTGAGATTAACTTACTCTATTTACTAATTAGGCGAATTCTGAAGGCAATTGGTTCCACTAGATTTTAGTTAGGGGTATCAGGGTAAAGGGGGCTGAATACAAATGAATGCTACATTTTTTCAGATATTTATTTGTAAAAAAAATTTAAAACCATGTATCATTTTCCTTCCATTTCACAATTATGTGCCGCTTTGTGTTGGTCTATCACATAAAATCCCAATAAAATACATTTACTTTTTGGTTGTAACATGACAAAATAAGGAAAATTTCAAGGGTTATAAATACCTTTTTTAGGCACTGTAGTTCTCCAAGATGTTTGGAACAACCTACCTGCCGAGTTACTTCAAAAACTGTGTGACTAGAGGGATTGATGCTGGTTTAAACCGAAGGGTAGTCACACCAAATATTGATTCGGTTTAGATTTTTCTTCTGTGCTTCTTACTTTGCATTTTGTAAATTGATAAAAATAAATATATATATTTTGGAAAGTATTCTTACTTTACAGCATTTCTTTGCACCTGCCTAAAACTTTTGCCCAGTACTGTATATATACCGTACAGAATATACAGATATACATATGTATATATGTTATTTTAAAGAGAACTTTATACGTTGTAGAAAGGTAAAATGATTTTGATGCTATACTCTCCTTGTTTGATCCTAATTTTTTTGTATTCTTTGTTCCAGAGCCCAACCTGTAGTACTTCTCCATACTTCCTTGATATTCATTCCAGATTCCTTGAACCCGGACCTGAAGAACTGTAAACTTCCCGATATTGGTGATGTCAGCTGGTGAGGCAGCTGTTAGAGCAGCTTCATTTTTTCTGACATTTTCTGTGATCTTTACCATATGGGTTAGGAAAATATATAAATAAAATAAAATGGTGTTCCACCAGGTCAAATAATGGGGCGGGATTGTGTATTTAGAAATCCAGCTTTCCTAATGATGTCTCGGAGGACTCACCTCAGTCATTTCATAAGTATGTTAGAATAAATTATTTTTAGTCATCTACCCACACTTAGGGAATATCTGGAAAGTAGCGATCAATATAGGTAAAGAGAAAGGAGTATCCAGAAAGGAGCCGTCACCATCCTGGGATTATGTCACTGGAGTTGAATCACCCAGATCCTCTTGAGATGTTCCTCCACTGCCCACGATATGCTTAATGCTCTCATAAAGGTATGGAGGGATAAAAGGAGCATATCAGAGTGTAGTATGTTCAATAAAATTTATTGTTTAAAAAGTATTACACTTACTTGGTAAAAGATCAAATCAGGCATTGGTGCAAAATAAACAGAAGTTTCTAACCATCAAAATGGCCGCCACATCCCTGTAAACACGATGACATCACACGTCATGACTTCTCCCTGCAAGTTTAGTCATCAATGACGTCGTCACCACACCGGGGCGGCATTAATTGTGTTCCACTGACAGGAAGAAGAGGGGACACTCCTCCTGTACTAGTGGAATATGTATAACCTGTGCAGTCCATACACAGGACGTTGAAAGAGCGAACCTCCCGTTCAAGAGAGGCAAGCAGAAACATACTGTATATTAAAAAATTACAAGAGATAATAATTAAAAAAAATATTAATGGGAGGAATAGTGCCCCATCATTGGTGTCAGTGCTAATAATAGTGCCTCATCATTGGTATCAATAGGATTAATAGTGCCCCATCGTTGGTATCAATGGGAGGTATAGTGCACAATTATTGGAATCAATGGGAGGGATAGTGCTCCATCATTGGTGTCAGTGATATTAATATTGCCCCATCGTTGGTGTCAGTGGGAGGAATAATGCCCCATCATTGGTATCGATTGGAGGAATAGTCCCATCATTGGTTGCTGACAGTGGGGGGAATAATGCCCCAAGGGCCAGGTATAAGCAAGCAAAGGGCCGCATCTGGTCCCCGGGCCGCAGTTTGGAGACCACTGATCTATGATGGGCTCAGGTTGCTTGACCCCCATGTGCTTTGGGACACAAGAGAAAGAGAAATGTAATAACATGAAAACCCGAATCCTGCAGGAATTAGCACCTTCAACTTTTCTTATTATGCAGTTCAAGGGGCATCGGTTGAAACTATAAGTAAAGTGAAAACCCCTATTGGGAAGTGCCAGTGGCCTCCCAGATTAGAGATCACTGCTACATTAGTAACATGTGTAGATAAATAACTTTCCTGTGTGTTCATTAAAGTAATTGATATGTCTGTGATTTCTTTAGTTTCACAGTGAGCGTTTGTGTCCAGACCTCGGGGAAAAGTCTACCCAACACCTTGAGTAAGAATAATTCATATACCTTATTTGCATACCATGTACATACTCTTATAGGGCTTGTATATACTGCCAATTTTCCTTACCAATGTTCCACTGTACTTAACATACTGTGCACCAAATTAGACTGGTGTAGCATGTAATTCACCCCTTGCTAGATTATTACGTGTAAAGCTACCCATACACTTTAGAACCTGATTTTTAGAAGTATCAAAAAGTATCAAAGCTAGGTAGCATGAGCGTTTAAATTGATAATAAAGGATATTTTTTTTTAAATTAAAAGAAAAAAGATGTTATACCTACCTGCTCTGTACAATACAGTCCCTCGTCTCCTCTTTTTTAGTCCCTCACTGGCACTGTCCGCTCCTCATTCCTCCGGGTGCCCCCTTAGCAAGCCGTGTACTATGGGGGCACCTGTGCAGACACGTTCCCAATCCAGGCTGTGTACATCTACACACAACGCCGGTAAGCCACGCCCCTGCACCCTCCTAACATGAGTTTGCCAGAAGCAGAAGCCTATGGCTCCCTCTGCTCTGCCCTCAGTGTCTCCCGTGAGACCAGGAAGTGAGGAGAACGGTGCTGAAGCGGGGACATCGCTGGATCAATGAGAGGAGCCAAGTAAGTGTTTAGAGGCAGGGGAGGCTAGGACAGATAGTGGAGCATTTTTTACCTTCATGCAGGAAATGCGTTAAAGTAAAAAAACTGTTTGACCTTTGAACCACTTCAAACATTCATTTTAATTTAATTTATATATTATATAGTCAGACACGCTCTCACTGTACACAGTTATTTGTAGATACCACGGCTCCGTATCTGAATGGACACACAGAGCAGTGCCTTGGCTCAGGTGCCCCCATAACAAGTTGCTTGCTGTAGGGGCAGGAGGGAGGGGCCAGGAGCGTCGGCGAGGGACCGGAGAAGAGGAGGATCTGGACTGCTCTGTGCAAAACCACTGTACAGAGCACTAAAGTATAACATGTTTATTATTTTCAAACAGAAAAAACAAGACTTTTATATCACTTTAAGCTACCAGCACGTCTTTGTATTGTGGGAAAAAACCTTTGCAAGTACTGGGATTACATGCAAACTCGATGCAGATAATGTCCTGGCTGAAATTTTAACCAAGGACTGACTGCAGTGTTGAAAGGCACCTGCAGTATATACTGTCTGATAAATCGAAATGAGATTATCCAAAATAATTGCAATGATTATTGTTATCTTTAGAATATTCTGGAAAGATCATTTGTAGGAAAGATATTTCTGTAGCTGGCCATATATGTGATTGTACAATCTACATTATCCTGAGATATATTTTCACATTCATTCATTCTTCATTTGCTGACCTGGGGCAATGCCGCATTGCAATAAATCAGCTTCCAGCTAGAGATAGGAGTTGGTAAGGGTTTGAATCTAATTGGTGGCTGGGGTGATTGGAGGCAATGGTAAACATGGGTAAAGGTTTGTTAGTATGGTTTAATAAGGTTTGTTCGTTTAATGCAGAGATGTTGGGTGTCATTCTTGCCTAAATGAACACCCGTTATGTTTCCTTGTCTCTTTATAAAGGCCTGTCTGCTGACATCCAGCTGGACAGCCAGAAGAGCCGATTTCTCCGCAGAACCCTCTTCACCGATTCATTGCAGCCCAGCAAAAAAATCACTATGGAGAGCAAGAGCAATTTACAGCGGACCTGCACCGATATCGAGGCCTATCTGCGGGTGTGTGTCTGTCATCAAATTTCATATTTAACCTTAATCAGCTTAGCATTACCAAATCATGGTGTTATTTTGAGTAAAGAAGTACCCTTTTCTTGTTCTTCCGTTTAATAAATTTGGCCATATATTATGTAATAGCTTGTAGGGGAGGTAGGTGTTGTGTGGTGGTTGTCACGTCCTCTATGTTCCCCTCCTTGTTGGGCGCCAAGTGAAGGTCACATGAGAGGCCTACCCTGGGGTGGGTTCTTCTGGGCTAAGCTAATCACTTTGTATAGGGTCACTGACGTGCACATGGGGTAGCTTTACTTGAGCCACGCTCATGACCAGGTAGATGACAGACATGAACGAACTCTAATAACCTCTCACTTGATGTACTAAGCATCACCTTGGTTACTTGTGCATTTTGGAGAGAGACGCAGTGCCAATGCCAATGCCCTCTTCACCTGTCCACCTGTATCACTGATACCTCACTCTCAGTAACGGGTCCCGCTGTGCACCTAGTGCAGGCTCCATGCATGCAGTTCACTTAACTCTTCCTCTTCAGTACCTGTGTACAGCATGAGAGCCCTGGCAGTGCAGATCTGCTTCTGTTGCTATGGGAGACGGATCGTGGCCAAAGGAGTGCCCACAATATCTCCCTCGTTGAAAGAGGCTATCTCACGTGCCACACGTATACACTTAATGGCAGCCTGCTAGAGAAACCTTTGTTAGCCTTGGTAACCATTTGTGTCTTCCCACTTGTACTGATGACTTCATACCCCAATGTTTTAGTGACCCGAGCTGTAGACTTTATGTGTTGGTTACATACATTGCACCCCTTTAGTACCTTCAGACCAGGCAAAAGCAAAGTTTCAAAAGCTTTACTTAAAGTATAAATAAACATGATGGAAACGACAATTGACTGTCCAAGATCAAGTGCAAACATTCCCTAACCTCCCTAGTCCCAGTAACTACAGGTTTATGGCTGCCCCAGCATACCTGTCCAAGCAAAGTCCAATGTTGGCTAAGTCCATGTCTGGAATTTAGCTCCAGCTTCAGCAGGACATGGGTCAGACTCCGGCAACGTCACCAAGCAGAGCATTCCTCTCTGTGTGTAAGTACCGTCCCATCCCCCCTCCCCAGGATCCAGACCTCGTTCCTTTTATAGCACACAGGACAAGAAGGTCGGACCCAAGGAAAACCCAGGAGTGCAGTTAATCCCTAACTTCCATCTCTGGCAGCAGTAACCACTACCTGCTGAAACGCTCAATTCCATCAACACAGTCAGTCTTCATGGGGGAATCTCTCCTGCTGCACAATTGTATTCTGACAGTGGGAGGTTTCCCTGCTGTCAGAATACAATGATCCCTTCTGCCTGCTATAGCCAAAAAAAACAAAAAAAAAACAACTTCAGTACAAACAGCCTGCCCATAGATGAATCAAAATTTAGCCAGTACCTGAACCTAACGAATTTCAATCCGTCCATGACCAGCTTAACCTAAAGCAGGCAGCCTGGGTCCCACTGACTCTCAGCACTGTGTTCATTTCATTTCAATATACTGTATATATGTATGTGAATACAAATTTAAAGGGGTTGTAAAGGTAAAAGTTTTTTCACCTTAATGCATGGTGAAAAAACATCTGACAATGCCACCCCCCCCCCCCCCGTTTTACTTACCTGACCCCTCGAAAGTCCCGCGCTCACCCCTGACATCCTCTTCATCGCTCACCCTGGCCATTGACTGGTTACAGTGGATGGATTGAAAGCAGCGCAGCCATTGGCTCGCGCTGCTGTCAATCACATCCAATGACACGGCAGGCCAGGGGGCGGGGCCGAGTGATACAGTGAGCGGCTATGGCCGCCGGCTGTATCACGGGAGCGCGCCTTCTTGTTGTTGAGTTAATTAAAGGGGTTGTAAAGGTTTTTTTTTTTTTTTAAATAACATGTTATACTTACCTCCACTGTGTCCTTGCGGGGGGAGCCGAGACAGCCGCCGAGGGACCCCAGAAAAACAGGTTCGGGGCCACTCTGTGCAAAACGAGCTGCACAGTGGAGGCAAGTATAACATGTTATTTAAAAATAAAATAAAAATAATACCTTTACAACCCCTTTAATTAACCCAACAACAAGAAGATCTAGGGGTGCGCAATTTGCATATGGCATTTCAAGGGGGATTTCTGCCCCACCATATGTCTCAATCCAATGTACAGAGCCTAAAACTAACCTGAACCTATATAAATTATATCCTGTGATTATTTCAGGGTGAAAATGAGTTTAAGGATAAGCTGAGCCCAATAGTTGTCAGTGCGAACTTCAGTTTGAACACTGCACCATCTTCTAGCGTCTTACCACCTATAATACACGGGAACACCTTCCTACAAGAGCAGGTGAGCTATGGATAATGTAGACCCAGAGCCAGGTACAATGATACTAATATAAGTACTTATGTCAAGTCTCATGGTGTAATCAAATCCATTTTGTGAAAAATGTATTTCCCTGGCCTTGTGTTTTAGATACATATATTACTGGATTGTGGAGAAGACAATATCTGCATTCCTGACCTGCAGCTAAAGGCCAACTGGTGAGTTCACCTCCAACATATCATGATCATGATCAGTCCTCGCAGCCTTAAATTAGACCTTTCAGTAGCTGAATTCAGTATTCTTGGTATATCACAATATACAGAAATAAGAACATGCCACCTTTATCATTAAAAAGTTCCAGTCTATTGACTTTATCTAGGCTGCAATGATGTCATCAGTCTGCTGCAGGCAGGAGGGTGCACTTCCTCAGTCTACTCCCCTACTCATCAGACTGTACATTATATCTTTTGTAGAAAGTCACAAAGTGAGGGGTTGCAGTAGGGGCTGATCTGTGTCAGACACACAGCCAACAACTGCACAAGCTTCTCAGCCCAGGAAGTAAATGTTGACCCTGGATGAGGCTTGAACACAGATGGATCAGTTCTTCTGGAAAGAAACACAGCTGTCGGGGGGAGTACTGTGATCTCCATGAGAGACATTCAGCACCTCAAGGTGTTACAATTTTAAATGACTTGGCATACATGCTTTTAACATATAAAAATATATCCACATTAAGCAATATTTTAAACAATTATCTCATTATAAGACATTACTGATTTATGCTTGATAAAGAATTTGGAGGAATGTTTAGTCTTTCACAATGTATTAGCAGAATATTATATCATCCACACAATGCACTTTCGAGGCATTGGATCCATTGTTGCTAGATTATACATGTAGCTGGGTGCTTAGCTAGCAGGGATGAAGCAACTACTGAGACATCAAGTTGCAGCTGATCTATGTGTTCACATAGGACTTCTGTGCTGATCCAGTGCTGTTTTGCTTCCATCCACTAGAGGGAGCCTGTGAGACATGAAGCACCTGAGACACTCCGATGCATAACAGTTATGGCTTGTGGGAAACCAAGATCACTGGAGGGACTTGGCTATTGTGGCAGGTGGGGGAAAGACTTCAATGCCCAGGAGTGGGGATAACAAGGGAAGGACCAGAGTTAGTTTTTCCTGGACAGAAAAGGAAGGGCAGGCTTTTCGGGAGGACCAAGGCAGTGCACACCTCGGCTGTGTGCAGTAAAGCACCATCATCTTTGGGCCTTAAATCCCAACCTAGTCTGTTGGGAACTGGTTACACAGACAGGGGACCCACGCTGAGAATATTGCCACAGGAGTCCATGTTTGCCTAGGATCTGGACCAGAGTTTGCTGTACACCCAGGACTGGTGAGCAGCTGCTGGTTGGCTTTACATTGCCGCTGCTAACAGTGTGAGACCAACTGTCCTGCAGGGACATTGTAACACTGCATGCTGAATTCTTAAAAGGGATGGTATTTTAAGTGCACCACCACAAAATTTGGGCCCCACCAAATAGCCAACAGAAGGTTGAGAGGGAGGACTCTACTAACTACTGACTGCTATCACAGTGTTTGCCCATAGGTCTTTCCCTAGCCAAGGACACCCTTTGCAGGTTAAATACAAAAAGTGCACCATTGGAACAATTACTGATTGCTGCCAGACAGGTCAACTGTTTTGCCACTGTCTTATCATTATTTGACACTATTTATTGCTGCTATTTTTTTTTCTTTTTTGATGTATTCGTGTGTATAACTGCCAATTGTGAGTTGCTATAACCTGATGCTTTTTAACTGTTACTCAACTTAGGGTAATAACTTTTCTCACTGACTGATTCATTATTGCACAGCTTCTTACATCAAGTGCTCCCTTGGGGGATAAGCGCTACATGTGGACATTTTCTAGATATTTTGTCATATTGCATCCAAAGTACTTTTCTATTTGTTTGTCTTCTTTTATAGGAGTAAAGATCCACTTGTTATTGGAGTGGACAATCTTGTACAAATCCACTTTGATGCAGGAAACCTTGGAGAAGGGGCTTACGAAGCAGAATTGCATGCTACACTTCCCCCTGGGGCTCATTATATGCAGATTTTGGGAGAAGCTGAGGTGTGTATATTTAAAAAAATAGGCCTGATCACTTGAAGAACCTGGCACATACCCTTGATGGTGATATTGGTTTATCTCACAAAACACCCGCCTCGAGTAGAGTGGTGAAAATGGCAGAGTGGGCCTAACCCTATAATTCAACATTCCTTTCGCCGACCTCTTCCATTACTCAACCTGTTGGCTATTTGAGTGGTGTTATGCCTTCATCTGTAACCATAGTTCCATAAATGATGACAATAAACGTCTGTCTCTTAACATTTTATGTTGCTATGGATTTCTAGGAGAAGATTTTGTGCACTCCAAGAAAAGCGAATGACACAGAACTTGTGGTGTGTGAGCTGGGTAACCCCATGAAGAATGGAGCACAGGTGAGACATACAAGAGTGTGGATGGAACAAGGAGACGTACCACTACAGGGTAGAGCAGTGGTGGTTCATTTACATGCTATAGGGGCCTCAACTGCAGCCCTTAACATCAACTTAAGTGGCCACATATAATATTCAGTTTATGTAATTCTACAGAAGACTGATGGGGACTGAGCACATACAACAAGACATGGTCAATGTTTGTGGACATGTTACAGGGGGAGATTGGAAACACAGTCACACAAGACTGCTAGAGATCACTTCCATTACAATCCCTTTACAATCGAATGTCCCCACTCCCACTAAGGACTGCTAGGGTCTAGGAGCCGCACAACAAGTACAAAAGGGCCACATGTGGCCAATGGTCTGCAGACGAGGCCCTAGCGGAGTATAGGCTTTAAAGAATCAGAAGATTAATACTTCAAGGAACCATTTTTGAGTCTCCATTAGGGACTCAAATATGTGTGCTTATATTGAGCTTAACTTATGAGACTATCCAGTTTTGATTTCCAACCAAACAAGTAACCAAATAAAGTAGTCATACAGCCCAACTCTTTACAGTATGGAACTGACCATTGAGGTTCTTTGACAAGTTGGCTTTCCAGAGACCAGATTAGGCTTTGTTTTGTGTTAAGATATTCTTCCTCTGCCCCATGGTTTACAGCTAAGTTAAAGCATTAAAATGATTTGGACCTGTGTGGACATGGAGATGCATTTTGGCTGTGGTTTGCAAGCCATCTTAACCATGTGCTGCTTGTCCTCTTCTTTTCCATGTATAGATCAATGCAGAGCTTCTACTGAGCATCAGTGACCTGGAAGACAGTAAAGGCAACTTCTCCTTCCCAATGCAAATCAAAAGGTGAGACCTCCAATGTGTCATATGGCTTCTAAACATCAGATTTGTGATCTTAACAATTTATCCTAAATTATCAAAATGAATGGTCTGCCTTAACATAATGCACATCAACACGTGAAATAATGCACATTAATGAGTGTGCAGTAAAACATTACAAGGGTTCAAAAGGCCCCCTAAATTCACAAGCATACAGTGGGTATAGATAAGAATCACACCCCTCCCCCTTAAAATAACATTTTGTTGCTTTGCAGCCTGAAATGAAGACACACACAGCTATGATCAGCTGTGGTCATTTTGATTAGCGCAGCATAAAAAGAGCTTTTCTGGAGCATTTCAGTCCCTGGTAGTGCAACTGAAGCAAACAACTATGAGTGGCAGGGCACTGTCACCGGGATCTACGGGATAAAGTTGTAGACAGACACAAGTCAGGAGATTAATACAAAAAAAAATTCAAAGGCTTTATGCCTGTGCCTAGAAGCACAGTGAAGTATATTATTAAGAAGTGGAAGGTATTTGGTACAACACAGATCCTCCCTAGATCACTCCAAACTGGATTAAAGAGCCAGGAGGAAACTGGTCAGAGAGGCTACCAAAAGGCCTACAGCAAATCTAAAGTGGTAGCAGGAATTTATGACAAAGTGTGGTGCACGTGACAATATCACAAATTCTTTACAAATGTGGCTTTTATGGGAGGGTTGCAAGAAAAAAGCCACTCCTCAAAAAAGGCCTAGGCTAAAAACTGAGCTTTGCCAAAACGACCTTTTAAAACTCTGAGGCCACATGGAAGAAATTGTTATGGTCGATTGAGACTAAAATTTAATTATTTGGCCTCAACATCAAACGATTTGTCTGGCGGAAATCCAATACAGCTCACCATCCAAATAACACCATTCCTACAGTAAAGCACGGAGGGGGTAATATCCTGTTATGGGGATGTTTCTCTGCAGCAGGGACTGGAACAATTGTCACAATGGATGGGGCAAAATAGCGTCAAATTCTTAAGGAAATCTCTCGCCCTCTGCCAGAAAGTTGTCAATGGGAAGAAGGTTTACCTTTCAACATGACAGTGACCCAAAGCACACTGCAAAAATGACCACACAGTGGCTAAAGGAGAAAAAGTTGAATGTGCTTGCATGGCCTAGTCAGAGCCCAGACTTAAACCACATTGAAAATCTGTGGAATGACTTGAAGACTGCAGTCCACAAACAAATTTAACTGAACTTTGCAAAGAAGATTGGGCAAATATTGCAAAGTCTAGATGTGCTAAGTTAGTAGGGACATATCCCAATAGACTAAAGGCTGTAATTAAAGCAAAAGGTGGTTCAACAAAATACTGACACAGGGGGGTGATATTTTTTCCAACTCAGTGATTCTGATTTTGATAATTTTTTTCTGATTTGTTTGTGTTTTATCCTTCACTTGGATGTTATAAGTTTCACTGAGTAAATACAGCTGGATAAAACAGAAACTGTGTCTGTCTTCATTTCAGGCTGCAATGCAACAAAATTTGATTATTTTAAAGGGGTGATTCTGTGGATGAGATGAGTTTGTGGTTGCTCAATTCTGTGTGGTTGTTAAATGCCTTTTCTTGTTTGTTTCAGCCGCAACAGTCAGAATTCAAGCAGTTCGGTTGTATGGGTGCATTTAATTGTGACAGTTAAAATATTACTAGACCTTCGGGGGTAAGTGTAATAAGACTTTACTGCTGAACTAATTTACTGTTGAGCTGTTGAGGCTGCATGGAAAAGGACCACTTTGGCATTCTTTACATTCTTCTTCATTGTTTCCTGTTCTAACACGCCCTGGCAACAGGAAAGTGAGGAGCTGATTGGTTGATCAAACTATGTGCAGAGCAAAACAATGATCTTCTTGTAGTTGCTACCTTTGGGTCTGTTAAATTTGCCACTGAAAGTTTGTTATATCTGTTTCCTAAGTACAAATAAAAATACAAGGTTCACCATGTCAGGAACTCAGAGCCATTGTGTCCTGTGCACTCTTCCTGGAGTACAATTAGCTCTCCCAGTTTTTTTCTTTGGACCAGGGGGGTCTCCAAACTTTCTAAACCAATGGTCGGTTTATTGTCCCTCAGATATAGGGGGGCCGAACTATGGCCAGCAGGAGTGGACATTTTCCTGACATCAGTGGGAGTAAATATCGCCACATTTGGTATTAGGGGGAAGAATAGTGCCCCAGCATTGGTATCATAGGGAGAAATAGTGCCCCATTATTGGCATCATAGGGAGGAATAAGGACCCATTGTTGGTGTCAAAGGGAGGAATAGTGCCCCATTAATTGTGTCAGAGGGAGAAATGGTGCCCCATTGTTTGGTCTCGGATGGCAGAATAGTGTCTCGTATCAGTGGGAGGAATAGTGCCCCAAGGGCCTGATAAAGGCAAGCAAAGGGCCACATCCAGTTTGGAGACCACTGCTTTGGACTATAGAATAGTGTCTATGTTGTGGAGATTGGGATGGGGAGTGGGGGTTAAGAAGTTCACAGGACACAGTATGGAAGCAGGGTCAAGAAAAAAGAATCACAGCATGAAAAAAAGGGGGTGGGGGCGTGTATAGGGGTAGGGAATTGGGGAAGAAACCTCCCCACAGTGTAAACTTCACCACTCTCGCCATCAGGAGGTGGTTGATGATGGAAATGTCAGTCTTTTGAGGTTAGGCCTGTACCCACAGGTCTACCTCAGCTGCTAAAAACAGAGACTGTGTGCAGATGAGACAAAAAAACTGGTACATTGTTTAGGAGGTGAGATCTGTTAAATATGTGGATAAAAGGGTATAATCACTCTAATAAAACCATGTTTTTCAAAATTGCTCTTCCCTGTGGTTTGCAGAGACAAGAATGTCCTCCATCTGATATAGTTCTCCGATTTTATGTTGCCAAACCTTCATTGGTGGAGATATTGGTTGCTTCCAATAGAGAGGGATGCAAGGTTTTGCCGCATTTAACAGTTGTGACATAAGCAATCTTTTATAGCGTTTGGATGACATAGGAGTAAGATGAAGTAAGTATGCCACTGGGTCATCCCCCAACTTGACGTCAATAAGCTTTAACACCAGATAAGGTACTCCAGACCAGAAAGGTCTCAGAACTGGACAACTCAAATATATGTAAGTACAGCCGTGGCCAAAGGTTTTGAGAATGACACAAATATAAATTTTCACAATGTCTGCTGCTTTGGTGTTTTTAGATCTTTTTGTCAGATGTTACTATGGTATACTGAAGTATAATTACAAGCATTTCATAAGTGTCAAAGGCTATTATTGACAATTACACACTTTTTAAGACCTCTGTAATTCGCCCTGGCATGCTGTCAATCAACTTTTGGACCACATTCTGACTGATGGCAGCCCATTATTGCATAAACAATGGTTGGAGTTCATCAGAATTTGTGTTTTTTTTTCTTCACCTGCCTCTTGAGGATTGACCACAAGTTCTCAATGGGATTAAGGTCTGGTGAGTTTCCTGGCCATGGACCCAAAATTTTGATGTTTTGTTCCTCAAGCCACTTACTTATCACTTTGGCCTTTTGGCAAGGTGCTCCATCATGCTGGAAAAGGCATTGTTCGTCACCAAACTGTTTTTGGATGGTTGGGAGAAGTTGCTCTCGGATTATGTTTTTGTACTATTCTTTATTCATGGCTGTGTTCTTAGGCAAAATGGTGAGTGAGCCCACTCCAATGGCTGAGAAGCAACCCCACACATGAATGGTCTCAGGATGCTTTACTGTTGGCATTACACAGGACTGATGGTAGTGCTCACCTTTTCTTCTCCGGACAAGGTTTTTCCGGATGCCCCAAGCAATCAGAAAGGGGATTCATCTAAGAAAATTACTTTACCCCAGTCCTCAGCAGTTCTATCCCTGTATTTTTTGCAGAATATCAGTCTGCGCCTAATGTTTTTCCTGAACAGAAGTAACTTCTTTGCTGCCCTTCTTGACACCAGGCCATCCTCCAAAAGTCTTCGCCTCACTGTGTGTGCAGAAGCACTCACACCTGCCTGCCACCATTCCGGAGTAAGCTCTGTGTAGAAATTGTGTTAACTGTATTAATAACTATATTTCAATAATTCATATTGATGAGGAAAGTTCAAGAAAATCCGTTCAGTTCTCGTGTAAAAACTCCAAAATTGATTTAATAATAAAAATAGCAAAATATTACAAAAACAGTGTCAAAATGTAGAATATAAAATAGCATTGATAGGCTTCTTATTCTTGAAATGAAGATTGTATAAATGTATCTGTGTGTGTGTGTAAGTAGGTTTGTCAGTCTCCTTCCTCGTGTCTGCTGCAGTGCACGTCTGCCTTCAACCACAGCCTGTCTGACTTTTTACGAACTTATTACTCCAACTAAGCCCCCACCCTTTTCCCAATTAAGGATGGTTTCAGGTTCCTCTGAGCTCTGTTGTGCCACATAATGTCCTCTAATTCTGAATGAGCAAGTTCCCTCCCACCTCATCCAACAGGATGTTGAAATACAAAACCGTCTCTAATCAAAACATTCCATTGGGATGGCAAGACTGCCATGTATTAAACCTTTTAACTTTATACAATACAACTATCCTATCTTCTAAAAACCAAATACTACATATATCAGTAGATAGATTATATAAGTTTAAAATGTAATGTACTTAAAAATCATCCTAATCAAGAAGTATTATAATATAAAGAAATAACATTATATTTTTAGATAACATACTTAAACTGTGTCTTTAGACAAGGATGTAACCTTATACGATGGGGGGACGGTGAATGGTCAATTCACTCTAAATTATAACCATATGTGAGATGTTCATAGAACTGCCCAAGAAATGTATTTGAAGCTTTAAACAAATCTTTACATAAATATATGTAAAAAAAAAAATATATATATATATATATATTTATTTCACTTTATCCATATCTAGAATATATGATTATGTACATAAGCAAGTCAATCATATTTCTAACACTCTGCACTGGTTGTCGCCCAGATTCCGCAGCTGAATCAACTTTTGGAGACGGTCTTGGCACTTGCTGGACTTTCTTGGGCTCCATGAAGTCTTCTTCACAAATGCAGTGGAAATGTTTTTTGGGGATTAAGTTAATTTTCATGGCAAAGAGGGACTTTGCAATTAATTGCAATTCATCTGATCACTCTTCATAACATTCTGGAGGATATGCAAATTGCCATGATAAAAACTGAGGCAGGAGACTTTGTGAAAATTTAATATTTGTGTCATTCTCAAAACTTTTGTCCATGGCAGTAGGTGTCCTCTTGTTGGAGACAACGCCAACACTGAGAGAGCACCTGCGGAAACATTTTTTCAAGGGTTGATGGTTTCCCGTGCCAGCATGTCAAAAAATGTAAAGCCCATGTCTTGAATGGAACAGAAAGAGATGCGGCGTGGGTGAAACGCGCTATACTTTTCTTATGGTGTCCTGAAAGACTGATGCCCAAGTCAGTCTCCCTCTTTATGAGATTTGTTTGTTTTTTAATATATCGAAAGAGTCGCTTTAACAGTTGTTCTGATGAGATATTAGCCACACGGGAGGGGGATTGTCAAATGTCGGACATACAGTACATTGTAAGAGGGAGCAGTGAGGCACAGCCATTGTGTAACACTGTAAAGCAGGAAGCAAAACCTGGGTATGAGCAATCATGGCTGCCCCGTGTACATATATAATTACAAATTATAAAAAGGAACAAGTTTTGTAACATATATTGACACACACTAATCAGATTATTTACATCAAGCTGATCACTTTAACATTGAATGTACTATAAAATAGTTTCATAAAATTTTAAGCTAATTAAAAAAAAACACAAAGCAATCACTCCGCTGTTAAACATATGCATTTAGAGGAATAACACTGAAAAAAGTAATACTCCATATCATTCCCCAGGAATTCGCACCCTTCTGATGTTGTACTCCCCTTACCCAACTGGAAGCCTAAAGAAGAATCTGATAAACCACTGGATAAAGGGGAGATAGTGACCCATGTCTACGAGGTAATCAGTTAAAGGGTTTTTCCATATTTTATAACCCATACCTCCCAATCGTCCCTCATTTAGACTGTTTCTCTACTGGAACCAAATCCATTTGTTCTCTTCTCTCTTCAGCTGTCCCTTTTATTTGATCTGATGCATAGACCTTAATAAAAATATATAATTTAAAGTGTATGTAAATCCTAGCAATAAAAATCTTGTGTGCTTTCTTTTGGTCTGTTAATAATACCACTAAAAGCGAGTGAGCTTATGTGTTTCTGTGCACTCTGCAAAGAGCGTTGTTGACACCCAAGGCCAGGACTACAGAACACCTCCCTTTATGTTATCAAAGATGATGAAGGGGGGATGTTTTCTGTAATCCTGTCCTAAGGTGGCAATGCTGCTCCTCCATAAATACAATACAATGAGTGAGCGTCGCCACCCTAGGATAGGAAGTGTGATACTGGCAGGATCACCAGGTGAAAATAAAGGAAAATAATCCTGAATGGGAAAACTAATATAACCACTAGAGTAAGTTGCATTATATGACATTTGTGTTCTTGGCAAAACTGAGATTGTTAAAGACTGCCTGGGGGTTTGGAATTTGAATTTGCAATGGAATTGGTATGATGGTGTCAAATAAAAGTGGAGAAACCCAACAATAACTCTATTTTTATCCTTACCATTAGTTGCACAATGCTGGTCCAGGTACTGTCCACGTCAAGTTGGTTATTGAGAGTCCTGTACGCTATGAAGAGGACATTTTCCTATATCCACTGCGTCTGAAGCCTGATGAACAACTGAACTGCACCTCTTCTGATCTCAACTCTTTGCAGGTCAGGAGCGTAATGCTCACATCATAAGACTAAAGGATAAACCAAGACTTTATAGTCGTGGGTAAAACGCAGACTTGCCATAATTGTGCTAGAGGTAAATTAGGACACAGTAAAAAAGACTTTAGTTGTTTACTTAAGGAAGAAAGTGGGAAAGGAGAGGAAGCCACAAAGCAAAAACTGAAGGAAGAGATAAAAATAAAAACAAGGTCCAAAAGTCTTGCATGACAGGGACAGAACGTTGCCACCCTTTAGCAAGACGTGCTTAAACAAGAACCTTCATGGTTGGATCACCACCAATTATTTTAATGAGAGGTACAGGTTAGAAAATTACTTTTGAAGTTACTTCAACATGCTAAAAATTTTATGGAATTTTAATGATTGGATTTACATATCCTTTAACTATATATATATATATATATATATATATATATATATATATATATATGCAATGAAAGGTAGTTGGGACTTTAAATGAAGCACCCAAAAGTGCCTCCATCCCGGTAATGAATGAGAAAGAAAGGGAAATTGGGACTTTAGATTAAGCAATTGAATAGTGGAGGTGAGTTACAATACAACGTATTTTATTTGTTTAACATTGATCTCAAAACATTAAAAAAATTGTTCATATCGCATATATACACATGGAGCGTGCACAAAGACTGAGCATAGTAGATAAAAGAGTACATACATAAAACACATGATCGGAGTAGTAAATGTGTAAATGATTAAAAAGGGGGGCATGCACGTGCCAATAGCATGGTGTGGGGTTGTTTTTTAGGGGTTGGGCTTGGCCCCTTATTTCCAGTCAAGGGAACTCTTAAGGCATCAGCATACCAAGACATTTTGAACAATTTCATGCTCCCAACTTTGTGGGAACAGTTTGGGAATGGCCCCTTCCTGTTCCAACATGACTGTGCACCAGTGCAAAACCAAGGTCCATAAAGACATGGATGAGCGAGTTTGGGCTCAGTTCACTGCAGCGAAGTGAGATGGATGTTCGGCCCCCTCCTCCTTCCCCCCCCCCCCCTGCATCCAGCCTATTGAGAAAGCACAGCCGATTCGTTCATACGTATTAGGCAATCGGCTGTGAAGCCGCAAGGCTTCACTGCTGGATTCCCTTAACCAACATGGCGGCTGCAGCACCAGAGAGTCGATTCAAAAATTGGCATGGGTGAGGACACTGCTGAATGCCTGGACAGCTAAGTATCCTAATAGTAAAAGTCAGCAGCTACAGTATTTGTATCTGCTGACTTTTCATTTTGTTGGGGAGTGGAACTCCTCCTTAAAGAGGAGGTCCACCCGCACCAAAAATATTAAAAGTCAGCAGCTACAAATACTGCAGCTGCTGACTTTTAATAAATGGACACTTACCTGTTCCAGGTTCCAGCGGTTTAGGCAGAAGATGACGAGCGACCGCTCGTCTCTTGGCTGCCCCGCCACCATCCTCTGTCAGGGAACCAGGAAGCGAAGCTTGCGGCTTCACTGCCCGGTTTCCTACTGCGCATTGCGCGAGTCACGCTGCGTGTCTTTATTGGTCCCCGTTGTGTCCTGGGAACTGTGTGTTTCCCAAGACACAACGGGAACCCTTGGATATGGGCGGGCATCCTCAGATATGGGCAGGGCAGATACCTGTATTATACAGGTATCTGCACCCCCCTCCCCCCCTGAAAGGTGCCAATTGTGGCACCGGAGGGGGGGAGGAATCCGATAAGCAGAAGTTCCACTTTAGGGTGGAACTCCGCTTTAAGATTCAGCACCATCCAGCCCAAGATTAAAATACAAAGATTTAATAGTATCAAATGCACCTGTGCTGCTAATAATGGGAGGGAGTGCAAATACAAAAAGCTTCCCCTTTCTAAAAGTACCGGATATTTTTTTTTGTTCTAGAGCAGTGGTCTTCAAACTGTAGCCTGGGTGGCCAGATGCAGCCCTTTGCTTTCCTTTATCTAGCACTTGGGCACTATTTCCTTCACTGATACAAGGCACTATTCCTCCTACTGACTCCAACAGTGGGTTACTATTCCTCCCACTGATACCAACAATCGGGCATTATTCCTCCCACTGAAACCAACAATAGGGCACAATTCTCCCACTAAAACCTGATGATGGCGTATTGTTTACTTCCAGAACATTTTATAGTCACACTGGCCACATTATTGCCCCCTCAAAGTCTGAAAGCCAGTAAAATGACCCTTTGTTTGGCATGTTTGGAGACCCTTGCTCTAGAGAGGTGGGATGCAAACAAAAGGCGAGCAACTAAGTGAATCCATTGGGCAAAGCACAAGTTCACGTTATAACCACCTTTGTGATATATTGATTGTTTTGATACTGTTATAAATTTGAATTTGAATGTAGCCAACTGGCATTGGCTAAATCTTTACTTATTATTTGTACTTCTCAGCTGGACGTTGCAGAACCAACTAAAACACCTTCAAACTTCACTAAGGGAGGTGATCATACACTGAGGAAGAGAGAGTTGTCAGGCATGGATCAAGATGGTGGGAATACAGGGACCGAAAACAGTACAAGCACCAAAGATGGACCCAAGCACAAACAGCCTATTACGCTGGTAACAATCATTACTATATCTTCCATGACCCATATCTACACTGTTTGGTTGCTGTTAGCTGATCCCTACACATCCTTCAAGTCATTTCAGACATCTGGAACTGCACATATGTGGACGTAGGGGTCTATGCATAAACAATTTGCTGTGAATATATATATATATTTTACAGCGCTGCAGTGACTCAGCCTGCTGGAAGGCTGAGTGCGTCATCGAGAATCTGGATAAGGGAAAGAGGGTGACGGTAGCACTTGAGTCCGTGCTATGGATTTCCAGCTTCATGAAGGTAAGTGTAAACATTTGGTGGTGATTACCAACCAGGGTCTGCTTAAAACAGTCCCCATGTTTCTTAGGGGCTTGTAAGTAAGATATATTTGTTAAAGGAAACTTGTACTAAGAAAAATACAACATCTGGCACTACTGATCTGTGCCAGTCACCTGTTTGTCATTTTAATCCTCTCCCTTCAATATCTGCTGAGGCACTGCTCAGGAAGAAGTATTCAGGTCAAGAGATCACGATCAGTGGCAAAGTTATCATACTAGGTTTCCGATTTATATTTAATAAATTGTTATCTACTGGAGGAGCTAGAAGACATGCGGAAAGTCTTAAATTGAAACCTGTGCTTTGACCATGCAAGGTAGTAAATAATACTGGGCCCTCCATGTGGGCTCAGCCTTTCGTGTGTAAGAGGTGAGTAAGTATTTGATCCCCTACCAACCAACAATAATTCTGGCTCCCACAGTGGTACACAGATTAGTCCTGTCAATTTAAGAAGGTGCTCCTAATGACAACTCGTGTATAAAAGACACCTGTCTACAGAACCTCTTTCTTCCATTCAAACCTCACCATCATGGGCCAGACCAAAGAGCTGTCAAAAACAGGGACAAGATTGCAGACCTGCACAAGGCTGGAATGGGCTACAAGACCATAAGCAAGAAGCTTGGTGAGAAACGATTATTCGCAAAAGAAAGAAACACAGACTAACCATCAGTCGCCCTCTGTGGTGATCATGAGAAAGTTGGAACTACAGTCACCAAACAAACCATTGGTATATGCCGCCATGTATTGAAA
Organism: Lithobates sylvaticus; assembly: GCA_028564925.1. Lineage (NCBI taxonomy): Eukaryota > Metazoa > Chordata > Amphibia > Anura > Ranidae > Lithobates > Lithobates sylvaticus. The sequence goes on along the minus strand of CM053037.1, from coordinate 38,303,681 downwards.
AATCCTGCAGCACCTGCAAGGTCCCCTCCTCAAGAAGGCACATGTACAGGTCCGTCTGAAGTCTGCCAATAAGCATCTAAATGATTCAAAGAAGGATTGGGAGAAAGAGGTCAGATGAGACCAAAATTTAGCTTTTTGGCATTACCTTGACTCGCTGTGTTTGGAGGAAGAAAAATGCTGACTATGACCCTAAGAACACCATTCCTACAATCAAGCATGGAGGCGGAAACATTATGCTCTGGAGCTGTTTCTCTCCTAAAGGTACAGGCCGACTTTGCCGCATTGGGGGGCCAATAGACGAATTAATGAATTGGATTCGGCCTCAAAAAATGTAATATTACTTTTGAAATTACACTAACATATCAAAGCTAATATGTGAATTTTGATGATTGGGTTTACATATAATTTATGTTTTCTCCTAAATATTCTTTTTCTTCAACAGAGACCTCAGCAGCCCTTCAACCTGACTTCCCGAGGATACTTCCATGTGACCGGTGTCCCCTACAGGATAAAACCTACCACTGTTAAGGACACAGAAAAGCAAGTACGTTCCCTGGGACCCCTATTTGTGAGCACTTTTGGAGGTCCATTAAACACAATTGTCAATAAATTGCTAGTGCAGCTCAGCTTACAGCGTCGGGACAGTCTCTGAGTGCTGGGATGATGGCATCTTGCACATGCGCAGGACTGACATCATCCCCCGCTGGCCAATGAAGAGGCACAAAGACCAGCACTCAGAAGAAGATGCCGGCGCTGATGCAGAACCGTTGAACAGGTGAGTATTAAGCCTTTAGTTCCACTTTAATCTAGCCATGGGTACCATGTTTTGAAAAATTTAGGATAGGTGTCATTAGGAATTGCAGTAAATTTCTTGTGTTTCCATAGTGACTGTTTCACCTCCACAAAGTTAAGGGTCAGTTGCTTCCAAGATTTGGCCACCTAGCAACAAGAAATATGAAAGCCGCTCATTTCTTTCCGCAACTGCAAAGGTCAGAGATTGGCTTATGTGACAAAGCTTCACAGGGATTCCACATCTGTAGATATAAGACAAGCTCTGTGAAATGTGCGACACAGCAGTGCCTACTACGAGAATACAAAGAAGTAAATGCGTAGGGAACTTCACAAAGTTTAAAAACTTCAAGATTGGTCAAATTAACAGGGAGAGGTTATGGGTCATTGAAAAACAAATGTTATACATATATATATATAAAATGTAAGCTATGATTTCTTACAGTATTTTTCCTCTCTGATATCCCTTCCTCTTACCTCAGGCTGTCACGGTGGTTCAGTGGGTGACTCTGGATGGACAGAAAGAGATTCCTACGTGGTGGATAATCCTAGGAGTTCTTGGGGGGCTGCTTATCTTGGCATTGTTTGTATTTGTCATGTGGAAGGTGAGCTGCAAAATGGCCGCTGTCATGTCAACTGCTTTCCCATAAAAGTCAATCTAAGGCCACTTTCACACTGAAGCGCTTCTAAACTGCCAATAAAAACACTGAGCGCTTTTGAAGAGCTTTCCATTCATTTCAATGGGGAGGGGAGTTTTTCACAGCCCTGCCAGCACACTGCCCCATTGTGAAAGTGTTCATTGATTTTAATGGAAATAAGTTTTCGTGAGCTTTTTAGGCGCTGTTTTTAGTGTGAAAGCGCCTGAAAAGCGCCTCAGTGTGAAAGTGGTCTTAGACATTTTTGATTTACTTATTATAAATAAATATTAATGTTTTATCATTTTTTTTTTGTAGCTGGGATTCTTCAGAAGGACACGACCTCCATCAGATGATCAGCAAGATTTAACCGAAGACAAATAATGGACTACTTATATTTAATTGCCTGTGCTTTTTAAAAAAAAAAATTGAAATTAAACACAAATGCGTTACAGTTTTGTACATTATTGTAAACACTCAGTAACTGTTTACCATTGCCAACTTGCTATTAAAGTACTGAGGTGTTAGCCTTTGTAGCTTTTATGTTGTATGTGTTACACTTGTAGATTCTCTATAGTTAAAGTGGAGGGCCACCATGAAAAAAAAAACTTCATAAAAATGTTAATACAAATTTAAAAGGAAAAAAAAATAAAAACATATTTTTTTTTCACTTACCAGAAATGGCTGTTGCTAGGCAGATCGTCCTAATCTGCCTCTTCTTGTTCTGCGGAGCTGTTCGGTCTTCTGCTCCTAGCGCCGTCTTCTAGTGAATGGGGCGCGGTGTGTTATGGGAACTGTGTGTAACACAACATGTTCCCCATTCACAAAGCGCTCCGCGACTCGCGCATGTGCAGTAGGAAACAGGCAGTGAAGCCAGCAAGGCTACGCTGCCTGTTTCCCTTAGGTGGAATGGCGGCGCCGGGAACCGAGACCCGAGGGTTGATCGGTCTCGGGCGGCCGACATCGCAGGCACCCAGGACAGGTAAGTCTGCTTATTAAAAGTCAGCAGCTACAGTGTTTGAAGCTTCTGACTTTTAATTTTTTTTTTTTTTTTTCCCGGCTGGCCCTCCCCTTTAAAATAGAACTAAACCCATTGGTTTAACAGTTTCCCAAAACATTGCATTCAAGGCATGCCAGGAATGATAACCATCACAGTTGCTTGTGCATGAATATCAGTTTAAATGTGCAGCAACATGGCAACTGCAGATCACACATAGGCTAAGATGGCAGCTTCCTGCTGGCCACATGGCCAAGTCTTACCAATAACAGATGAACATATGAATTAATGTAAAAAATAATGAAAGTACACTTTGATGGATATGGAAAAAAATAGCTCAACCGGCCTACATATGAGTAGATCAGCTTTATGGTGAATTTAAGGCATGGGGGCTCAACCTGGGGCCCTCCAGATGTTGTGGAACTACAAGTGCCATCATGCCTCTGCCTTTGGGAGTCATGCATGTAACTGTCAGCCTTGCAATGCCTCATGAGACTTGCAGTTCTGCAACAGCTGGAGGGACACAGGCTAAGTACCCATGATTTAAGGAAAGCCATTGTTGAGAGATTTCAATATGCTGCGGTTTTTGTTTATGTACGAAGACATTAAAGCTGAACTCCAGGCAAAGAGCTAAAATCACACATGAAATACATATATAAGGTAGATGTTTACCAGCTATTGCTTGCACCATTGCCATAGACAGGTGGTAGGTCATTGTGTTCTCTCTCTTGGCATAGGGGAACCATCCCTGCCTGGAGAACACAGGACGGATTCCTCCATCAACACAATCAGTGTTTAAAGGAAAGAAAATTGCACATTTATGGACTGACTTAGTGATGATGAGGGTTGTGCCGGGTAATAAGGTGTTAGTTATAATGGAGTTTGTCCCAGGTTATGAGGAAAGGGGGGTTAGTGATAATGAGGTTGTCCTGGGTATAAGAGAGGGGTATTGGTGATGATGGGGGTTGTCCAAGGGGGGATGTTAGTGTTGACAAGCATTGTCTTGAGTTATAAGTAGAGTCTTAGTAATGATGAGGGTTGTCCCTAGTTAAATGGGGAGTGTTAGTGATAACAGAGGATTTCCCAGGTCATAAGAGGTGGAGGGGGGGGAGTGATGATAGTAACGATAAGGTTTGACCTGGGTTATAAAAGGGGATGTTATGGATGATGTGGGTCATCCAAGGTTATGCGGGGCTCTTAGTAACGGTGGGGTTTCCCCAGTTATAAGCAGAAAAGCTCTAGTGTTGAATCACTATGTTTAATTCAAGTCAAATCTACTCATATGTGGACTATGCATTGATTAGCCAATAATAATCTTTTTTGTACCAGTATCTAGTATGGGGGTTATATTTTATTGAAATTACCGTATATACTCGAGTATAAGCCGAGTTTTTCAGCACATTTTCTTGTGCTGAAAGTGCCCCCCTCGGCTTATACTCGAGTCAAGCACTTTTCTGCAGCAGAAAATGACATTTTCCGACCCGACTTTGGGGCCCCGTATTTCGGGCCACTTGGTGCTAGGAATTTGGTTTGCAAACCCAGTGGAACCAACACTACAACATATCCAAATTTGGAGTTCCTAGCATCAAGTGGCCCCGAGATACGGGGCCCCAAAGTCGGTTCGGAAAATGTAATTCTCTGCTGCAGAAAAGTGCTTGACATTTTCCGACCCGACTTTGGCACCCCATATCTCGGGGCCACTTAGTGCTAGGAACCCCAAATTTGGTGTGCAAACCCAGTAAACATATCAACATCACTACAACATATCCAAATTTGGGGTTCCTAGCACCAAGTGGCCCCGAGATACAGGGCCCCAAAATCGGTCAACTGTGTCCATCTGCAGCAATGTCATTTCAGGACCCTTTGGGTCCAGAGACCCCAAATTTTGGCTGCAGCTAGGGGGCATCTACCAAGTTTGAAGTTCGGGGGACCTATGCTGCAAATGGGCACAGTGAGGCTGCAAATGGGCATTGTTGACCGTCTTTTTCCACTTACAGTAGCTGCGCATTTCTTACCCTAGGCTTATACTGGAGTCAATATGTTTTCCCAGTTTTTGGTGGTAAAATTAGGTGCCTCGGCTTATATTCGGGTCGGCTTATACTCGAGTATATACGGTAATGTGGAATAGACTCCCTCAAGAGGTTCTGGCCAGCTCAGTAAATTGCTTTAAAAAAAGACCTGGAGTCTTTCCTAAATGTACATAATATAACTGGATCCTAACATTTATAGGTAAAGTTGATCCAGGGAATATCCGATTGCTTCTCGGGGGATCAGGAAGGATTTTTTTCCCCTGCTGGAACAAATTGGTTTATGCTTTGCTGGGGTTTTTTCCTTCCTCTGGATCAACTGTGGGTATAGGATTGTATCCTTTTTTTACCCCCCCCCCCCTTTTATTTGCTGAACTAGATGGACTTTTCTTTTAACTTGACTAAACTATGTAACTATTTAGAATTTTTCTTGTTGAATGTCTATGGGTTCTGACTTTTCCCTCTTGCATTAAACAAAATGATTTGAATCGGTCCTCCAGCCTCCCTGTACCATGTAACAGATCTCTCCTGCAGCATCTGTACATTTCATGGGTTTCCTCTGTGGAATTTCCCTAAAATATGACAAGAATGCTAGTTTAAGGATCAGCACTTCTTTCGCTGGTATCTAGCAGTAAATTCCAGTCTTATCCCACCACCTGCTAAAAGACGATAAAAGTCTTATTGCATTATTGGTTCACCAGGAATGGAGGGTCTGTACATATTCAAAGGGGGGGATTTACTAAAACTGGGGAGTGCAAAATCTGGAGCAGCTCTGCATAGAAACCAATCGGCTTCCAGGTTTTATTGTCAAAGCTTAACTGAACAAGCTGAAGTTAGAAGCTGATTGGCTACCATGCACAGCTGCACCAGATTCTGGGTGCACCAGTTTTTGTAAATCTCTTTTAGTTTAGTGTTCTTCTTGGTGCTGTTTGTTTGGTCATCCTCAGGCTTATTCAAAAATACAGTACAGTAAGGCTCCATTCACACCTGAGCGTGGCGATTTACTGGCGTTTTTGGGTGTGTTTTTGCAGCTTTTTACAAGCGTTTTTAAAGCATTTACGAAGTATATTACAGCTTCGGTTTTTGTTTGGCCAATAGAAAGCACTAGAGGAAGGAGAGGGAGAGAAGATCAGGGTTGGAAAGTTGCTGTTTGAGCAGAAAACGAGTGACAAAACGCTTGTAAAACGCTCAAGTCAGGCATTTCTATTGAAGTCTATGGGGCCAAAAACGCTTGTAATCTGCCAAAAAGAAGCTCATGTACTCTTTTGAGCTTCAAGCGTTTTGCTTCAGGTGACAAAACACTCATATGTGAACAGAGGCCATTGAAATAAATTGGATTTGGCTTGTTGAGCATTTTACAGCTACGAGCTTCAAACAGAAAATCGCTCAGGTGTGAACGGGGCCTTATTCCCCGTACACACGATCGTAATTTCCGACAACAAATGTTGGCTGTGAGCTTGTTGGCGAAAAGTCCGACCGTGTGTATGCTCCATCGAACATTTGTTGGCGGAATTTCCAGTTCTCAAATTTTCCAGCAACAAATTTTTGTTGTCGGACTTTCCAATCGCGTGTACACAAGTCCGTTGCAAAAATGTCCACGCATGCTCAGAGGCAGAAGCGACCGGTCTTGTAAACTAACGTTTGTAATGGAGAATTAACATTCGTGACGTGACAAATTAGGAAATCTCAAAATGCAGCGCAAAATTCTCTTCTTCTTTAATAGGATAATAATGAAGCTGCTTTGCTGGTGATACTGATGGAGTTATTGCAAACTAATTTTCAAAGGCTTTTTTTTCAAGTGATATCAAGAATAATAATAATAATAATAGCGCAAAATAAAAAAACGCAAAAATAAAAGCGCAAATCAACACTAAGGCTACTTTCACACTGGAGCGGTGGGGGCGCTGGCGGTAAAGCGGCGCTATATTTAGCGCCGCTTTACCGGCGTTTTAGCAGCGCATTTCGGCCGCTAGCGGGGTGGTTTTACCCCCGCGAGCGGCCGAAAAAGGGTCAATGTTTCCAATGGGAACGGGCGCTATAGGAGCGGTAAATATACCGCTCCTATAGCGAGCCAAAGATGCGGCTTGCAGGACATTTTCCAGCGTCCTGCAAGCGCACCGCTTCAGTGTGAAAGCCCTCGGGCTTTCACACTGAAGACACAGCAACAGCTGTTTTGGGTCGGTTTGCAGGCGCTATTTTTAGCGCAATAGCGCCTGCAAACCGCCCCAGTGTGAAAGCAGCCTAACCAAACTTCCACTAACAGGAAATTAGCAGAAGGAGCCCAAAGGCCCCTTTCACACTGAAGCGTTTTTCAGGAGCTACAGCGCCTGTATAGCTCCTGAAAAAAGTGTATCCTTTAACTCCAGTGTGAAAGCCGGAGGTCTTTCACACTGGAGCGGTGCGCCAGCAGGACGGTAAAAAAAGTCCTGCTAGCAGCATCTTTGGAGCGGTATATTCACCGCTCCTATACTGCTCCTACCCATTGAAATCAATGGGACACCGTGGGGATACCGCGGTAATACCACCGGCAAAGCGCCTCTGCAGCGGGACTTTGCGGGGGGTTTAAACCCTTTTTCGTTAAAACCACACCGCTAGTGGCCGAATACGGCCTAAATATAGCGCTGCTTAACCGCCGCCGACCCCACCGCCCCAGTGTGAAACTAGCCAAAGGGTGGCGCGAAAGAGCTGAAAAACCACGTAGTACTTCTAGTACTACCGTGTGTATGCAAGACAAGTTGGAGACAACAACCATCGAACAAAATTCCATGGTTTTGTTGTCAAAGTCCGATCGTGTGTACGGGGCATAAGACTGATGAGGTTTGTAATGCATTGACCCATTCCAACCAAACACATTAGTGTTAAAACAGTGAAGGGAGAGTTTGCTTCCTGCTGTTCTTCCTCCTTCCCTTCCTTCCTCCTTCCTCCTTCCCTTCCTTCCCCTCACTTCCCCCTTCCCTTCCCTTCCTTCTTTCCTTCTTTCCTTCCTTCCCTTGCATCCTTTCTTTGACCCTTCCTTTCACTTCAGTCCTTTTCTTCCTTTTTCCCCTTTTCTTTCCTACTTTCCCTCTCCTTTCTTCCCCTTCCTTCCTTTCTTCTTTCATCCCCCCGTGACCTCCTTCTTTCTGCCTCCTCCCCTCCTCTTCCAATCCCTTCCTGTCCCAGTCCCATTTCCCCCACCTCCCTTCCTCTTCCTCCCTTTCCTTCTTCTTTCCTCCTTTTCCTTCTTCCTTCCTATTTTCCCCTCCTGCTTCCCTACCCGAATTTCCCCACCCTTCCCCCCGCCCCTACATCCCCTCCACCCTTCCACCACCTCACAACCCCAGGCCCACCTTTTTTCCCTCATTCTACAGTTTCCTTCCATCCCCCCCACCGCCCATCCCTCCTCCTAATTCCGCCTCCATTTACCACCACTTCCCACATACCCCCAATCCACCCTCACTTCCATCTCCCTTCCCTTCCTACTCCCATTTCCATTCCACGGAAAAACCCACAATATTCCCTCTCCCAGACCGCTCCGGCGCACACTTCCCCCCTTCCCTCCCCACTACTTACCCTCCCCGTCTCACTTCCGTTCCCCCATTTCTCCCCCCCCCCCTCCCCTTTCCCCCTCCTTCCCTTCCCCCCTTCCCCCACGATCCCAGCCACCCCCACCCCATCTCTCCCTTCCACCCCCACCCCCACCCCCCCCTCCTTCCTTCCCTTGCATCCTTTCTTTGACCCTTCCTTTCACTTCAGTCCTTTTTTTCCTTTTTTCTTTTTTTTTCCTTTTTCCCTTTCCTACTTCCCTTCCTTCTTTCTGCCATCTCTTCTCCTCCTTCCTTTCTTTGAAGCTTTCTGCCACTTCAGTTCTTTTATTCCTTTTTTTTATCTTCCCCTCCCTTCTCTTCATCCCCTGACCTCCTTCCCAAAGGGGAACATTATAGTGTCTCTTAGTTAAAGCGGAAGTAAACCCATCGATTTAACAGTTTAAAAAAAAAAAAGGCATGCCGTGAATGCTAACTGCACATTGGCTGTGCTCTCAACCAAACAGTCAAACCATCCAATGGCTGGTGTCATAACGGATCACATGTGCAGCACCGTGGCAGTTGAAGATTAAACAGAGGCAAAGATGGCAGCTTCCGTGGCTGAAAACGATAGGAGGGTTTACTTCCACTTTAACAGCTCTGAATCAGCTTGGCTTACTGACACCTCATCCAAGATAGCGGTCCCCAGCAGCATTCTCAGGGCTTTTCAATGCCTACACTAATAAACGGCATAAACAGCATGCATAAAATACGCTAAATTCACATATAATCTTATAGAAAGACGGTTGCTGAAATGAATGGTCTGTTGACAGGGTCTCTTTAAGCAAATCACGATTGCATTCAAAGACAACTTGCTAGTTGTACAAAATTCAATGGTGAAAGGTAATGTTCTCTAGGGAATAAATTGGCACATGGCCTGGTAAAGAAATTGCTGATAGTAGAGGAAATAGTGCAAAAATACAATAAAGGAAGAGCATGTGATGAAGATCAGTGATGGGACGATGTAGCACGGCACGGTGGTGTTAAAGTAAGGTTACTGGGAAGTAGCATAGAGGTGGGAGCTGTAGAGAAGGTATGTGCTGATATATATGTTTAGATTATAGGAGGAGGAGAGGTTCAGTGTGGTTTACTCACTGTTGTAATGGAACTGAACACCATGCTGCTGTTTCTGCTACCTCTGATGCTTTTCTATACTCATGCCCTAAATCTGGATATACACAACCCACAGATCTTTTATGGACCTAAAGAAAGCTACTTTGGATTTTCCATTGACTTCTACCAAACTGCAGATAAACGGTATGTATATCAAATGAGAATAGCGCTACATGCTTTACAGTAAGGAGTGGTGGCTTCCCTTTAGCAGTCATTCCATCCAACATTAGACATGTGCAGAACAAAAAAATTTGTTTACTTTCGTTTTGTTTTTTTCGTTTCCGTTGATTCGTAACGATTCGTACATTCGTAAGTCGTCTGTGTTCGTATTCGTAACGATTCGTACATTCGTAAGAGTTATTTTTTTTTCGTTGATTCGTTTTTTCGTTAGTTTCATTTTCGTTTATTCGAAATTCGGACGCATTCGTATTTATTCGTACATCAGTAACATTCATAGATTCGTAATCGGAGCATAATTCATAATTTTATGTAATGTGTATGCTATTATTACATTTTAAGAGACACAGAAAATTACGAATCGAAAAAAAAAGTTACGAATGTACGAATTTTTTCGTTCAATCCATTCGAAGCACGTTAAGCAACACCATTGTAAGAGACACGGAAAATTACGAATCGAAAAAAAAAAAAAAAAAAAGTTACGAATGTACGGATTTTTTCGTTCAATCCATTCGAAGCACGTTAAGCAGCACCATTGTAAGGGACACGGAAAATTACCAATTCAACAAAAAAAAAAAGTTACGAATGTACGAATTTTTTCGTTCATTTTCATTTTCGTTGTTCCTGTTTTCGTTTTTCGGATTTTCTTCATTCGTACATTCGTTGTTTCTAATTTGTTTTTTTTGGATTTTCGTTGTTTTTTGGATTCGTTCGATTCGAACGATTCGTTAAAATTTTTAGCAAATCTTTCGTTCGTACGTACGAAAACGAACGAACGAAAATAACGAAAAAAAACGAAAAAAAAATAAATAAAACGAAACTAATTGCACATGTCTATCCAACATAGATATTTCAGGTAAACGATAAGCTGCCATTGAGCGATATAAGGTTCCAGCTCCACCCAGCTACCAAGGTCATTTCAATTAGTGTCAGCTGATATATTAGGTTTTTCATTCATGTTTTAGTTACTAAAGCTAGCCATACACCTATAGATTATCTGCAGATTTTCTATGGTTAGATGGAAAAAGTGGGAGATTTCTCCATCCACACAGTTTAGCGAACATGGAGAAATCTGTTGCACTTTTTCCATCTAACCATAGAAAATCTGCAGGTGTATGGCCAGCTTAAGACTGCATCAGAAGGACTACTCCCATCATCACTAACATCCCCCTTATAACACACTGGACAATCGCTCTCAACCCCCTCCATCACTAACACCCTCTTGTAACTCTGGACTACTCCCTCCATCACTAACATTGCCCTTTAAAACCCTGGTCATTCCCTGTCAGTTCCCGTCATCACTAACCCCCTTCATATCCAGGATCAACCCTTATCATCACTAACATAACCCCCCTATAATCTGGTACAACCCTTGTCAACCCCCCCATCACTGACACATAACCCCTTTTAACAACCCCCATCATCACTAATACCTCCGTCACTTATAACCTGGTCAGGACTACTCCTCCATTACTAACACTGCCTTGTAACTTGAGACTACTCCCTACATCACTAACATTGCCCCTTAAAACCCTAGTCATCACTAACCCCCTCCATATCCAAGAGCAAACCCCCCTATAACCTGGTACAACCCTTGTCACCCCCTTCTATCACTAACCCATAACCCCTCTTAACTTGGGACAACCCTCACCCCCTTGTAACTACTCCCTCCATCACTAACATTGCCCCTTAAAACCCTAGTCATCACTAACCCCCCCCCCCCCCCCCCCCCCCCTTCATATCAAGGAGGAACAAACTCCCTTATAACCTGGTACAACCCTTGTCACCCCCTTCTATCACTAACCCATAACCCTTCTTAACTTGGGACAACCCCCGTCATCACTAATACCTCCGCCACTTATAACCAGGTCAGGACAACCCCCTCCATCATTAACACACCCCCTTGTAACTACTCTCTCCATCACTAACCTTGCCCCTTAAAACCCTAGTCATCAGTAACCCCCCCCCCTTCATATCCAGGAGCAACAAACTCCCTTATAAGCTGGTACAACCCTTGTCAACCCCCTCTATCACTAACCCCCTTTAACTCAGGACAACCCCTGTCATCACTAATACCTCGGCCCAGTGGTGTATTTTGGTTTTGTGCTGCCCTAGGCAAGACTAAGATCGGACGTCCCCCTCCCCCCACCTTCCATTGGACGCCCCTTCCATCGGACGCCCCCCTCATCTAGATTTGTCCCACTACTTCCTTTCACATGAGCAGTTCAATTTGATCTGCCGGTCCCAATTGGACGCCATGCGCCATGCTCCCTTCCTGTCCCAGTTGAATGACGTCACCTCAGAGGCCGGGACTAGAAGTCCCCTGTCAGGTGGGATCTCACTCCGCCTGACAGAGAATGCAAAGTAGTTTAGACTGGCGTGGGGTGCAGGAGCGCACTCGTCATCCCGCTGAAGCTATTCTTTCTGTGTCATGTATCTTCAGCTGGGAGACTTTAACCCGGGGCTGCCCGCACACTGAACCCCGCCTGCGTCCTCCTCCTCTTCCAGTTGTTACACCCAGAGCTTCCGCATCCCGTCGTCCTGGCCCTGCTTCCTATCACCGTATTCTACTGTGCTGGATAAATGTGCGATCAGACTGGGGGCGGTGCCGCCCCCCTGCCAAGTGCCGCCCTAGGCCTGGGCCTTGTCGGCCTAGGCCAAAATACAGCACTGTCTCTGCCACTTATAACCTGGTCAGGTCAGCCCCCTTCATCACTGATACCCCCCCCCCCCCCTATAACTAGCCATAGTTATGTTGCAGTTGCATGTTAATGTGCACACAATTAGTAGTAATGCATTACTGTGTGTTGATGTGCTGCTGATTTAGCACATTTGGGTGCAATTCCAAAGGTGTTACGGTACATTGCAGTAGGGTGTGCGTTGGAATTTATGCGTTACTACAGTATATGAACATGCTAATTTCATTTTTTGACCCAGTGATGTCACATGATCTACCTACATACAATGTAGGTAGATCATGGGTGATGGGAGATGCCAGAAGGTTGCTGTGTTTAGCTTCCTAAAAACATCACAGCGCCCTACAGCAGTACTCCTCTCAAGATACCTCAGCTTCCAACTTTCTAAAATATGAAAGAGGGACACTTTATATCAAAAGGTGTGTCACAGTACAAATAGAGAGGGTGAAATTCCCCAATAGCAACACAAACACCAATAAAAACTTGACAGAAAGTCTAACCCTTCCCCACTCAAAAACTAGAAATTCAAGTTTTCCCCTTACAATACACTTTAATGTCTTATTTATGTCCCTCAAAACACTATCCCGAGACTGGAGCAAACCAGGTTCTTCCCACAATGCAATGCCAAGGTATCAGAGGCCTAGTCCTGGGATTATGAAGGAGAGGGTGGCGTGTCCCTCCTACATTTGCTGTAAGGGCACTCTAAAGGGCAGCAAACAGAAAATACTTATTGGTACCTGCTGGTGCCTGGCAACCAAGTGTTAGATTTTAACATTTTTGGAGATCAAGGAGTTGCTTTTAAAGATCCAGCTTGTGTTCCTGTTTTGTTTGATGACTTTTTTTTTCTATCTATTTTTGCATCTTCAATAGATCTTAACCTCTTGCTTACTGGGCACTTAAACCCCCCTCCTGCCCAGACCAATTTGTAGCTTTCAGCGCTGTCACACGTCTTTGAATGACAATTGCGCGGTCATACAACACTGTACCCAAATAAAATTTTTATAATTTTTTCACACAAATGGAGCTTTCTTTTGGTGGTATTTGATCACCACTTGGGTTTTTATTTTTTGCTAAACAAACAAAAAAAGACAGAAGTTTAAAAAAAAAAACATGTTTCATAGTTTGTTATAAAATTTTGCAAACGGGTAATTTTTCTCCTTCATTAATATTTGCTGATGAGGCTGCACTGATGGGCTGAATTGATGGGCTGCACTGATAGGCACAGATAAGGCAACACTGATAGGCACTGATAAGACGACACTGATAGGCCCTGATGGGTGGCACTGATGGGTGGCACTTATAGGGACTGATAGGTGGCACTGATGGGCACTGGTAGGTGGTATTGATAGGCAGAACTGGTGATGAGGCACTGATTGGTGACATTTATAGGTGGCACTATGGGCACTGATAGGTGACACTGTGGGCACTGATGGGTGGTACTGTGGGCACTGGTAGGTGGCACAGAAGCCTCTGCAGAGGCTCTCCATGATTGGGACTGATGTCCCTCTCACAGCCACCGGTGATCAGCTTTTTTTTTTTTCTCCTCACGCTACCAGTATGAGGAGAAAAAATAGCCAATTACCGGCTCTGTTTACATCGCATGATCAGCTGTCATTGGCTGACAGCTGATCACGTGGTAAGGGGTCGGGATCGACCACTTACTCTGATCTGTGATCAGCCGAGACTCATAGACTCACTGATCACTGCGCGCACCCTATCAGGTTGAGGTCAGGACTCTGTAAAGGCCAGTCAAGTTCCTCCACCCTAAACCTGCTCATCCATGTCTTTATAGACCTTGCTTTGGTCTATGAAGACATGAATGAGTGAATTTGGGGTGGAGGAACTTGACTGGCCTGCACAGTCCTGACCTCAACCCAATAGAACACCTTTGGGATGAATTAGAGCGGAGACTGCGAGCCAGGCCTTCTCATCCAACATCAGTGCCTAACCTCATAAATGAGCTTCTGGAAGAATGGTCAAACATTCCCATAGACACACTCCTAAACCTTTTGGACAGCCTTCCCAGAAGAGTTGAAGCTGTTATAGCTGCAAAGGGTGGGCCAATTCAATTTTAAACCCTACGGACTAAGACTGGGATGCCATTAAAGCTCTTGTGCGTGTAAAGGCAGATGTCCCAATACTTTTGACAATATAGTGTACATTTTGGCCTAAATTTATGAAGAATTGTGATTTTTTTTTGGATAGTTTTTATAACCGAAAGTAGAAAATATCGTTTTTTTTTTCCAAATTTTAGTTTTTTATTTATATAATAAAAAAATTTAAAAAAACTTAGTGGTGATCAAATACCGCCAAAAGAAAGCTCTGTTTGTGTGAAATAAATCATATAAATTTAATTTGCGTACAGTGTAGCATGACCGAACAATTGCCAGTTAAAATAGTACAGTGCTGAATAGCACAAAATGCCCTGGTCACGAAGGGGGTAAAACCTCCGGTGATCAAGTGGTTAACTTGTACCTATATAGTGTAAATAATTACACTGCACAGCATGAATTATACACCCTGTTCATTTTTATTTTAGGATGAACATTATTGTTGGGGCTCCCAGACTGAACTCATCAGAAGAGGATGTCCGTAATACTGGAGGCGTATTCCTGTGTCCATGGGGGTTAGAGGCCACAAATTGCTCCATGATACCCTTTGAACAAACAGGTGACAACCCAATATTTCAGATATGCGTGTTTGGAAAAGGTTTCCCTATGGAGTTTTGTATTGCAGCAAAAAAGTAAATTATAAAAATATATTTATTACAAAAATTGAAGATACAGAGGCATAAATATATGTTAAAACATGAGCTCTGTGATTGAGGCTAACACACATACATGATAGTACAGCCGTAAAGTAAACATTTAAAACGTAGCATGTTATACGTATATAATCATACTAGAACAACATCCGACGCGTTTCGACCATATGTAGTACAGGTCTTCTTCAAGGGGAAAAGAGTACAGAGTTCTAGAAAATACAATATATGAATGAGTACATTAAAAGTCAAACAATAATGTATAATGATTCCAACATATTACATTATAATTATTATAATTATATTTACCACCGACGGTCAAGCCCAGATGATGTCTTATTGAGACAAAACCGGTCGGGACAGGCTCTGCTGATGCCACTGCGATATTTGATTTTACTTACATGCCTTTTAATGCCTTCTCAAATGTGAGTGACCATTTTACTTATTTCAATAAAATGCCTTTTGTGTAAATGGTATCACACTATGTGGTCCAATTTTTTTCCTTTTACCATATTTTACACTGGGAGGATCCGCTCTTGATCGGTCACTGTTCCCTTGGTGGATACCCATTGATGTTATACAACGGACCCCTGCCAGATTGGTCTACATCGGAAACCGTGTATGCTGATTTCCTTCCCTGGGTGTGTTACATCACAAGCTCTGTTGACTCACCAGGCGTACGCCTAGTTGGGTTCAACTTGTCTGGTAAGCCTCTTTCCTTTTGGTGGTGGATTATCAACAGACAACTAGTTCACAAAGATATATCTTGCAAGTCACTTTATATATTGGAGTCACTTCATGGACTTTATTTTTTAACATACACATGCACTGTTGGTTTATGTAAACCTCACTATTACTGTTTGCCTATTAGAGTAATATTGTATGTAATCAATCATGGTTTATGCACATTAGTAATGGTTGGTTACTAGTTTTATCCTGTTAGGGGAACTTCACTTTCACCTCACTTTTAGCACTGCACTTTACTACCTTCCCTTATTTTAAGAACAACACTTAATTCAATATATTGCTAATTTCCACAGTGACTCTGGATATTTTTGGCCCGGTGCTCAGCCTCTGCCCTCCTTTCTCTCTCCCCCTACTCCTCCAGTGCGGGTGTAAGCACGGCCTCTTGTAGGTCCTTATCCTGGCTCGGTGGGCATCTGCCCTCTCTTGATACAGGGTCTTGTGAGTCCTTGTTGCATTGTCTGGATCCTTAAGCAAATCTTTTAGGCACATTATTTAGGAGGCTTGCTCTACAGCCGTCAGTGGTAAATATAATTATAATAATTTTAAAGTAATATGTTGGAATCATTATACATTATTGTTTGACTTTTAATGTACTTTTGTATGTATTTTTAATGTATATTGTATTTTCTAGAACTCTGTACTCTTTTCCCCTTGAAGAAGACCTCTACTACATGGTTGAAACGCGTCATAGTTCTTCTAGTATGATTATATATGTATATCATGCTATGTTTTAAATGTTTACTTTACGGCTGTACTATCATGTATGTGTGTTATCCTCAATCACAGAGCTCATGTTTTAACAGATATTTATGCCTCTGTATCTTCAATTTTTGTAATAAATATATTTTTACAATTTACTTAGAATTTTTTGCCGCAATACAAAACCCCATAACCTTTTCTATTTTGAAAGCAAAACAGTTCACAATAAACCCAGTTGGAAGACAGCCCAACTGGGGTCACTCACAAACTCCAACAGGGTATAGAGTGCAGTTTTCATCCGAGCTGACAGCACCTGTTAAGAGGCGCAGAATGTGGCCTGGCCATATCGTGCCCAAACTGGAAGATGTCCAGAGAAGTCGCTCATCAGGAACCTTTCCTGCTACTAGTACTGTCCCTGACATACGGGTACCTGACCCAATGCTACCCACTAGCGAATGCCACAAATAGGCTCTGCCTCACCCAAGATGGCAATCAGAGTCACAAGGGGTGGCAGCATCCAATCTGATAGCTTCCCCAGTGACCAAGGAAATCATAGAGGAATCATGTTCCTCTTGACTTCCTCTCCAACTGCAATGCTGCTGCAGACCAGTGCTACCTACAGTGGAGAAAGTAGACCTCATCTGCCTACATGCACCACTCAATGCCAAGCAGTAACTATAAAAGCATACAAAATACTGTGGAAATTTGTGTAGCGCAGACACTTTTCTAAAGTGTGCGCTATAATGCAAATTTAGTCTTTTCCAGAACTGTAACGGAGTTCTGGGGGTTAATTGTACAGGTCTTTTGCTTTGGCATCAGTTTGGCTGGGCTGTACTGTTCTGCTGGTCATAGGTGCAGTGAGGCACCTGTGACAGGCTGAGAACGGAGCCTGGTTGGACGTGTTGGGTGACAGTCTCTCGGAGCCAGTCAGTGGGCGCGTCTGGCCCCGCTGTGTAGTCTGTGAAGGGGTATTTAAGATACTGTGTCACGTGTTCAGGGTTCGGCTTGCTCTTTGATTCCTGGTTCCGGTCTGGACCAACCCTGTGAGGGGTCCCGGACCCAGGAGTGTCTGCTGCCCCCGTAAGCATGGTCACCCCGACCAGCCCCAGAGGCCCCCTCATGGTCTGGGGTGGGGATCCGTCCGTTCCCAAGCCTCGGAACTGGCTAGTTCGAGGCCCAGTAACTCAAGGAGGATTCGGAGGTGTCCGGGTGTGCTCTCGGCATTGGAGAGACACAGCAACTCGTACAATCGTCCAGGGGAGGACTCTTCGGAGGAGGGCCAAGAAGCTGGCTGTTCGGTAAGAGCCTGGGAGCTGAGTTGTATGGACACTAGTGAATCCGCATTTCTCATGGTATCGCCAAGCTGGCTGAGAGATCCAGTTACCGTGAGAAGAGCTCCTAATTTACCTTCGGTTACAATCTAGTCTGTGGCAGAGACTTTGAGAATTTCCGAGTCACCTGCTGGCTGCTAAATCTACAGTTAGAGGTTTATCCAGCAGTGAAGTGCCCAGTTGCGAGTGACTACTCTCTGGGTTATCTAAGGAGACATTCAGTTGGTGTCAGCCGTTCTGAAGTGCCTGAGTTTTATCACCTGTGCCCTCTATTCCCAACTGAGAGACTGTGTTATAGTTGAACGTTACCCATTGCAAATAAAAATTCTTAAACTTAAAAGGACTTTTCTGTGTCAGCTTCTGAAGTTACTGGGTACTAACCCTGGGAACCCCTAGACATCGAACGATGAGCTACAAGGAGGAGATAATTGGTAAGCCCAGCAAATTGAGAAGCCGCCCCCAGGGGTTATGGCTGTTACATTTGTAACATTTGTAAAAGGTTGTAACCACATGAACAAAAATGTGAGAGGGTTAATTCATAAAGCAAGTTTGGAAAACTAGATTCTAGCTGTCAATGACAGCCTGTCGTGTCACTAATATGGATTAGCAAATTACTACAAGCATCTCATTGACTACTTTTCTTTTTACTGAATTTTGATATATAAAACCATGGGTTACAAGACTGAAACAAATAATAGTCTATCAATAGTGTTTTCTTGTATAGGTGACCAGGCAGAAACTGAAGATGGGAAAATGAGCATTGATAGGTCTGATCAATGGCTTGGAGCAACTGTTAGAGCTTGGAACACCAGCATTGTGGTAGGTGTTATTTTAAGTCTATTAAGCTGGCCAAAGACTTTGAATGGCAAGTGGATGTTTAATTTGGCAAACTGTTGCTCGTACAAACAGTTGTTCCATTAACATAGATGCTGGGATTACCTTGTCCTACAGAATACGTGTTATGGAAAGAGGATTATCCAGACACAGGTTTACTCTCATTGGAAGCAATAGCAATAGACCAAACACAAAAACACTGAAGCTGATTCGTTTCCCCAAAGATAGGCAGGGGTTTTGCTGCTAACCAGGCATGACCATCATCACCCTAATCAGCCAGCGATTTCAAATTTTTCATATTTAGATGGCAACAATGTATTCAGCAGTGTTTTACAGAGAACATAGATCTTTAACAGAAGCTCTCAAGAGCCATTTTGGTCAGAAACCAATCATTCTACGAACCAGAGGACACCACACAAACACAGAAAATATATACATTGTTGATACAAATAAAACCCTTTGTTGAAGTTGAGGCAAAGACCCCTAGTATGGTATGGTGCATAGTAGGGGTACAATTTAGCCATTGTGCTAACTGGGTCTTTTGTTAATTAAAGTAGAGCTGGCAAAGCTTTTGTTTTTCTGGATAGAGTTAGGGAAGGATACAATTCCTGTCAAATTTTTTGGCCATCTGTGTTGCATTAGTGGGATTTCCCTTACTGTCTACGGAAAGTGAGAGAAAATCCCACCAATGTATGGGAATCCCTGGTAGTCACCAGGGTTACCATCAACTAGAGTCCCCATTAGAAGATTTCCCCTCTATTCTTGGCCATAACTACAACAGAATGTGAGAGAAAATCCCACCAATGTATGGGAATCCCTGGTAGTCACCAGGGTTACCATCAACTAGAGTCCCCATTAGAAGATTTTCCCTCTATTCTTGTTCTGATGATTACTCAAAATGTATAATTTTCTTTCACTTCCCATTATAATGGTCACCAGGACAAATAGGTCCCAGAGCGGTGTGCCAGAAGGCAATACTGTTCCTTTTAAGTAAGATGTGAGAGGGTATGGCCAGAGGCCTCACACTGGCTCCTAGAGTGTTGACTTGGCTCTTCCTGCTCTCTCTGTCTGAGGCGGTGTCAGGTGAAGTGATGGTCCTCCTTACGATCAAGCGGTGACACCAGGATCAACAGTGGTGTTCCCACAAACCAGGAGATTTCCACTACTCAGCCTTTCTGCATCTCCAACACTGACCCAACACCAGCCTTTTACACAATGTGTTTTTTCCAGCATATCCTCTCTGCGACTTCCTGAGTTCCGGAACTGTCCTTCCTTTTTTTTTCCCATAGAGCTGTAATCCCAGAGCCAATTTGTAATGTAGGCTTTATCTCCGTGGGGACCACATTCCCCGAAAGTCATAGTTGCTCCCAGCAGGCTCTGTCCTTCCCAGAATCCACAGCAGCTCAATTTCCTCTTCCTCTTTGTGATCCTGGGTGATGGGCAGGGCTTTCCTCCAGCTCTCTCTGTGGATACATACAGTCTTCCATACATATCGGCTTATCAAAATGGCTGCCCCCAGGGTTGTAGACACTCCAAAGCCGAGTATCATTAAAGGTCTTTTCCAAAATGTTCATTATAACTCAGCATTGCAGTTAATTCATCCCCCCCCCCCCCCCCTTGTGTCACAGGTAAGGAGCAAAGCTTCCAAACAGGGAACATTTGTGTAACCACTAGCAAACCTGGCTACATACAAATCAATTTATGATATCAATAAATATAGTTAATAAGCATAGTTTTTTTTTTTTTTTATTATAGTGGAAGAAGGTATCTTACAATACAGCTAAAGTGTTTTTATAATTTTAGGTCCAGGTACTCAACCATAACATGAACTGATCAGATATATACCAAGTTTCGGTGAAATTGCATTTTTTGTAACTAATCCCTGTGTCTTATTTTCTGTGACTACCAATGTCCTAACCTGTGTTATCACCCCCAGGCCTGTGCTCCATTCCAGCGTTATAACTTTGTGAATCACAATGATAATACTGATGAATCAGGGAAAACACCCACTGGGGCCTGTTACATCACTGGCAACCTGAAGAACTTCCACGAATTTGCTCCTTGCCGTGACACTAAGACAGAAAGATATCACTTCTTTGAGGACTCAGGTCTGTATGTCACTACATATGGTGTCTGAAGATCACTAATAGCCCAGGAGGCGCAGGGTCAATGGTACATTTCATGTGATGTCATTAAATCACAAGTAGTCCAGGAGATGGGGACATGGTAAACTCCATGTGATGTTATTAGATCATGTGGGGCAAGAGTACACTCCGTGTAATTTCATTAGATCTCTAGTAGTCCAAAAGGTGGGGCAATGGTATACTCCATGTGATGTCATTAGATCACTATTAGTTCAGGAAGTGGGCCATTGGTAAACTTCATGTGATGTTATAAGATCACTAGCATTATAGATGGCAGGGCGATGGTACCCTCCGTGTGATGACTAGCATTATTGGTGGCATGGCAATCGGAATGCTCTATGCGATGTAATTAGATCACTAGTATTCCAAGTAGCAGCGCAATGGTACCCTCCATGTGATGTCATTAGGCCACTAATATTCCAGGTGACAGGGCAATGGTAATATCCATATGATGTCATTAAATCACTAGTATTCCAGGTGGCAGGGCAATGAAACTCTTCATGTGATGTCATTAGATCAATAGTATTCCAGGTGGCAGTGCAATGGTACTCTCCATGTGATGTCATTAGATCACTAGTATTCCAGGTGGCAGGGCAATGGTACTCTTCATGTGATGTCATTAGATCAATAGTATTCCAGGTGGAAGGGCAATGGTACTCTCCATGTGATGTCATTAAATCACTAGTATTCCAGATGGCAGGGCAATGGTACTTTCCATGTGATGTAATTTGATCGCTAGCACTTCAGGTGGCAGGGCAATGGTACCCTCCATGTGATGTCATTAGATCAGTAGTATTCCAGGTGGCAGGGCAATGGTACTCTCCATCTGATGTCTTTAGATCACTAGTATTCCAGGTGGCAGGGCAATGGTAATTTCCATGTAATGTAATTTGATCACTAGCATTCCAGGTGGCAGAAAAATCGCACCCTCTATGTGATGTCATTAGACCACTAACATTCCAGTTGGCAGGGCAATAGTAACTTCCATGTGATGTCATTAAATCTCTCGTATTCCAGGTGGCAGGGCAATGGTACCTTCCATGTGATGTCATTATACCACTATTATTCCAGCTGGCAGGAAAATGGTACCCTCTATGTGAGGTCATTAGACCACTAATATTCCAGGTGGTAGGGCAATGGTACCTAATATGAAATGTCATTGGATTACTAGTACTCCAGGCAACAGGACAATGGTACACACTTTATAAATTATGTCAAAAAGGGCATAAAAACATGTGTAGCGGGGTCGTACCCCTTTTTGTGGAAAAGACTACATTCCCCATAATCCCCCAGGCTCCCGGGCTGCTTGTTTCCGCCCGAGAGGTTGCTGGGGGAGGTTATAAAAAGGAAGAGGAGACACCGCCTCTTCCTCTTCTGACACTTCCTCTTCTGAGGCCTCACCTGGCTGGTCTGCCTCTGCTGACGGAGCTTGTCACGCGGAGACTGGTTCCAGGGGAGACACCTGTGCGGACCGGGACTGCTGAAGGCCTGAAGCCTGGGCCTTGCAGCAGCTGGAGAGAGACTCTCACTCCTCAGAGTCAGCAGCAGCGGAGCGGAGACTCTTCCCTACAGACGGTCGGTCGGAGCTGAGGACCGGAGCGCAGGGGCTGTGACGGAGGAGACCGGACGCCGCCATTAGAGGGACCGGAGCTGAGGACGGTACCCCAGGATTGGTGAGAGAGCCGGAAGGCTCATCCTGCATTGATACACACGTTTTATGCCTATTGAACTGCCTAGGCGCAATTTACCTCAGAGCAGCAAATGTTACTTTCTGTGGATTACAAAGACACCATTTAAAGCTACATGTGCACCACCTCTACAGATTTATTGCCGGTGAAGAACACTGTACTAGTACAAGGACTGAGCTCTATTACTAGGGATCAGGCCTGGTCCGTTAGGTAGGCGCAGGTAGATTTATTGCACCTCAGGGGTGCATAGCAGACGGTCGCCACACTTGGCGCTCCGTTTCCCCATTGCTATTTTGAGTCATATATGTGTACATGTTAAAGTGCATATTGCAGGGACCTGCTAAAGTATTGTAAGTCATATGTTTGATGCATGTTGTTATTTCTTCCCTTACTGCCAAAGTAAAGCCAGTTATTCTTATTTCAGCAGTCTGCTTGTGAGTTTAAATCCATTACACTTAGAGTATAAGATATGTTTATATGTGCATAGATACATACCCCTTTACTAACTGTGCCAGAGCGGGTAGAGCAAATTGCCGGGGGTTGGTGGAGCTGTACTCAGGGACCCAAAACAAACCAGCGGCTCTCTTAACTGGGGGTAGCGCTACACGTGGGGGCTCGTAATCCGGGATCCTGAGTCAGCGGGAAAAGCCGCCAGAAGGTACCGGCATGGACCCAATAGAAGTGGGACGGTGGTCCGCAACATGGGCCGCTGACCCAGCCGCAGCAGCAGTTATTGAACTGCCAGGGATATGGCAGAGAGAGGCAGTGAAGCAGCTCATAATGTCATTATCCCCATGCCAGAAGTCGTGGATAATGGACAGGAGAAATGATGCTGGGCATACATATGCCCTAATAGAGTGGCAGGAAGAGACTCCAGAGCAGTTCAGGAGCCAAAGCATACAAGCACCGAATGGTCAGGCCTATCAAGTGCTGCATGCGCTGCCGCGCAAGGGAGAAGGTTCTCCAGTGAAGGCCATGCTATCCCCAAAGAAGGAAGAGCAGAAGGGCGCGGAAAGTCCCGCACAACCTACTCTTAGCGCAGAACTGTGTGCTGTCTTAGGGGAGATTGTGACTCAGTGCAGAAGAGACCCCGGGGATTACCCAATGTCGGGATACAGGAAACTCCGGATGTTTTCAGGGAGGACACCTGTACCCTCGGGAGAAGAGAGGTTTGAAGAGTGGTTAGATGGTGCCACGCAGGCCCTAGAAGAATGGGAGGTCTCAGAAGGCAGAAAGAAGCAAAGGATTGTTGAGAGCCTAAAAGGGCCTGCCTTAGAGGCCATACGCAATCTGAAGACAAGCAAAAAGGATTGCACTGCCCAGGACTACATAGACATCCTGGAAAGTGTGTTTGGTGGGACAGAAAAAGTCACAGAACTTACCTATCAACTGGAACACTGTTACCAGAAGACAGGGGAGAAGCTGTCAGCGTACATGGGACGCATAGACAAGATCCTGCATAGGATTATCCTGAAGAAGGGGATAGATTCAGGGAAGGTAGATGAAGCCCGTGCCCAGCAGGTAATGAGGGGAGCCCAACCCCTGGACCCTGTCGCACTAGTACTACGTACCCGGCAGGATGGGAAGAGCCTGGACTACCCTGACCTCATCCGAATGGTCAGAGAAGAAGAGGCCATGTTGGAAGAGAAAAGGGAAAAGCAAGTGATGGGGTCTACAAAACCTCCAGTGGCCACGGTCAGGTCGGCCTTAACCCCTGAAAGAGAGACAGAGGTAGATGCCCTGAAGTTGCAGATGTCCCAGATGATGGAGATACTGACGTCTCTGGTGGCGAAAGAGACGCCCAGTCCCAAGAAAGAGACAACCAGGAGGGAATTGTTTCCAGCTGTTTCAGCACCAGCATCCCCACCTGACTACGGTGAGATGATCTGTTTTAACTGTGGCGGAGTGGGCCACATTGCAGCTGTATGTGCCAGTCCCAAGAAGAAGAAAACAGATAGCCGCCAGCCGGCGGGAAACGCCAAAGGGCCCCGGTGAAGGAGTCAACCGGGTGCCCATCACCTTCAGTGAGCTCCAAGAAGCATAACAGGAAGAGAAAGCGAGGAGATCAAACCCCTCAAAAGGGGCCCAGGGATCCTCAACCAAGGTGCACTCCAGAGAAAGGGGGCAAGACCCCTCCGAAGAGACACAGCACTCCCAGACGTGAGCTTTTCAAAGTGAGAGATAACGATATCCCTCAACGGGTTCACACTCCCACTAAGAGGGAGAAAATTAATGCATACCAGGCTCAAGAAAGGATCAAGCGCAAATCCAGTGCTGGTAAAGAAAAGAGTCCAAAGAAGAGGACAGCATCAACTCGGCCCTACCCAGAGGAGCTAGTTGGTCCATCCCCTACTGTACCTATCCAGGTGGAAGGAGTGTACACGAAGGCCCTCCTAGACACTGGAGCACAAGTGACCCTATTGTACAGGGACTTCTATGACAGATACCTGAGTCATCTGCCTATACAGAAGATAGAAGAGTTGGAGATAAGGGGACTGGGAACTCAGAGTTTCCCCTATGATGGATACCTACCCATACGGTTGACCTTTGACCCATCCGTGGCTGGAAAGGCTGAAGTGTTCGACACCCTGGCAGTGGTGTGCCCTCGCCCGCCTGGAACCAGCAAGACCTCCCTGATCATAGGGACAAACACGGATCTAGTTAGAAGGCTTTTGACCCCCCTGGTGAAGAAAGAGAATCTTTCAGCTCCCAAGATCCATCCCATGCTGAAGGCAGCCTACCAGCGGTTGGTCCTAGAGCAGAAGACCCCAAGTGAGGGGATAGGAAGGGTATGGAGGCTTGGAAAAGAAGGAGCAGTGTTACAGCCTGGAGAGGTGACCTGCATGAGAGCCACGGTGAAGCTTACCTGGGAGCAGCCTGGCCCCTTTGTAATGTTGGAACCTGACCCAATGGAGGGTCACTCAGGTCTGGAAGTGATACCAGAAGTAATTTCATTGAAGGACCTGAAGAAGGCAAGAGGAAGAGTCCCTGTCAGTGTGAGGAACCCCACGGAGCAGCCCGTGGAGATCCCTGCCAGGATGCTTCTGGGACAGGTGAGTCCTGCTGTCCCAGTTGGCTGGTCAGAAGTGAAGGGGACGGGTGAAGGAGAAGATGTTTGGAAGAAACTCTCCATGGAAAACCCTAACCTACCTGGAGCTTGGAAAGAGAGAGCCAAGGCCCAGCTGACCAGATGGGAGAAGATTTTCTCTAAAGACGAGTTTGATGTGGGGTGTGCGAGGAGTGCCACCCATCGAATCCGCATGCAAGAGGACAAGCCATTCAGAGAGAGAGTGAGGCGAGTCCCGCTAGCAGATCTGGAGGATCTGAGGGAGCAGCTTGCGGAACTGAAGAAGACGGGAGTGATTCGGGAGTCCAGAAGCCCCTATGCCTCCCCAATCGTGGTAGTCAGGAAGAAGAATGGGTCATTGAGGCTCTGCATTGACTACAGAACTCTCAACAGGAGGACCATTCCTGACCAGTACACCACGCCAAGGATAGAGGATGCCTTACAGAGTTTATCTGGAGCTAAGTGGTTCAGTGTGATGGACCTCAAGAGTGGGTATTACCAAATCCCCATGCATCCAGAAGACAGAGAAAAGACTGCCTTCATAACCCCAGTAGGATTCTTTGAGTTCAACAGGATGCCTCAGGGCCTATCTGGAGCTCCTGCTACATTTCAACGCCTAATGGAAAGGACAGTTGGAGACATGAACCTCATAGAAGTCCTTGTGTACCTGGACGATGTCATTGTCTTTGGAAAGACTTTGGAAGAACATGAAGCCAGATTGGAGAAAGTACTGAAGAGGCTCAGTGAAGAGGGACTCAAACTTTCTCCAGAGAAGTGTCGGTTCTATCAGTCTTCTGTGAACTATCTGGGACACATAGTGTCTGAAAAAGGAGTGGCTACAGACCCTGAGAAGTTGGAGGCAGTTACTTCGTGGCCAAGACCCACAACAGTTACAGAACTTCGGTCTTTCTTGGGGTTCTGCTCCTACTACCGCAGGTTTGTGGATGGGTTTGCCCGCATTGCCAAACCCCTCAACGAGCTGCTGAAGACGGAAGGAGAGGAAGATGGATTGGGGCCTAGGAGGTCCGGTGAATCGGTCCAAGACCAGTGGAACTCAAGGTGTGAAGAGGCTTTCAGAACCTTGAAGAGAAGTCTCACCACAGCCCCAGTTTTGGCCTACGCTGAACCCACTAGACCCTATGAGCTACATGTTGATGCCAGCCATGAGGGCCTAGGTGGAGTACTCTACCAGGAGTATGAAGACCAGCTACGACCAGTGGCTTATGTGAGCCGGAGCCTGACCCCCTCCGAGAAGAACTATCCCACCCACAAGTTGGAGTTCTTAGCCCTCAAGTGGGCAGTTGTTGACAAACTGAGAGACTATTTGTATGGGGCCGAGTTTACTGTAAGGACAGATAACAACCCCTTGACCTATCTATTCACCACCGCCAAGCTGGATGCAACTGGACACAGATGGTTGGCGGCGTTGTCTGGATTCAATTTCAGCCTCAAGTACAGACCAGGGGCTGGAAATAGGGATGCAGATGCCCTGTCCCGAAGATCCCATGTCATGGTCGATGACTGGGAAGACTGGACTCAAGTGGCACCAGATGGAGTGCGAGCCCTTTGTCAGGGGGCTGAACTCCAAGCCAGAGGAGGATCCAGAGCTGAAGAGGTAGGAGTTACCACAGTGGGAGTCCCGAAGTGTTACTGTGAGGTAACTCAACTAGAAGAAGAGTGTCTACCGAAGCTGTCCAAGAAGGAGTTAAGGTGTGACCAATTGGAAGATCCCATGGGGAGATTGGTCCTGGAAGCCCTGGAAAACCAGAGTCCAGAGGGACTTCGCCTTCACCCTTCCAAAGAAGCTCGCCTACTGAGGAGAGAGTTGGACAAGTTACAGGTGCATCAGGGGGTAGTCTACCGAAGGGGCCCCTCTGATGGCCCAGAAGACAAGTGGCAGTTGTTTCTCCCAGAGAAGCATCGAGAGACTGTGCTGATTGCCTTACATGACCAGCATGGTCACTTGGGAGCAGAGAGAACCTTCCAACTTATCAGAGACCAGTTTTATTGGCCCTGCATGAGGGCCGAAGTGGAGGAGTATTGCCATTCCTGTGCAAGATGCATTCAGAGGAAGACTTTACCCCATCAAGCTGCCCCAATGGGCCATCTACAGAGTCAAGGCCCAATGGATCTGGTATGCATTGATTTTCTCTGCCTTGAACCCGATTTGAGTGGATTGGGAAATGTTCTGGTGGTAACCGACCATTTCACTCGTTATGCTCAGGCTTTCCCAACCAAGGACCAGAAGGCCTCTACAGTAGCCAAGGTACTTTTGGAGAAGTACTTTGTTCACTATGGACTGCCACAGAGAATCCATTCAGACCAAGGAAGGGACTTTGAGAGTCGCCTGATCAGGAAACTACTAGATTCTCTGGGAGTAGAGAAGACTAGAACTACACCATATCACCCTCAAGGTGATGCCCAGCCTGAAAGGTTC
The DNA here is from genome assembly GCA_028564925.1 of Lithobates sylvaticus. Classification (NCBI taxonomy): domain Eukaryota; kingdom Metazoa; phylum Chordata; class Amphibia; order Anura; family Ranidae; genus Lithobates; species Lithobates sylvaticus. The sequence continues at coordinate 38,275,976 of CM053037.1, read as the reverse complement.
AACAGGACACTATTGAACATGTTGGGAACTTTGGAAACAGAGAAGAAGCAACATTGGAGTCAACACATATCAGCTCTGGTGCATGCCTACAATTGCACCACAAGTGATGTGACAGGTTTCTCTCCTTACCGACTTATGTTTGGGAGAGAAGCAAGATTGCCAGTGGATTTGGCCTTCGGCATTTCTTTAGACCATGCCTCTGCTGCCTCCCACAAAGAATATGTGGACAGACTGAGGCACAGTCTGAAGATAGCCTATGAGAAAGCTCAAGCGGCCTCCGACCAGAGGGGGGCCCGAAACAAGCGGAACTTTGATTTGAAAGTTAGAGTACAGGACCTACAGCCTGGGGACCGTGTACTGTTACGCAACCTAGGGATCCCTGGAAAACACAAGATTGCTGATAGATGGAGATCAGAGCCATATATCATCTGTAGGAAACTTCCAGGATTGCCTGTCTACAAATTGAAGCCAGAAGGAAGAGTGGGGCCATTGAAGACCTGGCATAGGAATCACTTGCTCCCACTCACTGAAGCAGTCAGAATGCCTCCAGCAAGAGATGTACCTGAATCTGTTTCCATTCTGGATACCCCCAGGCCTAATACTAGGTCTCAGACATCCCAAGTTAGGGGTGGACAGGACCCCCAACCAGAGGAAGAAAGAGGAGAACTTGAATGGCTATGGCCTTCCTCAACTCCAGGAAATTCTGCCATAGATCTTCCACCTACTGAGGATGTGGAAGATAGCACATTGAACCCAGAAGCCACAGAGTTTGTGCCATTCAGTGATGTGCCTGAGTGCTGGGAAGATATCCCTGGTCTCTACTCAGAAGAAGAAGAAGTAGATGTTCCAGAACCAGAGATGTTGCCAGAATGTGTTCCTGAAGAGGTCCCAAGAGAACAGAGAGCTCGCAGAAGTGTGAAGCCTCCCAAGAAGTTGACTTACCCCAAGATGGGAGAAAGTTCAGAGGACTCTGTTACCACAGCAAGGAGAAGTGCTGAAAGCCCTGACCCATCCACTGTTCATTTGGTGGAGGGCAACCCCAGCTCACTCTCTGGCACAGTTAAACAGGTCGCCCACACTGAAGTGACCTGTAGACAGGACAGCTCCCCATCTTGTGTTAATTGGTGGGAGGCTCCCCTGTCTAAATTATGTGAACGTGTTGTTACCAAGGACGCTTGTAGTTTGAACACTGTCTTTGGGGACCAAAGATTCAAAGTGGGGGGAGTGTGTAGCGGGGTCGTACCCCTTTTTGTGGAAAAGACTACATTCCCCATAATCCCCCAGGCTCCCGGGCTGCTTGTTTCCGCCCGAGAGGTTGCTGGGGGAGGTTATAAAAAGGAAGAGGAGACACCGCCTCTTCCTCTTCTGACACTTCCTCTTCTGAGGCCTCACCTGGCTGGTCTGCCTCTGCTGACGGAGCTTGTCACGCGGAGACTGGTTCCAGGGGAGACACCTGTGCGGACCGGGACTGCTGAAGGCCTGAAGCCTGGGCCTTGCAGCAGCTGGAGAGAGACTCTCACTCCTCAGAGTCAGCAGCAGCGGAGCGGAGACTCTTCCCTACAGACGGTCGGTCGGAGCTGAGGACCGGAGCGCAGGGGCTGTGACGAGGAGACCAGACGCCGCCATTAGAGGGACCGGAGCTGAGGACGGTACCCCAGGATTGGTGAGAGAGCCGGAAGGCTCATCCTGCATTGATACACACGTTTTATGCCTATTGAACTGCCTAGGCGCAATTTACCTCAGAGCAGCAAATGTTACTTTCTGTGGATTACAAAGACACCATTTAAAGCTACATGTGCACCACCTCTACAGATTTATTGCCGGTGAAGAACACTGTACTAGTACAAGGACTGAGCTCTATTACTAGGGATCAGGCCTGGTCCGTTAGGTAGGCGCAGGTAGATTTATTGCACCTCAGGGGTGCATAGCAGACGGTCGCCACACTTGGCGCTCCGTTTCCCCATTGCTATTTTGAGTCATATATGTGTACATGTTAAAGTGCATATTGCAGGGACCTGCTAAAGTATTGTAAGTCATATGTTTGATGCATGTTGTTATTTCTTCCCTTACTGCCAAAGTAAAGCCAGTTATTCTTATTTCAGCAGTCTGCTTGTGAGTTTAAATCCATTACACTTAGAGTATAAGATATGTTTATATGTGCATAGATACATACCCCTTTACTAACTGTGCCAGAGCGGGTAGAGCAAATTGCCGGGGGTTGGTGGAGCTGTACTCAGGGACCCAAAACAAACCAGCGGCTCTCTTAACTGGGGGTAGCGCTACACATAAATTATTGTAAAGTACAGTAACCCATAGCAAACAATCGTCAATCATCTTCCATCAGTTTGACCTGCAAAATCTCACAAAATAAAAATTGAATGGCTACCGCGCGTATATCAGTAGACTCCCCCTGTACACTATAACATTATCAAAAAGAAACCAATGATGCAGATACCCCCGATTGCCTCCCCGCCTCTTTCCCACCTGTCCCTTCACTGTCCATTTTCCCTTATCCACTCTTTTCTTTTCTTTCTATCTCCATAAAACATAGTGCTCATTGGCATAACTACTACTGGTGGCAGGCCTCGACTTTTTGTCCTTAAAGATAGCACAATCATTATGATCTATTAAAACACTCAACTTAATTGTCTACAGATGAATTTTGTATGGTTGTTTAAGCTGCTGAGCCACCTTCTGAAATTATACTACCTGTTACTGTACACTTCAGTGACCATGGGGGTAATCTTGGATGTTTCCAATGATCCTTCCTAAAGTGCCTTGCTGTACTTGTTCATTTATGCAAAAAATAATAAAAAATAAATATTGAAAAAATATATGAAGTCATCACTGTGCTAATACTACCCATATTGTTCTGGAAACTGCCAGGACAATATGTCTCTATTTTTCAACAATTGAAAGCAGTTGAGCTCAGATTTCCCACAAACTTCCTTGTAGGTACATCATAGGAATGTTTTTACTGAGCGAGTAACCAGGACCTAAAACAAACATTGTGTAATTGTATCGCGTTTATTTTTCAGCGCAAGATAACCGGTTCTGTGAGATTGGATTCAGCGCAGATATAAGCAAGGTGATTTTATTTTGGTCTAATGGTACTCTATATGTCCGCCTGCTAAGATATCGTACCTCCACTGCGCCAATTCTTCCAAAAATAATATTAATAATATTGTGTATACAAAATAAAATATATATCTCAATAAATCAGTGAAGTGAACCAGCTGCCACTTTAAAATTGTATAATGAATTGTGTTCAGATTAAACCCCAAACGTGTAATGTAATCAAATGTTTGAAGAAAATAATCAAGTGGCGCTAACAATGAAAATGATGCAAATGCAAAATAATAAAATAATAACACGAATAAATGTAAAACACCACGTGAAATAGTGCAAAAGTATATGTATAAAAAGTCCTTTGATGTCTCTGGTAAAATCAATCTTCAAAACTAAATCAATCTTCAAAAATAAATTGTTTTAAATTCTTCCACCACACCGACGTGCCTCGTGATCCCGATCCCAATGAGACCGCACTCACCACATGGTGTTGCCGCCCACTCTTGTGGTTGGCAGACAAGCTGTTTAACCACACCTGGGTCAATGATCTGATCACACCAAAGCGTATACCTCCATATGTGAAAATAAGAAGTGAACAGTGCTCCACACAGTGTCTGTGTGGCCACGCCCCCGACATTTTCCGTCACATGGGCGTGGCCACACGGACACTGATAATCCTTTGAGAGTTTGGCGTTCCTTTAATCTAGAGATCTTGAGTTCCCATTGCTTGTCACAGTCACTATTTAGAGTCCACTCGAGATTGGGCGCACTGAGAACAGCTACTGAAGTGGGTGAGATCTATTGCAGCATATTTTGGGACCCTATGTGACCATTTGGGCGTACTTCCAAGCCATTCTTCATTCATAGTTTGCTGTGGAACATTTGCTGAGATTTGCTGATTTTCACTTTTAACATGTGAGTTTTACTATTGAAGTGTGGGTGTGTGATATGTTTGAATAAACGTTTTGAAACAAAATCACGCTATGTGGAGCACTGTTCACTTCTTATTTTCACATATGGAGGTATACGCTTTTGTGTGATCGGATCATTGACCCAGGTGTGGTTAAACAGCTTGTCTGCCAACCACGAGAGTGGGCGGCAACACCATCTGGTGAGTGCGGTCTCATTGGGAGCGGGATCACGAGGCACGTCGGTGTGGTGGAAGAATTTAAAACAATTTATTTTTGAAGATTGATTTTGTTTTGATGATTGGCGTCAGTTATGGATATACAGAGTAGATGTATAGAAAACAGGAGCTATTTGAAAATGTGGGACCCATCCCAGATATGGAGTCCTTCCGATTGGTCTGGTGTCAGTCCGGACTAACAGGTAATAAGTTATGGGGGGTCTGTGGTCAGTTAGCGAGTCCCCGAGGCGAGTTTGCGGCTGGGGACAGATGCCAACATAAAGGGACTGCAGGCTCAAGAAGAAAATGGGGTCGTCAGGGACCAGCAACCAATTGCTTGGATAAAAACTGGATACAATTAAAATAGTTTTAAAATGGTTAAAATATTTTAAATAAAAGTTTATAGTTTTGTTTTTTGTTAATAAAAGGCCAACAAGGCCATTTACATCCAAGCAGGTGTCAGTGTCATTATTCTATAGTAGTATAAGACATGGTGCATGGGTTGGTGGGGGTAGTAAGTTATCTGGCTACCCTAGTCAAGGCTCCCAAGGAAGGTCTGACCTTGCTGGTGGAGGATCTGGGTAAATCTGAGTGTAGGAACATCAAATGTACACAATCTGGCCAGAGGCTGTTTATAATTTCTTCCTTTTATTTGTTCTAAAATGTATAAAACATGCCAATCAGTAATGAGAGCAGTGTTTCAGTTGGAGTCCTCTATGTCCTACTATGATACTACCAACCATAGGACTGCTCTGATAGATGCTTCATGAGATCTTCATGCAGACATACCAACAAACTGTTTCCACAGAGTAGTTCTTTGCAGGTCTCTAGACTTTTAAACTCTGAAAAAGTGGGCATGCTTGTGGGGAGGTGCAGCATGGTGCGGCGGCAGTAAACGGTAAGTCCAGATGCAGAGAACCGAACTTGCATTAATGCAGAATCCAGTAATTCACAACCCCAGCAGGAAGGCACCTGGCCAGAATAAAACAGAAATGTGCAATGGAGCAAGTCTCAGATGTGCCCACAGCATCTGTCTTGATTGCGGCCTGGCCGGTCCATACCCGAATAGGGCAGTCTCCAGGTAGGATCGCATGTTCCTATCCCTTCCCCTGCGGCTAATCACTGTCCCTGTCTGATGGGTGACCTATCCCTACACGACTCACACGTGAAATGCATGCCTAGCCTGGAACCAGGGCCTTAAAAAGGCTCTGCCTGACCCAAGATGGCTGCTAGGATCACATGGGGCGGCAGCATCCAATGAGATAGCTTCCCCAGTGACCTAGGAAACCGTAGAGGATCTATGTTCCTTTTGACTTCCTCTCCCCCTGCAATCCCGCTGCAGTTGAGTGCCACCTGCAGTGGAGAAAGTAAACTGCACTTGCCTACACGCTAAGACCCCAAAAACACATAGGGGAGTTTTATGAATGTTTGAGCAAACAAAAAAAGACAACCTAAATATCTGGAATTCAGATTGTTTTTCTGGGAATCTTAGGTTTATATGCAGTAGGGGGCACAACTTCTTGTTTACCATATACAGTATAACTTTTATTTCACCTTTTTGGTTTCAACTATTGGATCTGTGGGTCTCACTGGCATTGGGAGCCACTAAGCTGTCAAAACATCAGTTTGAAAAGTTACAAAAGAAAACCAAATAATGAAGTGGACCAAAAACCATGAAAATTTCCCTTCAATATAAGAATCAGTTTGTTTTATATATATATATATTTATCCATATTTCTTTTACAGAAGGGTGTACTACTAGCAGGAGCACCTGGAGGCTACTATTTCGAAGGTAGGTATTCTGCAAGAGACTATAGCTGACTGTGTTTTATTTGTCTTGTTGGTCTCTGGTAGTCTAGAGGAGAAGTAAAAAGCCAGACCTTGTGTGTATGTAATATGTATTTGATGTTTGTTAAATTCATATTCTGTGACTTTCCTGGATGTGCAGGATATTTTGCCATTATATAAGTAAATACTTAGCAGCATTGTTCTGTTTCAAATGGTGCTTTAGGCATCGACATACCTCCTCAGACCCAGTCTGTCACCTGCTAACTTGGCACCATCCACAGGCAGCTTAACTCTTCAATAAGACACAGAAGTTGAATCAAACACAACTTTACCTCAGCTAATTGCAATGTCTTTCCAGTCATTTGAAGTGTAAGAAGGCAACAAACCCTATCTCTGTGAAGTATGAACACTGTCTGGGAGAATATGGAAGAAACAGGGAAGGTTTCTATAATCTCTAGGACTGAACTAACTAGCATTAAACAGGAGGGAAGGGCAGAGGGAGATACCAATTCACATAAGTCCTAGGAGAAAGTGGGAGCTGGAACCCTCTAAAAAGAGGGTTTCCGCCCCCCTCCCCCTTCAAAAAGAAATGACATGCCAAATGTGGCATGTCAGGGGGTCAACTTTCCTTAAAGTGGAAGTTCCATTTTTGAGTGGAACTCCGCTTTAAGTAGGGCAAAAGGACCATATTACAAGTTTTATTTTTATAGCTGTTTAAATTATGCTCTTACTGAAAGTAATGTGGAAATCTAAGAAAACAGCTCTAGGCATTTTTTCAGACGTATTTTGGCTCAAACTTGTCTTGCATACACACGGTCACACAAATCTTGTCGGAAATTCCGAACGTCAAGAACGCGGTGACGTACAACACTTAAAACGAGCCGAGAAATAAAGTTCAATAGCCAGTGCGGCTCTTCTGCTTGGTTCTGAGCATGCATGGCACTTTGTGCGTTGGAAATTGTGTACACACCATCGGAATTTACGCAAACGGATTTTGTTGTCGGAAAATTTGAGAACCAGATTTTGTGCGACGGAAATTCGGATCGAAACTGTCCGATGGAGCCTACACACGGTTGGAATTTCCGACAACAAGCTCCAATCGCACATTTGCCGTTGGAAATTCCAACTGTGTGTACAAGGCATACTACTTCTTGTTTTAGCTTTACAGCTTCCTGGATCACCTACCAGCTAATTAGACAGAGGTAAGAAAGGCATCTGTATAGCTAAAGCAGGAAATAAGAGTGTCAACTGCCTGGCAAGTGCCCATGTCTATGCCATGTGTGTAAATCACAAAACTTGCTGAACAGAATTTTGAATCTTTTGGTGGGTAAACAGCAGACATATATGCAGGGGCAGACTGACAACTGATGGGGCCCCCTGGCAATAGAAGATCATGGGGCCCCCTGCGTCCCAAGCCACACCTGCACAGCGGGACATTGGGGGGGAGCACACAGGGAGACACTGGGGGGGGGGGGGGGCGAGCACACAGGGGGACACTGGGGGGGGGGGGGAGAGCACACAGGGGGACACTGGGGGAGGGAGAGGGCACACAGGGGGACACTGGGGGAGTGGGGAGCACACAGGGGGACACTGTGGGGGGAGAGCATACGGGGGAGAGCATACAGGGGGGACAGTGGGGGGGACAGTGTGGGGGAAGAGCATACAGGGGGGACAGTGTGGGGGGAGAGCATACAGGGGGGACAGTGTGGGGAGGGGGCCCCATACATCTGTACTGCCCCCTCCCTCCAATGGCGACCCTCCAGTAAAAACGAAATTTCACTCACCCAATGCCTGTAATAATACCGCTAATGGCACGCTGCTCCCCGCCGGCCCCTCCTCTCTTCTTGTCTGTCCTAGACTCCTAGGTGATACAGGGCAAGCCTTGCAAGCCCTAATGGCTCCGGGCCCTTGGGCGGCGACCGAATCACCGATTGGTCAGTCTGCCCCTGCATATATGTGTTTCATCTATGTTTTTACCAGTTTGCCTTATGTTCAGGTTTAGGTCCCATGACCAGCACTTGACTCTTTTTTTGTTCTTTCTTATTTTATCCTATCCTCTAGGACTATATGCAGCAATACCTCTCTCAAACATCCCACAAGTGTCAGACTCCATAATACAGAAGTATCCCAGCTTGCGTATATCAAGAGAAATATTTGTGAATGACTCGTATAAAGGTAGATAGAGATAACGTCTTCTATAATAAGAAATGTAGGAATCCTGTACTAGCCTCAAGAGTGATCTCAATTTTCTTCCTCTTTCAGGTTTTGCAGTAGCTTATGGTGAATTTACAGAGGATGGTATTCCAGGTGCAGTATGGAAACATAATTTTTACATGCTGAAATCAGCCTTTACATTGGACCATGGTCTTGGGACCCATAAATTAGCCTGGCAAGGCTTGCATCAAAAGGGAATTCGTTATTCTTTCCACAACAAACATAACCCGACATTTCATTTCTGAATAGGCATTAATAGGTTGATTCACCCGCTGGCTTGTCACATCTCTTGGAAAGACCTATGGTAGATTCCTCCAAGGTCTCCCACTGATTAATCCACTGATTAATCCACAGCCAGTTACACAATATTTTCACACAGCCAGGTACACACACTCTTCCGCTCGTTGTCGCCAATATCCAGTCTAGGGGATGTGTGTTTATGTTTTATTTGGAGAACTTGGATAGGAGAAGGGAATTAGTAGGATACTCCAAATTAACTATGCACAAGCGAGGACAACTCTCTCTGTAGAACTGTGGAGCAGATTATTCTGCTGAACTATAAAGCATTTGTATGGAATGAACAAGCCCCTTTGTAGCAGAATGAACTCAGTGGACTTTGTTTCTTTAAAGCGGAGCTCCACCCTAAAGTGGAACTTCCGCTTATCGGATCCCCCCCCCCCCCCCCGGGTGCCACAATTGGCACCTTTCAGGGGAGAGGGGGGTGCAGATACCTGTATAATCCAGGTATCTGCACCCACTTCCGGGGCTAGCTAGCCGCAGCTGCCCCTCCGCTATCCGAAGATGCCGCCCCCTCCCCATTGTGTCTTGGGAAACACACAGTTCCCAGGACACAATGGGGACCAATAAAGACGTGCATCGCGACTCGCGCATGCGCAGTAGGGAACCGGGCAGTGAAGCCGTTGCGGCTTCACTTCCTGATTCCCTGACAGAGGATGGCGGCGGGGGCAGCCAAGAGACGAGCGGTTGCTCGACATCTTCTGCCGACACTGCTGGAACCTGGAACAGGTAAATGTCCATTTATTAAAAGTCAGCAGCTGCAGTATTTGTAGCTGCTGACTTTTAATATTTTTTGTGCGGGTGGACCACCTCTTTAAGACACTAGCTAGTGTCCCCTTTAGCTCTCACACCCAGTATGCTGACTTCTAGGACCAAGAGGGGGATTTCAGCAACACACACACAGTCTCAGGGATCCCTTCAGGGACATCAGACCAGATCCATAGACATCCTCCCTCAGTCAGCTTGCACAGGAATCCTGGGTTGTAGCTTTCAGGCGTCCGGCCCTCAAGTCAACCACCTGAGGCAGCTGCCTCCTCCCCACCTAAACCTCTCTCTTTAGAGGCGGTCTGGACTGGAACCCTATGCCCATGTGCTCCTTAGATACAGGCACCCAACATTCGTTGGGGCACATCCCACTCTAATTGGTCAGGGCTGTATCTACATCCATGCTCTCACCTGCAAGGTTTCCTCCCGCTGTCCAATATGCCTTCTTACTATTGGATCAGTGTGAAACATCAAGACAGCATGAGCAGCACCAGAGAACACTGAGCAGAACTCACTAATCAATCACTGCTCTCTGTTAAAGGTTCGTTTTTTATTTTCTAAATAGGTTCCTTTAAGCTAGTGCATTGTTGGTTCACTTACCTTTTCCTTCGATTTCCCTTCTAAATGTTTTTTTTCTTTGTCTGAATTTCTCACTTCCTGTTTCTCCTCAGTAAACTTCACACCATCATCCCAACAGTGTTTAGTCAGCCAGAACAGCTTACTGAACAGCTTACTGAGGAGGAACAGGAAGTGATAAATTCAGACAAAGAAAAAAAAACATTTAGAAGGGAAATCGAAGGAAAAGGTAAGTGAACCAACAATGCACTAGCTTAAAGGAACCTATTTAGAAAATAAAAAACGAACCTGTACAACCCCTTTAAGCAGGCAGCTTCTAAATTTGCCTGTCTGCTTCTCTGTTAAGCAGAAAAGCCAAAAACATGACTTGGTGGAGAAATTGTACCTAGGAGGGTGCTACAAACACAAGGCTCTTTTTTGTTCCACAAGCCTCAAAAATTGTTTTTTCCCACACTTCCTGCCTTTCCACTCCAATTCTTTATATTGGTATACAGTAAATGAGTGTTAAAGGGCTACCTAGCATCAAGGTTTTCAAGCCAGTTTACAGACAGGGGACCTCGGTACAGCTTTGCCAAGGCTCCAACTACACCCCGTTGGTATCTTACACACTTCAGGTTACATTGGCCAAGATCAAGAGTCAGAAATACACTTTATTCCCAAGGCATTGACTGCTCAGTGGTTCCAGGTTTAGTACATAGAGAATGATGTCCAACATCTGAGGCCCATTAGAGGCCCAGATGATGGGCGTGTGCACCTGTGGGGAACCTTTGCCGGTCACCACCTCTGATCGACCCTCAGCCACTAAACCACCACTAACTCCTATCCCAAACAGGCTGCTAAGGTTCGTTCTCTCCATGTATTGGCTGTGCTTTGTGTCTCACAGAGTCTTACTTCACATGCTATTTGTCTTCCCTAAACACATTTTTGAAACGTATCTTGCTTTTTAGGTTTCATTTTCAAATGCAAAAAGTTATTTTACAGTTAACCAGTACAATGAACGCCTGAGGTATGGTCCATAAACATGGTAGAAGTACATCCAAAAGTTATGGCAAAGTTTCAAAAGTATGGCTACTAACCCACTTGTCCCATTATTTGGGGATGATATTGGTGCTGTACAGTAACAAATGTTGCTACCCCTGAAGAGGAACACCTCCTGGTGTCTTACCTACATGTCTTCTTCAGTGGTAAGATCCTCTATTCAGCTCTTCCTCCATCTTGAATATCACATGGGTGATCTTTTCATACAAGGCAGAGCCTACAATACATACCCGCTGGGGTGGGACCAACTAACGGGACATTAACCTTCTGTTAATGGCCAAACCCTTCAGACTGGTAGTGAAGAGGAAGAGAGGGTTGTGTCTGACCAAAAAGAGAGGGGTGTCTGACCCAGGCTGCTAGATTACAGAATAAAACAGGCAGTGTGGTCCATCTGTGGTGTCTATAAGTCACTTCTTTCCACCCTAGGCATTTCAGGACCTATTCTAGTGGAGGCTAAAATATAACAATATCGTTTTTATTTTACAGAAATCATCGTCAGTGCTCCAAACTTTGAAAACAAAGGATTGGTTAGTAAAGTTAATTATTGCTACTATGACTTCTTACAGGGTAAAGCAATGTCGAAGACTTGAATGCTAAATGCAATAGGTCATGTTTGCATTAAAGCTCAAACTTTTATTTAGTTTTGTATCAAGAGGATAGGAGTTAGAATCTCTCTGTTATTGCGGTCCTACCTCCCAACTGTCCCCGATTTTGAGGGACTGTCCCTGATTTGGAGCAATGTCCCTCATTCCTCCTCATCTGTCCCTCATTTTGGTCTGATCTATATAGTTGTATATAAAATGCACTTTTTATCTTTCAAAAAGTGTTTTCCAGCGTTAAACCTTTCATCCGATTTCTAAATTGCTGCATTTGTACATTTTAAAAGCCAATATAAAGGAATAGTAGTGGTAAAAAAAAGCCCTTGTGGATTTGATTTGCTTTTTTTGGGTTAATTCTCCTTTAAGAGGGTGTGGCAGGGGGCGTGCCCTATGCCTATATACGTTTGCTAGTAGGTGTCCCTCATTCCCATCTCAAAATGTTTGGACATATGATTGCGGTCTGTGTCCCCATTGACAGAATTTAACCTGTTGCTGACCGCCCGCCGTCAATTGGCGGGCCGCCGTCATATGACGTCGCTTGCTTTTTAGCCACTAGGGGGCGCGCACGCCCGCCGCGTCGCCGGGGACCCGATGCACGTACCCGGCGGCCGCGATGTCCGCCAGGCACCCACGATTGCCCGGTAACTGAGCAGGACGTGGATCGGTGTGTGTAAACACACCCATCCACGTCCTGTCAGAGGAGAGGAGACCGATGGTGTGTCCCTTGTACATAGGGACACTGATCGGTCCCCTCCCCCAGTCAGTCCCCTCCCCCCACAGTTAGAATCACTCATATAGGGAACATAATTAACCCCTGCAGCGCCCCCTAGTGTTAACCCCTTCCCTGCCAGTCACATTTATACAGTAATCAATGCATTTTTATAGCACAGATCGCTGTATAAATGTGAATGGTCCCAAAAATGTGTCAAAAGTGTCCGATATGTCCGCCGCAATGTCGCAGTCATGATAAAAATCGCAGATCGCCGCCATTACTAGTAAAAAATAAACTAATAATAAAAATGCTATAAATCTATCCCCTATTTTGTAGACGCTATAAACTTTTGCACAAACCAACCAATAGACGCTTATTGCGATTTTTTTTTACCAAAAAATGTAGAAGAATACGTATCGGCCTAAACTGAGGAAAAAATTTGTTTAAAAAAAAAAAAAATGGATATTTATTATAATAAAAAGTAAAAAATATTGCGTTTTTTCATACTTGTCCCTCTTATTTTGTTTATAGCGCAAGAAATAAAAACCGCAGAGGTAATCAAATACCACCAAAATAAAGCTCTATCTGTGGGGAAAAAATTATAAAAAATGTATTTGGGTACATCGTTGCATGACCGCGCAATTGTCATTCAAAATGCGACAGCGCTGAAAGCTGAAAAATGGCTTGGTCAGGAAAGGGGTGTTTGTGCCTGGTAGGCAAGTGGTTAATCTCACTTCACTTCCTGACAACGCATGGCAAGTACAGGAAACTATGGAATGTCCCTCGCTCTGGAACAGAGACAGCAACACCTTTCTATATTGGTGTGGGCAAGGATTGGATTGGGTTGTCAGGTTTTTATTGCTCTCAGGGTCTTTTTGTTCCAATTCCAAATGAACCACAATCAATTTTCCTTGTGGGATCACCGGGATAGGGATACAAATTGGACATGAGTTCTGTCTCTTACTCACTCTGTTGAAAATTAAAGAAAAGGTTTTGACCGGAGTTGGTCATGTTTTTCATCTATTCATTCCTTTGCATCATTTTTTTTACTTGTTTTACAAGAACATATGAAACTTCTCTCACGAGATTTTTAATGGTTTATCAATGCATCTGTCTGTTTTACTCATTTAGTGTCACCAAAATAATTGCTTTCCTAGCTGCCTTGTCTGTCATTCACTGAAATACTTTTTTTTCCAATTTTTGGCACAAAAGTCTCAAATCTTTTTTCAACATGTGCACCATGTTGGTTATTTGGCACATGTCAAGTGTGCCAAAAAAGTGTGAGAAACACAATAGTTTATCAGGCCCTATGTCTTTATGGTGCAAATTAACAAAAGCAGTAAAGAAAAACTTTTTACAACCTATTCATGCCTAATTACATAGTTACATAGTAGGTGAGGTCAAAAAAAGACACAAGTCCATCAAGTGCAACCTATGTGTGTGATTATATGTCAGTATTACATTGTATATCCCTGTATTTTGCGGTCGTTCAGGTGCTTACCTAATAGTTTCTTGAAACTATTGATGCCCCCCGCTGAGACCACCGCCTGTGTTAGGGAATTCCACATCCTGGCCTCTCTTTACAGTAAAGAACCCTCTATGTAGTTTAAGGTTAAACCACTTTTCTAATTTTAATGAGTGGCCACGTGTCTTGTTAAACTCCCTTCTGCGAAAAAGTTTTATCCCTATTGTGGGGTCACCAGTATGGTATTTGTAGATTGAAATCATATCCCCTCTCAAGTGTCTCTTCTCCAGAGAGAATAAGTTCAGTGCTCGCAACCTTTCCTCATATCTAATATCCTCCAGACCCTTTATTAGCTTTGTTGCCCTTCTTTGTACTCGCTCCATTTCCAGTACATCCTTCCTGAGGATTGGTGCCCAGAACTGGACAGCATACTCTAAGTGCGGCCGGACCAGAGTCTTGTAGAGCTGGAGAATTATCGTTTTATCTCTGGAAGAGATATTATAATACTAATATTATACTGATCCAAAAAACTGCCTCTTTTCCTTGACATAATTCCTTTAACCTCAACTCAGTTCTTATCTCTTCCAGGTTGAAGTATACAGTGGTCCAATTACACTTTTCAGAATCCTAGGAAATCAGGTGGGTTTATCTGTATCATTCTCGGGAAAGAGGGAAAAAGGGACTTTGTTCAAAATCAGGGACAGTCCCTCGAAATCCGAGACAGTTGGGAGCTATGGACATTTACACACATAATCAGGGCCCTGATAACCAGTGCTCTGACTGTCAGTGCAGCTTCATTAATGCCAATCAATGTGCATCAGTGCTGCCTATTGGTGCCCATCAATGCTAGCTATCAGTGCCTCTTCATCAGTGCCCATCAGTGCTGCCTATCAGTGCCCATTAGTGCCACCTTTCAGTGCCCATCAGTGCTGCCTATCAGTGCTCCATATCAGTGCAACCTCATCAGTGCCCATCAGTGCAGCCAATAAGTGCCCATTAGTGCAGCCTCACCAGTGCACATCAGTAAAGGGGAAAAATAAGGAGTTAATGCAGCCTCATTAATGCCAATCAGTGCTGCCTATTGGTGCCCATCAGTGCTAGCTATCAATGCCTCTTCATCTGTGCGCATCAGTGCTGCCTATCAGTGCCCCATATCAGTGCCCCATATCAGTGCCCATTAGTGCAGCCTCATCAGCACATCGGTAAAGGAGAAAAATTACTTATTTGCAAAATGTTATAACAGAAACTAAGAAAACTAAGAGCATTTTTTTCCCCAAAAATGTTCAGTCTTTTTCATTTGTTTAGCAAAAAGTGAAAAAAAAAAACAATGCTGATAAAATACCACCAAAAGAAATCTATATCTGTTTAAAAAAAATGATAAAAATGTCATATGGGTACAGTGTTGCATGACTGCTCAACTGTCATTCAAAGTGCAACAGCACTGAAAGCTGTATTGAAGTGGTTAAATAACTCTCAGTGCTGCTCTCTCCTGGTGCAGGGTGACTGGTCTTGTGTTTGCCCCCTGTAGAAGGTAGGTCTGCTGAGCCCCTGTCACAGATCTTCTCTTTGTAGGTTATGTACATTACAGTGATGATGTCACCACTACTTCTAAAAGGTATTAGCTGGCATTTCAGTGCACACAAAGTGAATTTATATCCCTTTGTGGCTACTGAGTAATGTACTGATATTATATGGTTCAAAAAAATATATTTTATTTCTATATTGAGGAATCTATTTAAATGCAAATCTTTGTACCTGGAGTTCAGATTTAGGAAAATTGCGCTCCCTGCTCTTCTTGCACAGGTGTCATGGGAATAGTGGGGAAAAGTCTCTCCAATAGGGGCCATGAATAGAAATAAAACGCTGTCAGATATAGATTTTTTTTTTGCAGAATAATACTACTATAAGTAATTTGTCTACAGTAAATTCAGGAGCAGTAATACATAGGGAACGGCGAGAAAAAAAAAAAAAACATTTTAGATTGTAAAAAAAAAAAATGTAAATTGCACATTGTAATTAACATCCTCTATGCATTATGCCTTTTCTGAATAGCATCTAATGTGTGTTTTCTTATTTTTTTCAGATTGCTGCATATTTTGGTCACTCTGTGGCTGTTGCAGACATCAATGGTGATAAGTGAGTGTTCATAGCAAGAATATGGTTGTACTAATAGATTCTTCTACTAGAGAGTCCTCTAGTGCTTGTTTTGGGGTACTGCAGTCATAGTATAATTATCTTTGTATTGTTACTGTATATGGTTGGCAATATTTGTAAAATAAATCTGGTGGTGCAGTCATTGTTTTAGTTAGGGTGGGTTTCACAGTGTATGTTACACACTGGCAGAATAGGAATGGGCATCTTTTTATAGGTGTTCTCGGCATTGGTGTCAATTTTACAAGAAGCTACCTTTAAAGCGGAAGTAAACCCATCGATTTAACAGTTTAAAAAAAAGGCATGCCGGGAATGCTAACTGCACATTGGCTGTGCTCTCAACCAAACTGTCAAACCATCCAATGGCTGGTGTCATAACGGATCACATGTGCAGCACTGTGGCAGTTGAAGATTAAACAGAGGCAAAGATGGCAGCTTCCTTGGCTGAAAACGATAGGGGGGGTTTACTTCCACTTTAATGTCTATTTCCCCTTAGCAATTCATACATCTGTAGTTAAAGTGCATGTGCAGCCAAAACTTTTTTTTAATATATTGTATGGGGAAAGATTAGACCCCCCGTCAGGTTTTTACTCCTATCCAGGGCGTCATCATAAGGGATTTCCCCTCATTTACAGTCCTGCTGACAAAGTTTTATCATACAGGAGGAAAGAGAAAATCAGCAACAGCAACGCACACAGAAATACAATTGGTTTGCTTTAAGCAGAGAAGGGGAGGGCTAGATCCCCTGTCAGATTTTTATTTTTGGGTACATGCATAAGAGGTGCTGGATCTCCTATTGGTAATATCCAGATTTTAGAATGACTATTTAATTGATTAGGCCGACTCATTTTGGTGAAGATCACATGTACCAGAGCACCCCCCAACAAATGAATAGGGGGCTCTGAGGGAAATTCAAAGGTGTAATAAGCAGTAAGGGCATCACAACTGGTCATAGAGCCCAGAATTTTAATTAAAGAATTGATTAAAACAAAAACAAAAAAAAGTAACCAATGAATTTCTCAGAACTTAAACATGTGACCTCAAAATGTAGTGAGCTCAATCGGATATTTATAATACTTGTAAATGTAGATCTGGATAATGCCGCTTGCAGGTTGTTCAGTACAGAGCTCTATTTTTCTGCTAATTATTTGGTAAAATATATTCTGGACTCTTTGACCATTGATGTAATGCTCTTATTGCTTTAAGGCCCCTTTCACACTGTGGCGTTTTTCAGGCGCTACAGCGCTAAAAATAGCACCTGAAAAAAAAAGGCCCCTTTCACTCCAGTGTGAAAGCCGGAGGGCTTTCACACTGGAGCGGTGCGCTAGCAGGACGGTCAAAAAAGTCCTGCTAGCAGCATCTTTGGAGCGGTGAAGGAGCGGTGTGTTCACCGCTCCTATACCGCTCCTACCTATTGTAATCAATGGGGCAGTGCAGCTATACCGCCGGCAAAGCGCTGCTGCGGCGGTGCTTTGCGGGCAGTTTTAACCCTTTTTCTGCCGCTAGCGGGGGTTAAAACCGCACCGCTAGCGGCTGAATACCGCCGCTAAAAGGACGGTAAAGCGGCGCTAAAAATATTGCCGCTGCGGACGCCCCAGTGTGAAAGGGGCCTTACAGATTTGAATTTGTGGCTGTGTCTCTGTTGCAGATTTTTCCCTCAATTCTCGCCACAGACACAATAAGTGAGAAAAAAAACGGGGTCACTGATAGAAGTTAAAAACCTGAAACATTTGGCTCTTCCCAACTCAACCCACAGAAAAAAAAAAGCCTGTAGCTAGTCTTTAAAGTGTTACTAAACCCACAACAGTAAAATCAGCCTGTATATGCAGTAAAGCATGCTTGTTATACTCACTGTGGAACCTAAGGGGTTAATCCTCTGCATTGTGTAGAAAGGCTGTTTGATGTCTCCTCTGATCCTCACCTTCTTCCAGTGTCCGCAATCTCTGAATAGTACAAAGGGTAGGGGACAAGCTGCACATGCTCAGTTTGGTGTGTATTGCTAGAGAGTTTGTTTTCTTTTTTTCTTGGGAGAGTGCATGTGATTAGCTCAGGGCCAATCGGCACTGTCCAAACAGAGGGTCAGGGGTCCTGCAGTCTTATAGGACACTGAGAGCAGTATGAAACCTCCTCCTACAAGCTTTAACCAGACACAAGACTGCAATAGACTGCTGCTGAGAAAATGTATTTAGCAGTTTACAGTGGGGAAAATAATTGTTTGATCCCCTGCATATTTTGTAAGTTTGCCCACTTACAAAGAAATGAAGGGTCTATCAACTTTACCATAGGTGTATTTTAAATTATAGAGACAGAATATCAACCAAAAATCCAGAAAAAACACATGATACAAATGTTATGCATTGAGTTGAAGTTCAGTGAGTAAAATAAGTATTTGATCCCCAAGCATAACATGACTTGGTGGAGAAACCCTTGTTGGCAATCACAGAGGTCAGACGTTTCTTGTAGTTGGTGACCAGGTTTGCTCACATCTCAGGAGGGATTTTGGTCCACTCTTATTTACAGATCTTCTCTAAATCAAAAAAGGGGTTGTAAAGTCGAAAGGTTTTTTTTTTCTTAATGCATTCTATGCATTAAGATAAAAAGCCTTCTGTGTGCAGCAGCCCCCCCCCCCGGCCCCCCTAATACTTACTGGAGCCCCATCTCTGTCCAGCGATGTCCACGAGTGTCTTGGCTGTCTGAAACTCTCCCTCCTGATTGGCTGAGACACAGCAGTGGCGCCATTGGCTCCCGCTGCTGTCAATCAAAGTCAGTCAGCCAATCAGCTGGGAGAGGGGACATGGCTGGATGGATGGGGCCATGTATTGTAAAATCTTGGATGAGAACCTTCTTCCCTCGGCCAGAACACTGACGATGGGTCTTCCAACATGCCAATGACCCAAAACATACCGCCAAGGCAACAAAGGAGTGGCTCAAGAAGAAGAACATTAAGGTCATTGAGCGGCCTACCCAGTCTCCAGACCTTAATCCTATAGAAAATTTATGGAGGCAGCTGAGACTCAAGAAGAAGAACATTAAGGTCATAGAGCGGCCAGTAAATACCTTATACAGCCCACTTCCTGTTTCTTGTCTGGTAAAAAGCCCAGGCTTATGCCATCATGCACAGCCCTCTCTCTTACTCTCGTAAGAGTTTGCCAGGAAGGGAGGAGGGATGAGTCATAAAAGGGACAATGAGAGCTGCAGAGCTGGAGGTGTGCCTCTGTGTAAATCCAGGAAGTGAACAGACAGCAGCTTCTGCTGCCCACAGTTAAAATGGATGCAGCCAGACTCAGTGGAAGGAGATTTCTGCAGCATATTTGGCAAGTACAAAATCACAGTATATATAAAATAATATGCAAAGTGGTTGGAGGGAAGCTTCAAAATGGCAAAAAAATGTTATTACAAATTATGTGAACAGACTGCAGTTCCTCTTTAAGGATTTAGAGAAGATCTGCAAAGAGTGGACCAAAATCCCTCCTGAGATTTGTGCAAACCTTGTCACCAACTACAAGAAACAGCTTACCTCTGTGCTTACCAACAAGGGTTTCTCCACCAAGTCATGTTTTGCTTGGGGATCCAATATTTATTTTACTCACTGAGCTGCAACTCCATTTATAACATTTGTATCGTGTGTTTTTTTTCTGGATTTTTGGTTTATATTCTGTCTCTATCATTTAGAATACACCTATGAAAAAAGTTATAGACCCTTCATTTCTTTGTAAGTGAGCAAACTTAGAAAATCTGCAGGGGATCAAATGATTATTTTCCCCACTGTATATTTACTAAAACTATTGCATTTCCATGTTCTGTGTACCAGGGGCGGACTGACCATTCGGCCACTCGGGCACTGCTCGAGGGCCCCGGGCCACTAGGGGGACCCATCAGGGTTGCCAGCCTCAGTAAAACCAGGGACAGTATGTAAAAATCTGTGTTTTTTTTTACATCTGTCTCTAAAATGTCTCTTACCGACATCCTTTTGGTCTAAAAATCCCGAGATTATAGCTGCCCCACCTCTCCAGTACCTTCTCAGCCAATAGAAACATGTCTGTGTATACTGTATGTACATGTATGTGTATACTGTGTGATTGTATACTGTGTGTGTGTATACTGTGTGGCCCCATAGTCTCTGATTGCCTGGGGGCCCCATAATCTCCTATTGCCCGGGGGCCCGATGATTTGTCAGTCCGCCCCTGCTGTGTACTATGGGAGACCAGATATAATGAATGCAGGGTCCTTAGGCTTCATGTTTGGCGTGCCTTTGCCTATTTGTAAGTGAATGCGAACTAGAGACTAATTAGAGCTTAGTGTATAATTGGCTAGTCACATTTGTATTACAGCCTTTACGTATATTTTATACAGCCTTGATGATTTGCTGGTGGGAGCTCCTCTTTTCATTGAGCGCAAGGCAGGCGGAAAGCTCCTGGAAGTTGGACAAGTCTACGTTTATAAACAGAACAGCCTCACAATTCTTGACAAAGACCCTCAGATCCTTAGCGGGACATATGTTTATGGGCAGTTTGGTGCATCCATTGCTCCCCTAGGAGACCTGGATCAAGATGGATACAATGGTATGAGAGGAGGCATTTATATGTGACTACCAAATCTTTTTTTGCTATATACAAAGTTTAGTACAGTAGTGTAAACCATAGGAACAAGTTTGTGTAGTACCTTCATGATCTGAAGTACTCAAAGAGGTCCCCATATCCTTATTCTACTTTTCTTATGATAAATGATCTAACGCAATTGTAGCTCCTTTTATAATATTTTTACCAACCTGGCTAGCCCAATGTAGACTCCTCTACTTAGAAATGAGTGCCAGACCAAAACCAGATAAAAGAGTTTAAGATGAAGTAAATTGTTGGTTAAAAAAAAAACAGAGTTGGAACCAGCATTGAACTCTGGAGAATATGGAGTAACAACCTGACGGCAGGTGCTGAGCAGCAATGGAGGCCCCATCTGAGTCCATCAAGGTTTTATCATTGAGCCCTGATGAAAAGGGAAGTGATATTGCCCGTGAAACACGTTGACTATTTTTTTTTTAATTATTTTGGACTCTTATCTAGTTTTGGTCTGGCATTCCTTTCTGTATTTCTATGGTTTGAGCTACTGTTGGGATGGATCCCATCAAGGGAAGCCTTGCTGTGTGGAAGCCACCTTGCCAGAGCTATTGAGCTTGTTTGAAGATTTCCTTCATCTGATTACATGCGTAAGTCTTATGCGGCGTACACGCGGTCGGAATTTCCGATGGAAACAGTCCGATGGGAGCTTTTCATTGGATTTTCCGACCGTGTGTATGCCCATTGGTCTTTTTCTGTCGGAATTTCCGACGGACTTTGGATGAGAACCTGTTCTTAATTTTTCCGACTGAAAACCTTTCTATCGGATTTTCCGATCGTGTGTATGCAATTCCGACACGCAAAATTCCGACGCATGCTCGGAAAAACAATTCGACGCATGCTCAGAAGCATTAAACTTCCCTTTTATAGTGCAGTCGAACGTTTTTTAAGGCGTGGTGTTATTGACCGTCGGAATTTGGTGTGACCGTGTGTAGGCAAGACAGTTTGAGCGAAATTCCGCCGGAAATTCTAACGGGAAAACCATCAGAGCTTTTTCTGACCGTGTGTACGCGGCATAAAAGTTCCCAGCACCTATTTAATTATGTTGTTCTCTAGACTCCTCTCCTGTCAATCATAAAAATGATCTTATCAGAATCCCTTCTCTTTTCCTCATGAAAAGCCTGAAGCATTCCAGTGTCAAAGCTGAAGTTACAGGTTCCACGTTAATCTGTACATTTATTCTGCTGGTGGGCTACATGATCTTTCATCTTTGATTTCCCGTTTTGTGAAACATGATGTACTCAAATTCACTCACTGATTGTCTTTTTCTAGATGTGGCTGTAGGCTCTCCTTTTGGAGGACAGTCTGGAGCAGGCTGTGTATACATATACAAGGGTGAGAGGACCGGTTTGTCAACACAGCCATCGCAGATTCTAGAGGGCCAACCAGAGACCTCATTCAGGTTTGGCTTTTCTCTGAGAGGAGGGGAAGACATTGATCAGAATGGATATCCAGGTAATAAGCTGTAGCTAAGCAGAAATACAACCCAATCCTGTCTTCTTTTATTCAAAAGGGTTCAGGTTTGTACTCTTAAATAACTTTATGTGATTGAAAATATAAAGTCTTTACCCACAGAAGTAGACACCGTACTCAAACAACTGAAACCCGGTAAAAGTCTTGGCCCGGATGGACTGACTACGGCCTACTACAAGACTTTTGTAAACACACTAAAACCCCACTTTTTGAACGCCTTTAACTCCCTATCCTCAGACAATCCCCCACCTCGAGATCTAACAGCCCACATCACAGTGATCCCTAAACCTAACAAGGATACCACATTAGTGACTAACTATCGACCAATTTCCCTTCTCAACGTCGACCTAAAAATTTATACGAAAATTTTGGCGCCCAACCGTCTCTTGCCTCTTCTACCCAACCTCATTTCGCTCGACCAAGTCAGATTTATACGGGGTAGAGAGGCAAGAGACAACACCACCAAAACCATCAACATTCATCACTGGCTCTCTTCATCCCAGCGTCAAGGATTCTTCCTTTCCCTGGATGCGGAGAAGGCATTCGACAGAGTGGCCTGGGATTACATGGAGGAAGTTCTCAAAATGATCGGGATACGGGATCGCATGCTCCAATTTATCATGGCCTCTACTCAACGGTGAAAGTTCGAGTCAATGGCCACCTGTCGGATGCCTTCTCCATATCCAACGGAACCCGCCAAGGTTGTCCCCTATGCCCCTTAATATTTATTCTTACCCTGGAACCTTTACTCCAACGCTTACGAGCTAACCCTGCACATCAAAGAAGTGACAATCTCAGATGACACGTATAAACTCTCTGCCTTCGCAGACGACATCCTTTTATTCCTCACAGAACCACACATCACTCTTCACAACTTACTAGCAGACTTCACCACGTTCAACGCCCTCTCAAACCTCCAAATACATTTTTCAAAATCCAAAGCCCTGAACATTTCCTTGCACCATGATACCCTCTCACTCTGCCAAGCTAACTATCCATTCAGGTGGAACCGAGACGCTATTACTTACCTTGGGATCAATCTCCCCTCCCACTTGTCTAACCTATACACCAAAAACTATATCCCCATTCTTCAACGCATTCAGAAAGATCTGAAAGCATGGTCTACTGGCATCTTTTCTTGGTTTGGCAGGGCTGCTATACTCAAAATTAACATTCTCCCGAGGATACTATATGTCCTACAGACAATCTCCATAAAATTGCCCCAAGCTATCTTCATCTCATACCGCAAAGCCTGCAGTGATCTACCCAAACTAAAAGGAGGGATCAGTCTCCCTGACATTGCCAAGTACCACTGGGCTTGCCAATTAACAAGAATTATAGACTGGAATGTCCACACTGACTCTAAGGCTGAAAAGCGAATTCACCCCGATCCCAATCCGCCAACTACCCTGGATCACCCCGAACAATACTCCTCCATCTTGTAAACTACACCCATTGATTGCTAGCACTTTGCAAGTATTTCAGAGAGCATGCCGAACCCATCGCATCTCTACTGTACAAGGTCCCCTAAGGCCGCGTACACACGAGCGGACTTTCCCGCGGGATTGTCCGCCGGACTAGAGTCCGCCGGACAATCCGCCCGTGTGTGGGCTCCGGCGGACTTTTCTTTTTTTCCTCCCAAAAGTCCGGCGGACTAAGTTTTAAGTTCAGACTTAAAATTGTCCGCTGGACTCGGCAGTCCGGCAGACAATCCCGCCGTCTGTGTGCTAGTCGGCGGGACTTTTGAAATGAACGGACTTGCCTCGCACACGGAGGAAAGGCCATTCATTTAGAACGTGACTCCAGGTAGACGGAACTAGCGAAGGCAGTGAATGCCGCTGCGCTAGCCCCGTCACCTGGTATGGATTTAAAGGGGAATCCCTATGCCGAAAAAATGGCGTGGGGTCCCCCCAAATCCATATCAGACCCTTATGCGAGCACGCAGCCCGGCCGGTCAGGAAAGGGGATGGGGACGAGCGAGCGCCCCCCTCCTGAGCCGTACCAGGCCGCGTGCCCTCAACATGGGGGGTGCCCTGGGGAATGTTGATGAGGACAAGGGCCTCTTCCCGACAACCCCGCACAAATATTTTCACTCATATTCATAAGGGGTCTACTAACGTCACAGCGAAAATGGCTTCAAAATATTCTCTAAATGGTATAGAACCCCTACCAGACTTCACAAAATGTCCCCTGCCATATCTCCTAATTGTTGGAGATGTTCTACTGAGGAAGGCTCTATGTTACACATATGGTGGTCCTGCCCATCACTCCAACCTTTCTGGAAAGAAGTCCACCGTCTTACCTCTAAAATCACCACATATCACATAGACTTCACGCCCGCCCAAATGCTCCTTCATCATTCCTCCATTCCTTTCAGGCATTACCACCGTTCCCTAGCTCTACATTTAATAAACGCAGCAAAATTATGCATCCATGCTCTCTGGAAATCGTCTACTCCCCCTACAACCACAGATTGGCTAAGACGTATTTCCAAAATTGCAGAGATGAAGGAATTAATCCACCAATCCAAAGACTCACCCACTAAATTTCGAAATGTGTGGTCTTGCTGGCAACACTTCCAAACAACTGGCGAATATAAACAATTGGTATCTCCAGATTAACCCTGACCCCTAGACACCCAAAAAACAAATTAAGAATCCATACCCAATCCACTGCACTCAGTCTGACCCCCTCCTTCCACTTGCTGTACACTACTTACCCCCTTGTTTCGACTAGGTATGCTAGGCACTCCTACTGAGAAATACATTTACTCCCCCCCCCCCCCCCCACTCACAATACCAACCCTCTTCCCCCCATCTCCCAGCCTGCTCCTGAACCCGTGCCTCCAAGCTACACTACACTTGGAGATGCTAGTGGTCCGAGACCGCATCCCTGTAAATGACCCACCGTCCTGTTACTAGTGAGGTATCGGGTTAGTTACCTTTCTCACATATTTGTACGGTAGTATACGAATCTACAGAGAAATGTGTGCTGTTATCTTTCTAGGTCACACGACTTTGGGGCCGTTACACCTTCTTTGCTGTGGTCCACTGGTTATGAGTTTGAATTGTTGACTGAATGTACAATGTTCCCAACACATGTTAGGAACTCAGGGAACATACTTGCTACTTGATAATTGCATTACCTCAACTGGTTTATGTTTCCATGTATTCAAAAATGCACTGTACTGTTCTAATGTATAATACTACATGTTGTGCTTACTGTTTACAATAAACTTTTTCTTGGAAAAAAAAAAAAAGAAAATATAAAGTAATTTAGAGCCAATGGCTAAAGTTAACAGAGTGTGGGTTTATCTGCTGTTATGTATGTTCCCTGATTTCATTTCTACTTAGTGGCACTTTCCATAGTCTACAAATGAGATTAGAAAAGGCAGGGTGTATGGTGGGCTGGATTTCATGGAATAATGTCAATCCCGATAAGCACTATACCTCCTTGTATACCCACTGCAGATTAGTTGAGTGCATCACTAAGAAAAAAAGTGTCATAGAGTGCAAATAATGCCAGCTAGACCCTACACGCCTGTTGGTTTTAAGCTTACTTCAGCCCACGGAGGACTGACTTGGGCTGGGGGGGACAGGGGGACATTTTCATTTGCAGCCATCTTGTTTGGCTTCTTCTTTTACAATGGACCCCTTACAGTCCCCATTTTTAACATATATATATATATATATATATATATATATATATATATATATATGTGAAAAAGTGTGTTACAATGAACCATGTTCTCACAGTCAGCTCCCAGCTTTCATCGTGGCCCCAATCATAGTGGTACCATGAAATGTTAGGTGTGACGCACTTTCTTTAGCTCACATGGAAGCCAGACCTGGAGGAAATAAATTAACAGAGGAGCTACATGACCGAGGGAAGAATATTCCCAGAAAAGAGTGAAATGTAAATAGAAGGTGCATACAAATAGAGCATTAATTGGAGTTCCATGGTCACATGGGTAGGAACTTTTGATTGCTGGGATGTCATTGCAAAAAAATTAAGTTGTCCCATCCTCATTTTTCCTGTACTCCCTCATTTATTTTACTAAAAGGACTAGGGATGCTCTTCGGAACCCATGTGGCTGAGCCCATCAGGAAGCTGTCATCTGTAATAGGCCAATCATCTGTATTCCTCGCCCCTCGTTTGCACATATACAAAGGGTGCACAGACCTCCTCCAGGGCAAAGATTTCTTTTTAAGATTTATGCCCTGTACTCAGATTTTTTCAGACGGATTTTGTCCGAAACTAGTGTTGCATACACACGGTCGGGCAAAGTTGTCGGAAAATCCGATCGTTCGGAACGTGGTGACGTTCGTTGCGTACAATGGAACTATGTAGAGGATAGTAGCCAATAGCTTTGGTCTCGTAATTTGATCTGAGCATGCGTGGCACTTTGTCCATCGGAAAAAGTCAGATAGAGCCCACACACGATCGGATTTTTCGACAACATAATCCGATCTGACCTTTTCCGTCGGAATTTACGACCGTGTGTACAGGGCAATAGTTTAATGCTGTCACTGGTATTTATCGAATTGTTAATTTTAGTAAAAAAAAAGGGCTGCTGTGGTTAGTTAAAATCTGTTAAACAGACCAAGTGTTTAGGCCTGGTTCACACCTATGCATTATTTTTGTGTGTTTTCAGTTTTGCAGAAACACACTACAGTCCATTTAACATGGTTTGTTATTGATGTAGTTTAAGCTGTAGCTTATGCATATATTTGCAAATGTGTGCAAACTAAACCCCTTGCTGATAATCAGGTTCAATTAGGTTTGTTGCATGTTGGCTGGTAAGTAAGTTGGGAAATCAACATTTTATTGACTTTTATGATGTTTATGATGTTCTATACCAGCCTAGGGGCAGATGAATTCATTAGCCATAATCCTAGCTAGCACCAGCAGTCAGAGAGCTTGCAGGTCTTTGTGAGTCCCTCTGCAATGTGGTGAGGAAATAAAGAGCTTCAGTCACTTTAAGTACATTTTCTGATTGCTCACTGGACGTTAAAGCGGAGTTCCAGACGTTTTTGTGTTTATTAAAAGTCAGCAGCTACAAAAAGTGTAGCTGCTGACTTTTAATAAACACGCACTCACCTATCCCACGATCAAGCGGTGTGGCCGCCTGAACTCTCGGTTCTCTCCCTCTCCTCTTCCAGGCAACGGCATTACAAGTGTGGGAAGCCGGCTGTGACAGCTTGTGGCTTCACAGCCGGGTGTGCACTACATCCCTAATAGTCGGGCAATCTCCTGGGACCTGAGACGTGTCCCAGAAGATTGCATGGAGGGGGAGAGGAGAACTTCCACTCGGATTGCCGCCGCGGTCCGAGTGGACGTGGTAGCGGGTACCTGTCAAAACTAGGTACCCGCCCCCCCCCCCCCCCAAAAAAATTACATGCCAAATGTGGCATAGGATGGGGGGGGGATGCTTAAAGCGTGACTTCTCCTTTTGGGTGGAGTTCCACTTTAAGTAGAAAGGGGAGTTTGGTCCCCATACCCCAAAATAACATGTGGTGGATCCAGGCAGATGTGGCTGAGATGAGCTCTCCATCTCTCACCCTTTTACTCTAGCCCTGAGCACAACAAGGTCAAGAGCAATAGTAAAGCAAACAAGTACAAAAATATATACTTGCCTAAAGCAAGTAGGATATAATGGGTAACTGTACCGTGTACATATCATTGTATTTTACTTTTCCTTATTTCATAAGCTCTGTTTGTTATTTATAGATCTAATTGTTGGAGCATTTGAAGCTGACGCAGTCTATGTGTACAGGTATGAGGACATAAATAGAACAGTAATGCATGACTAATGTGTATTCATAGTTTACTTATACCTAAAATAGAAGTATTTTCCCCTATTAAAGTGGAAGTAAAGTCAGATTTTCCACTTTCACCTACAGGTAAGCCTGTAATGAGGCTTACCTGTAGGTACAAAAAATATCTCCTAAACCTTTACGGTTTAGGAGATATTCCCCGTGCAATACGCCGCTGACTGCAGCGGCGCATGCGCACGGGGGATTCTCGTCTGAAAGGCCGGCAGAATACGAACCCTGCCGGGACGAAGTCTCCCGTGCGCATGCGCGGGAGTGACGACATCGCGGCTCCAGCCACTCACAGCGCTGGAGTCGCGATACCCGGAAGACACGCCGAGGCAACATGTCAGCGACCTCGGCGTGGACCAGGTGAGTTACCGACGCCTCGTTCTAAGGTAAGTATTTCATAATGAGCTAGTATGCGGTGCATACTAGCTCATTATGCCTTTTCCCTTACAGGTGTAAAAAAAAAAAAAAAAAAAATGTCAGCGGGTTTACTCCCGCTTTAACTAAAATACACTATCCTTTAAAACTTTGTCCCGTGTTTCACTGTGGACGGCAGTACGACCTATGTTTTGCTTGAATATGTACTAATTGGCATTGCTAGGTTTCCAAAAGAGCTGAGACTCTTGGAGATACTTTTGTGCTGGTAGCATACCATGATAAAAAGTGGATGACATTGTTTCTTGTCAACCATTTTATCTATTCTTTTACTCTTCTCCTTCCTGCTTTTCCTGTCTTTGTCCTCTTACTTTCTGCAATTTGACACCATTATCTATCTGTCCCTTTGCTGAAAGTGTCCCCAAGCAAGAGAAGCAGGTCAGTCAAAGGGACCCTGGAAAGTACACTTCCTTGTACTGTCACCACTTTCACCGAAACTCATACTCCATATTCCTACCCTTACTGTAAAAGTAACCTAATGGTTAGAAATGCTTTTCACTGATATTAAAAGGTCACATTTGGGTCTATTTTACTAAATAAATTAATTGGTCTTGAACAATCCTAACTGTGGTGGCAGTAAACACCCAGAGACCAGTTGCAGTAACAGAATTGAAGTTAAAGTTCCGTAAAGCACAACTACCTGGTGGGAAGACAACCCAACCTGGCGCACTCACAGAATGATGCAATGAAGAGTATAAAGCCCCATACACACGGTCGGATTTTCCGATGGATTCTGTCCTATCGGACAATGTTGTCGGAAATTCCGACCGTGTGTAGGCACCATTGGACATTTTCCATCGGATTGTCCGACGGACAAAGTTCTATCTCCTGCTCTATAAATTTTCCGACAACAAAGTCCGATCACACCAATTCCGATCGTGTGTAGCGAATTCCGACGGACAAAGTGCCACGCATGCTCAGATCACATTACAAGACCAAAGCTATTGGCTACTAGCCTCTACGTAGTCCCGTCGTAGGCAACAAATGTCACCACGTTCAGAATGATCGGATTTTCCGACAACTTTGTCCGACCGTGTGTATGCAACACCAGTGTCGGACAAAATCCGTCGGACCAAATCCGATGGATTTGGTGGTCGGATTTTCCGACCGTGTGTATGGGGCTTAACAGCAAATCTAGGCTGCACCAACAATGTCTGTCTTGGGGGGCTGAATGTGGCCTGGCCGTATCCAACTGGGGAGGGTTCCAGGAAGGATAGCATGTTCCTGCTCTTTCCCTACTCATCTGGAACCTCTCTCTACCACTAATCACTGTCCCTGACAGACAGGTGACCTGTCTCTACATTACCCACACATGAAATGCATGCCAAGCCTGGGAGCCAGGGTCTTAAATAGAAACTGCCTGACCCAAGATGGCCACCAGTCACATGGCGTGCCAGCATCCAATTGGACAGTTCCCCAGTAACCCAGGAAACCATAGAGGAACCATGTTCCTCTTGACTTCTTCTCAATGTCTCAGCTTCTATCCCTTCCCACTTTACTAGAATGCAACTTTGGTTTTGTCTGCTTCCCCATTTGTTAGTGTTCCCACCAACAGCTTATTGTATATACAATATTTCATCTAATTGCTGCTAATCAATGGCCATTGATCTAAAACAGTAAAAGAAATATACATTTTTACATGTCCTTTTTTGTATCCTTGTTTCAGAGCCCAGCCGGTACTCCTTCTCCAAACCTCTATGAGATTTTTACCGGACTCCCTGAACCCAGATCTGACGCTCTGTGAGCTGCCTCCTTTGGGTTATGTCACCTGGTGAGTATGTGGCTATTAAATAAAGACCTAAAAAAGTTACATTATAGGACAGGAAAATAAAAACGTAACCTTCTCACCCAGGTATCTACTAACCTTTTTCCTATGGTGGCGGCCTCTTGTTTGGCGCTGTCTGTGCCCTCAATGGGGTTGAACTTGAAAGACCATTTGTTTAATTTGTATGTGCGCGGCCCAACAAAGTCAATTGGGAAAAAGCTAATTAATTCAGTTTAATAACATAACGAATTTGGATTTATTTGTTTTATTGGGATGAGAGCGGCACAGTAGTCTTTGATAATCAGCCGAATATTTTTTCATTAACATTTTTCATTATTATAAAAAATGCACTACATATGAAATGGAAACATATTGCAATAAATACAGTAATGTATAAAAGTGAAATAGGATGATTCCTACATATTGTGTTTGGGTTGGATGGAGGTGGATCCATCAGAATCTCTGAATCATAACATAACAAATATATCCAAAATTCATTTTGTTCCATTCGTTACTTTCGGATGCACGTGACACCAGTCAATATCGTCCAATCAGCTCCTTCCATTTCTCTTTGTGAGTTGGACTAGCAAGGATCATATAACCAATCTTGTGAAATGGTAAAAGAATAACAGAGCTTCTGAAAAGATGAATTGATTTGTGACAATGAATATAAGAAACCAATCCGAATATACAAATTCCGAAAAACAAATCATTCTAACATAACGATTATGATGAAACAAAATTTAATTACTTAACAAATTAAACCGAACTGAAACTAAACAAATTTTTCTATCATGCACATTTGTAACTCTATATAATTGTAGTTCAAGGTCACCAAAAAGAGCCACCGGACTTCCTGAAAGACATAACACATTGCCAGTAGATTTAATTCTCCAGCTTTGGATAGACTGGTCTTTTAACTAATTTTTGCTTTTTCTGTTCTCTCTAGTTTCACCGTGAGCATTTGCATCCAGGCCTTGGGGAAAAGTCTTCCTGAGACGCTGCGTAAGAACAACTCAATTGTATGCCTGTTGGGTAGAATCGCCCGCTTTGGATTTAAGTTCCCAGCTCCTCCCACATTCTGGGCGGATCTCTATCACTATTTCTTTTACATTATGGGTGAAGGGGCAGGAAATGTAATGCCGCGTACACACGATCGGAAATTCCGCCAGCAAAACTCCAATGAGAGCTTTTTGTCGGAAAATTTGACCGTGTGTATGCACCATTGGTCTTTTGCTGGCGGAATTCCAGCCAGCAAAAGATTGAGAGCAGGTTCTCTATTTTTCGGTCGGGAAAAGTTCCTATCCGAAAATGCGATCGTCTGTACAAATTCTGACGTGCAAAATTCCTATGCATGCTCGGAAAAAATTTGACGCATGCTCGGAAGCATTGAACTTAATTTTCTCGGCTCGTCGTAGTGTTGTACGTCGCTGCGTTCTTGGCCGTCGAAAGTTCAGAGAACTTTTGTGTGACCGTGTGTATGCAAGGCAAGCTTGAGCGGAATTCCGTCGGAAAAACCATCCAAGTTTTTTCCGACGGAAAATCCGCTCGTGTGTATGGGGCATACGAGTCTGAAAGGGTCTGGAAGCATTTTGCAATTCTTCAGAGACATATTAATCAATGGGTGACTCACCCCATCAACATTTACTTGGAATTAAAATGTTAGTTTTGGATGGGCTAAAGCCACTTTCTGTGTTGCTCTTATTTTTTTCTTTTTAGCTTTTTCCATGGAAATCCAGCTGGACAGTCAGAAAAGCAGATTTCTGCGCAGATCCTTCTTTCCGTCACTCCAACCAAATAGTACAATCACTATGGATGTTCAAAGCAACTCACAACTGATCTGCACTGACACCAAAGCGTTTCTAAAGGTGTGTGTGCCCCGCCACTATTGCAGATTCTGCTTCATCTCCGTCAGACTGAATCTATTTTGTTATTTCCCATAGGATGACACTGAGTTTAAAGACAAGCTGAGCCCCATAGCTGTAACAGTGAACTTTAGCTTGGAGACTGAACAATCATCAAGTGTTTTACCACCTCTGATACAAGGGAACACCTTCCTTCAACAACAGGTGAGATCTGATCAGGAGAGTGGAACCTGTCCTGTTAACCACTTCCGGACCGCCGCACGCCGATATACGTCCTAACTTTGAAGAGGGATATCTTTGTTATGGCAGCAGCTAGCTGCTATAACCCCAGTATCCTCTTTTTAGTGGGCGGTCCGGATTCCGATAATAGTGGTCTCTGCGGCAGATTCAGTGTTGCACTAAAATCCTAAGCAGTGTTGTCAGCACTGCCCAGTTTTCCCCTGTTGAATTACAGAACCTCTTCCCTTATGTTGAGGTGAGTAGAGTGGATGGTGTTCTGTAATCTAACAAGGCAGAACTGGATAGTGCTTTCCAGCACCATGTCTCTTCCAAACACCATAGCGGTTGTGTGCATGAATATAGTAGCACATAATGCCATAACATCCCTAGTATTTTGTATGACAACGTCTCCTTTCTCCTTCTTCTGTGAGTTTAGATTCATATTTCGTTGGGTTGTGGAGAGGACAATATCTGTGTTCCTGACCTACAACTGAGTGCCAGCTGGTGAGTCTACCTCCATTACCCCATTAATTCTTTGAGAAGGCATCTTTATCTTGAGCTAGCTAACAGTCTGTTTCCTTCGTAGTGAAGAACCGCTCATCATTGGTATTGATAATTATGTACAAGTTCAATTTAGTGCTATGAATT
Organism: Lithobates sylvaticus; assembly: GCA_028564925.1. NCBI lineage: Eukaryota > Metazoa > Chordata > Amphibia > Anura > Ranidae > Lithobates > Lithobates sylvaticus. The sequence continues at coordinate 38,243,339 of CM053037.1, read as the reverse complement.
TTGGAGAACGGGCCTATGAAGCAGAGCTGCATGCCTGGCTCCCCTCTGGGGCTCATTACATGCACATCTTGGGAGAAAGTAAGGTATGTAGAAGTAGAGAAACTGCATCCACAGCAGGCCTTCAGCCACTCTTTAACCTATGTCAAGGTGAGGCCCAATGCTGGTTTCTTCCCTTACCATTACAGTTCTTCATTTTGTTACTGTGCTGTGGAGGAAGAGTTTATAATACTGGATGTACTGGCACACTTCCTATCATACTAAAGATTGTACAGAGCTTGGTGTGTTGTGAGGACACCATGAAGATCACTTACTGTCTTTGCTAATATGGTCTTCTCTACCAGGAGAAGATTCTGTGTAGTCCAAGAAAAGAAAACGACAGTGAGCATGTGGTGTGTGAGCTTGGGAATCCCATGAAAAATGGAACACAGGTGAGTCTTTAGGTCAACAACCCCAATTGTGCTTTGGCTCAGCTAGATTGAATCTTCCACCAACTTCTTATATCTCTCAGAGATGCCGATGGCTAAGCTTCCTTACAAGCCACCATTGGCTAATACAGTGTTTCTCAACTCCAGTCCTCAAGGCGCCCAAACAGGTCATGTTTTCAGGATTTCCATTATTTTGCACAGGTGATTTGATCAGTTTCACTGCCTTAGTAATTACCACAGCCATTTCATCTGAGGGAAATTCTGAAAACATGACCTGTTGGGGCGCCTTGAGGACTGGAGTTGAGAAACACTGGGCTATTACATACAAAGTTGACGCTGGAGAGAAGAACATTGCTGTAATTAAACACCAATCCTGAAGTGAAAGCCCAGCCTAAACTTTTTTTTATTGTTTTGTTTTGGCTACAACATGGAAGGATTAGAACCCCTGTCAGATTTTTACTGCTAAACACAAGTAAACTTGAGGCACTGGATAGAGATTTTCAATGGATCAATCGAAATATCACTGGACACACTAGCTCCAGTTTGGCAGGGCTCTACAAAATGAGGACACCCCTTAAAAATGGCAGTTGAGGCTCTACCTATATACAGCCCAATGAGCGCACCAAACAGTCCAAATGTCCAAAGTTTTTAATGATAAATAGCAGAAGAAATCAAATTAATTTAGATGGCATTGGGAATTTTGACTGGCATACCAGGCAAATCTGTACTGTGTTTTTTTGCTTGAAACTGTTTCAGAAGGCAGGTTAACCGCTTGCCAACTGCAATACGTATATATATATGTTGCAGCTTTCAAGTGGTTTACCGGGAATTATTGCTGAAGCTATCAGCCATGTCCCCGGTATTTTTCTTTTTCGGCTGGGGTTTCTCTCTCTTATGAAAGCAGTCTGAGCGGATAATTAGCCATTGGATCGGTTTCAGAAGCAGCGGGAAGGGTTGCCCCCACCCCTCCTGACGCTCGCCGGTGTTTCTCAGGCTTACCGTTCTTACAGGCGAGCCTGGGAAGCGATCCGACAGTTCACGTGGCTGGTCACAGTGGTGAACAGAGACCAGATTGTCTCTGATCACCTCTATGATCTAGGAGCACCAGAGCGAAGTCATGACATCACTTCCGTTCTAGGGTGGAAATAAACAATTTTCTTTTTTTTTTTTAAAGCAAAAGATATTTTTTTTTTCTTTTTTCAATCTTTTGCTTTCAAAGGTAGAGGAAAGATTTAGAATCTTATAGACCACAGTTCTCTCCATAAAGAAAACTTGTCATCCCTTATTTCTATTACAAAGGATGTTTAAATTCCTTGTAATAGGAATAAAAGTGATAAAAAAAATTAAAGGGGCTTGTAAAAATAAAAAATAAGAAATAATAATTAAATCGCCCCCATCCCTTCAAGCTCACACGTAGAATCGAACACATACGTAAGTCATATAGTGTGTTTTTTTGCATTAAAATTCATTAAAGTGTATTTTTTCCCAAAAAATTGCATTTGAAAAACTGCTGAGCAAATACTGTGTGACAAAAAATTGCAACGATCGCCATTTTATTCTCTAGGGTCTCTGCTAAAAAAAAAAAAAAATACATATATAAAGGTTTGGGGGTTCTAAGTAATTTTATAGCAAAAAATATAGATTTTTACAAAACAAAAAGTGCCAGAAAAGTCCTGGAGCTGAAGTGGTTACTCCACTGAATGAATGAACGAATGAGTGACTTGCATAGCGCTACCTATGCGAACTGAATCGCCTCAGGGCGCTTTTTGCTGCTGGTGTCCATCTGCGGTATGGCGCGGTCCTTTACCCCATGGAGTCCCGACGCGCTTACAAACACATACAACATACACACAAGTGCAGCAAAGAAGCACAGCCCTGATGAAGAGGGAGTCTGGCTCCCTGAAACGTGTCGTCTTTTTTCTGCTATGAACCAAATTTATCATTGAAAACTCTGGACATTTGTTTTGAACTCTCATTGGACTGTGTATACATGGATTTTTACTGCTCTCTGGAACTCCTTTAGAGAGACTTCCTTTCAAGTCCTTGGGCAGCAGTTTCACCAAACAGGAAGTGAGGGACAATATCCAACAGAGAAACAGACAGCAATAAAAAGCAACCCCCTGCTCGACTAAATAAAGCTCACTTATTTCTGCTTGTGTTGCGGTTGGAGATTTTTCCTTTTTTCTTGTCTGGTGAAATTGTTGTCACCATGACAGTAAATGAGGGAAAATCTAACATAGCCCCAAATATTAGTAAAAACCCAACATGGGTTCTTATTCCTTCCCACTCAACCCAAAGCTAGAAAGGTTTGGCTTTTTATCGATATGCATTGTAGTACTTTATTCACATCAGTGAGAGCAGAGGTGACGTGACTCGGCTCTTTCATACATACATAAGATGCCATTATGTCAATTTAGGGATAAAGTTTGGAGAAGGAAATACATTTTATCTGCTGACTCCCATCGCTGCATATTGATGTGTCACTTTCATCTAGATCCATGCAGGGCTACAGCTGAGCATCAGTTACCTGGAGGACAGCGGGGGCAACTTCTCCTTCCCCATGCAGATCCAAAGGTGAGAGCAGATCTATTCTAAGCCTCTTTGTAGTGCCAGAATCGTTCATTTAAGCACTTCAGCCCTGCAAGGATTTACCCCCTTCATGACCAGGCCATTTTTTGCGATACGGCACCGCGCCGCTTTAACTGACAATTGTGCGGTCATGCGACGCTCTTACCCAAACAAAATATATGTCCTTTTTTTCCCCAAAATACAGCTTTCTTTTGGTGGTATTAGATCACCTCTGCGGTTTTTATTTTTTGCGCTATAAATAAAAAAAAAGCACAATTTTGAAAAAAAATCTTACTTTCTGCTATAAAACACTCCACAGAAAAAAAAAATGTTAAAAAAAAATAATTTATTAATTTCTTGTTAAAAAAAAAAAAAAAAAAAAATGTATTCATCAATTTAGGCCAATATGTATTCTGCTACATATTTTTGGTAATTAAAAACCCACAATAAGTGTATATTGATGGTTTGCGCAAAAGTTATCACGTCTACAAAATAGGGGATAGATTTATGGTATTTTTATTACTATTATTTTTTTTTTTTTTACTAGTAAAGGTGGCGACCAGTGATTTTTAGCGGGACTGCGACATGCGGTGGACAGATCGGACCCTTAACGGACATTTTTGACACTTTTTTGGGGAACCAATGACATTACTACAGTAATCAGTGCTAAAAATATGCATGACATTGTACTAATGACACTAAAAGGGAAGGGGTTAACATCAGGGGCGATCAAGGGGTTAACTGTGTTCCCTTACTGTGTGTTCTAACTGTATGGGGGAAGGGCTCACTGGGACAACACACAGTGCATAGCAGAAAGACAGGATCTGTGTGATCTCCCCTGTTAGAATGGAAATCTGCCTTGTTTACACAGGCATATCCCCGTTCTGTCACTGCGGGAAACGATCGCAGGGTGGCCGGCGGACATCGTGTCCGCCAGACCTGCTGATTGGCTACCCCACTGGCCAAAAGGAGCGCGGGCGTGGCTCCAGCTGCGCACGCATGCCCACAAAAGCGAGTGCACAAGCCGACGTACACCTACGGTGATTAGTGCAGCCGAGCCACCTTGCCGCGGTATAAATGCAGCGGGTGGTCGACAAGTGGTTAAAGTAGAGTTGAACGCAGAACTTTTATTTTTATTTTGGATAGAGTAAGGGATGATTATAACCCCTATCAGGTCTTTGCCATTTGTGTCCCAGAGAGATTTCCCTTCACTTCCTGCCCCACCGTCACAACAGGAAGTGAGAGGAAGTCACTGGTTATAACCAAAGTCACCATAACTAGTGTCCCTATTGGAAGGGTTTGCCATTGTTCCTGTAACCACTCGAAATTTGGGATTTCCTTTCATTCACCAGGACAAATAGGGTTAATCTCCCTAACAGGGACACATACAACAATGCCTCTTCATTCTGTCTAAAACTAAAAATAAATTTTGCCTAATGGGTCTACTTATACAAAAATTTTCTTCATAAATAATCCCCGTAATGTGCTCATTATGTGTATTTCCTCTGATTGTCAGCTATCTAATGGCCATGCTACGGTATCTTCCTGAATTACCGCAATCAGAAAATAACCGCATTATGGCCACTAGGTGATGCTGATGATCATAGGAAATATACATATTAGATACATTTTGGTGATTGATTGCAACACATTCACACAACAAAATTTTATATACATACAGGTGCATCTCATAAAATTAGAATATCATCAAAAAGTTAATTTATTTTAGTAATTCAATTCAAAAAGTGAAACTCATATATTTTATTTAGATGTGCTACACACAGAGTGATATATTTCAAGCATTTCTTTATTTAAATTTTGTTGATTATGGCTTACAGCTAGTGAAAACCCAAACTTCAGTATCTCAGAAAATTTGAATATTACATAAGACCAATAAGAAACAGGATTTTCAATACAGAAATGTTGGTTTACTGAACAGTATGTCCATGTACAGTATAGTAAGCACTCAATACTTGGTCGGGGCTCCTTTTGCATGAATTGCTGCATCAATGCGGCGTGGCATGGAGGCGATCAGCCTGTGGCACTGCTGAGTTGTTATGGAAGTCCAGGTTGCTTTGATAGCGGCTTTCAGCTCATCTGCATTGTTGGGTCTGGTGTTTCTCATTTTCCTCTTGACAATACCCCACAGATTCTCTATGGAGTTTAGGTCAGGCGAGTTTGCTGGCCAATCAAGCACAGTGATACCATGAACATTAAACCAGGTTTTGGTACTTTTAGCAGTGTGGGCAGGTGCTAGGTCCTCCTGGAATATGAAATCAGAATCTCCATAAAGCTGGTCAGCAGAGGGAAGCATGAAGTGCACTAGAATATCCTGGTAGAGGGCTGCATTGACTTTGGACTTGATAAAACATAGTGGACCAACACCAGCAGATGACACGGCTCTCCAAATCATCGCTGAATGTGGAAACTTTACACTGGACCTCACACAACTTGGATTCTGTGCCTCTCCACTCTTCCTCCAGACTCTGGGACCTTGATTTCTAAATGAAATGCAACATTTTCCACAGTCAGTGATGATTTGGGGAGCCGTGTCATCTGCTGGTGTTGGTCCACTGTATGCTAGTCCGCCGGACTTATGAAATGAACGGACTTGCCCTCACACGGAGTAAAGTCCGTTCATTTTGAACGTAACTTCAGGTAGACGGGACTAGCAAAGGAAGCCAATGTCGCCGTCACGATCGGCAAGATTGACACCTTGCTAGCCCCGTCACCTGGTATGGATTTAAAGGGGAACCCCTACGCCGAAAAAACGCCCCCAAAGTCCATACCAGACCCTTATCCAAGCACACAGCCCGGCCGTTCAGGAAAAGGGGGTGGGGACGAGCGAGTGCCCCCCCTCCTGAGCTGCACCAGGCCGCGTGCCCTTAACATGGGGGGGCAAGGGCCTCTTCCCGACAACCTGGCCGTTGGTTGTCGGGGTCTGAGGGCGGGGGTCTTATCAGAATCCGAGAGCCCCCTTTAATAAGGGGGCCCCCAGATCCCAGCCCCCACCCTATGTGAATGAGTATGGGGTACATTCACCTGAGGGAAAAAGTGTTAATAAAAAAATCACAACACAGGTTTTTAAAGTAGTTTATTAGACAGCTCCGGGGGTCTTCTTCCGACTTCGGGGGTCTTCTCGCCTGGCACCTCTGCTATCTTCTGCTCTTTTACCACTTTTTTACTAGCGGAGGAGCCCGGCTTTCTCCTTCGTCGCCACCGTCCGGCGGTCTTCTTCTGACTTCGGGGGTCTTGTCCCGCTCTTCGTTTCTTCTGCCGGGCCTCCACTATCTTCTTGCAGCTCTTTTACTAGCGTTGGCCCGGGCTTCTGGTTCGTTGCTGTCACTGTGGCCGCCTTCTTCTTCTTCTTCTTGTTTTCTTCTTCCTTCCGATGTTGACACAACTCTCTCTCCAGTCGCAATGGCAGTGACGCGTTGCACGGCGACTTATATAGGGATAAGGGGCGGGGTCACCGGGTGATGTCACGTGGTGACACTGCCCCGTATGACGTCACCGTCCCGGGGGATGCAGGGACTGTGACATCACAAGGGGCGGGGTCACCAGGTGGCATCACCGGGTGACCCCGCCCCTTATGCCTATATAAGTGGCTGTGCAACGCATCCCTGCCATTACGGCCGGAGACAGCATTGTTTCAACATCGGAAAGGAAGAAGAAAAGAAGTAGAAGGCTGCCACAGCGACAGAGACGAACCAGAAGACAACGCTAGTAAAAGTGCTGCAAGAAGATAGCGGAGGCCCGGCAGAAGAAACGAAGAGCAGGACAAGACCCCCGAAGTCGGAAGAAGACCCTCGGACGGCGGTGACAAAGGAGAAAGCCGGGCTCCTCCGCTAGTAAAAGAGTGGTAAAAGAGCAGAAGATAGCGGAGGTGCCCGGCGAGAGGACCTCCAAAGTCAGAAGAAGACCCCCGGAGCTGTCTAATAAAACCTGTGTTGTGTTTTTTTTTATTAACACTTTTTCCCTCAGGTGAATGGGTAGGGGTACCATGTACCCCATAGTCATTCACATAGGGTGGGGGGCCGGGATCTTGGGGCCCCCTTATTAAAGGGGGCTCCCGGATTCTGATAAGCCCCCCGCCCGCAGACCCCAACAACCAACAACAGCCAGGGTTGTCGGGAAGAGGCCCTTGTCCTCATCAACATGGGGACAAGGTGATTGGGGGTGGGGGGGCCGCAGCACCCCCCGATGTTGAGGGCACACGGCCTGGTACGGCTCGGGGGGCGCTCGCTCATCCCCACCCCCTTTTTGGCGTAGGGGTTCCCCTTTAAATCCATACAAGGTGACGGGGCTAGCAATGTGTCAATCTCGCCGATCGAGGCGGCGACATTGGCTTCCTTCGCTAGTCCCGTCTCCTAATAATGTTATTTTTTGGTAAAGCGGCAAAATCACGTGTTATTTTTCTTCTTTTGTTTAAGCCATAGCAGTCATAATTCCAGCAGTCCAATGGTCTGGATAAATTTGAATGTGTCCGTACAAGTGTCAGCGGAGCTCCATGGGTGAGTATATTGGACCTTTGTCTTGTTATATACTCTGCCCCACTTAACAGATTAATCAGAGAAGGGTCTGTCTATTCTTAAGCTGGCCCATGCAGTTGGAGGTTCACTCCCTTTTTTTAAAGTCATGCTTTTTTTAAAGTCATGTTTACTATAGGAATGAGTCAATAACATAGACATGGGCATGAATAACAATGGGGCATATTTATGGGGAAAAAAGGAAAATTGAAGGTTTCCAGATGTACAGGCTTAATTGATAACACAGGGCAAACAGCAATGGTGGACATTAATTCTTGGCAGCCAATCAGATCTCATATATTAGAGGCATAAATGGACAGACAATAACTGACTTTTTATTGGCTGCCATTTTAATTTTTTTACACTACTACTTTGTGCTATGGCCTTGCATGAGGCTGATGTAGGAAACATGGAAGTTGACATTGCTGGCTTCTTGTGAAAACTCTAATTGCGTGGTTGTCATTCTATTCCCCTATCTTCATTACTTTGAGATTATTGTCCCTCAGATAAGAACTTCTGACTTGCATTTGGCCTTCTCCAGCTGCATGTTTTTTTTGTTTTTTTTTGTATGTCAGTGATTCAGAGTAGTATTGAAATCAGTCAGTAAAACAACATTTTCAGAAGGTGATCACTGATCATGGCCCAAGATGTTACTGCTCTTCTTGCCATCCTCTAGGAGTGCCCAACCAGCTGAGGTCTTTCTTCCATTACCTAAGTGGAAACCACGAGAGGAGTCCCGTAAACCAGAGGACAAGGGGAAGATAGTGACTCATGTCTATGAGGTAATCCTGGTAATTTGCCCCCTATATCACACTTTCCAGAGTATCATTTGATTATATGTAATAAAGACACAAAAAAAATATGATAAAATAGATTTAAAGATGCTGAAATAAGGTCCAAATGAAACTATATTATCCAAGACAATGGTAACGTTTTATCTAAAATAGAAACAAGGTTGTATACCATGAACAAATGCTTCCAATATTATTTATAGCAGGATGGTCACATCACCTTTACATGTACTGTACTTCATTTTTGTTAAGAATACTGTATATTTTGACCTTAAATCAAAAGAGTGCATGCATTGGTGTGTGTGGCCTATGCTTTGACTTCTTTCCAACTACCTTACTCTTGAGATTTCTATTATTCTGCCTTGCTCGTTTCTGACTAGGATTGCCTGACTCTGCCGGTATCTCCTGTCCTTTTTGCCGACCCTTTTTGTTCCTTTTACTCTTGCCTGCCACCTGCCTCTAACTCTGCCTGGACTTTGGTTACTCCTGCCTGTCATCTGTGAGCAGGACCCTGATTTGCCACCAGTGATGGTCACGCTGGCCAAGGACATCAGCCACCATCCTCCTGCAACAGGAATAAGATGGGATACTACACATCTGTATTATGGACGAACTCCACCATGGACCACTCCCACCTCGTGAAATCAGTAAATGGCCCACATGATCAGCCATTGTAAATGTTTTACTATGAACATGAATAGAGAGCAAAGTTCTTTCCAGTAAAGATGTACAGCACCTCCTTCTTTCCATGAGACAATTGCAGCACTGTTCATTGCAAGTTCAAATTAAACATGGGGATGCAGACCAGCTCTTCCACTAACCCTCTGCTGTAGGTTCCCTGAACTGGGCTCCCTTTATTCGCTTGCCCAGGCCTGTCCCCGAAGGGCACATTCTGACACTAGTCTGCAACCTAAATGATGGCTCGTTGCAGATTACCAATTCCCATCAACCTTCTGCTCCAAGCCACAATGCCACTGATTACTTAAAGGGAACAAGACAACCCAAACTACTTGACACATCCAGGGGGGAGACCTCCCTTAAAGCGGTACTAACCCTCGCTTACATGTTTGCCCCAACCTCCGTCGGGATTTTGACTACTCTTGCCTACAGCTTGCCTTGACTGCTGCCTGGACACTAACTTCTCTTGCCTGCTGCCTGCTGCCTGCTTTAACCTCAGCCTGAGCCTTGATCAGCTATAATGCCATTGCCTTTTAAAATTGTAGCCAGCCTGTTCATGCGATCCCCTTGGTAGGGCAACTCTGAGGGCTGAGGCCTAGTGACAACAAATTAGCCTCTGGGCCACTAGGGTCACTAGCCTATCTCTCCTTGCTCTGGGGAAGACCAAGGTGCCACTTAGATGCCCCATCACCTGCCAGGAGTGTCACCTTTAAAGTGATTGTAAAGGCTTGTTTAAAAAAAAAATAAAAAAAATAAACATGTCATACTTACCTCCTCTGTGCAGTTGGTTTTGGACAGAGCAGCCAAGATCCTCCTCTTCACGGGTCCCTCTTTGCTGCTCCTGGCCCCTCCCTCCTATCAAGTGCCCTCCATAGCCAGCAGCTTCCTATGGGGGCACTGGAGCCGAGTCACAGCTCTGTGTGTCCATTCATACACGAAGCACTAACCCGGCCCCCTTTCTCCCCTTATTGGCTGGCTGGCTTTGATTGACAGCCACTGGAGCCAATGGCGCCGCTGCTGTGTCTCACTCAATCAGGAGGAGTGTCCCGGATGGCTTAGACATTCATGGACATTGCTGGAGAGAGATGGGGCTCAGGTAAGTAATTAGGGGGTGCTGGAGTGGCTGCTACACACAAAAGGTTTTTGATCTTAACTACTTGCCTACCAGCCACGAACACCTCCTTACTGACCAAGCCATTTTTCAGCTTTCAGCGCTGTCGCATTTTGAATGACAATTGCGCGGTCATGCAACGCTGTACCCAAATAAAATTTTTATCATTTTTTCCCCACAGATAGAGCTTTATTTTGGTGGTATTTGATCACCTCTGCGGTTTTTATTTCTTGCGCTATAAACAAAAGAAGAGGGACAAGTTTGAAAAAACATAATATTTTTTACTATTTATTATAATAAATATCCAATTTTTTTTTTTTTTTAAACAAATTTTTTCCTCAGTTTAGGCCGATACGTATTCTTCGACATATTTTTGGTAAAAAAAAATCGCAATAAGCGTATATTGATTGGTTTGCGCAAGAGTTATAGCGTCTACAAAATAGGGGATAGATTTATAGCATTTTTATTATTATTTTTTTTTTTACTAGTAATGGCGGCGATTTGTGATTTTTATCGTGACTGCGACATTGCGGCGGACACTTCGGACACTTTTGACTCATTTTTGGGACCATTCACATTTATACAGCGATCCGTGCTATAAAAATGCATTGATTACTGTATAAATGTGACTGGCATGGAAGGGGTTAACGCTAGGGGGCGCTGCAGGGGTTAATGTGTACCCTATCTTGGTGATTCTTACTGTGGGGGGAGGGGACTGACTGGGGGAGGAGACCGATCGGTGTCCCTATGTACAAGGGACACACCATCGGTCTCCTCTCCTCTGACAGGACGTGGATCTGTGTGTTTGCACACACCGATCCACGTCCTGCTCGATTACCGGGCAATCGCGGGTGCCTGGCGGTCATCGCGACCGCCGGCACGCGCACCGGGGCCCCAGCTACGCGGCGGGCGCGCGCGCCTCCCGCGGCGCGCGCGCGCCCCCCAGTGGCCAAATTGCAGACGACGTCATATGACGGCGGCCCGCCACAGTAGCTGCACCGTCCCACCGTCATTTGACAGTGGGCGGTCAGCAAGTGGTTAATGCATTGAATGCATTAAAGCGGTTCTGCACTCTGTATATATATTTTTTTTTTTTGGGGGGGTATACAAAGAATGCTTACCTTAATTGGGGGACTCACCTGTTCCATCTTCCATCTCGATCGCCGCCGGTTTTCGTCCGATGAAGTTCTTCATCTTCTTCTTTTGTGCTGGGGGCCATCTTGCCTGTGGGCATGTGAAACCCCACAGGCACTTTAGATGGCCCAGCATGCACCGCCGTTACTCGCACGTGCGCAGTAACGGCACATCTGCCGACATCTCACGAGATGTCGGAAGATGTGTCCGAAATCTCGCGAGATTTCGGAAGATGTGGCCGAAATCTCGCGAGATTTCGTAAGATGTCCGCACTGACTCCTGGGAACAATGACACCAGATCCCAGGAGACAGTGCGGCCTGACGACGATCGACGCAGAGACCCCGCCCACCGCCGAAGAGACAGAAGACCGGAAGTCATCAAGGTACAAGGTAAGTAAAAAAAAAAACACATTTCATTTAGTACTCTTTGCCTGATTTGGAAGGCAAAGAGATTTACTAAATGAAATGGGTGCAGAACCGCTTTAAGATCAAAAACCTTCTGCCTTTACAACTCCTTTACAGGTATTTACTTTGGCTCTTACCACAGAATGGATCTAAGAGGAGCAAAGGAAAGGTTAGCATATACTGCTGGGGAGCCATGGCAGATGTGACCAAAGCACAACTGCTTTAATGGCATAAAATTAATGGTACAAACTATAAATCGGGACAATAATGAAAACATTTTTTTTAGCATTTCTAAGGCCCCTTTCACACTTGTGCGACCTGAAAGTCACACGATTATGCCGTGACTTTGCCGTGACTTGAAGCAATGCCTGTGTAATGTTGAGGACTAGGGACCTCAAGTCGCCTCAAAGTCGGACCAAATTAGTGCAGGGACTACTTTAAAGTCGCTGCAACTGGAAGTCGCACAGATTTGAATGGTACTCTATGAAAATCATGGAGTACGACTTGTCATGCGACTTTGCTATCCCAAGTCGCAGGACAAGTCGCACAAGTGTGAAAGGGGCCTAACTGCACTATTTGCAGATCTCTAAATATAACGTTCTGGGGACGGAGAGTGGCCACGCACAGCAGAATTTTTGTCGTTTTTGCACAAGTGTTTTGCATCGAATACCCCATAAACATTTAAGGTTTTATATTCACAGAAAGGGTTGTTTTTCCGAAATGGCTTTGCGTCTGTTTTATGTTTCCAATTAGATGTAGAAAGTGCTTACCTAAGTTAGTATCCATCCAATCGTGTTAATTGATGTAAGTTTGTCATTTAATTTGCTATCAAGTACTCCAGTTATGATTAGTACATCTATCTAAAGTTTTCTATTTGTGTTAAATCCCTTTCTGTTTTTTTTTTTTTTTAGCTATACAATGTTGGACCAGGCACACTCAATGCCAAGTTAGTTGTTCAAAGCCCAGAAAATTATGAGGGAGATGTCTTCCTGTACCCATTACGTGTGAAGGATGATAACATGATGCAATGTACTATGGTCTCCGACCTCAATTATTTACAGGTCAGAAGGATATGTCCTGACTTATTTCTGCAAATTTGTTAAATGGCGAAAAGGTGAATGGCAGCAAGCATTGCTATACTATAGGTGCTGGACCCTTTTAATGCTCATTATAATAATATAGTGGAGAAATGTAAAATAATGCACTTGGGGTCTAATGCCCTGTACACACGACCGGACTTTCCAGCAGACTAGGTCCGACGGAGTTCCCGCAGGAAATCCGGCGGAGTTCCGACGGACCTTCCGAATAAACGGTCTTGCCCACACATGACCAGACTTTCCGGCAGACTAGGTCCGCCGGTCTTCCCGCCGGAGTTCCGGTGGACTTCCAAATGAACGGACTTGCCCACACACAGACCAAAGTCCGTTCATTTTGAACGTGATGAGTTACGACGGGACTAGAAAAGGAAGTCAATCTCACCGCTTTTATTGGCGAGATTGACACCTTGCGAGCTCTGTCGCATGGTATGGATTTTAAGGGGAAGCCCCTACGCCGAAAAAACGGCGTGGGGGTCCCCCCAAAGTCGATACCAGACCCTTATCCGAGCACGCAGCCCGGCCGGTCAGGAAAGGGGGTGGGGACGAGCGAGTGCCCCCCCTCCTGAACCGTACCAGGCCGCATGCCCTCAACATGGGGGGTGGGTTCTTTGGGGAAGGGGGCGCTCTGTGGGCCCCCCACCCCAAAGCACCTTGTTCCCATGTATACTCCAGAGATAAAAATATAATCCTGCCACTTTATAAAACTCTGGTCTGGCCACATCTGAAGTATTCTGTCCAGTTCTGGTCACCAGTCCTCAGAAGGCATGTGCTGGAACTGGAGAGAGTCCAAGGAAGGGCAACTAAATTGCTAAGGGGACTGGTGGACCTCAAATACGAGGAGTGACTACAAGCACTAAGAATGTGGAACTCTTTTTCACAATTGGTGTTGTCAGTGGGGAGTATTGATATTTTTAAAAGACTCTTGGACGTGCATCTTAAAGTACACAATATACAGGGGTAAGGGAAATGATTATCGACACTGACACATGTACACCTACACAGGTTGAACTGGATGGACTATTGTCTTTATTCAACCTTACCTACTATGTAACTATAGTTTTATGACTAATTTTAGTTTCATTCTGTATTCTTGATACCAAGAAAATACCCAATATTTTGAAGATTTTGGGCATAATTATATGTGATCATGTAGGGCTACCAGACACCTTTTTAAATGCCATTCACGTCACTGAATTCTGCACAACTCCAAAGTAATATCTGAAAATGCAGCTTATCAGTTGCTTACTTACAACACTTACAATCTTGTAATGGCACCTGAGCTATATACATATTCATTTAATTGCATATTGTCTACCTTATGCTAATGCTGCCTGGATAAACAGGCATACAGCCAGGTTGTATATGGTCCCTGAGCTGCTGGACCCTATAACAGCCACCTGATCTGCTGTGGCTATAAATACGGCCTTGACAATAATATTTCTTCTTCTGTTCTGTGTTCCTTAGCTGGACATCATGGAGGCAACTAAACCACCTGTAAGCTTCAGCAAGTCAGATGGACGTAGACTAAATAAACGGGAGGAACCAAATAAGGACCAGGATGTTGGTAACACCGGAAGTGACAACAGTACCAGCTCAGGAGATGGGTCTCAATACAATCAATCCATTACACTGGTAACACCAAGATTCTTTAATCTGACCTTTGAAAATAAAATACTGTAGGTCTATTCAACAGAAAGGTGATACAATACCCCTCCAATATAAGTTATATTTTAGCACTGTGACATCACTACCACAAATATTGGTAATTAGAATTTGGCATTACAATTATTAAGGCGTAGAATAGGATGACATCTCTTGCTCTTTCTCTCTCTCTTTGTCTCTCTACATTGCTGCTAAAGTCCCCAAGTTAGACTTCTATCAAGAGTCTTTCCCTTTCTTCTTTGCTGCAAGCAAATTCTTTCCAATTTCTATATTCTGTTCTTGCTATGTCCTCTTGAATCCCACCTTCTCAACACAGTTTGGGTGTTCCTTTGTTAAATCTCCCTCAAGGTTTAGACAATTTTTTTTCCAGTGCGGTTTTCATCCAGTTGTATGTCAAGGTCTTCCCACCTAAATTTACAAAGAGGATTTTCTTGTTAAAAAAAACCTACATAGAGGATAAATTTAAACAATGTAATCCTAATGGTCTCCTCTGACTGGCACCATTCTGGCCATTCCCCCTTGTACTAACTTAGTATCAGTGGGCAACCTTGTTCAGGAGCTTAGGCCTACCCTGAGCCAAAGAAATCCTCTTCTTAGTGAGAAGGTCTTCTTCTTGTAGGATCATGCATGGCTCTTCTCCATAGGCCTTAATAAAGATGCTTCTACTTGCAAGCATGCAAGTAACTGTGTTTTCCATTAGCCTCTGCTGAGAATAGGCCATGCATATATATGCAGTATCACATGGCCCTGCCATCTTTGAACAGGAAGGCCGCTGTTCTTTTCTGTTCGTAAATGGGGTCACCCACTAGCCTTTTTTTTTATTTATATTTTTTTATTTTTAGTGTGACACTGGTGTTCTTCATGCCGCGTACACATGATCGGACGATCCGGCGGACACAATTAGACCGCGTGTGGGCTCCGGCTGACTTTCTTCCCAAAAGTCCGGCGGACTTTGAAAGAAGACTTGACTCAAAATTGTCCGCCGGACTTGGCCTTCCGGCGGACAATCTGCCCGTCTGTGTGCTAGTCCGCCGGACTTTCCAAATGAACAGACTTGCCCACACATTGAGTAAAGTCCGTTCATTTTGAACGTGACTCCAGGTAGACGGGACTAGCAAAGGAAGTCAATGTCGCCGCTTCCATCAGCGATTTTGACACCTCGCGAGTCCCGTCGCCTGGTATCCCCAAAGCACCCCCCCATGTTGAAGGCACGCGGCCTGGTACGGTTCAGGAGGGGGGGCGCTCGCTCGTCCCCACCCCCTTTTCATGACCGGCCGGGCTGCGTGCTTGGATAAGGGTCTGGTCTGGACTTTGGGGGGACCCCCACGCCGTTTTTTTTGGCGTAGGGGGTCCCCTTAAAACCCATACCAGGCGACGGGGCTAGCAAGGTGTCAATCTCGCCGATGAAGGCGGAGACATTGACTTCCTTCGCTAGTCCTGTCGTACCTGAAGTCACGTTCAAAATGAACGGACTTTACTCTGTGTGTGGGCAAGTCTGTTCATTTGGAAAGTCCGGCGGACCTCCGCCAAAAGTCTGGCGGATTTTCCGCCGGACCTAGTCCACCGGAAAAGTCCATTCGCGTGTAAACATGTGTGGGCAAGTCCGCTTGTTCGGAAAGTCCGGCGGACCTCCGCTGGAAAGTCCAGTGGATTGTACACCGCCGGATAGTCTGATCGTGTGTACGCGGCATCAGTTATTTTATACAGTGTTTTATAGGTGTGAAATACCCTTCAAAAATGTGCCCCCATAAGGCATCATTACATTATGCTACAAGTAATTAGGGGCAGTTTCAAATCTCACCAAATTTAGAGGCAATGCCATTACTCCTCAAATTTACTAATATACTGTATATAATTTATTGCAGAACTGTGACAATGCTAACTGCTGGGAAATGGAATGCTATATTCAGGGCATTGCTAAAGGACAAAGTGCAGTGGTGAAACTTGACTCCATTCTATGGGTGTCCAGCTTCATGAAAGTAAGAACATGCTTAATACTTCCATAACATATTTTTGCACCCTCTACAGGAGACAGAAAAAGGAACTTCAGTAGGAAATAGGTGCAGCTTGGTCAAATGTGAGCATGGTGTGGAATACGGATTGACCTTTAGAGTGACATATAATGTGCCGAAAATTTGGGTAACTGATTGTATCTATTATGACCTTTCGTCTGCTATGTAGAGCAAGCCTTGGGACCTCCAGACAGCGGAGCTGCACCCGCACCAAAAATATTAAAAGTCAGCAGCTACAAATACTGCAGCTGCTGACCTTTAATAAATGGACACTTACCTGTTCCTGGTTCCAGCGGTGTAGGCAGAATGTGACGAGCGACTGCTCGTCTCTCAGCTACCCCGCCGCCATCCACAGTCAGGGAATCAGGAAGTGAAGACGCAACGTCTTCACTGCCGGGTTCCCTACTGCGCATGCGCGAGTCGCGCTACGCGTCTCTATTGGTCCCCGCTGTGTCCTGGGAACTGTGTTTCCCAAGACACAACGGGGCATCTTCGGATAGGGGCGGGGCAGTCTGGATAATTCGTCACGGATGTGGGTGCAGATACCTGTATTATATCCGATAAGCGGAAGTTCTACTTTAGGGTGCAGCTCCGCTTTAAGATCAGGCCTTAGTCCAGTCGAAGGTGGATTAAAAATACAAAAATTTATATTTTCTTGTTTACCCACTTCCAGGATCTCATAAAAAGTCTCACCTCTTGCCCTTTTTCTTTGTTTTGTAATAATGAAATAACTTGACATTCTTAACTGTTGGTTCATTTACCAACAGGAGGTGGAGGCTGGGTGAGATGAAAAGTACCACCATTACAATACAGTATCTCACAAAAGTGAGTACACCCCTCACATTTTTGTAAATATTTTATTCTATCTTTTCATGTGACAACACTGAAGAAATTACAGGCATACCCCACTTTTAAGTACACAATGGGGTTTATTTACTAAAGCTGGAAAGTGCAAAATCAGGCTCACTTCTGCATAGAAACCAATGAGCTTCCAGGTTTTATTACCAAAGCTTAATTGAACAAACTGGGGTTAGAAGCTCATTGGTTTATATGCAGAAGTGAGCCTGATTTTGCACTTTACAGCTTTTTTACAAGAAAAGCACTTTACAGCTTTAGTAAATAAACCCCCTTGTGTACTTAAAAGTGGGGTATGCCTGTACACTTTGCTACAATGTAAAGTAGTGATTGTACAGCTTGTATAACAGTGTAAATTTGCTGTCCCCTCAAAATAACTCAACACACAGCCATTAATGTCTAAACCGCTGGCAACAAAAGTGAGTACACCCTGGGCCCAAAGTGTCAACATTTCGTGTGGCCACCAATATTTTCCAGCACTGCCTTAACCCTCTTGGGCATGAAGTTCACCAGAGCTTCACAGATTGCCACTGGAGTCCTCTTCCACTTCTCCATGATGACATCACGGAGCTGGTGGATGTTAGAGACATTGCGCTCCTCCACCTTGCGTTTGAGGATTCCCCACAGATGCTCAATAGGGTTTAGGTCTGGAGACATGTTTGGCCAGTCCATCACCTTTACCCTCAGCTTCTTTAGCAAGGCAGTGCTCGTCTTGGAGGTGTGTTTGGGGTCGTTATTATGTTGGAATTCAGCCCTGCGGCCCAGTCTCCCAAGGGAGGGGATCATGCTTTGCTTCAGTATGTCACAGTACATATTGGCATTCATGGTTCCCTCAATGAACTGTAGCTCCCCAGTGCCGGTGTTCTGCCAAAAACTGTCCGGCCATCGGATAGTGTCCGCTCCGTACTGCGCAGGCGCATCGCTTGCGCAGTACGGAGGACAAGGAGACTCCGAAAGACTCCGAAAGTCATACTAAGATATATTGGACAATTTCATGCTCCCAACTTTGCTGGAACAGTTTGGGGATGGCCCCTTCCTCTTTCAACATGACTGTGCACCAGTGCACAGAGCAAGGTCTATAAAGAATTAGCAAGGGTGGTGGAAAATTTACTTCAAGTGCAAAAATTCACATTATAATAGTAACTAAAATATATAAAATTAAGTGTAACAATCTAATAAAATAAAAATTCCAAAGTGCTATAATGGTGGGAACCTCCCAACTAAAAAGTGGTTGCACTTGAGGTTAATCTGTTTGGCAAATATCTATAGGAGGGGTTTCCACCATCTCTGCTAAGTTTCATTTGTTATATCTTATTTTCAGTTTGATGTGTATTATATGTGAGGTTACGTATCACAGAGACCGGTATTGTGGTAATATTGAAGTTTATTGAGACTTCCATACATTGGAGGGTTCCACCATTATTGTTAAGTTATTGATTAGTAGTTAGTTTTTTTTTTTTGTGGTATGGGAACACATAACAGTGCTTAGCGGCAGGTCTTTTACTGACACTTTATTTTACCGCCAGTAGTTTATTGTAAATAGTAGCGTGGTGATTACCTACTATACTAAAGATCGGCATGTGGCATTAATAAACATCAACAGATTTCAGTTGTGCCCCACCAGGCCGGACCCCCATGGAAAATGTGCCTGGCTGCTCAGTTGATCTCCTCATCATGATTGACAGCACTGATGGGCACTGATAGGCGGCACTGGTTGGCAGCACTGATAAGTGCCACTGATTGACAGCACTGATAAGCACTGATAGGCGGCACTGATGGCCACTGATAGGCGGCACTGATGGCCACTGATAGGCGGCACTGATGGCCACTGATAGGCAGCACTGATAGGCACTGCTTGGTGGCATTGATAGGCAGCAATGATTGGCACTAATAGAAAGCACTGATTGGCAGCACTGATTGACAGCACTGAAAGCAGCATTGATGGGCCCTGATTGACACTGATAGGTGGTACTGATTGTCAGCACTAATGGCACTGATAGGCAGCATTTGGTGGCACTGATTGGCAGCACTGATGGACACTGATAGTCAACACTGATGAGCACTGATATGTGGCACTGATGAGCAGTGATAGGCACTGATTGGCAGCACTGATAGGCACTACTGATTGGCACTGACAGGTGCAATGATTGGATGCACTGACTGGCACTGACAGGTGGCACTGGTTGCAAGCAGTGACAGAGGAGAGGGGGTATCACATTGGACATATATTGGGGCTTGTAAGAGCCACTCAGAGTGTGACACTGTCATGTATTGTAACTGTATGCAGGGAGAGAGAGGAGCTGTCAGAATTCAGCAGTGATGTCGGGGGTGGGCAGGACTGAGCAGATATCGAACCCCAGGTCACAGTCAGCCTAGAGATCCAGTGGGACAGTTATTTTGCAAGTGCAGTACTGCCAGAAGTTTGTGCATAGCTGCCAGAAGTTAAGCAGTCCTCGAGTTTCGGGGTATCCCATGCTCCTCATCCCTATCCAAGTTTATTGCTCTCCATTAAAAACACAAAAAGAAACCTCTAGACTAATCTTTTAAGCCATTGGAAGAATGCGGAAAATGCTGTGTTCTCCAAGGGGGGAAATAAGACCAAATTCACCAACAGCTCCTTCAGTGGTAGCGCTACATTTGTAGTTAGTTTCTCTTTTAATTAATTTAAAAAGTTAAACTTTTTAACCACTTGCCAACTGTACAACCAGGTACCTATACGTCAGCACTGTCTTCCGGGTTCAGAGCGCACGTGCGCCCCCTTGGCCAACTCCTGCTGTGATTGTACACACCAGGATTTTATTTACAGATTTCAGCCAATGATTCATGGTTGAGACCTGCTGATCAGCTGTGTCCAATCACAGCCCAGAGCCCCTTAATGACAAACACACAGGGCTGTGTAGAGATTGAACGATCTGTTTGTTTCTTCTCCCTGCAAAGCAGGGAGAAGGCACAAGCAGAGATTTAGTAAAAAGCAGAACATATTACAAGCATTAAAACTCATTAGGCACCCACTTAACTCCTTGATTACCCGAGATGTTAACCCTTGCCAGCCAGTGTACAGTGACAGTGTATAATATTATCACTGATAACTGTATTAGTGTCACTGGTGATGTCAGCAGTGTCAGCTAGTGTACCTCCCAGCCAGCGTCAGTTAATTGCGTCAGATTGCTCACTGCACAATCACAGTCCCATTTTAAGTCGCTGATCACCGCCATTACTAGTATAAAAAATAAATAAATAAAAATTCCAGTATAAACTGTATACCATAGTTTGTAGACACTATAACTCTCAAACAAACCAATCAATATACACTTATTGGGATTTTTTTTACCAAAAGATATGTAGCAGAATACATTTTGGCCTAAATTTATAAAGAAATTTGATTTTTTTAAAATGTTTTATAGAAGAAAGTAAAAAAATATATTTTTTTTTTCCTCAAAATTTTCATGATAAAAAAAAAAAAAGCAGTGGTGATCAAATACCACCAAAATAGGGATTTTTTTTATGTGGGGAAAAAAAATATATATACATTTTATTTGGGTACAGTGTTGCATGACTGCGCAGTTACCAGTTAAAGAAGTACAGTGCTAAATCGCAAAAAATGGCCTGTTATGAAGGGGATAAAACCTTCCTGTGGTTACATTTGTTTACTATGTCCTCTCCTGACTTTTGTTTTCCCACCAGAGACCCCAGAAGCCGTTCATTTTGCGCTCCCGAGGTTCCTTTCTTACAACTGACTCCCCCTACAGGATTCAACCGGTCACTTTGTTGGCTGCAGAAACATATGTAAGTTTCCTAGTAGCAGTTTGTTATGCAGGCATATCAATGGACTATTACGTTATGTGTATATAAACATAGTGCAGCGCTGCAGAATATTTAATGCTGTGAACTCCTAATCAATCACAAAAGACAATAATAATATATAAACATAAACTATAGATATGTAAACTAAAAGTCCTTTATTAATATATAATCCACCGCTGTGCTCAAATCTTCATAAACAAATTAATTCGTTTATGAACCGCCACCAGGTGAATTGAACGTCAGTGTCTCGGATCACTTCTTCCCAGGCGTCTGAGAACTCTAATAGCTTCCCCCCCACCTGGAAGCTATTAGAGTTCTCTAAAATATAACTTTTATCTGCAAGCTCAGTGCACCATCACTGCATATTTTATTTATTATTTTATATTTTACCATACTCTGGGTGTATTCTGCTATTGCAAATACATTGCCAAAAAATAAAATCTTTCATTTTTTTCTGCATGTGTGCAGGAGTGTGACATACAATCGATCGATATTTCCTCTATTGTGCTATCCCAAAAAAAAAAATTGTACTGACATTTTTTTTTTTCCCCATAGCATTTTCTGCATTTTCATACACGCTTTACACACTGTGGGTGCAGTGCTTGCGCAGTACGGAGGACAAGGAGATTCACAAAATCTCCAAAGATGAACGGCGCCTGCGCAGTGAGTGCAGGTTCAAGCCCGACCATCCAAGTGGACATAGGGTAGCACATAGTAACAGGGCCCCTCACTGGCTCGCTTGGCTAGGCTTCAACCTCGGATGATGTGGCTTGAACCTGGAGTTGCCACGCATTGTCTTCGGAGAGTTTCGAAATCCCCTTGTCCTATGTACTGAGCAAGCGCAGTACAGGGCGGACACTATGCGGCGGGGGACAGAATTCGACACATCGCCACTAGCCTTACCCAGCCATTGTTGTATTTTTGAACCAGTGTTGGCTACCTCGACCTCCTCCATTGCCGCTTCCACCTACACCGCCACATCCACCGCCACCTCAACCCCCTACTCCATATGGACCTCGTCCTCCTAGGTCAAGATTATAATTTTTTTTATTTTTTTTATTTCCAAGTATTTTATTTTCCCACTATCTTATCCATTTAATTGAATAATTTTTCCAGAAAGTGCGTATTCTGGGGCATTCCCACCATATGTGCGGCATCGTGCCGTTGAGTTTCTGAGGTTCTTAATGACTTCCTATACCTCTTCTGCTGAGAAGGGGGCCTCCAGCATATTATTTTTATTTTTTATTTTTTATGTTATTTTAAGTTATTTCCTTATCCACATTTGTTTGCAGAGCACTTGCCATGCTCTTAACAACATTTTGTTGCCATTTGCAGTCCTCTAGCCCTTTCCATTACTTTTTTACAGCCATTTTAGTCTTGAAAGGTTCGGGTCCCCATTGACTTCAATGGGGTTCAGAGTTCAGGGTCAAGTTCGGGTCAAGTTCGGTCCCGAACCCAGACTTTTCTCCGAAGTTCGGCCGAACCCGCCGAACCCGAACATCTAGGTGTCCGCTCAACTCTAGTCCTGTCATCTTCTGGGACCTGTGTGTGTCCCAGAAGGCTGTGGGGGGGAGTAAGAGGGGCCAGACATACTCGTAGATCGCAGTGGCGATCTTACTGGGAAGTGGGAGTGGGTACCTGCTATAACCAGGTAACCCCACCCCCAAAAAAGTGCCAAATGTGGCAGCGGAGAGGGTGCAAGCAAGTGGAGCTTCCCCTTTTGATTGGAACTTCATTTTCAAGTGTTACTAAACAGTAAAATCAGTCTGTATATGCAGAAAAGCATGCTTGTTATACTCACTGTGGAATCTAAGGGGTTAATCCTGTGCATTATATAAAACAGCTATTTGATTCTGTCTTCTCTGATCATCCCCTTCTTTTACTGTCCCCAATCCATCTGCTGATAGTACAGAGCCTTGGAGGCACTCTACACATGTTCAGTTGGTGTGTATGGATGGGTGCATTTCAGCACAGGGACAATCAGCACTGTCCACACAGAGGGTCATGGGCCATGCAGCCTCATAGGACAGTCATAGGGAAGGAAAACTCCTCCTACAAGCTTTTTTTTAAAATCAAAATAAAGTTTATTGAGCATATAAGAAAGTACAAATTCTTTCATAACAAAGAAAAAAAAAACATAGGTGCAACATGCACCAACAGGTAATAGGGGTCTGTACACAATTAGTCTGACATGCATAGCAGGCTTTACTGATGTCTTAGAGACAGGTAGAAAGACATATTTAAAAAAAAAAACAATAGTAGTAGGGGGTCGGGTCGCACACCTGCGTAGGAAGGGGGAACCAGTGTCCCTTGGGTGGGGGATGCAGTCTGCAGAGTATGCTGGCCGGGGGATCGACAAGTACATGTAACCGGTCTCAGTGTGGCCTCATTCCGTGCAGGTGGAGGAGTGGTCCAGCCACCTGTCCCAGATTTTATGATATTTCTCGGGGGAACCGCGCTGAGCATAGAGAATCTTTTTGTAGGGTAGTGTGAGATTCACCGCCCTTTTCCATTGCTGAACAGTGGGGGGGGGGGGGGGGGGTCTGAGCCAGAGTTGGGCTATTTGCATTCTGGCCGTGAAGAGGGTTTCTTGTAAAAATGTTATAAGATATTTCTCTTCCTCTGGTAAGGGGAGAAGGCCTAATATGCATTGGCGGGGGCATACAGTCAAGGGGGAACCCATTTGATCGTGAAGGAACTTGATAATCTGCAGCCAGAATTGCTGGATGGCTGGACAGGACCATATAAGGTGAAAGAAGGTGCTATCAGGGGCACCGCATCTAGGGCAGGATGGATCAACATCAGCTCTATATTTAGACATACGGCCCGGGGTAATGTAAGACCTATGCAGGATATACAGGTGGGTTAGCCTGTCGGATAGTTTGGGGGATACCTTTTTGGGTGTCTCCAAGATTTCCCCCCACTGTTCATCATCAATTTCCCTGAGGTCCGCTTCCCATCTATTCTTCAGCTGGTAAGCGTGGGTGGTGGCCTTGGGAGTCAGAAGGAGTGCGTATAGGGTGGAGATCAGTTTGCCGGAGTCAGTTCCAAGAACTGTCCCTGCCAGGGTCACTGATTCCAGAGCTGGCTCAAGGCGCACGCATTGGGTTTGAATGGCATGACGGACCTGCAGGTATCGGAAGAGCGCATGGTTAGGGAGGTCAAACTCTTCTTTAAGGGCTTGGAACGTTTTCAGTGTGCGTCTGGTGAACAGTTGGGAGAGGTATATGACCCCTTTAATTATCCACAATTTGTGGTCTGGGATACTTAACAATTCTGACAGTTGGGGGTTTTCCCAAAGAGGCGTGTAGGCGTGGAGGGGAGGAGCCCCGACCAGGGCGAGCGCCGTGTGCCAGACTCTGCTATGGTGTACCAGCATGTGTCTCTTGTCTCTCAGTTTGGAGAGGCCTTGGTGTTTGCAGAATAGGATTTGAAAGGGGTGGGCCACCACGTCGGTGGCAGCCGTGCACACCAACATGGAGTACCGCAGCCTGTCGTGGCCGTTCAGGTGGAAAAAATGAGACAGCTGTGAGGCTATATAATATAGAGTTAGGTCGGGCAGGGCGGTGCCGCCCAGGTGAGTGGGGCATTTGAGGGTCTGCCACGACAGTTTGTGTCTGGAAGAGGCCCAAATGAAAGTGTTGAGGATAGACTCCATGTTTTGGAACATGCGGGCCGGGACATAGAGTGGGGCGTGCCAGAAAAGGTAAAGTAGCTTGGGGAGGAGGATCATCTTCACCAGGTTGAGTCGGCCCATAACTCCTAGGGGGAGTCTGGACCAAACTTGCGTCTTGCGTTTTAGGAGATTGTATAATGGTTCTAGGTTTAGGGAAACATAGTCTGTGAGAGACCGGGTGCAGTGCACCCCCAGGTATTTGATTTGGCAGGTGCGAACTAGCGGTAGGGCCGCTTGGGTGTCCGTGGGAGCAGTAATGTCTATTGGGAGGATCTGGGATTTAGACCAATTTATTTGCAGTCCCGAGAAGGCGCCAAAGCTCTCGATCAAGTGCAGAGCTGTTATTAAGGAGGGTCCTGCATCTTCCAGGTAGAGCAGCATATCATCCGCGTATAAGCTGATGACCTCGGTTATCCGACCCATGCGCAGGCCCCGGATGCCGGGGTGTGCTCTGATGGCAATGGCTAAGGGCTCTACTGCCAGAGCGTACAGCAAGGGTGAGATAGGGCAGCCCTGGCGCGTTCCACGGGACAGCGAAAAGGGGTTAGATATGCGGTCATTTACCTGAATTCGGGCAGTCGGGGCTTGGTAGAGGAGCTGGAGCCACCTGATAAACTTGGGGCCAAACCCGAACCTGCAAAGGCATTCCCACAAGTAGCTCCATTCCACCGAATCGAATGCCTTAGCAGCGTCGAGACTGACCACCACCCTCTGGCCTATGTTGTCATGTGGGGCTTGGAGGTTCATAAACAATCTGCGAAGGTTAAAGGCCGTGTTTTTGTTGGGCATAAAGCCAGTTTGGTCGGCGTGTATAAGGCTGGTGATAACTTTGTTCAATCTGAGGGCAAGCACCTTAGCCAGTATTTTAACATCTAATTGGAGGAGGGAAATGGGGCGGTACGATTCTGGGTAAAGGGGGTCCTTGCCAGGTTTTGGGATGAGGGCGATAAGGGCTTCGCTCATGGTGCGTGGGAGGGTGTCAGTCTCGTAGATGTGGGAGTATAGGGAATGGAGTTTGGGGAGGAGGGTGTCTTTGAATTGGGAATAAAATTCCAGGGGGAGGCCATCTGAACCTGGGGCTTTGGAAGAGGGTAGGCTTGCTAGTGCCTCCGCAATGCAGTCCTCAGTTATGGGGGCGTTAAGGTCTTCCATTTGGATGTTTGATAGGACGGGGAAATCCACATGCTGGAGGAGGGCCTGCAGCTCACCGGGTGAGCGGTTGGCTCTGGAGGTGTACAGGTTGGCATAGAAGCGTCTGAATTCCTGGGCCACCTCCTGTGGGTCTGTGAGGATAGTGCCGGCATCCGATTGGAGCTGGACCACGGTAGGGGGACAATGATCCAGGTGGGCCATGTAGGCTAGTATTTTCCCCGCCCTCTCCCCGTGTTCATACACTCTCTGTTTGGTGAAGAAGATCCCCCTCTTGGCTTTTTCGAAATGTAGGTGGTCTGTGAGTCTGGATTGTATGCGCAGGTTTGCCGCGTTGGGGGCCGTTGGGTTGGCTAGGAATATTTGCTCAAGGGAGTCTAGTGCCTCCTCAGCCTGGTGCAGCACAAGCTTTGAGGTGGCCTTGTGTCTATTTATGCTGGTTGACAAGATCATGCGGGCGTGCAGTTTAAAGGCCTCCCAGACCGCCCCGATGGGGGCCGACCCAGCATTGGTTTGGAAAAAGTGTGTCCACGCCTGTTGAATGTTTTCTAGGTCGGTGAGGACCGAGAACCAGAATGGGTTCAGCCTCCAGATGCGTGTCGAGGGGGTGGAGGGCAGTTGGAAGGTGGCCCAATAGGGTGAGTGATCCGATAGGATCCTAGTGCCGAACCCTGCATCCTGCAGGAGTGGGATAAGAGTTGGTGAGATTAGGACCATATCTATACGTGACATTGCAGTCTGGGATGGAGTGAAGCATGAGTATGCTTTGGTGTCGGGGTGTTTAATCCTCCACGTATCAGACATGGCAAACTCAGCATGGAATTTCCCGAATCTGGTAGGGGAAGAGTGGGGTGCTGGCGTGGTGGGATGATGCAGCCTGTCTAGAGAGGGGTCCACAATAGCATTAAAGTCCCCAACCCACATGGCGGGCACAGTGGGGTGTCTAGCCATAAAGTCAATGCCTTCTTTGAGGGCTGTGAACTGGAAGGGCGGGGGAATATAAAAGGCAAGGAGAAGGAGTTCCAGACCCCCTATTGTCACATGTAGGAACAGGAACCTACCCTGCTGGTCCGCCTGTACAGTGTGTAGTTGAAATTGGGCTGATTTAGCCACGAGGATGGCGATGCCTCTGGAGTTATTCGTGTAGGGGGCCTGGTAGAGCCCCCCCACCCACGGCTTTTTGAGGGAAAGCTGTAGTTGACCCGTAATGTGGGTCTCCACTAGCACCGATATATCTGCCTGCATACGTTTGAGGTGGGAGAGGACGGCCAATCGCTTGGGTTTGGCCCTAATACCTCTCACGTTCCACGTGGTTATCTTAAGGTGAGCCATCGTGTGGTGCGTGGTGATACATGCAGTAGGCGGAACGGCAGGGGGGGACCCAGACCCCCTTACATATAGAGTTCAAACTTTGAATATTGCGGTGTGCATATACTAGATTCTGTAATGCCCATCTCCAGGCGGGGTCACGCGCAGGGAGCCCGCAGCGACCAGCGCCTGGACATGCGCAGTTATACAGCCAAGACATCATAATACATTGCATATCAATCTTTACAGTACCCGTCAGACAATGTGAGAGCAAAAATGCATGGAAAAAAATAAAAATAGAAATAAAAACAATGGTGCAAAAAAAGGGGTGGCAAAAAAGACCACAAACAGTAGCAATGAAGCTGTTGAATAGAGCCCCAGAACCAATGGGGAACGTGCCTACTCTGGACCAGCGAGGCTTGGCTAAACTGGTGCAGCTCTCCACCGCGGTGGGAGCTGAGGCTGGCCAGGGAAACAGTACTTGAGGTGTTAGTTCGGTATAAGGTGGGGGCGAAACAAAGTTAGCTGAGGTGCACGGCAGAGCCCGCATGGCTGGCATCCGGGTGTAGAGGGGGAGAGGGAATGGTGAGGGAGCAGCCGCACGAGTCCTTCGTGGAAAGAGCGAAAAAAGGGCAGTTGGGGGGACTAAGTCCGGAGGGCAGGGATAGTCCAGGCTTTGGTGGGCTTGTAGTGCGCCAGGGGGGTATAAGGAGAGAGGGAGCACATGGATGGGGAGCCGGGAGAGTGCCACACCGGGCCTCCGGTGGGGGGCAAGCACAGGAGTCAGAGGGGGGATCAGGCCGGGGCCTACTCACGGTTCGTTGTGCAGGATCTGTGATGCGGCGTGGCGGGCCTCGGTGCGGTCTACAAGACAGGGGTTAAGGTGGCGGTGGATCAGGCAGCATCTTCTCCCCGCTCCAGCCATGCAATGACCGCTGAGGGGTCTTCAAAGAAGTGGGCCTTGCCGTCTCGGATGATCCGGAGGCGGGCAGGGAACAGCATCGCATAGGCAAGATGGCGGTTGCGGAGTTGGCGCTTGACCTCTGTGAATTGCGCCCTCTTCTTCTGAACCTCCGCTGAGAAGTCCGGGAAGACGGCTATGTGTGTGTCTCCAAATGGGATCTTGCCCTTCTCGTGGGTGAGGCGCAGCACTGTGTCTCGGTCGCGGAAGTTCAGCATTTTGGCGATGAAGGTGTGTGGCGGAGCGCCGGGAGGTGGGGGTCTCGAGGCCAAGCAGTGCGCACGCTCCACCACGAAGATGGAGGAGAAGGCCTCTCTGCCGAAGTTCTTCACCAGCAGCTGTTCTAAGAACGTAGGGGGGTCTGATCCCTCCGATCTCTCCGGCAGGCCGAAGAATCTGAGGTTGCAGCGGCGCAACCTGTTCTCCATGTCGTCCTGCTTGCTCAGGACGACGTTCAATTGATGTTGCAGCCGTTCGGTGGTGACTTGTAAGGGGGGGATGTCGTCCTCGACCTGCCCCAGTCTGCGCTCCGTCTCACCGACCCTCTCACGCAGCTTGTGGAGGTCCTGGCGGATCAAGGAGATATCGACTTTTACCTCCTCGATTCTGGAGGTGAGGGTGGTTTGGCACAACGAGACGGCTTCCAGGATGCGAGTTGTGTCTCCGGAAGGCGGGACCTCCTCGCCGGAGCTGTGCGCGGCGCCATCTTCCTCCACTGGGTCCGGTTCATCTGCCCGATATTTGTTGAGTCTGGCAATTGCCCCTTGGGCTCTTTTAGGCAGCGACATGGGCACAGGGGGTTCACCTGGCGAGTCCGATGTAGAAATCTGTACAAGGATTGAGTTTTAGTCCCGAAGGATGGGTAAGCAGGATTTCATGCGGCCGGAGCTCTCACCATGTGCGTCCTACGCCATGCAGCTTCAGGCCACGCCCCCCCTCCTACAAGCTTTAACCAGTGTTCGGCCAGACACCGATAGATTTTTTTTTGGGGGGGGCGGCAAACAACCCCCCCTGGGCAGCAAGCGGAGCGGCACTAGCACAACCCCCCCAGGCAGCCGGTGGTGCAGCACTATCACCCCCAGGAAACCCCCACCCGCTGTCTGCTGGTTGGTCCGTACCCCATCACGTGGCAGGCTCCGTTGTCCTCCAGCGTGAGGCGGGAAGGTGTCTCGATGCCGGCGAGACATGTGGTGAGGTCTGCGGGTGTTGTGAGAGCTGGATGCGGGGGGGAGAGCCGGGGTTGGGTGTGCTCTGAGCAGCCAAGGAGCGGAGCTGTTTCAGAGTGTGGCCATCTTCCAGTGCGGTCACCTCTGTCTGGTGTCCCTAAGCGTGGCAGGCTTGGGGAAAGCAGCTCCAGTGTCCTCTCCTGGAGCTGGTTCCGCCGTGTGTCTCCTCTTTGCTTCTTTTGGCGCTAGGCATCCAATAGGCTCGCCTGACATTTGGGCAATCGGGAAACGGGTTTCAGACCCGCTTCCTGATTGGCAGGGAGGAGATTTAGTGTGAAAGTAGGGACTATTCATTCGCTAGTGTCACACAACTGGGTGGGCTTGGGGCGCAGTGCTCTGCGCCCCAAGCCCACCCTTTTTTTTAAAGCCTATTGGAGCCTCTGGCTCTATGTAGAAATGTAGATCAGGGGGCCGGACACATGGATAGAGGGCGGGGCCCGTGTGCCCTCTATGGACGGGCCACCACTGCTGCTATGTACTGCTGATGAGAAAAGGTGTTTAGCATATTTATATTTACTAAAATAATTGCATTTCCATGTTCTGTGTACTGTGGGAGACCAGATATAGTGAAGGCAGGGTCCTGGGTTTAGTAACACTATAAGGCAGCACAGTGCCTTAGTGGTTAGCACTTTTGGCTTGCAGACCTCAGTTTGAAGCCCATCATGGTAACACCTGGAGGACCTTTGCATTGTCGCCCTGTGTTTGTGCGAGTTTACTCTATGTACTCCCTCTGCACTTGAAACACATGCTGGTAGGTTAATCGTCTCCTGTCTGAATTGACCATAATATGTGTGTGCATGTAAGTATGCAGATGAGATAGGTACCTTAGATTGTAAGCTCCTTAAGGGCGGGGACTGATGCGAATGTAGAGAACTGCATAAATTGTTGAGGCTCAGGGGTTAAGAACATCATGCTTCAGTAGTTGATGGTTTAGAATGTTCAACTGTTCAAGCTTAAAGTGGTTGTATACTCAAAAATCTATGTTTCCATCTAATTATGTCCCCTTCTATGTGCAATCTATTGCAGTGTGTTTTTTTTCACTGACCTTTTTCATATCTGTATAGTCGCTTAATCTCTATTTCTTTTCCTTGTCCCGCGCATGCCCAGTTTAAATGTGAATTACGGTGAGCGTCATTTCCTGTTGTAGACGTCAGCCCCGACATCTCGCGATGCTCAGCCTGATGTTTACATCAACTCTTTGTCTTATCTTCGTTACCATAGTACCCGGAAACGAAGATGAGGCTTGAATATACACGCGCAGGATTTCTGAGCATTGTAAACAGCTGTGGGCGGAAATAGGGCACTGAGGAGACGCGGAAGACCATACTAAAAATGGCGCCGGTCTACATCGATGATTTTCATAAAAACGAACAGGCATAAAACTGTAAGTACAAATAATTTGGGATTCATCTAGCGCCGAATAGATGCAATGTTAGTGGATCTGTGCAACCATGTAAAAATTGTATTTCGGACGGGAGGGTATACAACCGCTTTAAGACCCTCCATATCCTGCCAGGCTATTCTAAGCAGGGACCTGTTGAAATGCTCAAAATGTGTTGGTCTGTCTTTTTGCCATTTTCTGATGAATTCTTTATGGTTGCTTAGAAAATAGTCTGGTCTGTTTTTACAGTACCTTTTACATGAAGTGCTCAATAAAGGCCTCTTCATGTTCATGAGCTGCCGGGAAAAGTCCTTGTATGCTTTAATACGACCTCTATATTGACTTTGAAATTGATCTACATTGGGATCGAGTGCTTCTTATCTCTATCTATAACCTAATAACCATATTCGGCAAGGCAATGATGTGCCGGGTAGCCTATTAAGCTGATGCGCCTGCAGTAAACTGGAATTTGATTTCTAGACTTCACATATCATAATTATTTTGTACTGCTTGACCTAATCAGACTAGTACAGAGTAAATTCTTTTTAGTTGCTATTGGTTACTGCCCTTGGCATGCTTTACATCTTACAAAATGACCCTGTCTGTATCCCTGGCTTCCTTACTGCAGCTGTCTGGCCCTGTGTATATTCTGTCCACTTGTATAAAACAGTTGTCCTTTTCTTCCTCGTACATCTGTTCCTCTGCCTGACCCGACTTTCCCTTTAGATAGCATTCCACACTCCCCAGCTGCTCAAGTTCCCTATTTGGGTGTCTACTATTTTCTTTATCTGTTCTCAACTGCATATAGAAAGTGTGTGACAATTCTGACACTTGGGATCACCTATAGCCGGGGTCTCCGAACTTTCTAAGCCAAGGGCCGGTTTACTGTCCTTTAGGCTTTAGGTGGGGCCAGACTGTGGCCAGTGCGAGTAGAAAATGCCCCCGCATCAGTGCCCCATCATTGGTTGTAATGGGAAGAATAGTGCCCTATTGTTTATATTAATGGGAAACATAGTGTCCCATTGATGGTGTCAGTAGATGGAATGGTGCTCCATCATCGGTGTCAATTGGTGGAATAGTGCCCTAAGGGCCAGATAAAGGCAAGCAAAGGGCCACAGTTTGGAGACCGCTGACCTAAAGTATACATACTTTCGCAGCCTTACTCAAACTTTTTAATACAGAGGAATCCTTGAAATTACTTTCAGGTCTCAGGGAACCCACCTACATCTCACAGTATATTAGTGTGAACAGTAAGTTGTAGATCTTTTATCATTAACATTTTTATTAAAGTGTTACTAAACCCAGGACCCTGCATTCACTATATCTGATCTCCCACAGTACACAGAACATGGAAATGCAATCATTTTAGTAAATATAAACTGCTAAATACCTTTTCTCATCAGCAGTATATAGCAATCTTGTGATTCCTATCAGTGTCTGGTTACCCTCCTCAATACAGGGCACTTTCACCCCCTTCCTGCCCAGGCCATTTTTCACCTTTCAGTGCTGTCGCATTTTGAATGACAATTGCGCGGGCATGCAACACCATAACCAAATTACATTTTTAATCCTTTTATTCACACTAACAGAGCTTTCTTTTGGTGGTATTTAATCACTGCTGTTTTTTTTATTTTTTACAAAAAAAAAAAGACAGAAAATTTTGAAAAAAAAATACATTTTTCATAGTTTCTGTCAGTAAGTTTTGTAAAGAAGTAATTTTTTTCCTTCACTGGTGTGTACTGATGAGGTGGCACTGAAGAGCACTGATGAGGAGGCACTATTATGCCGCACTGGTGGGCACTGATAGATGGCATTGATGGGAATTGATGGGCAGCACTGAAGAGCAGGCACTGATGGGCACTAAAAGGCAGCACTGACTGGCACCAGTAATGGGCATTGATTTGTGCCACTGATGGGCACTGATTTGAGTCACTGATGGGCAATCATTGGCACTGATTAGTGGCACTGCTGCAGCTTTCCTGTAATCAGTGCCCTGATTACCTTCACTGTTCTCCCCTGCGAGGAGATGCTGCTGATCAGCTCTCCTCACCACACACTCTGTTAGTGTGAGGTGAGGAGAGCCGATTTACGGCACTTCCACGTTTACATGTGACCAGCTGTGATTGGACACAGCTGATCACATGGATAAAGAGCCATGTCAGTGGCTCTTTACAGAGATCAGGGTCACGCTGTGTCCTTGCAACATGGCGCAGTCACGATCCCCGCGATGAGTGGGCGCACGAGAGCGGCCGATCTGGTGCGCCGTCATATGACGTCCACCCAGAACAACGGTGGGTGGGCAGCAAGTAATTAAAGCTAGTAGGAGTTTTCATTCTCCTCTGTCTCTCCTATGAAGCTACAGGATCCCTGACCTTCTATCTGAACAGTGCTGATTGGCCCTGTGCTGATCACATGCACTCTCCCAAGAAAAAAAAAAACCTCTCTAGTAGTGCACACCAAACTGAGCATGTGCAGCTTGCCCCTTAAGGCTCTGTAATATCAGGAGATGGATTGGGGACTGTGGAAGAAGGTGAGGATCAGAGAAGACAGGATCAAATAGACTTTTTACATAATGCGCAGGATTAACCCCTTAGGTTCCACAGTGAGTATAACAAGCATGCTTTACTACAAATACAGACTGGTTTTATTGTTGTGGGTTTAGTAACACTTTAAATATTTATTTAGAAAAAAGGATACAAACACAGTATAAACACATATAAGTGTAGAATATAAAGCAATAAGTAATACAAGATCAAGTCACATGAACATCCAGAAAGATACACCGACATAGGCCTCCAGTAACATCAGTTCAGAGTCGTGGTCACATCTCGACAATTGAAGTGGGCTGACATATAATCAATATACTTCAGAATATAGTGCTCATTCCCATAGGTTCCATAAACTACAATAAAGTGCTACTGTGCATTAATTACAACACATAATTGGATCACAAAGTGCATACACCATACTGTGATACCACTATGTACTCCAATAAATCACATCAATTATAATCCCATCAACTAAATTAAAGTGCTACAGTGCATAAATTGCAAAAAGTATGAGATGCATACTAGCTCATAATAACTTTGCATTGTAAAAAAAAAAAAACGTGGCTTACTATCGGTTTAATGGTTCACGGAACTCTAGTTGAAATACTTTGTTTCCTAATTTTACTATACTTTTTTCTTTTTAGTTTCCTATCACATACAGGAAATTATTGGCTTAAATAAAAGTGGTACATAGTTTAACAGTTAAAAAAAAAGCAGTTTATAAACTGCCCCTCAAAGAAAAACATTTGTTCAAAATTGGTTCTGGCTATTTCAAAAAACTGAAGACAAACTCCCAAATAACAATACTATTTTTCTGCAGGCAGCAGAGGGCAAAGATTGGAGTAGAGATTACAGAGCATTCGAATGGAAATCAGAATTTTCTATTGAGGAAAGTTATATTTAATTATACAGCACTTATCAGTGAAAATTTGAGACAATACACAAAAATAACTGAACTGTTATTAGCTTTTTGCCATAAATAATTCAGTGCGGTTTTTTAAAGTCATAACAAGTTCCATGTTTGAGCAATTCTACTTAGCCACAAATATGGCTCTTTGACATCATTCATGAAATTTCACAAATAACTTTAAAGAACCCCCCGTCAGGCGCTCTTGTTTTGACCCACACATGACAACCCGCGTTTAGTATAATGGGGGAATTTTTCTAGGCTCTCACATGCTTCTCTCTTGTCTTTCATCTCGCTCTCCCCCCCTCAGGCTGAGACGGTGGTACAGTGGGTGACTCCGGACAGCCAGAATGACATTCCTGTGTGGTGGATAATCCTGGGAGTATTCGGGGGGCTGCTAATCTTGGCTTTGTTTGTATTTGTCATGTGGAAGGTGAGTTGCAAAATGGCCGCCGTAACGTCAATTGGGTTCCCATAGCAACCACTTAAGAAAAGAATTATTTATTGTCTTGAATCTAACATATCATTTTCTGATTTTGCAGCTTGGATTCTTCAGGAGAAGGCGACCACCAACAGACGAGGGGGAAGAGCTGACTGCGGACAAATAATGGATGACTGCTCTTCTAATTCACGTGTTAATTGTTTTTTTGTTTTTTTTTACTACTTTCCATTAAAACAATAAAAACGTAGAACTTTAAAAGAGCATTTCTCATGTTTATTCTTTAAAAAGTTAGTTGAGAGCTTTGCATTCTTTAAACAAGGCCTCACATTTCAGTTGCTCAAAGGAACCGGTAACATTCCAGCTGTCATTTTCCACTTCGGATTAAGAAGTGAGACATCTGATTGGTTCATGTGCGTTTTTTTTGCCTGCAGGTAATAGAGCAAATGCTTGAAATAAACATGTGACCAGGCTATGGGCATTCAAGTATTTACATATTATTAATACCCATTGCATAAGCCTGGGTACCTGCTCAAAAACCGCTGCACCACCAAATTCAAGATGTGTGCCAAACATGGAACATGGGTCAAGTGTCCCTGTCAGAGGGCGGAGAGAAGGTTGGTGCCATTGTTGCATACAACCATTCCTGGCTGAAGCTGGCATGGTGTCAACCACCTCTGAGCCTGCCCCTGCAGAGCTGACAGAATCTCTGCCCCAGTGTGGCTCCTATCCCCTAAGCAGACCAACTCAAGCACCGCATGGCATCTTTTTGCCTGACTGCTTGCGTAGCCCCTTGAATGCTTACGTAGCACCACTGATTCAGAGGACAAATCTGCAGAAGAGGTCATAGAGGAAGATGAAGAGGAGGGGGTGGAGGAGAGAGCTGTGGCAGAATCACCACTAGCATTCTGGAGGAGTGGTGACAGAACAAGCTCCAACAATGCTGAACCCTGTCCTGCATCCTTCCCAGCTGCCAGCAGAGTTACCCAGTGTGCCGTGAAGGAAGGGTAACGTCCCTGCCCATGCCTGCTTGACCATGAGTCAGCAGTTATATGCACCTTACTGCTGACTGGCCAAAACATTGCCTTCCACATGCCGGTATTGAGCCGGAATGGCCTTCCGTGAATAGAAATGGAGTTTTGGAACCTGCCACTGAGGTACAGCACATTCCACAAATTCACGAAAGGGGGCAGAGTCTACCAGCTGAAAAGGCAGCAGTTGCAGTGCTAGCAATTTGGCCAAGCTAGCATTCAGACGCTGAGCATGTGCATGGCTAGGACTGAATTTCTTTTTACGGTTCAGCAACTGGGGTATGAAAATTTGCATGCTAAAAATCAGATGGGGGTGTACTGCTAGCAGATTGGCTGCAAGTGCTTGGGACACCTATTGCTATACCTTCATTCCTCTCAGTGCAGGTTTTTGAGAGGACTGGAGGTATAGTGGGGTTGGAGATCACAGATGGGGAGAAAGGAGAAGTCCACCTTTTTCTTTGATGTGGGTCTTTCAGGTGCTGTTGCCAATGGACTGCATGGTAGGTCATCCTATGTCTGATCAAGCATGTGGTGCCCAAGCGGCTGCTGTTTTGGCCACGCTTGATCCGCTTCAGACATAGGTTGCAAACAGCAACGGTGCGATCTGCTGCACACGTGTTGAAAAATGCCCACACCAAGGAACTTTTCAGCCCCCTAGAGGACATCCTGCCTCGTTAGAGTTGTGCCTCTCTTCTCTCAGGCACCCAAGTAGAGTCAGTGGCCTCATCATCCCCTCCCTCCTCGTCACTGGAGCAAACTTGACAGTATGCTGCAGCTGGGGGAACATGACTGCCAGTTTCTTGTCCTTCTTGGACACCCCCTCTCTCTAGGCTCACGTTACTCCCTTCCTCAACCTGGGAACCAACATCGGAGCCTTCAAATCGCTGCGCATCCTCCAGCAGCATGTACCCTACACTGTGGTCGAATAGTTCTGGGGACTCCTCCGTGCATGATGGTGGGGCTATGGAAGGAGTGACAGTGGACCAGGAGCCGTGGAATAGGCCGCTTTGGCAGCTGCATTCTGAGCCCAGGTGACGGAGGATGAGGACAGCTTTGTTATCCACTCCACCAACTCTTCTGCATGTTCTGGCTCAATAACACGGCCAGCAGCAAAAAAAAAGGACAATTGTGCACCACGGCCACCCGAAGAGGATGCACCATGTCCACGACCAGCACTGTTGGCTGTAGACACAGCGGCCGCTTGCCCTCTTTTAGTGGCCTGTGAGCGTCTGCCTCTCCTTGGTGGCCTTCCAGACATGATGTATATTTTGTTTTGCAACACCACATTACACTGTATTAGATACTGTGTACACCAC
Organism: Lithobates sylvaticus; assembly: GCA_028564925.1. Classification (NCBI taxonomy): domain Eukaryota; kingdom Metazoa; phylum Chordata; class Amphibia; order Anura; family Ranidae; genus Lithobates; species Lithobates sylvaticus. Next base: position 38,206,325 of record CM053037.1, on the reverse strand, counting down.
CAGAAGTGTAGTAGAAACTGTACACACTGTATTGGATGCTGTGTACACCGCCTGCACTGTATTAGCAACTGTACTATGACTGCACTGTATTATGTACTGTGTACACCACCAGAAGTGTAGTAGAAACCAGGCCCGGACTGGCCATAGGGCGGTAAGCCGGGACCGCATGGGCCGGGGCCGCCCGCTCCGTGGCCTGTTGATGTCCAGACCGCACAGCGGGAGGTAATCGGCAGCCTAGACAGGGTTAACACAGGCCCCCGGCCGTGCCTGTGTCTTCTCCGGCCGGAACTACAAATGAAGTTAGCGGCTGCATGGGCTGAGCTATGTGTCTCTCACACACAGCTCAGCCTCAAAACCGCTGCTTACATTTCTGCTCTCAGCTCTCAGCTTGGATGGACTGCTTCCTCCTCCTCCCGCCCCTCTACTTCTGTGTCTGCCGCACCCAAACACTCAGAGAGAACATGTGAAGGAAGTTTTACCTCAGAAGGTGCATGCTACAGACAGCCTCTGCCTGAGCCTCCATCCTGGGGTGAGTAAGATCACCCTCTTTCCTGCCTCCCACTGTGTAAAACAAATTTAAGGGGTTCTCTGTGGACTCTGATGCAAGAGGGGGGCTTTGATGACCAGAGACCCCCTTACATCAGAGTTCCAGCAAGGACTCTTTACATGAGATCCCCTCTTAAATAAGGGTTCCGTTTACATTAGAGTCCACAGAGCTCCCCCTTACAGTAAGACCCCCCTTTCACACTGGGGCGGCGTCGGCGGTAAAGCGCCGCTATTTTTAGAGGTATTTGGCGCTTTTAACCCCCTGCTAGCGGCCGAAAAAGAGTTAAAACCACCCGCAAAACGTGTTTGCCAGTGGTTCAGCCGCGCTGCCCATTCATTTCAATGGGCAGGAGCGGTGGAGGAGCAGTGTATACAGCGCTCCTCCACCGATCCGATGCTGCTTGCAGGGGTTTTTTAACATCCTGCCAGCGTATCGCCTCAGTGTGAACGCTCTTGGGCTTTCACACTGACACTGTAGGGGAGATGTTTTTCGGGCGCTTTACGGGCACTATTTTTAGCCCAAAAGTGCCTGAAAAAGTCCCCAGTGTGAAAGGGGTCTTAGTGGAAATTCTGCAGACTCTAAAGGGGGATCCTGTGCGGAATCTGATGTAAGGGGGGTCCTGTGCGGACTGTGATGTAAGGGGGGTCTTGTGCGGACTCTAATGTAAGGGGATCCTGTGGGGACTCTGATGTAAGGGGGGTATTGTGCGGACTCTGATGTAAGGGGGTCTGTGCGGACTCTAATGTAAGGGGGCTCTGATGTAAGGAGGGGTCTGTGCAGACTCTGATGTAAGGGGGCTCTGTGCAGACTCTGATGTAAGTGGGCTCTGATGTAAGGGGGGTCTGTGCGGACTCTGATGTAAGGGGGCTCTGTGTAGACTCTGATGTAAGGGGGCTCTGATGTAAGGGGGGTCTGTGCGGACTCTCATGTAAGGGGGCTCTGATGTAAGGGGGGGTCTCTGCTGACTCTGATGTAAGGGGGCTCTGATGTAAGGGGCTCTGTGCGGACCCCTATAGAGTGTCCCTATGTTGGGGTGCTCTAATGCATCTTACTCTTTTAGTCATGCTGACTTCATGGGCTTGATCTATGGGTTCTCTACGTGGACTTATGCTTTGTAGGTTGTTTCTAATCCATCTCAAAATGATTCCCTGGTAAATCCCACCATGGTAGGTTGGCTGTCTCTAGGCTAGGAATAATTCATTTTTGACCTTTTAGACTAGAGGTAGGCCTGTAGAACTTTAGGGCCTTTCCATTTAGACTGGTTGGTCTTCTTTGTTCAAGGCCCTTCTTCCCTTGGTTAGTTGTTAGGTACATGTTCCTAAGGCTTGATCCCTAACCTTGTTGGGCTTGTTAGTTTGTGGGTTTTTTTCTTCCTCCCTGCTTTGGGTGGTTCAGGGTGACCAGCTACTCCATAGTTTCATGCTTCCTTCCACATTCAATGGTTCCTCCTCTGGTGAACGTTTTTTATTTTTTATTTTTATTCTTGGTCATCAGATTGATCTGTTTTCTGCCTTTTGCTCCTGTCGATGGGTCCTCATATCAGGCAGGGGGCTCAGCCTCATCTGGTGTATGATTTGGGCTTTGGTACTTTTGAAGGCTCTCGTGTTGTTGTCCCTTGTCCTGTTCTCTTTTGTTGAACCTGTTATTGGTTGTTGCCCACTCTACTCCCCAATTGGACCATATATGACATTCTGTGTCACTCAACGGACAAGAAACTAAAATAGGATCTTTATGCTCATCGCAAACTCCCCGTCTGGAAGTTTGTTGGGACACAGGTCCCATCCTTCTGTGTCCACGATCAATCTCTTGCTACAAGCTGAGGCATGCTGAGAAGAAAAGCTGGTACCTTGGGCTAGGATACACGTTTTTTTTGTTTTCCAGTGTCCAATACCTCCTGTAGGTAACCGTATGAGATTTCCTGTGCAATATCAATCTTTTAATGTAGAGCTGCCCCCCGCCCACAGTTCCAGATCACTAGATGTCCTCTGACATCCGGCATCATTCAAACCACTTCCTCTCACATGGGTGGTCATGAACCCACCAAGCCTGTGACTGGATAGCAAAAGGAGAATCTGCAGAGTGCTAAGCTCACCTGTGTCACTCTGCTCTCTCCTCTCCTCCTATGAGCATGCACTGATTGGCTTTGTACCTCCCCCAGTCGAAGCCAGGCAAGAGGCTCATACCGGGTATTTACACAATTAACCCTTGATTAGAGCACATGAAAATGATAAGGCTGGTCAATTCTGTGCTACACACCCAGAACTTTTAAAGCACGTTTTATTTCTCCTAATGTTGCACCCGAACACAGGCAAATGCTGTTTTCACACAACATCTCCATTACTAAATGTATAATTCCCTTGTATTCTCAGTTTGCACCAAACAAAGTCTTCTTCACATAGCATGAGCAAGTAATAAAGTAGTGTATGTATATTTTTCTATATAATTTTTTTTTTTTTCTAATGTGCCTTCACCTGTGCCAAGTTCTAAAGGGTTCAACATAATAAATAATTCTGTAACACATTCCTGTCTCTGCGTCAGTTTGTTGTCACAGGAACACATGTAACCAACAGAAGCTGGAGATTAAAGTGTACCTTCCATTTTGATTGTTAAAATACATATAAGGTTTAATTTTTGTCTATCCTAATATCTAGATTTGCTTCTCTAGCTGCATATACTATATGCCCAAAAGTTTGCGGACAGCTGGCCACCACAATATTGTTGAAGTTTCCATTCCAAAACCATAGCCATTAATATGGAGTTGCACCCCTTTCTTGATATAAGAGGCTCCACTTGACTGGGAAGGTTTTCAACAAGATGCGGTAGTGTGTGGGAATGTGTGCTCATTTCCCAAAATGTGAGGTTAGGTGTTTGATGCTGGAGGAGAAAACCTGACTCGCAATGTACTCCAAAAGGTAGTTTTGAGGTCAGGACTCTCGAGTTCCTTTATACAAAACCATGGCTATATGGAGCTGGCTTTGTACACAGTCATGGTAGAACAGAAAAGGGTCTTCACCAAACCGTTACCACAATGTTGGAAGAACACAATGGTCTACAACAGGGGTGTCCAACCAGTGGCCCGGGGAGCCCTCTGATGTGGCCCGCGACCTCCTTCTCTGGGATGGAATAGAATAGAATACTGTTATAAATAGTATGTTTATTACTAAAACCACAGTGTCTATATGGGCATATCTGTTCTGCAGTGGTTACTGGGCTGCTTTCAAACGGATCCGCAGGTGCAGAGCAGTGCACCTGAGGGTTACCTGCACTGAGCCATAGGCCCCTTTCACATGGTCAGTCCGACCCAATTGGACTCTCCATTCACCTCTAAGGAGTAGCAGATGTAAATGGACTTGTTTACAAACACCTACCTCCGATCCGCAAAAAAAAAAAAAAAGTAGAGTGGGCTCAATAGAGTAGAGTGAGCTGCCATGCACCTACTCCACTCATTGTGGCCCGCAACCGGTTACCAAGTCGCTTAAGTGGCCCTCGCTCTTCAAAATGTTGGGCACCCCTGGTCTACAATATCTATGTGCTCTAGTATTAACAGTACCCCTCACTGGAAACAACTGGAGTTATTTTTTACATTTTGCATAAACTCCATGCACCGCTTTTGTTGAAAAGGTCACACATTAACGCTGAAAGGGTAATCATGACCAATCACATAGAGCCAAAGACTCCCGCAGCCCAACTCCAGAGATGATCACTATGACTGGTGTGGGTGCATCACTGCACGAGATGATGGCATAATACGCTCTATCTCAGAAGAAGCACTGGGAGGAGTCTGGCAATGACAACCATCAGCACTACATAGGAGCCTTGACCTTGATCCATAAAAGTCTGCAGGACAGGTTTCCTTTTAAGCAGAACTAACCTGTATCTAAGCACCACAAACTGAAAATGGAATTTAATTCATGTAGTTCAGAACTAGCAGAGGAAAAACATACTGGCCCCTACCTTACTGCGGGCCTCCTGCCGCTCTGGCAGATTTGGCTTCATCATGGCCGCTTCCACAGCCCCATGCCGCACTCGGCTTGCTGTGCCTAAACACTTTCAGGGAGTATTGGGAGGCCCGCCCACTCCTCTGTGGCCCCCGTGAAGCCCTCTGATTCCTCCTGTATGGAATTGCATTGTAACTGTACTGTCTGCCCTCATGGTGTAAAGTGCTGCACTAGCGATTGGCTGTATCGTAATAATAATGAAGCGGGATATATCTGCTCAGCTTCCTAAGGGGAGAGAACCTCTATTCTGCTGTAGCCAGCTGGTGCCCAAAAGTAAGATGGCCACCACTGACTTGCAGTTCCACCGGAAGTGACGATTAGCCTTGCACCAACGTCATTCCACCACCCCATGGATGCTGGAGGCATTGATACCAGCATTCTCCCAGAAGCATGGCTGCCAACTTGTGGGAGAAACACAGCGCAACCTCCCTAAGCAGGTAAAAAACAAATGGTTTTGCTCCCTTGGGAAATAGACCCCTTGGTCCTTAAAGTGAATCTCAATCAATATTATTTTTAATCCTCAGACTGCTAGCATTAGTGAATGGATTGGAAAGTTTTATTTTATATTTCTTAAGTTACTTCCTGGTTTCTTGCCTAGGCAGAAGAGGAGGGGTTTTCTCACCTAAGTACACTCTCCTGCATGCATGCCTAAGGTAAGGGCAAACCGATTACAGGAAAAAAATCATTAATTATTTGCCCTTACTCAAGTTGGCCACAGTCAAAAAAAAGGGGGGTGTTTTTCAAAGCAATTTCTCTGCAAAATAAAAGCACGGAGAGGTGGATGGATGGGTGAATATGCTTTCAAGTTACACAATGTATTAAATTGTGTTTTTTTGGTTTATGGTGCTCAGATGCAATGAAGATCCACTTTAACAGCCACAGGTCGCAACCCTTCTCCCTGGAGTGAGTGGATGGACAACTTGCCGGGACACCTCATCAGCCAAAACAAATTGTAATAAAGAACCCAAAAGGTTCTGGAGAGAGACCGAATGGAGGTCCTACTTCAAGACCTGTCCTGCAAAAGCGATGACCGTACTCAGTAGGTCCCTGCACGAGGGCACGATAGTAAAAAAAAAAAAAAAAAAAAAAACTCAGGCTGCCTCCTATCTTGCCGAAGGAAACGCACAGAACTGAGGACCTGGGAGAGGGGCTATGTTGGCTATGTTGGCTTTTTTAGAGTAGAATTGTATTCAGTGTTTCCTGGTAGGAGGAGCCTCTCATGTACATTGTCCTGGAAGATGACTTGGGGAAACAAGGTTAATCAAGAGAGTTTAGTTTTGCTTTAAAAGGATAAGTTCACCTTGTGGAATACAGGATACCTGTATTTAGGGTAGAACATGTTCCAGTAGCTGCAGCCTCTCCCCCTTTCCACATTTCAAACTTTTCCCAGCGCCATGATTTAAAAAATAGCGTGGGGCTCTGCCACATCATTCATTCACAATTTCCAGAGAATGACATGAACTACAAGTACTGTCAGCCTTTGCGGCTGAGGGCTTGTAGTTCCGAATGCACTGCAGGGTCACCCATGAGTAGTTCATTCACAAGCCCTGCAGCTTGTAAACAGCCAGTCCCGTATACAGGTAATGGCTGAACGCTGCAGGGCTTGTTTGCAAAGGTCTGGCATTGCACCCCTCTTCCCCATCCACTGATCACGGGTGCAATGCTTTTCAGGCTCCTTAGGGAAATGCACCGTAGACAGCGGTGCCGCTATTTCTGCAAATATCTCCAAAACCTTTTAGGTTTGGGAGATATTTCTTGCACCTACAGGTAAGCCTTAATCTAGGCTTACCTGTAGGTTAAAGTGGTTGTAATGGGTTTACAACCACTTTAACCGCTTCCCAACCGCCTCACGCAGATATACTGCGGCAGAAGGGCATGTACAGGCAGAATCATGTACTTGTACGTTGCCCTTTAAGAGGCGGCCGGTGGGCGCGCACGCGCCCGCGGAAAGCTCCGTGAGTCGGGTCGTGGGTCCCGCGGACTCAATCGCCTCGGGTTTACCCGCGATCGCCTCACAGAGAGGAAGAACGGGGAGATACTGTAAACAAGCATCTCCCCGTTCTGCCTAGTGACACTGTCACTGATCTCTACAGGGCGCACGCGGAGCGCGCTGTGATCACAGAGTCACTGAGACTCGGGTGATCAGCGATCCGAGTAAGGGGCGGGTCCCGGCCCCTTACCATGTGATCAGCTGTCAGCCAATGACAGCTGATCACATGATCAAAACAAAAGCTCGGTGATCACTGGCTCATCTTAAAGGGACATCGGCCCCAAAAAGTCAGAGGCAATTATGCCTCATGTCTGCTACCTGTCAATGCCCACAAGTGCCACCTGTCAATGCCCATAAGTGCCACCTATCAATGCCCATAAGTGCCACCTATCAATGCCCACCAGTGCAGCCAATCAGTGCCACCTAAAAGTGCTGCCTATCACTGCCACCCATCAGTGCCCATCACTGCCACCCATCGGTGCCCATCACTGCCACCTATCGGTGCCCATCACTGCCGCCTCATCAGCGTACATTAATGACGGACAAAAATTACCCATTTTACATTTTTATAACAAAATTTAAAAAAAATAAAACTTTTTTTTTTTTAAATTCGTTTTTTTTAAATGTTTTTAACAAAAAATAAAAATCGCAGAGGTGATCAAATACCACCAAAAAAAAGCTCTGTTTAGGGGAAAAAAATAATAAAAATGTCATTTGGGTACAGTGTTGTATGACCGCGCAATTGTCATTCAAAGTGCAACAGCACTGAAAGCTGAAAATTGGTCTGGATAGGAGGGGGGTTTAAGTGCCCAGTAAGCAAGTGGTTAAAGAGGAGTTCCAGACTTTTTTTTGTTTATTAAAAGTCAGCAGCTACAAAAAGTTTAGCTACTGACTCTTAATAAACAGACACTCACTTGTCTCACGGTCCAGCGATGTGGCCGCACAGAGCCTCGCTCCTCTCCCCCGTGCCTCCATTGAAACTGTGGGCACCCAGCCGTGACAGCTTACGGCCAGGTGCGAGTTGTGCTGCGCTCTCCCAGTGGACAGACAATCTTCTGTGACCTGCGAAGTGTCCCAGAAGATAGCAGATGAGGGAGGGGCCACCTAGGCAGCCCGTTGTCAGAAGCAGGAAGTGGGACAGGAAGTCCCACTAAAAACTACCCCTCACAAGCCTTTCCGAATATCCTTTATGAATTGGAACAATTCGGTTTATACAGCCATTTTAAAGTGGTTGTAAACAGATTTTTTGGACTTTTACCTATAGGTAAGCCTAGAATAAGGCTTACCTATAGGTAGTGGAAATATCTCCTAAACGTGTGCCGTTTAGGAGATATTTCACTTGTAGTCCGCCGGAAATTGCTACGGCGCATGCGCAGGGAAGAAACGAAACTAAACGCAGTTTCTTCCCTAGCATATGCCGCAGGTCGCGGATCCCGTGTGCATGCGCGGGAGTGACGTCACACGGTTCCGGCAAATCACAGAACCAGAGTCCGCGGCCCCGAAAGGAAGAGGGAAAGAAGATGGACACTGCACACACTAGCCCATTATGCTTTTCATTTGCAGGCTATACAGGGAGCAAAAGAGGAAGTAAAACCCATCAGGGTTTACTTCCTCTTTAAAGTAAATGCCACAAAATTTTGTTGTCTCAATAACGGAAAAAGAAATGCTAGAAAATCATTTCCCTTTTCAAAAGGAATTACAATCTCTTAAATACTTAGGGGTGAATATTGTCCCTCTAGAGGAAAAAATTTATGAACTTAATTTACCCCCCCCCCCCCCTACTTAATTCTACAATTAGTAGATTACAGTATATGGCTAAAGGGAAACACTCCTGGTTTGGGAGAATGGCAATATATAAGATGGATATCTTACCTCGCTTTTTGTGCTTATATCAAACAGTGCCCATAGGCTCTTCCTCTGACTTTTTTTCGGTCTCTAAGATCTAGCCTACTTCCGTATATCTGGTCAAACACTTCGGCTAGACTTCGTTACGATATCCTGGTAAAGCGGAAGATAGATGGGGGAGTAGGTCTACCGCAGATGGAATTTTATTATATAGACTCGGTATTGACTAGAATATTAGACTGGTTCCATTGTGATAGAATAAAACAATGGGTAGCCGTTGAACAGCAAATAATAGGGGGTCCCCCTGACCTCACTCCCATGGATTGCATCTAAACTACGCCCATCTAGACAAACACTCCCATCCTTGACCCAGTCTTTGTTTAAAGTCTGGGACCGGACTGTCCAAATGTAGGGTGTCTCCTCAGTACCAGGCCCATTAACACCGATAATGGGGAATCCGGAATTCTTGCCTGGCATGTCGCCAGATACGTTTTTTTACGATGGATATGGCCAAATCCTTCCCCGATTACACAAGCTTTGTCATCAAAAGGACTTCAGGCACTTAATATGATAACTATTATGCGGGTCAGTGGTATCAGTACCTCCAGCTTCAAAATTATTATAGATACTTATCCAAAATTACTTCACTCCATAGGGACTTAACTCCGTTTGAGTCCCTCTGCAGTGGTCTTACAGGGTGCTCTAATACTATTTCAATATTATATGGTATACTTATATCTCATGCATTTCCCCTAAGGCCATATTACTTTAGAGACTGGGAGGGAAAATTGGGCCACTTGATATCTGTAGATGAATGTAAGAAAGCTTTTTGGTTTACCTTTAAATCAAGCTCTTCAATCTAAATACAAGAAAATAATTATAAAATATTAATTAGATGGTACAGATGCCCGGAGAGGCTACATAGAATTTCTCGGATTTACCCTAAAGAGTGTTGGCGATGTGGAAGAGAAGACAATGATCCATATATGGTGGACCTGTCCACAGCTTAATGAATTCTAGGAGTCTATATTCCAAATTTACACCTCTGTTACTAGCATATCTTATAAGAAATCCCCAGAAATAGCTTTATTATCTTTATATCCAGGCTCTACGGGAGAGGTCACAAAAGGATTGCTTCCTTATCTAATCTCCGCTGCGCAAATAATTATTCCCAGACACTGGAACACAAGCGCTACCCCCACTATTAAGAAGTGGATTGTTGAACTCAATCAATTAATGAGAATAGAGGAAATAACTGCAGGCATACAGGGACGCCACCATAAGTTTATGGAATTGTGGTCACCTTGGATTGAATTCTTGAGCTCGGAAATGTTAAGATCCTATCTATGAAGAGGTAACTATACATGAGCAGGACTTGGATTCTACATGGTTGACTAGCCTGATGGTTGGGAGAGGGGGCTCCCCAGAAGTTTTTGTAGGTATGTCCATGTCTGTGTGGGTGTGTGTGAATGTATGTCTCTTTCGCTTCTCTTTTTTTCTACGTTTGCCTCTCTCTGGGGCAGACATCGGTCCACAAGGATCACTCGACAGCACAAAGTAGCTATATTGAAGAATAGGTAAAAAATACCTAAACATATGAATTTTCTTTTCTTATTTTTTTCTTGTTTTTCCCTTCTCTTATTTAGTTTTTTGTGAGTCCCGCCACTGTTTCTACCCACAGAATCCCTTGGGGCAACCCATACCAGTTTTTCTTATTTAGTTTATATGAGTAGCCCCAAAAGAAGAAGCTATGGATTAATAATAAAAGTATAAAGGTTATATGGGAATATGATATATATGTGCTGTGAGTGGAACTTGTGTAAAGACAAAATACTTAATAAAATATGATTGTTAAAAAATAAATAAACCATACACACAAGGTCTAATCTCATTCCTGTCTACCCTTGTAGCACAGTCTTCCTTGGACCCTCTTCTTTATGTCATGTTGTCTTTGTGTGATTGAACCCTTGAGTTCTCTTGTGGTCTCAGGAGTCACTTTATGCTCTTGTGGGCTGTTGGCAATACGTATACTGTATACTCTCTGATGTACCTCTCTTCACAAGATTGGTTGTCTGGCTAGATAACCTTTTTTAGTCTAAGTTATATCTCCTTGACCCTGTAGTTAAAGATGTCAGGCCTTTCCATGGATGTGGATTGAAACCGGTCTTTGCTTGTACCTGTTCCTTCTGGGACTTGCTCCTGAGGCTCTCCCCAGTGTTTTCTTCTGGTTGACCATGTCAACTTTCTCGCTGGCTCAGGTTAGGTATTCTCTTCCATATGGAGTCATTCTCCTCTGGCCACGACCTCCATCCTGGTCTGAAGCATCAGTTTTATCCTCTGTGTTCTCTCTTTTGGTTGTGCTTCCAGGTCCCCCTATCTGGTCGTGGGTCCCATCTCGTCCGTTCAGATTCAGGCATTGGTTCTTCAGGTGACTCCTGGGTTTCAGCTGGTCCCCAGTTCTCATTGTGTGACCTCTTACTGTTTTCTGTGTTGCTAACCTCTCAGTTGGACTGTATTTGGACATCTTGACTGTATTGTGTATCTCAATGAACAAGAAAGAAAATGGGATTTACCTACTTACCGTAAATTCCATTTCTTGGAGTCCAAGAAAAAGATTTTACAGTAAGTACAAGAATACTACTTTAAGTACACATCTGCCATATATGCACATTTCCATCATGTTTTGTCTCTTTTCTCACCTCTATAACAGGTTAATATAATATAATATAAGGTTGAGAGGTGTTCTATAATCTAACAAGCGAGAATTTAGGCAGGGATGACAACACAGCTTGAGTTTCCAGTGCAGTAGAGAAAGCTTTGTCAGCTCACTACAGAACACTCGAAGCTCTCTGGATTTCTGGTAGATCAACAGGTATTTTTCTGTACTTGCTGCATTATTAAAGTGGTTACAAACCACTTTGACCTACAGGTAAGCCTAGATTAAGGCTTACCTGTAGGTCCAAGAAATATCTCCTAAACCTAAACGGTTTAGGAGATATTTGCAAAAAGACAGGCACCGCTGTGTACGGTGCATGCGCCGTAGACAGCGGCGCGCAGGTGCACTGAGCAGGCCGCTGCTACCGCCGATATGCCGCTAGTGGCGGCTCCCGTGCGCATGCGTGGGAGTGACGTCATCGCGGCTCCGGCCAGTCACAGCGCCGCAGCCACGAGACCCGGAAGTCATTCCGGGATACATGGCAGCGGTGAAGATGAAGAAGGAGGACCGCTTCGGGGGCTTCGTTCTCAGGTAAGTTATTCATAATGAGCTAGTATGCTATGCATACTAGCTCATTATGCCTTTGCCTTGCAGGGTGCATTTTTTTTTAATTTTTGGATTGGCGTCACTTCCTCTTTAACACCTTCCCGCCCAGCCTACAGTCAAACGACGTCCGGATGGGAGCTCTTTCATTCTGGATAAACATCATAAGAAAGCACCAAGGGCCGTGCTTCGGCGCGATCTGTCATCGGCTGTTCAACCCATCTGTACAATGTGATTAGCTGTGACCAATCACAGCTAATAACACAGCTAATAACAATAGTAAACACTGAATAATCAGTTTTCATTCAGTCAATTCACTGTTATAAGCAATCATAGCCTGTTAAAAAAAAAAAAAATCCTGATCACTTCCCCAGAGTAGTACAGTGTTACTATGGTAACACTGTATTGCCCTGGTCACAGTATGTAAAAAAAGAAAAAAAAATCAATAAAAAAGAAAACAACATTATTTATTTTATTTTTTTTCATACTGTCACCAGTTATATCATGCTGTACTGCACTAGTGACAGTATGTTAAAAAAAATTATAAATAATGTCTTAATTTTCCAAAAGATTGTATACAAATTTACAACTTCAAAAAACTCGCCATGCCAAATAAATGCCAAATACATTGGACTGCCTACTTTCCAAAAAGGGGTCATTTGGGGGATATTTGTACTGTCCTGGCATTTTCTTAAAAAATGAGATAGGCCGTCAGTACATCAGGATTGATCAATATTTAGATATATATGTATACAGTATATATAACTTTTCTACTAAATATTATACACTGATCTGGGTTATTTTCACCAAAACAGTATATATTTTGGCCTAAATTTATTAAGAGATTATTTTTATCTGATGGGTGGTGATTAAATACCACCAAAAGAAAGTTCTATTTGTTTGAAAAAAATTTTTAAAACGTAATATGGTTACAGTGTTGCACGACGTTTGTCGTTTGTCAACGTGCGACAGCGATGAAATCTGAAAATTGGCCTGGGCAGGAAGGGGGTTAAAGTGTCCAGTATTGAAGTGGTTAAAGAGATAAAACCAGGAAAAATGTGCATATATTGCAGGGATATACTGAATATCTATTTTTTATTTTGCCCAGATATACACTTTAAAATTAGAGACTCCGCCCAATAGACCTTCATGTAGGTTTGATATGTATTCCGGAGTGCCTCCGGTGGGGACTATTGCCTCTCACCAGTCATTGTGTGCTGTGCTACTTTCTTACACACAATGCTTTGACAGTACAGTGGAGGGTCAAGTGTGTAAATAGTTTCATTCTGTACAATCAGAGGTTTGCATAATTACCTTATATTATCAAAAGTATTGGTACACCAGTCTTAGTCTGTAGGGTTCAATATTGAGTTGGCCCACCCTTTTCAACTATAACAGCTTCAACTCTTCTGGGAAGGCTGTCCACAAGGTTTAGTAGTGTGTCTATGGGAAGGTTTAACCATTCTTCCAAAAGCACATTTGTGAGGTCAGGCAGACGGCCTGACTGGCAGTCTCTGCTCTAATTCATCCCAAAGGTGTTCTATTGGGTTGAGTTCAGGACTCTGTGCAGGCCAGTCAAGTTCCTCCACCCCATACTCACTCATCCGTGTCTTTATGGACCTTGATTGTGCACTGGTGTGGGACCAAGAAGGGACAATCCCCAATCTGTTCCCACAAAGTTGGGAGCATGAAATTGTCCAAAATGTCTTGGTATTCTGACGCCTTGAAGTGGAGTTCCGCCTGGAAAAAAATAGATTAAAAGTCAGCAGCTACATATACAATACTGCAGCTGCTGACTTTTAAAATAAAGACACTTACCTGTCCAGGAAGCCCACGGTGTCCTCACCCAAAGCCGACTTGTCACGGCATCTTAAGTAAGGGAATCAGGAAGTGAAGCCTTGTGGCTTCACAGCCTGGTTCCCTGCTGCGCAAGTCACGCTGCACCTTCTGAGTGGTCCCTGCCGCCTTCTGAGAGCTGTGTCAGAAGACAGCGGGGGGGGGGGGGGGAGGAGGAGGGGCTGGACATGTCATAGATCGCAGAGAATACTGCGGCGATCTTTCACTGGAAGTGGGAGCAAATACCTGTATTAGACAGGTTGGAAGTGGGAGCAAATACCTGTATTAAGCCCCATACACACGGTCGGATTTTCCGATGGATTCTGTCCTATCAGACAATGTTGTCGGAAATTCCGACCGTGTGTAGGCACCATCGGACAGTTTCCATCGGATTGTCCGACGGACAAAGTCCTATCTCCTGCTGGATAGATTTTTTGACAACAAAGTCCGATCACACCAAATCCGATCGTGTGTAGCGAATTCCGACGGACAAAGTGCCACGCATGCTCAGATCACATTACAAGACCAAAGCTATTGGCTACTAGCCTCTACGTAGTCCCGTCGTAGGCAACAAACGTCACCACGTTCAGAATGATCGGATTTTCCGACAACTTTGTCCGACCGTGTGTATGCAACACCAACATCGGACAAAGTATGACGGACATGATCCGACGGACCTGGTCCTCGGATAATCCGAGCGTGTGTATGGGGCTTTAGACAGGTTGGAAGTGGGAGGAAATTCCGATGGATAAAGTCCGATGGAGCCCACACACGGTCGGAATTTCCGACAACATGGTCCGATAGGACATTTTCCGGTGGAATCCGACTGTGTGTACGGGGCATAAGAGTTCCCTTTACTAGAACTAAGGGGCCAAGCCCAACCCCACACCATAATCCCCCCTCCTCCAAATGATTTGGACCAGTGCACAAACACCTTTGGGATGAATTAGAGCGGAGACTGCGAGCCAGGCCTTCTGGTCCAACATCAGTGCCTGACCTCACATATGGGCTTCTGGAAGAATGGTCAAACATTCACATAGAATTCATAGAATTCAAACCTTGGACAGCCTTCTCAGAAGAGTTGAAGCTGTTATAGCTGCAAAGGGTGGGCCAACTCAATATTGAACCCTATAGACTAAGACTGGAATGCCATTAAAGTTCATGTACGTGTAAAGGCCAATACTTTTGACAATATAGTATATAATGTAGAGATACTTTGTTGGGTTCAGCTGGGAATCACTAGCTTGTAATCAGACATTCTGAGAACACCACTCACCACTGACCAGAACCCCTAGGCCAGTGATGGTGAACCTTGGTACCCCAGATGTTTTGGAACTACATTTCCCATGATGCTCCTGCACTTTGCAGTGTAGTGGAGCTTTATGGGAAATGTAGTTCCAAAACATCTGGGGTGCCAAGGTTCGCCATCACTGCCCTAGGCTGTATACTTCATATGATACTCCATGCTAAACTATGAATGCAGTGTATGTTGAGGCATCCCCACTAGTTTGCAGTACAAACTTATTTTTTATTTTTTTCGCCTTTTATTATTAAGGTTTGTAGCAAACGGCAGTACTATTTAAACATGACAAACACGCTTGATTTCTTGTGCTGTTTTTCTTGGGAAATCGCTAGGGGGCTAGCTTCTTGCAATACAAACAGCTTCCCTCTAAGGATCATCTGAACAACATTATCTGGAATGCTTTCGTAAAAGAAGTTGGAATATTTTTTAGAAACGTCAAATTTTTCAAAGACCATAATGCGTTGCAAAAAAAAGGAGGATCATAAATCCCTCAAGTACCTTACTACTACTGCATGTTGACCAGGATGCATTGCAAGTTATTGGCTAATAATAAAATGGAAGGGGGTTACACAATGGTTACAATGCATTGCAAGAGCTACATTAATGCATTGTGATAAGTAGAAGCGGTTTCCATGATAAGGGGGGGTAGATGGTACCACAATGCAGTGTAGCCAGTAAAACAGTAGTTACGTGGCTCCTTTAAATGAGGACTATGGACCAGAATGCATTGCAAGCTATGATCTTCCACACACCTTACACAAACAAAACACTAGGACCACAAAGCATGAGTTACTGGGAGATGCCATGGGCCATTAGGATGCCCTGCTACATCAGAACCTACATAGAGGACATAATGATGAAACCAAAAGATTCTCCATGTTCCAGCGAGCTTGGCCTGCTTCTCTTGTCCTTGTATTACTATTTAAAGGGAAATAGAAGACAACGTCAAGGTTAAAAGTCCACTGTTATCAATGATCTGCTCTACCTCTGTAAAGAGGGGGCTGGTCACACTGAGGGTCTCACCATGAAGTGTCATAGACTCCCAGTTACCAGAGGACCATAAAGCACCTGTGTATGTATGTAAGGAATATTGCAAGTGTGTATTATATACATGGGTGCATGTTAGTAATTGTGTTGGCTGTACGTGTGTAGATGTGTGGGTATGTTTCTGGATGTACATAGATCACGGTGCCTCTGGTCTTCCACACAGGAACTCTCCAATGCTGGGGCCGTGCCTCGAGGTTAGGGGAGAGATGGGGGCAGGGTCTTTTTCATTCTCCGGCCCGGCCTTCGGATTCAGGGGCCATCCCTGCGTTTTCTCCCTGCAGTCCTTTGAGGGGTATGTCCTATACACAGAACGAGAATTGAGAAATCCCTCATTATTTTACATTAAACACCATCAGGGGTCTCTCTTCTCTCTTTTGCCAGGGGCTCTTCTTATCTTGGTCATCCCCACCTTCAGATTGGTCATTAAGGTCCTCATCTGGGCTGGTCATTGAATCCCTTCGAAGTTCGCTAGTGCTGCTGCGGGAACTGTCTCCTCGGCTGCGCCCTCTCCTGTTCATAACCAGGCAAGATTCAGAAGCCTCATCAAGAAGCGGGGTGAGTGAGCTGTCTTCGGGCGAGCAACCACCGCCAGTCCGACTGTCGCTGAGGCTCTGTTCCCCTTCTTCAGCAAAGACCAGCTTAGAGTAGGTCAAAGAAGTAGGTTGATGTTGAGACCTCCCACCTCTTCCTTCTTCTGGTCCAGGTTTTACTTTAATCTCATTAACATCCACACCTGAGTCCAGACTAGCATCATTACTGCGTGTCTTATCACCAGCCTGCAGGTCTATGTAAGAGTGACGAACCTGGCTGGAACGTCCATCTAAAGACACAAACCAGGCTCTTGGGTGGGGCTTCACGCCAAGTTCCAAAAGCTTCTTCTCTGTTAGTGCTTGCAGTTCTCCGTTCAGTTGAGCCATGGTGGATTCATTAAAAACCACAGGGATGGTGACCGATCCACTCATCTGAGAAGAGTGGTTGCTCCAGCCTTTTCCCTCCTGTTCTTGCCCTGGGCCGGTGGGCCCTCCTTGTTGGTAGTTGTGACCTTGCTGAAGCAACTGTTGACGTTGAGCATGATCTTGAGGGGCAAAATGATGGGCATGCGAAGCTTGTGATGACACAGAATCACTTTCAGATTGCTCTTCACTCTGCCCTGCTGGATTGTCTTCTGATGACAACCTTACATAATGAGCTGGAATCACCAAAGTGGGCATGGCATGTCTGTACCCTCCCTCCTTCATGTGGTCAATGGATCCACAAAATATCAGCTGTCCAGGATGAGTCAAAGAAGTGGGACGTGACAGTGGATCTGCTGATTGGGTCATCAAATAATCCGGTGGTTTAGAGTCACCGATCACATGTTTAAAGGGGGGTGGAAGTGGAGGAGGTGATGGAGGTGGATCTCTATTTCCTCCTCTACCTCCTCTCCTTCTCTGCTGCCCCTTTCCTCCACCTCCATAGTTCCTTTTCAGGTCTTCTGACTCCAGCAGGTCACCAGAGCGGGCTGACTTTAGTGGGTAATCTTCTCGAGTTCCTGGCCTTAGAGGAAGAGTATCTGTAGAATGTTGGATGGAGGAACGCCCACCAGATTTACAAAAGTCTTCACGGGAGGAATAGGCAGAGCGTAGGACTGGAGTTCGAAGATCACTATCAGCTGTGGATGTAGAGTCCAGGTGGCTGGTGCTAATGAGGTTAAGGCGGGAGGTCGAGGTAGCTTGGTCCCGCTTTGGCTCAGAGAGTCCAGAAAGCTGCAGTTTGTGATGCTGTTGTCTTGGCTTCAGACATCGACGCCTGCAAACAAAAAAATAGTAGTGAGAAACGGAATCAAACAATAAGGGTGTTATGAGCAAGACCATGTGTAGATATGATTCCTAAAAATGTAATACTGGGAGAAGAATGTGAGTAAACAGAGCTGCATTAATATATGCTTTGCTTGCTTCATGCTTTGGCTGTCTTCCTCCATGCTTATAGTGGACCCAAACTAAAAAAGTGAATATTTACTATTGTACATCTAGATATGTTAATTGTGTCTAAGCAGCACGTTTACAGTCAGGCTTCATAAGGACACATATAGCAATGGCAATACTCGACTTTGATCATATATTATGTGTATGCTTTGTTTTCTTTCTTTTTGTACACATAAAATCTAAAATAAAGAACAAAAATAACTAGAAAAGCTAACATTTCTGGGGAAATTGTGTGAAGTGTTCTTGCCTCCACCTACTGGAGTGGGCAGAGTAACTGGGTGGAGTGGCTTGAGTAACCATTGAGTGGTTGGAGTGGCTGAAGTAACTGGGAAAAGTGTTAAAAACATATTTTTTTTAATTATTTTATATTTTTTTTTTCATTTTTTTATTAGTTTTTTTTCAAAAAAAATTTTTTTTTTTCATTTTTTTATTTCTTATTTTTTTTTTCTTATGATTTTCTTTTTAAATGTTTATTTTTTTTGAATGATTTTTTTAAATGTTTTTTGTTTTTTTTAATGATTTTTTTTAATGTTTTTTTATTAGTTTTTTTTATGATTTTTTTTTTCTAAATTATTTTTATTTTTTTCTAAATTATTATTTTTTTCAAAAATGATTTATTTATTTTTTTCAAAAATTATTTTTTCTTTCAAAAATATATATATATTTTTTTAATTTAATATTTTTTTTTTTTAATGGGTGGTCATAATGTTTTGGCTGATCATTGGCTGACATTTCTCCATTCATTTCTATGGGACAAATTTCACCGAAACACTCCACAAATTAATAGCACACCATTCGGGAACACTCCGCACGTTTCGGTATATTACTTGTCTATGTAGCGTAAAAGCTGTGGGAGGAGTTAGGGTGGTAAATTTGGCTATAATAAGAATCATAATATATATGTGAGATAACAGTAAGTGGTCTGCTATGCAAGAACACTTAATAAAAAAAATCTGCGCAGTTTGTTTTTCTCTACAATCCGCCCTTATCTGCAGTTTTTTGATAAAGATGAACTAATGCTTACACTGTGAGTTTATTTTCGTTTAATCAGCGGGCTCAAAATTCAGCTTCCCACATCCACAAAAGTGATGTGAAATCACGAATCTCCCCCGCAGAATTGTATTCGGACAACAGGGACTCTCCCCCCTGTCAAAATATACGGATCAGCGCTGCAGGCATTGGCTGCAGCGGCTGATCGAATATTGGTTTTCGAACAGGATTGTTCAACAGAGGTTTGTCGTTAGACCGGTTTCTGTTGAACAGGGAGGGCTACATATGGTAGGTTCCTGCTTTACCCTTCAAACTGCTGACATAAGATATGCTTGTGTGTGCTCCATTAAAGCGTTTGTTAACCCAAAAAACCCCCACAGATTCTGTTCCTTTAAAGCATGTTACACAGTGCTTGTGCTGTGTAATTTGCCCCCCTGTAACACCTGGCCAATCCTGCCTGGCTATACCCTCCCCTCTGCAAACAGACCACTATAATCATGGCTGCTGAGCCCCTGACATCGTGGTCTGTTTGCGTACCTCCGATCCACAGCCTGCTATCCTGTGTCTGTCTCCTCTCCCCCCCCCTCCCCTCTAGTGACAGTGCCACCTCATCCCCCTCCAGCTGCAACAATAATAAATATATCTATATACTATCTGTTCTGTATGCTAATAGAGTGCCCCGCTGTCTCTGTGTTTCATTAAAAATATACCTCCTTCACCGTATCTAACGACGGCTTCCGGCGATCGCGTGACTGGCCATGTCTCCTCTCTCCTGTCCTCCTCGCGTCCCGCTGACATCACTGGGGAAACCTCGGCCCCGCCCGCTGCTTCTGCAAGACGGGCAAAGAGGAGACACAGCTGGTTACATGAGCGCCTGGAGCCGCCATGAGATACGATGAAGGAGGTATTTTTTTAATGAAACACAGAGACAGGGGGACACTATTAGGATACAGAACGGATCGCGTATATTACTGAAAGTGGGTTAACAACCACTTTAAGGCTACATCCAGGTGACCAAATAGTGGCCAGAGGTGGCCGCTGGCAAGAATCAGCAGATTCTTGCTGGCGGTTGTAAATGCTGCCTGCGCACACTGGGGAGATTTTCTAAAACTTGGTGCACTCAGAATCTGGAGCAGCTGTGCATCACAGCCAATCAGCTTCTAACTTCATCTTGTTCAATTAAGCTTTGACAATAAAACCTGGAAGCTGATTGGTTTCTAAGCAGAGCTGCACCAGATTTCGCACACTCCAGTTTTAGTAAATCCCTCCCACTGTGTGCAAGCAGCTGCAGATTTGTCATGTACCAACCTATGGGCAGTGCCACTGCCGTTTGCATGTAACCCACTCATCTAAGCAGTTGCACGCGAACAGAGCCTCCAACCAACCCTGCATGTAGCCTGTGTACATCCAGGGTCGGCATGCATCTTGGCCACACACAAACTGGCTGCAGCTAATAGGCCAGTTTGTATGTGGCCATATCTCAGTGTTGCTGCTTCCAGAGGCCTGGTTCACACCTATGCAAGTTGTAGTTTGCATATTTCATGCGCATTTTGCGTTTTTCAAGACACATTCTTGATCCACTGAAGTCTATGAAACCAACAACCAGAAAAAAGTTCCTGGTCCTTTCCATAAAATGCACAGATGTGAACTACATCCATAGGTAACCATGTTAAATGGACTGTAGTGTGTTTCTGCAAAACTGAAAACACACTAAAAAATGCATAGGTGTCAACCAGGCCTGAACATAGGGAACTCTCCGATGCTATTCGGCTCGCTGAATGCAACCTAAGCAGTCAGCAAACTGGCCAGTTATTACCTGGGGAAAACTCCTTAAAGCGGTGTTCCGCCCCCCAAATTTTTTTTTAAAGCCAGCAGCTACACATACTGCAGCTGCTGGCTTTTAACAATAGGACACTTACCTGTCCTGGAGTCCAGCGATGTCGGCACCGCAGCTGATGTTTCCATCAGCTGTCAGGTGCTGCTGCCGCCATTGCGTGTAAGGGTACCCGGCAGTGTAGCCTTACGGCTTCACGCTACTGCGCATGCGTGAGGCCCCGCTCCTCTCTCCTACTGGCCCGGCCACAGGGAGAGGAGGAGGAGGGCACGGCCCAGACACTCGGAGGTGGGAACAGAATACCTGTCAAGGACAGGTATCCTGCCCCCCCCTGAAAGGTGCCAATTGTGGCACCAGAGGGGGAGAGGAAGGAGACAAATGAGCAGAAGTTCCACTTTTGGGTCACACCATTGTGAATTGGATGTGGAAATCTGCGCATCCAATTCGCAATAGCAGAAGATTTTGACCGGCTCTCTATGGAGCCGGTTCACATATCTCCGCAGTGGGTCCGGTGCGTTGTGAAATTCAGGCTGAAATCGTACCTGAAACGGTGAACCAGCACGCACCAGACCCCTGCTGTGAGCCACATGCGGCTCATACGTGAACGAGTTCAATTAGGCCATGCCAAATGTGGACAAAACCCGGGAACACCTTTGCACGCTTTCTCCCACCTCTATGCAGGACCAATATACTAGAGTTATAATGTCAGTACTAGCTTGTATAACAGCTAGCAACTACCGAATATGATTATTACAGTGGTTCTCAACCTTGGTCCTCAAGTACCCTCAACGAGCCATGTTTTAGGAATTTCCCTTAGATAAAATAGCTCTTAGGCCGCGTACACATGAGCGGATTGTTTCTCCTCCCAAAAGTCCGGCGGACTAAGTTTTAAGTTCAGACTTAAAATTGTCCGCTGGACTCGTTAGTCCGGCGGACAATCCCGCAGTCTGTGTGCTAGTCCGCAGGACTTTTGAAATGAGCGGACTTGCCGACACACGATCGGAAAGTCCGTTCATTTAGAACGTGACTCCAGGTAGACGGGACTAGCGAAGGCAGCGAATGCCGCCACGCTAGCCCCGTCACCTGGTATGGATTTAAAGTGGAATCCCTACACCGAAAAAACGGCGTGGGGGTCCCCCTCAAATCCATCTCAGACCCTTATCCGAGCACGCAGCCCGGGCCGGTCAGGAAAGGGGGTGGGGACGAGCGAGCGCCCCCATATGATGTCACAGTCCCGGAGGATGCTGGGACTGTGACATCATATGGGGGCGGGGTCACCATGTGACATGAGTCGGTGGCCCCGCCCCTTGTCCCTATATAAGTCACAACACTGCGTGTCTCTGCCATTCCAGCCAGAGAGAGCGACGAGTCAACATCGGAAGAAGAAGAAGACGACGACGACACAGAAGGCGCAGAAGGCGGCGACGACAGCGGCAAGAACAGAAGAGACCCCCGAAGGCCGAACAAGACCCCCAGACGATGACGGCGGCGAAGAAGAAAGCCGGGCTCCTCCGCTTGTGAAAGAGCTAGGTAAAAGAGCAGAAGAGAGCGGAGGAGTCCGGCAAGAAGACCCCCCAAGATACAAGAAGACCCCTGGAGCTGTGCAATAAAATATTTTAAAAAATTGTGTGTTTTTTTTATTTACACTTTTACACCTTAGGTGAATGGGTAGGGGTACATCGTACACCATACTCATTCACATAGGGTGGGGGGCCAGGATCTGGGGCCCCCCTTATTAAAGGGGGCTCCCGGATTCCGATAAGCCCCCCACCCGCAGACCCCGACAACCAATGGCTAGGATTGTCGGGAAGAGGCCCTTGTCCTCATCAACATGGGGACAAGGTGCTTTGGGGTGGGGGTGCCGCAGGGCCCCCCTTTCCCCAGGGCACCCCCCCATGTTGAGGGCACGCGGCCTGGTACGGCTCAGGAGGGGGGCTCGCTCGTCCCCACCCCCTTTCCTGACCCGCCGGGCTGCGTTCTCGGATAAGGGTCTGAGATGGATTTGGGGGGGGGACCCCCACGCCGTTTTTTTTCGGCGTAGGGATTCCCCTTTAAATCCATACCAGGTGACGGGGCTAGCGAGGCGGCATTCGCTGCCTTCACTAGTCCCGTCTACCTTGAGTCACGTTCTAAATGAACGGACTTCCCGAGCGTGTTTCGGCAAGTCCGTTCATTTCAAAAGTCCCGCAGACTTTTTCCCCGCGGATTGTCCGCCGGAAAAGTCCGGGCGTGTGTGGGCAAGTCCACACGCTCGGAAAGTCCGGCGGACCTCTGCTGGAAAGTCCGGCGGTTTGTCCACTGGACTAGGTCCGGCGGACAATCCCACTGGAAAGTCTGAGCGTGTGTACGCGGCATTATCAATACCATGTCATTGATATTGATTTAAAGCAGCTGTGCAAAGTAAAGGAAAACCTGAAAACTTGCCCCGTTGGGGGTACTTGAGGACTGAGGTTGAGAACCACTGACCTATGGGATATGCAGGTATGTGATTAGCTGTACCAGTGCTGAAGGGATTGTGGACATATTTGCCCGTATATACAGTCGACTTATGGATCAGATCCCTGGGAGGTGGTGGTAAGCAGCAATGAGCTGTAGTAAAGGTATTTTACTAACAGCCTTCAATGACTTCTCTAGCAAATTTGGCTTTGCCAATATTAGCACTTGTTAGCATGGCTTCTTATACCTGTAGCTGAGTGTCCATAGTACTAATTATAGTCTGGCTTCAGTGTGCAGCTAATGGATGGCAATTACCTGGGGAAGCTCTGAATCAGATCACTCTCTATTATCAATGTACAAGCTACCTAAAGAGACTGATCTTTATGAAGTGCATAGTATTCAGTACTAATAGCAGAGCATGGGTATGCTGGGTAAATATGTGCAATAGCACTTGCATACCTCACAACTTTTTGAGATGGGAATATGCAGGCGTAGGACACAATGCTTGCTTCCTATTCACGTTGACATGGTTATTAACTTGACAGGTGTAATTAAAGAGACAATGCAGTAGGAGCAGCACAGCAGTATGGCAGTGTGGTAAGTGGTCTCTGACAACTTTAGATAGAGTTCTTATTGAATGGACAAAGAAAGACAACATTTGGAATGGCAAAGCCATAGGCAAGGGAGACCTTTACCTGCAGTAATAGATTAGGAGGCAGAGCAGGATGAGGACCAATAGTGTAAGAGCACCCAGAATAGAGAGCAGGAAGATAGTATGGTAGCCAGCTATGTCCACACCACCCATAAGTGACAGCATACCTAAGAAGAAGAAAACAGAGTGTAAAACAGATATCCCAAAAACGTAACAGATGGTCTAACAATTTGATAAAAAAAAAAAAATTCAAAAGCCAATAAAATCAAAACTCCAGATCTGCATTCTTTTTTAAACAGTGATTTAGAAAATATTATATAAAAAAAATACAGAGTATTTGTAGGGAATGTATGCAATTAAGGGATTAGCATGAAAGCCAGGCAACTAGAATTACCAGAAGGAACGGTCAGCCATGGCAAGAAAAGAAACCATAAAGAAACCAGACCACATCAAAGAAAGGAGCCTCACCTCGACCACTGGAAGGGATGGCGGCTGCCCAATATCCCAGTTTCTGGGATGAAAATGACCAGTACAACTGCTGCCCGTCTCTCCGCACCACACCCATGCCGGAACGGGTCCACAAACCTAAGAGGAGGAAACAATAAGGGGAACCCATGTCAGGGTGGGGTGGGGGAGAAGAAGAAATGGGTGTAGAGGGTACAACAGAGCAATAATATCAGATATAAAAAAGAAACATTATGCATTATTCACACGGCTGTTCAGTATCCACACTATGTGTGCCGACATACCGTTCTTGGGGTCGAACTTCCAAGCGGGTATACTGCTGGCGGGTGTGATCCCACTGTCAGAGGGGAGGGGGAGGGACAGCTGAGCAGGACCAACCAGATTGACTTCAGAACCGTTCCCAGTGAAGAGGTGAACGCTGACAGCAGCCACCGGAAGCAGCTCCACCCAGCTGGCGTTACCTAGCACAAGGCAAACATATTTCAGGTTACAGAAATAGCCAATCAAATCTACCGATTAGGCAACTGGAAACTATTAAAGGAAACTTGTCATGGGAGAAATATCGGGGCATTCATTTCTGACCTTCTCCTGAAAGTGCGAACTGCTTGGTTGTTATGGTGACTTTGGCTTACTTTGTGTCACTGGCCCAGAACAAGTACGCAAATCAGAAGTCCTGACCACAGCCTAAGTATAAATGCCTGCGCCCTGCGAGCATGTTGCAAAAAACAACCCTTGATCTCAGTGTGGAAGCAGCAGTCTCTCTGCAGAGGTCTAAAACACCACCTGCTGAGCCAGGCCTATAGTTTTGCAATCGGCAAAGCTTATGCTCCCTGCTGATTGGAGAGCCCTGACTCATCAGGGGGCGTGTCGAACCTCTGCAGAGAGACCACTGCTTCCACACAGAAAGCAATAGCCCTCTAAAGCAGGGGTCTCCAAACTTTCCAAAGGGCCAGTTTACTGTCTTTCAGACTTTAGGGGGTCAGACAGTGGTGTGAGTGGGAGGGAATAGTGTCCCATCGTTGGTGCCAGTGGGAGGAATAGTATTAGTCCCAAGGCGAGCAGCGCTACGCACCGGCCCCTGCCCCTGCCCCGGCAAAGGGGTGGGGGGGGGGGGGCTGGCTATCCCAGGCCAACCTGGGCTCCGCGGCACTGCGATATCCTCACCTTTAGGGGGGATTCTGACTTAGTCATAATCCGACAGATGGTAGCTTCGCCCCATTGGCTCCTCAGCCAAGCACATACACCAAATGTTTGAACCTGCAGTTCCTCTCGCAATTGGTGTCAGTGGAAGGAATAATGTCCAGTCGTTGGTGCCAGTGGGAGGAACAGTACCCCATCGTTGGTGTCAGTGGGAGGAATAATGCCCAATAATTGCAATAGTTTTGCAATCGGCAAAGCTTATGCTTCCTGCTGATTAGAGAGCTCTAGCTCTGACTCATTGGGGGGCATGTTGAACTTCTGCAGAGAGACCACTGCTTCCACACAGAGAGCAATGGCCCTCTAAGGCTGGGTTCACACTAGAACACGCAGTGGCTCACAGCAGGAGTCTGGTGCGTCTCCATTCACCATTTCAGGTCCGATTTCAGATGTAATTTTGGGCTGAATTCGGATCTGAAAAGACGCACAGGGCTCCTGTGCAATTCGCACCGGAGCCGCTCCAGAGATGTGTGAACCGGCTCCATAGAGAGCCAGTCACAATCTTCTGCTATACGAATTGGATGTGGGGGAAACCCTCATCCAATTCGCACTGGTGTGAACCCAGCCTTAAGCAGGGGTCTCCAAACTTTCCAAACAAAGGGCCAGTTTACTGTCTTTCAGACTTTAGGGGGTCGGACAGTGGTGTGAGTGGGAGGAATAGTACCCCATCATTGGTGTCAGTGGAAAGAATATTGCACAGTCGTTGGTGTCAGTGGGAGGAATAATGCCCATTATTGGTGTCAGTGGGGAGGATTAGTACCCCATCGTTGGTGTCAGTGGGGAGGAATAGTACCCCATCCTTGGTGTCAGTGGGGAGGAATAGTACCCCATCCTTGGGGTCAGTGGGGAGGAATAGTACCCCATCCTTGGTTTCAGTGGGGAGGAATAGTACCCCATTCTTGGTGTCAGTGGGGAGGCATAGTACCCCATCGATGTTGTCAGTGGGGTGGAATAGTACCCCATCGTTGGTGTCAGTGGGAGGAATAATGCCCTATCATTGGTGTCACTGGGGAGGAATAGTACCCCATTGATGGTGTCAGTGGGGAGAAATAGTACCCCATCGATGGTGTCAGTGGGGAGGAATAGTACCCCATCGATGGTGTCAGTGGGGAGGAATAGTACCCCATTGATGGTGTCAGTGGGGAGGAATAGTACCCCATCATTGGTGTCAGTGGGGAGGAATATTACCCCATCAATGGTGTCAGTGGGGAGGAATAGTGCCCCATGATTGGTGTCAGTGGAAAGAATATTGCCCAGTCGTTGGTGTCAGTGGGAGGAATGGTACCCCATCATTGGTGTCAGTGGAAAGAATAATGCCCAGTCGCTGGTGTCAGTGGGAGAAATGGTACCCCATCATTGGTGTCAGTGGGGAGGAATAGTACCCTATTGTTGGTGTCAGTGGGAGGAATAATGCCCCATCATTGGTGTCAGTGGGGAGGAATAGTACCCCATCGTTGGCGTCAGTGGGGAGGAATAGTACCCCATCGTTGGCGTCAGTGGGGAGGAATAGTACCCCATCGTTGGCGTCAGTGGGGAGGAATAGTACCCCATTCTTGGTGTCAGTGGGGAGGCATAGTACCCCATCGATGTTGTCAGTGGGGTGGAATAGTACCCCATCGTTGGTGTCAGTGGGAGGAATAATGCCCTATCATTGGTGTCACTGGGGAGGAATAATGCCCCATTGATGGTGTCAGTGGGGAGAAATAGTACCCCATCGATGGTGTCAGTGGGGAGGAATAGTACCCCATCGATGGTGTCAGTGGGGAGGAATAGTACCCCATCGATGGTGTCAGTGGGGAGGAATAGTACCCCATCGATGGTGTCAGTGGGGAGGAATAGTACCCCATCATTGGTGTCAGTGGGGAGGAATAGTACCCCATGAATGGTGTCAGTGGGGAGGAATAGTGCCCCATGATTGGTGTCAGTGGAAAGAATATTGCCCAGTCGTTGGTGTCAGTGGGAGGAATGGTACCCCATCATTGGTGTCAGTGGAAAGAATAATGCCCAGTCGTTGGTGTCAGTGGGAGAAATGGTACCCCATCATTGGTGTCAGTGGGGAGGAATAGTACCCTATTGTTGGTGTCAGTGGGAGGAATAATGCCCCATCATTGGTGTCAGTGGGGAGTAATAGTACCCTATCGATGGTGTCAGTGGGGAGGAATAGTGCCCCATCGTTGGCGTCAGTGGGGAGGAATAGTACCCCATTGTTGGTGTCAGTGGGGAGGAATAATGCCCAGTCATTGGTGTCAGTGGGAGGAATGGTACCCCATCATTGGTGTCAGTGGGGAAGACTAGTGCCCCATAGTTGGTGTCAGTGGGAGGAATAGTGCTCCATCATTGGTGTCAGTGGGGAGGAATAGTGCCCCATCGTTGGTGTCAGTGGGAAGAATAGTGCCCCATTATTGGTGTCAGTGGGGAGAAATAATGCCCCATTATTGGTGTCAGTGGGGAGAAATAATGCCCCATTATTGGTGTCAGTGGGGAGGAATATAGTTTCATATCAGTGAAAGGAACAGTGCCCCAAGGGCCGGGTAAAGGCTGCATGTGGCCCCTGGGCCGCAGTTTGAAGACCTAAAGCATGCTGCCTGTGCACAGGCTTTTCTACTCAGACTGTGACATTCTAAAGAAAATGAACTAGAAGGCATTACACACTTTTTGTTTTGCTGCACCTATTTAGCTGATTTAAACAGAAAAAAATGGGCTATAAAAGGATCGATTTTTGACACATTTTATCTGAGCACATAATACAGGATAACTGGCATTGGGATTCAACAGACAGAACGTCATAACGCAACTCTGAATCTTTGGCCTTCAGCAGCCAGCAGATAGCATATAACATCAGCTGCCTCCAATTATTCTGGATGCTTTTTTGTCTCCTAAGACTCCCTGTAGACGGCACAAGTCCCCAGCAGGGGCACAGGATCCATCTGTATCAGGCTTTCAGGCAATTATTACTTCTAAACTGCAAAGTGCTGCAAATATGAAGATACTCTGTAAATAATTAATAATGATAACATTAATGCACCCCCCCCCTCAGGCTCTGGAGCCGTTATGAAATCAGCTGCGGGCATACATGGGAGGAGGAGGATGAGGAG
Source organism: Lithobates sylvaticus (assembly GCA_028564925.1). Lineage (NCBI taxonomy): Eukaryota > Metazoa > Chordata > Amphibia > Anura > Ranidae > Lithobates > Lithobates sylvaticus. The sequence continues at coordinate 38,177,867 of CM053037.1, read as the reverse complement.
GAGGATGACAGGGAAAACCCTGAAAGGTGTTACACAAGACAAAGCAATTATGGTCAGACCTGGATGATGCTGGACATCCGGACCTCCCAACCATAAGAAGATCTAGCTGTGTAGGGCCTGAGAAAATCAAATGATGGGGCAAGTTTGAGCATTTCTGAGGCTGAGCCATGTAGGGGTTAAAGTGTATCTACTGTATAGCCAGGATTTTCTTTTTCTTGGTTTTGTACAGAGTAGGAAAAAGTTCAGACCCCTGCCAGATTTTTATTGGCGTGCCCCCATGGGAGAGATCCACCCTCTCTCCATTTGAATTGCATTCTCACAAGGACAGAATGTTAAAGTGGAAGTATAGGCTGAAAATAAGTCTTATTACAAAGCATTGTTTACCCCCCTCCTACATACGCTGCATACCAAGGGTTGCACCAATACTAGTATCAGTATTGGTGCCGATATTGAGTATTTGCACAAGTATCGATACTCGTGCAAATGCACCGATACCTGAAACCGATACTTTCAGGCTCGGTTCTTTGCGCTGTCAGTGGGTCACCCCTGTTGACAGTTAAAGTGTTAAAGAAGTCCGGTAATTGGAGCTGTAAAAAAAAAAAAAAAAGCAGCTGCCAATGTTTATTAACAACATTGCTCAGCCAAAATAAAAAGAAACATTGTTTCTTTTTGTATCTTTTTGTTTCTTCAGCTGCAGATCAAAGGGATGAACAATTGTTCCTCTGTTTAACCACTTATTAACCCTTAATTTGCTTTAATCAGCCTTAATTAACTCCCTACTCCCCTTCATTTAATTATTTTCTTGCTTTTTTTTTCACATCTATTTTATAAACGATAAACAATCACTGCTTTTTTGGTGAATATTTTTGCACATATATATTAACCACTTTCAGACCGGACCAATTTGCAGCCAAAGGACCAGGCCCCTTTTTGCGATTCGGCACTGCGTCGCTTTAACTGACAATTGCGCGGTCGTGCGACGTGGCTCCCAAACAAAATTGATGTCCTTTTTTTCCCCACAAATAGAGCTTTCTTTTGGTGGTATTTGATCGCCCCTGCGGTTTTAATTTTTTGCGCTATAAACAAAAAAGAGCAACAATTTTGAAAAAAAAAACGCATTATTTTTTATTTTTTGCTATAATAAATATCCCCCAAAAATATATAAAAAACATTTTTTTTTCCTCAGTTTAGGCCGATACATATTCTTCTACATATTTTTGGTAAAAAAATCGCAATAAGCGATTATTGATTGGTTTGCGCAGAAGTTATAGCGTTTACAAGATAGGGGATAGTTTTATAGCATTTTTATTAATAATTTTTTTTTTATTAGTATTAGCGGCGATCAGCGATTTTTATTGTGACTGCGACATTATGGCGGACACATCGGACATTTTTGACACATTTTTGGGACCATTGTCATTTATACAGCAATCAATGCTATTTAAATGCATTGATTCCTGTATAAATGACACTGGCAGTGAAGGGGTTAACCACAAGGGGGCAGTGTAGGGGTTAAGTATGCCTAGGGGTGTGTTTCTTACTGTGGGGGGGCGTGGCTGTCAGCTAGTGAATGCTGATCTCTGCTCCAATCACAGGGAGCAGAGATCGGCGTCACTAGTTGCTAGGCAGAACGGGGAGATGCTGTCTATTTCCGCATCTCCCCGTTCTGCCTTCCCGTGAGACGATCGCGGGTGTCCCCGCGGCGATCGAGTCTGCGGGACCCGCGACCGGCCTCACGAGGGTCCCGACCGGCTCGCTCCCGACTCGCTCCCGATGGCACGGACGCCATTAAGGAGGGACTTATATATACGCCCTCCTGCTTGTCCGTGCCATTCTGCCGACGTATATCGTCGTGCGCCGGTCGGGAACCGGTTAACATATATTTGCACATTTCACATTGAAAAAACCCAAAATAAAAAAACAAAAATCTATTTATTTCATTAACTTTTCAATGCTTTGTACCATTGCTGAAGTGAAAACAAAACAGTTGCGGTAGGTATCGGTAATTGGTATCAGCGAGTACTAAAACAAAAAAAGTATCGGTACTCGTAAAAAAAATGGTATCGGCGCATCCCTACCATTTATAAAAGAGAGCAGTGTAAATACCTTTTCTTGATCCTGCTTTGGTGAGGTCATGTGATTCAGAAGCATTGGCTCCCCTGTGTCAGTGAGCGGCTGCTGCAGGGGAGGGGAGAAAGTGCTGACAATGGAGAGGCAATGAAAGCTGGCGGGTGACATTATGGCTCCAGGAACTGAGGTCTGTTGTCGAACACTCCCTGACGCTGCTTCTGGATCATGTGACCGCACCAAGCAAAACATTTTTGGAATTCTGTTTAGCCAACCTTGTGATCCAGACACCCCTGCCAGACAGAACAGCCAGAAGGGTGACATAACTTTCTTTATCAGAGTTAAGGAATGCACTGGTGTCACCTTCCTGCACTGCAGCCTGCTGATTGGACAGTAAAGGAGCAGCGGAACACTGATAAGCCATTATTAACTCTGCTTGCTCTGCTATCTTATCCTGTCGGCACATGTGCAATATGGTATTTGTGTCTGATTGGCTCTTAGAGCTACCCCACCCTAAGAGTCTGAGTAGTGCTGTGCAGGAGATAACAGGAAGTTAATATAAAGAAAAAAATAGATTCTCATGCTAGCTGGATAAAAAATACAGAGTATTTTTTTTTTACATAAGTGCATTAATGATGCTTTTTATTTCTGCCTGGGGTTCAGCTTTAACCGATTATATCTTCATCAAATTTAGGCTACAACATTCATACAAGTACAAACATCCATATTCTAATTGTGCTTGAGTTCATTTTCTATTTAGTCTGTTATGCTGGAAGGTAAAAACACAGAATGGCTCCCTGAATGTAATTTTAACATTTGTCCAAAAAAATATATATTGTGTTTCGATAAATTACTATTGACTACAATCACACACAGTGGCTGTACAGATAAATGTCAAGATGCATCAGTTTTAGATGTGTTACAAGGCAGATGCATGAAAATCCACATAGGAAGCTCAGCGGTGTTCCTACTAAGAAAGCATTTCACATGGATGCAATGCTATTTATGACCACAAGAGGGGGAAGTGCAAAGAAAGCTTGGCGTTCACAGTACATTAGTCTCAATTGTTCTGTTTGGGCTCTGCAACACAATTACCAATGACATTCCTGGATATCAAGTTACCCGATTTTCCCTCTAGACCTGATACAGCTCTTTCCTCTAGAACTAGGCACAATATGGCTTTTCCCTCTAGACCTAAGCGCTACATGGATCTTCCTTCTAGACCTAGACACATTACATGGCTCTTCCCTCTAGACCTAGACACTCTACATGGCTGTTCCCTCCAGAGCTAAACAAAACATGGATCTTTCCTCTAGACGTAGATACTACATCTCTCTTCCCTCTAGACCTACACACTACATGGCTCTTCCTTCTAGACCTAGACACATTACATGGCTCTTCCCTCTAGACCTAGACACTCTACATGGCTGTTCCCTCCAGAGCTAAACAAAACATGGATCTTTCCTCTAGATGTAGACACTACATGACTCTTCCCTCTAGACCTACACACTACATGGCGGTTCCCCCTAGACCTAGACAAACTACATGGCTGTGTCCTCTAGACCTATACACTACATGGTTCTTCCCTCTAAACTTAGATACTACATGGCTCTTCCCTCTAGACCTAAACACACTACATGGCTCTTCCTTCTTGACCTAGGCACTATATGGTTTCTCCCTCTAGACCCAAGCACTATGTGACTCCTCTCTAGACCTAAGCATGACATGACTCTTCCCTCTAGACCTAAACATGACTTGGCTCTTCCTTCTAGACCTGGACACTATTTGTCTCTTCCCTCTAGACCTAGACTTGACAGGACTCTTCCTGTCTAGATCTAGACATTATATGGCTGTTCCCTCTAGAAGTAGACATGACTCTTCCCTTCAGACTGAGACACACTACATGGCTCTTCCCTCTAGACTTAAACACACTATTTGTCTCTCATTCTAGACCTAGAAACAACATGGTTCTTCCCTCTAGAGTTAGACACTACATGCCTGTTACCTCTAGACCTACACACTGTATGGCTCTTCCCTCTAGACCTAGACACACTATATGACTCTAGACCTTCACACTACATGGCTGTTCCCTTTAGACCTAGACACACTATATGGCTCTTCCCTCTAGACCTAGACTTGACATGACTCTTCCCGTCTAGACCTAGACATTATATGGCTGTTCCTTCTAGAAGTAGACATGACTCCTCCCTCAAGACCTAGACGCACTATATGGGTCTTACCTCTAGACATAAACACACTATTTGTCTTTCCCTTCTAGACCTAGACACTACATGGCTGTTCCCTGTAGACCTACACACTGTACGGCTCTTCCTTCAAGACCTACACACTATGTGGCTGTTCCCCCTAGACCTACACACTGTATGGCTTTTCCTTCTAGACCTAGACACACTTTATGGCTCTTCCCTCTAGACCTAGACTTGACATGACTCTTCCTGTCTAGACCTAGACACTACACGGCTGTTCCCTGTAGACTTACACACTGTACGGCTCTTCCTTCAAGACCTACACACTATGTGGCTGTTCCCCCTAGACCTACACACTGTATGGCTTTTCCTTCTAGACCTAGACACACTATATGGCTCTTCCCTCTAGACCTAGACTTGACATGACTCTTCTTGTCTAGACCTAGACATTATATGGCTGTTCCTTCTAGAAGTAGACATGACTCCTCCCTCAAGTCCTAGACGCACTATATGGGTCTTACCTCTAGACCTACTCATAAACAGGTTGGGTTTCTTGTCCGGGCAAGATTGTAAGTAAACTATCATAAAATACAGCAACTGCGTCATATATCAAGACATCTTCAAGTGATCATGAGCCATATAACTAGGGATCTCAAAATTATGGAAGGTAAACCAGAAAGAACAAAAGAGGAAAAATGGGGGGGGGGAGTTGAGGGCAATCAGGGCCACGCAGACCCAGACCTCATGCATCCATAAACCAGTATTGTATCCAGGGTTGCCATGTTTTATCAGATTTAGCTTGGTGGTTATGGAAGGTGGAGGTCATTTTATCGCTACTCGTGATCCAGTTCAATTGTGCTAGTCCTTAAAGGAAACTAGTATTTTATTTGCCAGGTCTTACCTCCGTTGCTGGAATCAGGATCGGCCCCAATGAATGCTGGGAATCCTTTCATCTGGTGCAGATTGCTTGTGGTAGTAAGGGAGGATGATAGCTGGGTATAAGTAGAGGATCGAGGTAAACGGATAGACTTCCTCTGGAACTGCACTACGGGTTGGCTGCGGACACCTGTAGACAAGGATATAGATTATAAACAACAAAACGATATACTCTCTTTATCTGCTCAGAGCAATAATGATGTAGCCCATAACAACCAAACAGGGCTTGTGCAAGGATTTTTGACACCCTAGGCGAAACCCCATTTGGCCCCCACCCCCCTAGCTGCACCCCTGACTCCATCCCCTTTGCTCTGCCCATGTATACCCCACAGTTTTAATGAAGCGCGCATCAAATGCAGCCTCACCAGCGCCCATCAAATGCAGCCTCACCATCGCCCACCAAATGCAACCTCACCAGCGCCTATCAAATGCAGCCTCACCAGCACCCATCAAATGCAGCCTCACCATCGCCCACCAAATGCAACCTCACCAGCGCCTATCAAATGCAGCCTCACCAGCACCCCTCAAAGTCAGCCTCGCCAGCACTCATCAATGAATGTTTGCTTGCTTCAATTCATTCGGGAGTAGGGACACAAACACAGTCCCCTGCAGCGCCTCTGACACTATGTGCGACCCGAGCGGCGGCTGCCTGCTGATGCTGAGACTTAGTTGCTTGCTGAGAGAAGAGAGTAGGAATACTAGTGGCAGAGCGCCCTAGGCAGCAGTGTGCCCTAGGCGGCTGCCTATTTTTCCTAATAGTAGCACTGGCCCTGCAACCAAACATGTAAGAGGGGGACATTCTTAATATTCAGTATCAAATGCTCAAAGCAGAACTGAAGTCTCCTTAAAAAAATTTAGATTTTTAGCACAAAACTTTCCTGTTTGCTAGCATCTTTTTTTTTTTTACTATACACAATCTGCAGCACATGCGCAGTGCCTGGCATCTGTAAGGTGTTAGGAGTTTAGCCAAGCACCAGGATAATATAACTCCAGGGCATATACATGGGGGTCACATCATCAATGGCCACCCAATGACAGCCCCTGTCCAAAGAAGATGTCAGTATTGGCAACAGGGAATTTACTGGAAGCACGGACCCTGCATCACTAGTGAAGGGCAAACTAAGAGCAAAGTTTGTCATAATGTGCAAATATATTCATATATCACTATATGAGTTTTATAATAATAACACAGGATTGCATTATTATTGCTGACATAGCGCCGTCTATGTCCAAATAATTTGAAGGAATTGCCATCTTCTTATACGTTTTTCTTTTTGCATTATTTGCACAATATGAACACTACACCAGTTTGCCTGTTTGCACAATTTTCATGAATGTAGCTGCTTAGAAATTCATATTTATTCATAAAATGCAAATAAGCCAAGCACACTTGCACATTATGGAAAGTGTTCCCGAGGATCTGTTGTGACTCAGATCCACTTTAATAGCAAGGAGAACGATCCACAGATAATGGCATACAGTCAGACTGCACAGTGCTTGAAGTTTAGAATAATTGTACAGAAATTTTAAATACATGTGGACTCACATGGAATTAAACGTACATCTAAAAAAGGGAGCGAATTGTATAAGGCACTGACGAGATGTTTTATTTAGCTTTAATCAGATTGTATAGTTGGCTTTATATGTAAAGGCCCATATACACGATCGGACTTTTTGACAACCAACATGCAAATTAGCTGTTTTGGACCAACATCCCACCGTGTGTACGCTCCATCGGACCAACTTTTTCCAGGTTTCATCGGACTTTTGTTGGCTGTGCGAACGGACCAACTTTCTGCCAACAAAAGTCCGATGGACCAAAGTCCGACCGTGTGTACACAAAACCAACGGACTATTGTACAAACCAATGCAGAACCAATGCAAAAGATCAGACAACAATACAGAAGTTGACCAAAGGTGGCGGTAAAGAGCAGAAAAACCAAGTGATTTGGTGAAAGTTGGCTGAAAAAGTCCTGCCGTGTGTATGCAATACCAACTTGGGGCCAACGCCCTTTGGACAAAAATCCACGGGAAAGTTGGTCCACGGTCGGATCGTGTGTATGAGGCTTTACAACCATTTTTTTAAGGCTGGGTTCACACCAGTGCGAATTGGATGCGGTGTTTCTCTACATCCAATTCGCATGTCAGGAGATTGTGACTGGCTCTCTATGGAGCCGGTTCACACATCTCTGGAGTGGCTTCGGTGCGAATTGCTGTGCATTTTCTGGTCCGTTTCAGGTCCAAATTCAGCCAAAAATTAAGGCTGAAATCAGGCCTGAAATGGTGAATGGAGCCGCAACGTTCCTCAGTATGAACCCAGCCTTCATTTTCTCCCCTTTTTTGAACCATTTAACGTAAACCTAAATAGGCCAGTCAAGTGGAGAAGAAAAGATTCAGTCTATATTTGTTGGTTTTCTTTGGTCGACTGTCATACATATATAAAATGTCCTATATATATATATATATGAGATTATATATATATTTATATACTGTCATATATATATATATATATTTATATATATATATATATATATATATATAGTGTTATATTACTCCATTATAATTCCAGTCTTGTACCTCTAACTGCAGGCTGTGATTTGCATTAACCAATCAAATATCAGCTTGTTGTAGTTTTTGCTTACACTGATTGTGGACTTACTGGTATGAGTTGCAGTACTTTATTGCTCTGTTATATTACATAAGCCCTTAGGTGATTCACACCATCTGCTGCTTCTATATCTGGCCTACTCTGATTCACCAGACAGTCATATTAGCAAAAAAAAAGCAATCAGCTGAACACTTGTCAGTCTACCTCTTTGTAATAGCCAGGTTTGATGAGTCTATGTCTATCCCATGATTCACTGAAAGAGGCCCCATTCACATATTGCACTTTAACCCTTTTGTGAATAGAGGGCATTATTGCAGAGATGCCTAGATCACATTGTCAGCTAATTTGACAACAATTCTATAATAATTTGCACGCATAATATTTTTTAAAGTCCACATAAGGGTTGGTGCACTGTTTTAATACTTACTAAAATGTATTATGTTTTTTTTCCACTAAACATTTAGATTAAAACTTCACTAATAGAATTTCACAGCATGATCCATGGAACATATGCAAATCCAGGTACATGAGAGCTGTCCATATTAATAATGCAACCATGTAAAGTACATTTTAACCATATTGTGTAAGCCCACGGTAGAAAAAATAAACAACTGAAACATCAATAGAATGGGGAAAGTATTACAATTTTTATACGATAAAAAAAAAAAAAATCACAATATGTTTTATTGCTATAATTGTATCTGACAATTACAGTATTAAAGAGGAAGTAAAGCCATTTAAAAAAAAAAAAAAGACCCTGCAAGGCAGAGGACTTTGAGTATGCAATTCCGACACGCAAAATTCCAACGCATGCTCGGAAACAATTCGACGCATGCTCGGAAGCATTAAACTTCCCTTTTATAGTGCTGTCGAACGTGTTTTATGCCGCTGTGTTATTGACCGTCGGAATTTGGTGTGATCGTGTGTAGGCAACACAGCTTGAGCGGAATTCCGTCGGAAAAACCGTCAGAGTTTTTTCCGACGAGAATTCCGATCGTGTGTACGCGGCATAAGGGTTTACAACCACTTTAAACAAATGAACACTGCCACCTTGAGGTAGCAGTGCCATCTTCAGGCTGCAAGTTTAATTTGTCAGTGAAGCCTCCTGCCTACATGTGATTACTATGGGGTTGATTTACTAAAACTGGAGCTTGCAAAATCGAGTGCAGTTGTGCATGGTAGCCAATCAGCTTCTAACGTCAGCCTGTTAGACAAAAAAAAATCTGGAAGCTGATTGGTCTCTATGCAGAGCTTCATTAGATTTTGCACTATCCGGTTTTAGTAAATCAAGCCCTATGTCACAACTAACGTTACATGATTAGGAACCACAACAATTGGTTAAATTGTAAATTATTAGTGGGGAAAGGAGCTGTCGATGACAACCAGATCTGAGGGACACCAGCTGCAAAGTGTTGGCTGTTAGCTCTCAAAGGGAGGATGCTTATTAATGTATTCTCAACATGGGACATCATAAATGTTGATATAGGAGGAAAGGAAAATTTATAGTCCAGGTATGTCAAATTTCCATTAAACACTTCCACTTGCATCCCAGTACCTCTCCCTTACAGTAAGTGTACCTACAGGGTTAAAGAGGCCATTGATAGTAAATATTACTTGTACAGGAACATGCATTGTAATACAGTATAAACCTGTATGATATAAATGAGAATTACAAACAACGACATCAAGGTATAAAACAGAAAAGCACTAATAAAAACCCAAACGAAATAAAGTTTACCTGGAGAACCCAGTAGAATCTGCACAATATCTTCATAGAGGATTAGCGTGGCGGGTCTTTCAGGAAGGAGGTACAAGCTTACAGAGGCATACACTGCATTGAAAGAGAGAAAGAAGACTTAAATCTCTGCTATGTTGTATAATGCTGGAGAACACAAAGGGAGGAAAGCAGGACCTAAATCAACTCTGTCACTAGTAATAATAAAAAAAAATGCTCAAGCAGTATTAAACCCAAAAGCAAACATTGATCATATTGCAGTTTACCGATTCTTAGATGTGATGGCGGCATTAGATTCCTTTTTTAGGCTTTCTTTGTTCTATTTTCATCTGATGATTCAGAAAGTAAGTCTGTTGTTTTTCAGCAAAAGAGCTCTCTTACAATTACAAGGAGTAATATAGGCTAAAACCGTGCTTAGTGTTCAAAAATGTAAATGATAACAAGTACCGTATATACTCGAGTATAAGCCGAGTTTTTCAGCACATTTTTTTGTGCTGAAAATGCCCCCCTCGGCTTATACTCGAGTCAAGCATTTTTCTGCTGCAGAAAATGACATTTTCCGAACCAACTTTGGGACCCCGTATCTCGGGCCACTTGGTGCTAGGAACCCCAAATTTGGTGTGCAAACCCAGTGGAACTAGCTACAACATATCCAAAGCTGGGTTCCTAGCACCAAGTGGCCCCGAGATACGGGGCCCAAAGTCGGTTCGGAAAATGTCATTCTCTGCTGCAGAAAAGTGCTTGACACTTTCCGAACCGACTTTGGGGTCCCGTATCTCGGGGCTACTTAGAGCTAGGAACCCCATATGGATATACAACATATTGGATATGTTGTAGTGATAGTTCCACTGGGTTTGCACATCAAATTTTAGGTTCCTAGCACTAAGTGGCTCCGAGATACGAGGCCCCAAATTCGGTCAACTGTGTCCATCTGCAGCAATGTCATTTAGGGACCCTTTGGGTCCAGAAACCCCAAATGTTGGCTGAAGCTAGGGGGGGATCTAGGAACCCTTAACTACTGAGTTTGAAGTTCGGGGGACCTATGGCTGCAAATGGGCACAGTGAGACATGCAATTAGGCACAGTGAGATGGCAAATGGGCATTGTTGACCCTCTTTTCCATTTATAGTAGCTGCGCATTTCTCACCCTAGGCTTATACTCAAGTCAATAAGTTTTCCCAGTTTTTTTGTGGTAAAATTAGGTGCCTTGGCTTATATTTGGGTCGGCTTATACTCGAGTATATACGGTAACAAGTAGTGTTCAAAAATGTAAATGATAACAAGGAAAAAATTATACATAGTGTATATATAGAAAAACTCAGAAACAGTTCATGTTTCAAAAGTGAGTCCTTATATTCGTGGTTCAGATAATAATAATCACCCAAGTGGAAAGAAATCATCGCTGTGAAAACCTTCTCACCGCTGACACGCGCTGCTATTCGATCCAATCCTGTCCGTGAAATCCAGACAGATGAAGACCCTGTTTTCCATCCATCTGGCGGATTGGATCGGATAGGATTGGATGAAAACGGACAGTCGATTAGTTTTCATCCGATCTCCCAATAGAGGAAAGCAGGGCTCTGACAGGTCCGTCTCAGCACAGTGAACGGAGACGGACCTGTCATCCACCTGCTTAGCGGGGATCAGCAGATCGATCCCCCACTGAGCAAAGCGAAGCCTGCCGGGCGGACCACCCGTGTGAAAGAACCCTAACCCTTTCCCAAACTATATAAGGCCCCTTTTACACCGGCGTTCCATTTTTCATCCACGCGGTGGCGGATGAAAAACGAACATCAATGCATCTCTATGGAAAAACGGATGTAAACGGATAATCATCCATTTACAACCGCTTCCATCAACATCCGTTTTTTTGGAACAGATCAAAGCCCTATTTTTCTTCTGTTAAAAAAACGGAATGTATGAAAAATGGATTTAAACAGACAAACGGTCCCTTTTGGCATTGGTAGGGTCCTTTCACACGGGCGGTGCGCCCGGCGGACTACGCTTTGCTCAGCTGGGGATCGATCCGCTGATCCCTGCTGAGCAGGCGGATGACAAGTCTGTCTCCACTAACTCTGCAGAGATTGACCTGTCAGAGCCCCGCTCTCCTCTATGGGGAGATCAGATGAAAACAGACCACCTGTCCGTTTTTTTATCCGATCAGCCAGATGAATGGAAAATAGGGTCACCATCCGTCTGGATTTTACGAACAGGATCAGATTGGATAGCAGCGGGTGTCAGTGGACATGTCACTGCTGACATCCCCTGATCCATAGGAGTGAATGGAGGCTGCGAACTGGTCTCCCCCTCTGCGGGGGATCTCTCTCCGCTGATTCCCACTGACAGGCCCGTGTCTGCTCTGCACAGATCGCTGTTCACTATGGGGCAATCAGATGGAAACTGACCCCTGTCCACCTATCCGACATATGGGCAATAGGACCACCATTTGTCTGTTTTTGGCAGACAGAATCGGATCGGATGTCGGCAGTTCCGCTGGCACCCGCTGCTCCATAGAAGAGACAAGAGGGTCTGATCAGGTCCGCCTGAAAAACTGGACAGGCGGACCTGATCGAACAGCCCATGTAAAAGGGGCCTAAAAAAAAATGCTGGAAATACACACAGCAGCTACCACAAGCTTAAATATCAGTTTGGAGTGGACAAGTCCTTTAAGACCCCTTTCACACTGGGGCGTTTTTCAGGTGCTTTAGCATTAAAAAAAGCGCCTGTAAAGCGCTTGAAAGAAGCCTCATCTGCAATCCCAATGTGAAAGCCTGAGTGCTTTAAGAGCCCTTTCACACTGCCAGCGCCCGAAAAACGCTCATAAAGCGCCGCTTAAACTAGCTGCGCTTTACCAGCGTTTTTTGAGAGCTAGTGGGGCACTTTTAACCCCTGCTAGTGGCCAAATAAAGGGTTAAAAGCACCCACAAAGCGCCGCTGCCAAAAGCGCTTTGCATGCGCTTTTCAGGCATTTTGCAGGCGCTTTCCATTGATTTCAATGGGAAGGGGCGCTTTAGGAGCGGTGTATTCACCGCTCCAAAGAAGCTGCTTGCAGGACTTGTTTTGACGCCCTGCCAGCGCATCGCCTCAGTGTGAAAGCAGTTGCGGCTTCTTTTAGGCGCTTTACAGGCGCTTATTTTACCGCTAAAGCGCCTGAAAAACATCATAGTTTGAAAGGGGTCTCAGTGTGAAAGCACTCAGGCTTTCACATTGGGATTGCAGATGAGGCTTCTTTCAAGCGCTTTTTTTAACGCTAAAGTGCCTTAAAAACGCCTGAAAAACGCCCCAGTGTGAAAGGGGTCTAAGAGTAAAAATCCAATTCTTATATAAGCCCAGTTGTAACTGGTTCTCTCCATGATCAGACCCCTTAAGGCTGAAGGAATCTTGGATAGGCGCTTCCAAATCAGAAATAATGAGATAAAGGAGAATATCTACGTTCAGCTATAGGGTGGAAAACCCCACCACTCGCTGTGTAATTATGACCGGTGGGGGTCTGGCATTTTGAATCCTGCCAATCGGTTGCTTTCATCTAATAAGCAGCTCTCAGCAGCAGCACGTCCCCCTGTGATCTCTTCAATGGCTGATCACTGTCGGGGACATTCAAGGCATCTGAGATGTGTCAATATGATAAGTGAGGGGAGTATAGAAAACGCAATGATATCATCATATATGGGGGAGGAGTGCATACATCAGAGGCACTGCCAGAAAAGATTACTGTGACAGCAATGCCAATGAATGCCGTCTTGTGACCTTGGATAAGAAGACAGGAAGCTGCATGCATCCTGCCAGACAGAATGTAAGGAAGCTGTAAATATGACATTATACACATCGCCCATAGAACAATATATACTGGGAATAGGCAGGGAGATGAGCACACTGCAATTAGAACACATTAGAAGCTGGGCCAATTTTTGAAGGCTGTGTCTACCCAAAATTGGAATTTCAATTGCAGGTGGATCCGTAGATCCCTTACATCAGGGGTCTCCAAACTTTCGGAAAAAAAGGGCCAGTTTACTGTCCTTCAGACTGTAAGGGGGCCAGACTGCGTCCAATGGTAGTAGAAAATGTCTGGGTGTCAATGGAATTAAAGACTCCCCCATCATTGGTATTAGTTGGAGTAATATTGCCCCATTGTTGATATCAGGGGAAGAAGTAGTGCCCCATCATTGGAAGAAATAAAGCCCCATTGTTGGTGTCAGTGGGAGGAAAAGTTCCCCGTAATTGGGACCAGTGGGAAAAATAGGGCCCTGTAGTTGGAGCCGGTAGGAGGAATGATGTCCCATCATTGGTGTCAGTGGGAAGAATAGGGGCCTGTAGTTGGTGCCTGTAGAAGGAATTATGTCCCATCATTGGTGTCAGTGGGAGGAATAGTGCCCCATTGTTGGTATAAGTAACAGGATATAAGCCCCATTGTTGATGTAGAAGTGTCAGGGCTGGGCTCAGCCCTTCCTTCTCAGAGCTGGCCGCTCACCTGTTGGCTAATTGCCAGCTCCTATCTCTCCACAGTTACTCAGCTGTTGATGATATCCTGCTCGTCAGTTCTGCCTACTTAAGCCGTCCAGCCCAAAGGATCTCTGCCTTTGCCTTGGTCAACATAATATCTCCTGCGTTCCTGTTTAAAGACTTGCTTTTGCTGACATCCCTTCTGGCTCCAGATCCTGCTTGCTGTTCCACTACATTGATCCCTAACTTCTGGCTTGGCTGACTATCCGTTCAGGTTACTGAACTATGGCTATATTTTGACATTTGTTCTGTTTACTTTTATTATTAAACAAGTGTGATTTAACTGTACTTCTGTCTCGGTCTGATTTCATGGTTTCTGACAAGAAAGAATAGTGCCTTGTATCAGTGGAAAGAATAGTGTCCCAAGGGCCTGATAAAGGCATGCAAAGGGCCACATCTGGCTCCGGGGCCGCGGTTTGGAGACCACTGCCTTAGATCAATCCAAATATGAAGACGTTTGGCAAATTTAGAGATCGGTCACCAACCACAACTATCACTTATCCTTCGGGATATTTTCCAGCTTGGGTTTGTAGCTCTGCCCCCTCCATATTCAATACGATTGTATTAATGGCAACGATTCCAAGATGACATTTACCCAGTTACAACAGGGCTCATGCATATGGCCAATTAGGGCCATACACCGCCTGGATCAACGTATTTCTGCGAAGGTCAGGCTACGTGTTTCAGATTAGCTGTTATAGATCATGGAGCCATTATCTATGTTTAGGGATGGATGTGCATCCCTGTACGCGTTCAGGGGCGCGTTCAGGGGCACACATCCATTCTTAACCACAGGTAATCACTCCATGTGTCGCTAGCCTCCAGTGAATCAATAGGCATAATATTGCTTCGCTTGACCAACTGTTCTGCTTGGCCTAGGGAATAGGTCATCTTTAGAAGATTGAAGAGCCACACTGTAGATTAATAGTTCTGATACAGTTTTATTCCAGTATGGGGTCAGATAGAAGATCAAAAGGGAAGCAAATGCGTTCCAGGGGTCTAAATACATTTCCTTCATCTGGGCTTGAGAAGAGAAAGAATGGATTGAATTGAGGATAAAAATGGTAATATAATTTTTATCTGTGTCCTATCAGGCCCAGATTTCGTCAGCAACTGATTTAGTAGACTGGCTCATCAACACAGAGCACTACAACACACAGATGTGAATGCACTGCTTTGTCTAAAAGTAGTGCAGGTGCATCAATTCATGCATTGAACCTCATTAAGGCCCCTTTCACACAGGTAGCAGTCTCTACTGCCCCCTGAAAAGAAATACCATGGTGAATCGCTTTTCAGAGGGAGGTACAGCTGTTTCCTGCCACCTACTTTTTTTTTTTCCAAGCAGGATTTTGTATTGAAATAACGGACTGCAAATGCTTGTCTTACAGTTGTGCCGTGCTTCCATTGACCGTAACAGGCAAGTATGACAGGTGGTGCCAAGTTTATTTGCCATGACCTTGAAGCAAGATTTTGCAGCTGTGGCACATGTATGGACCCCTTCTGCTGCCATGTCCGCTTGTAGGTGGGTGGTCGGGGAGGGTGCTAAAAACGTGGGCCGACCAACTAATTTTACCGCCGCCTGGCCATCTGTGTCAAAGAGGCTTAAGGGTCCATCCAAAGTGTATATTACCTTGTGCATAGGACTAAAATGGCTCTTATTTATCACTAGCAATTTTAGTAGTGCAACTGTGCCACTGTACATTGCCCCTGCAGCTCCAGCCTATCTGTGCCTAATATAACACTAGTTAATACCATAAAGAGTTTCCCTTCTCAAACCCTGATGAAGGGGGCATTTTTAGACCCCTGAAACGCGTTGGATTCCCTTTTTGATTTTCTCAATTCTATCTGATCCTATACTGTTATAAAATTGTATCTTCAGTCTTAAATCTGGCAAACTAAGGAAATTTTGAGGTGTAGAAAATGCCAGTCTGGTAACCTGACAGCCTCTACTAACACCATCAAATATTTATTGGATAGCAATACCAATATGACAATCCTAGGGTCCAGTGCTATCTCTCTGCATTCCCATGTCTCTTTAGAATCAGGGCATACAATAGGCAATTCTAGAAATCTTGAACGGACCCCTCCCAGATACATACACACAGCTGTCATTTTGTTAACAATAATTTCTATCTGACCACAGGAGACAGCTGGGAAAATGAACTTCTCTAAAGCCCCATACACACGGTCGGACTTTTTCATGGATTCTGTCCGATCGGACAATGTTGTTGAAAAATCAGACCGTGTGTATGCACCATCACAGTGTTCGTCGGTTTGTCCGACGGACAGTCTTATCTCCTGCTGGAAAGATTTGCCGTCAACCCGGTCCGATCACACAAATTCCCATTGATTTCAATGGGAAGGAGCGGTATAGGAGCGGTAAATACACCGCTCCTTCACCGCTCCAAAGATGCTGCTAGCAGGACTTTTGTTGCGGTCCTGCTAGCGCACCGCTCCAGTGTGAAAGCCCGCCGGCTTTCACACTGGAGTGAATGGGGCCGGTTTTTTTCAGGCGGTGTACAGGCGCTATTTTTAGCGCTGTACCGCCTGAAAACCGCCCCAGTGTGAAAGCAGCCTAAAACAGGCTGCAGAACATAAACTATATTATGAAAAGTATTGGGACACCTGCCTTTACACGCACATGGACTTTAATGGCATCCCAGTCTTAGTCCGTAGGGTTCAATATTGAGTTGGCCCACCATTTACAGCTATAACAGCTTAAACTCTTCTGGGAAGGCTGTCCACAAGGTTTAGGAGTGTGTCTATGGGAATATTTGACCGTTCTTCCAGAAGCGCATTTGTAAGGTCAGGCAGTAATGTGGACAAGAAGGCCTGGCTCGCAATCTCCACTTATTCCAAGGGTGTTCTATCAGGTTGAGGTGAGGACTCTGTGCGGCCAGTCAAGTTCCTCCACCCCAAAACTCGATCATACATGTCTTTATGAACCTTGCTTTGTGCACTGGTGCGCAGTCATGTCGGAACAGGAAGGGGCCATCCCCAAACTGTTTCCACAAAGTTGGGAGCATGAAATTGTCCAAAATGTCTTGGTATGCTGACGCCTTAAGTGTTCCCTTCACTGGAACTAAGGGGCCAAACCCAACTCCTGAAAGACAACCCCACACCATAATCCCCCCCCCCCCCCTCCACCAAATTATTTTGACCAGTGCACAAAGCCAGGTCCATAAAGACCTGGATAAGCAAGTTTGGGGTGGAGGAACTTGACTTGCCTGTACTGTCTGAGTTCTGTCCTCAAGCCAATAGAACACCTTTGGAATGAATTAGAGCGGAGACTGCGAGCCAGGCCACATCACACAAGCGCTTCTGTAAGAATGGTCAAACCTTCCCATAGACACACTCCTAAACCTTGTGGACAGCCTTCCCAGAAGAGTTGAAGCTGTTATAGCTGCAAAGGGTGGGCCAACTCAATATTGAACCCTACGGACTAAGACTGGGATGCCATTAAAGTTAATTTGCGTGTAAAGGCAGGCATCCCAATACTTTTGGCAATTTAGTGTAACTCCTGTCTTACTGGAAAACTCCTCAATTGAATTACGCTTGACTTTTGATGGGTTTGCATTTAAAATGCTAACGATCAGTAAAGGGCAAGGCCTAAAGCTAGCCATGTATTTAAAAAATCTGTTGCCTTGGTATGGAACTACACAGAAATCTAAAGCTGGCCCTAAGTTACAATCTGATTGTACAAACTCCTTTATGTGCAAACTTGATTGCAAATAAATCGGACTGATTATTCAAGCAGACCTTTGCACTGCATAGCTTTATGTAGACTGTTACAGAGCTGGTATTGTGTATGGACTCACGTAGTATCCAGTCTATCCATAAAAACGTTTTAGCATCACAAGTACAATGACGTACACACTTGCACGGACATACATACATACGCTATGTCTCACAATCCTTACGTGGCAGTCTATCCACCTTCCAGGGCACAGAGTTAGTGACGTAGCCTCTCTTGCTGGCGGTGACGAGAATCCAGGTACCCAGTCTGTAGCTGATGCCCAGCACTGCTATGCCCTCCTGGTCAGTGACGCCAGATGCCAAGCTGCTCTGATTGCCGAAAATCTCCACCGTCGCTGACGCCAAAGGGGAAAGGTCGCCATTCTCAAACACTTGAACTTTGATTTGGAATTCTGCTGGGGGTAGAAAGGTCGGTTGGGAAAGACAAAAAAGTGTACAGAAAACATATGCAAAAACAGCAGCATTCCTGTGTTAGAGGTTTATTGTTATCACCCTATAGAGACAAAATAAAGATTGTGACATTTGGCTGTAAGTCCCACCCCTCTGTACCCCT
Source organism: Lithobates sylvaticus (assembly GCA_028564925.1). Taxonomy (NCBI): domain Eukaryota; kingdom Metazoa; phylum Chordata; class Amphibia; order Anura; family Ranidae; genus Lithobates; species Lithobates sylvaticus. The sequence goes on along the minus strand of CM053037.1, from coordinate 38,159,509 downwards.
CATCCATCCCATTACTTCCCAATCTCACCAATTTCCTTATTATCTTGCATCTATTCCCACCACAGCTCACAGTTCTAGCATTCTCTTCATAGACCCTAAAACTAACACCCCATCTCTTGTGTCCATCACCACCACAGCTCACAGTTCTACCATTCTCTTTATAGAACCTAAAACTATCACCCCACCTCTTGAGCCTGTCACCACCACAACTCATAATTCTACCATGCTCTTTTCAGACCCTAAAACTAGCACCCCACCTCTTGTGTCCATCACCACCACAGCTCACAGTTCTACTATTCTCCTAATGGAACCTAAAACTAGTACACCACCTCATGTGTTAATTACCACCACAGCTCACAGTTCTACTATTCTCTTAATGGAACGGGAAACTAGCACCCCACCTCATGTGGCTATTACCACCACAGCTCACAGTTCTACCATGCTCTTCACAGACCCTAAAACTAGCATCCCACCTCTTGTGTCCATCACCACCACAGCTCACAGTTCTACCACTCTCTTAACAGAACCTAAAACTAGCACCCCAAAGCGGTGTTGTACTCAAATTTGCAAGTTAATCTTAAAGAAATCTGTTAGTGCCAAAGATGATCAAATGCCCATTAAAAAAAAAAATTTCGCCGTAATTACCTTTTAATCAGAATAAGTATCTTGGCTTCCAGGCTCTCCTCCCGTGGGAGTAGGCGTGTTCCCCGGCTGCGCAAAGACCCCTGGGAGCGTTGTCCGAGTCTTCCCATGAATCAGTGGGGAACGCTGTAATGCCGAAATCTCGCGAGATCTCAGCATGATGCAATAGCAACTCGGAATTGTACAGCGCTGCTTGCTCTTAACATTGAGCATGCGCGGGATTGAGCAGTGAATGCTGGGAGCACAGCATTCACTGCATCCAGGAAATAAATGTTTGTGGGTTTCAAATGCCCACAAGCAAAATGACATCGACCAGGATACAATTATATAACTTGTTTTTGCTGACGAAATCGGCAAGCGGGGGAACTTGAAACAACAAAAAGTGAGTACCAGGGTTACATTAGTAAAGTATATAGGTGAGCATGAAAAAAAAAATGATAGGTGGCAGCTCACAGTTCTACTATTCTCTTAATGGAATGGGAAACTAGCACCCCACCTCATGTGGCCATTACCACCACAGCTCACAGTTCTACCATGCTCTTCACAGACCTTAAAACTAGCATCCCACCTCTTGTGTCCATCACCCCCACTGCTAACAGTTCTACCTATCTCTTAATAGAACCTAAAACTAGCACCCCAGCTCTTGTGTCCATTACCACCACAGCTCACAGTTCTACCACGCTCTTCATAGACCCTAAAACTAGCACCCCACCTCTTGTATCCATCACCACCACAGCTCACAGTTCTACTATTCTCCTAATGGAACCTAAAACTAGCACACCACCTCATGTGTTAATTACCACCACAGCTCACAGTTCTACTATTCTCTTAATGGAACGGGAAACTAGCACCCCACCTCATGTGGCTATTACCACCACGGCTAACAGTTCTACCATGCTCTTCACAGACCCTAAACCTAGCATCCCACCTCTTGTGTCCATCACCACCACAGCTTACAGTTCTACCACTCTCTTAACAGAACCTAAAAACTAGCACCCCAACTCTTGTGTCCATTACCACCACAGCTCACAGTTCTACCACGCTCTTCATAGACCCTAAAACTAGCACCCCACCTCTTGTATCCATCACCACCACAGCTCACAGTTCTACTATTCTCCTAATGGAACCTAAAACTAGCACACCACCTCATGTGTTAATTACCACTACAGCTCACAGTTCTACTATTCTCCTAATGGAACCTAAAACTAGCACACCACCTCATGTGTTAATTACCACCACAGCTCACAGTTCTACTATTCTCTTAATGGAACGGGAAACTAGCACCCCACCTCATGTGGCCATTACCACCACAGCTCACAGTTCTACCATGCTCTTTACAGACCCTAAAACTAGCATCCCACCTCTTGTGTCCATCACCACCACAGCTCACAGTTCTACCAATCTCTTAATAGAACCTAAAACTAGCACCCCAACTCTTACGTCCATTACCACCACAGCTCAAAGTTCTACCATGCTCTTCACAGACCCTAAAACTAGCATCCCACCTCTTGTGTCCATCACCACCACAGCTCACAGTTCTACCACTCTCTTAATAGAACCTAAAACTAGCACCCCAACTCTTGTGTCCATTACCACCACAGCTCACAGTTCTACCATGCTCTTCATAGACCCTAAAACTAGCGCCCCACCTCTTGTGTCCATTACCACCACAGTTACAGCTCTACTATTCTCTTTGGAGTCCCTAAAACTAGCACACCACCGCTTGTGTCCAATACCACCACAGCTCATAGTTCTACCATGCTCTTCACAGACCCTAAAACTAGAATCCCACCTCTTGTGTCCAATACTATCACAGCTCAGAGTTCTACCATGCTCTTCACAGACCCTAAAACTAGCACCCAACCTCTTGTGTCCATCACCACCACAGCTCACAGTTCTACCATTCTCTAAATAGAACTAGCACCCCACCTCTCATGTCCATCAACACTGCAGCTCACTATTTTACCATTCTCTTCATAGACCCTAAAACTAGCACCCCACATATGCTTCAGTCACTGCTTGTTCTGTTTGGGAAGAATATTTGATAGACAGTGAAATAGAAAGACATTTTCTTTTATTGAGTGGAGAAGAGTTAGCATTTTTTTTTTTTTACTGCTGTCCCCAAATATGATAGTTCCCTTTGCTTCCTGTCCTGGTGACACTGGCGTTAAAGTAGATATACTTTCTATTTCTCTTTTCTGGAATGCATTTATTTTCCCTATAATCCAAGGTTCAGGTCACTGAATAGGGGTGTCACCGGTGTGTAACCTTTTCCTACTCTATCCAACACTAAAAAGATTATTAGATGGAGCTTCTTTGAAAAGCTGAATTCCAAGTCAGCAGAAAAATATTGTTGAAATACATATATTTACACGCCAACTTTTGGGAGTCTATTTATTTTCCATTACTCAACCCTCTAATGCCCTCATTGGGGGCATTACATGAGCTTCACTGTGATTGGTTTTCATAATGCTTGGGATCCTGCCAGCCTAGATTGTAAATCATGACCAGGAGCTGTCAGCAACAACATGGTCATTTTTTTTTGGGGGGCGCAGAGATAGTGTTGTCAGCGATGTCGGCTGTATGCATATATGTGGAAACTCAGTGGTAAAGCCCACTGCCATGCTGCCACATACATGCGTATGGCCAGCTTCCAAGGGTTTTATGAATTTTGAAATGACTTTAACATCATATAGTTCATAAAAGATTTTAGTGATTGGGTTTAGATCTACTTTAAGCCTATCCCTACCCTTCCTCCAGCTCTGCATATTGAACATTCCACCAATTATCCTTCCACTCTTTGACCTGTAATCACCAGATTGAATTAGGGCATGGGAGCCCCGGCTGTCACGGGGGCCTTCGGCACATGTGTTTGAAGCAGACATAATCTATTCTCTTCCAAACAGTGTGGCCTGTGTGGGGAAGAATTCAGAAGGCCTCAGGCCGCAGAGTCAATACATTCAGCCACCACAGTCCATTTTCATTTCCACAAGCTGGTGGGATACAGCAAAACAAATGCTTTGCTGAGTGCTCTTGATGCCATCTTCAAGGAGCTCTTGCTTTTGAACATGCAATTGAATGTACCAGGACATATAGGATGGACAGCACTGCTACAGCTTGAGCAACCACCAGGTATATGGAAAAACTAGAAGGTCCCACTTTAAACCAGGGCCTGTGACATACACAGTACTCAAGGCCTATCTACAACAACTGCTCCAAAAAACATCTTGTAGTTCCTCTCCCACTTTATCTAAGGCCCTAGGATTTTAACAGTTGTGTGCTTTTGGTGCAGTTATAGGGAAGCTGCCCTTAGGTTCCGACTTTAAACCAGAATCTGTGACGGAGTCAGTCATCAAGGTCTACCTACAACAACTGCTCCACAAAGCATCTCCTATAGATCTTCTCCCTCTTCATCCAATGTCTAACATCTAAGGATGTTAACAATTGTGCGCTTTTGTCCTCTGGTTTTTCCTCCCCAGGAGCACATACTCACCTCAGTGTTGCCAACCTACGATTGAAATTTTAATGACACGACACCCAAAATTTCCTGGCACAGCCAAGTTTTTACTGGCATTTCCAAAAATTACAAAATTACAGTTTTAAGTGCAAAATTTAGGCTACAAACAAGTGCAATATGCAGTTAGCAATGTGATTTAAGTTAGATATTAGGGCAAAAAACATATTTCTTATTTTTTATTTTCAATATTTTAAATATAGTAAGTAGCTCAGGGACAGGATTCAGGAGGGCAAGAAATTAGAATGGACTTCTCACCGGCACGACATGTCCCCTTCCTGAGTCACAGTGACAGTCTCTATCCAAGCCAGGTGGTCCACTCCAGTCCAAACAGCACTGACAGTCCCACTTCGGGCCTGTCCTTCTCCTTTCCTGCAGACCCACACACGAGGCTCCCTTGCACTATGACATCACACGACATGCTCGGGCACCGCCTCCACCAGAGCTGCCTGAACACGCTGTAGCAGGCGCTGGGATGGTCCCGGCCGGCTCTGGACCAGGCCGAACATCACAGCCATATTTTTTACTGGCATTTACTGTCAGGAGAAAATTGCCTGTTTTTTGCTGGCTGCCAGTAAAAATACTGATGGTTGGCAACACTGACTCACCTTCTGTTCACTGCCCCACCACTCCATTTGGTCTCCAGATGCCCTGGAAGAAAATACTAGGTACTTCTGGATATAGGGTACAGGGTAGGCTTACTCACCTTCCTACCATGCGACAGCGCTGGTACTTGGTGATCGGCACAAAACTATTACAAACGGGTAGGGAGAGAGTCCTCAGCCCTGGTCAAGGTCCAAGTTGTGAGCTTACAGAGGGTTCCTGGCTAAACAGAGTGGTGGGGAGGGGATGCGCTGGACATCTAATCTTGCAGATACAACCGGACTTTTGAGGACAATCATAATGCTGATGCGGCCCACGATAAAATTGAGTTTGACACCCCTGCCCTAGATCATTACTGTGCCCTGCAGTGAGTTAGGGGATTGTGGGAAGAACCACAGCATGCAGCGGGCCACCAGGAAACTGACCCAAGAAATGAGGAATTCCAAAGGTTCTTTAGCTAAAGGTTTTGCGTCACTACAGCCTATAATAGTGGCACATCCCTTTCTACTGCCTTCCTCCCACACAATTGTATTTTTTTTGGGGGGGAAATACTTTATTGGAGGACCCTTCCTGTATTCTCATCTAGAACGTTTACAGTTGCCCGCAGCCTTCTGGGATACTCACGTCACACATCCCAGGAGGTGGCTGGGTACTCTTTGGTGCATGCGCTGTGCCATCAGGTGGGCCAGTTGTCTATTTATGGTTTTTGCAGTGCCCCCCCCTCCCAAATGACATGCCTAGGCAGAATCCTGACTGCAAGAACCTGGAAGAGACAGTCGGCCCCCTCTGATGACATCAGAAAAAGACAGAGGTGCGGGATCGGGTGTGCTATGGCAGAGAACATTGCCGGATCGCCGGGTGTGTAAGTATGTTTTTGTGCACAACCCAACTATACAGGTTGGGTAGGCGGAATGAAAAGGAGGGGGGGGGGGCTATTTTTATATATATATATATATATATATATATATATTTATATATATATATATATATATATATATATATATATATATATATATATATATATATATATATATATATATATATATATATATATATATATATATATATATATCTTCCCTGCCACCAGACCACAAAACGTACCTGATTCTTTTCTATTCTTTTTTTTTAGCACGCATGTATTCATTATTATAATTATGGTATGTATTGGAGTGTGTATGTTACTGCATGTATGCACAATGGGATGCCCTTGGACATAATTGCAAAGCACTGCAACACACGTTGTTGTGGTAGGTATGTAGGTAGGTAAGTACTGCATTTACAATCAGGAAAACCCTTTCTTGTGCCCTAAATGTACCAGATTACAGATCTACTTGAATGGTTTTATATTTAGTAGGTTTGCATAGTCCATGATGCCTGTTTGTCCAGTCCCACCATGTACACCTCTCTTCTTGTTTCTACAGTAGTGCCTTGTCTTCGATGGGCATGTAAACGGTGACAAGGTGACAGCATTTGGGACAATCTCCCAGACATTCACTGGATGTGAATGGTACGGCGGAGTGTCCCTGTTGCCCCGGTAACGGCCTCATTCAAATCATTTAAACCCGAGGCAGAGGGAGACGGAGAAGAAGAGGGGTACATGTACGAGAGGCGATACTAGGAAAGAATACTAAAAAATAGAGGACATTTATAACCAAATACAAGGCAAGAGAAGGTTAATCAATAAGGCAGCGCAAAGAGCAATGATTATGGCAGCAGCATCTCCTTCTAACCAATCAGATTTCATCTTGTATCAATTTAAAGCAGTCGAAGCATTTTTTTTTTTTTTTTTTGGTGGACCTCAATGAGATACAAGGCTTTGGTTTCAACAGACTTATTTATAACAGTGCTAAACTGTTATCCATAGCAAGAAAGTGACAAAACAACAGCAGTAGGCTGGCAGCGATTTTTCAGCCCCTTTGAAATGCGTTCTGCAGTGAATTGCTTTTCAGAAGCAGTTGAGCAGCAGTTTGCAGAGGTGTTAAGTATATTGCCGTCTCAATAATGCCTGTTTTTTTTTTGTTTTTTTTTTACCCCAAGGAAAATTTTGCATGGCAAGTTGGTGGAGGGTGCTTCGCTTCACAGTGCGGCAAGTTTACCTTGGCATGTCAGATTTGGCAGGCAGTGTCACTTGCCAAACGTGCCCATTGAAGTCAATTGGTTGCAGTGTGGTGCCACTTGCCAAACGTGAAATGCCGAGTGCAATTTACCGAACCCTGGAACAAAGCATCATGGCAGTTATAATGGATCTGAGCCGCTGCCATTTTATTTTGTAATTGGGTGGTCAGGGGGCTGCTAACAATGCCCATTTGCCACCCATGTAAACGCTAAAGAGACATGGGGGAGATTTACTAAAACTGGAGCGTGCAATATCTGGTGCATCTGTGCATGGTAGACAATCAGCTTGTTCAATTCAGATTTGACAATAAAACTTGGCAGCTTTGGATTGGTTTCTATGCACATCTGTACCAGATTTTGCACTCTCCAGTTTTAGTAATTCCCCCCAAAGTCACATTGCCCATGCAGGGCAAAATGACAGTGTATCTGCAAAGAAGCCCTTATAGTGTGTCCAAATTTGGTCACTTTTCTGGACACCTTGGCCTGCATGTAAATGTGGAGAAAAATATGAATAAATATACGCTTGCAGGCTGGTGAAGTCTACTTTCTCTACTGTAGATGGCGCTCATCTGCATCATCGGTACAGTTGGAGAGGGATTCAAGAGGAACATGGTTCCTCTATGGCTTCCTGGATCACTAGGGAAGCTATCCAGTTGGATGCTGCTGCCCCATGTGACTATGGTAGCCATCTTGGGTCAGACAGAGCCTGTTTAGGGCCCTGGCGCACATTTTGTGAGTGGGTGGAGAAGGGACAGGTACCCCGCCTGGTAGGAACAGAACTAGCGGTAGGGAAAGGTTCCTGATGAGGAGGGAAAGCAAAGCACTCGCAACTTCTGTGGACATCTTCCCGCTCAGGGCACGAGGCGGCCATGCCGTATTCTGCCCCAATTAACAGGCGCTGTCAGTTTGGCTGAAACCTGCTCTGTACACGCTGTTAGACTCGTGAGTGTTCCCGATTAGACGGTCTTCCCACTGGGTTTATTGTGAAATGTTTATGCAGTATTTCACTATAACTTCTTTAACCGCTTCCCGACCGCCCACTGCATATATACGTCAGCAGAATGGCACGGGCAGGCAAAATCACGTACCTGTACGTGATCCTTTAAATGCCTGCCCATGGGTCGTGTGACCACGGCCGCGGGACCAGCGGACCCGATCGCTATGTGTAAACAAACCTCTCCCTGCGCTTCCTACTCTGCCTGTCATTGATTGGCTGTTCCCGGTCATCGGGAAAGCCGATCAATGACGTCAGATGTCAGCCCCGCCCCCTAATGTAAAAAACACAACACACGTCACAGCCCATAACCCCTCCCCCCCCCTAGTGGTTAACTCTTTCACTACAACTGTCATTTATACAGGAATCAATGCATTTAAATAGCATTGATTGCTGTAATAATGACAATGGTCCCAAAAATGTGTCAAAAATGTCCGATGTGTCCGCCATAATGTCGCAGTCACAATAAAAAATCGCTGATCGCCACCATTACTAGTAAAAAAAAAAAATATTAATAAAAATGCTATAAAACTATCCCCTATTTTGTAAACGCTATAACTTTTGCTCAAACCAATCAATAATCGCTAATTGCGATTTTTTTACCAAAAATATGTAGAAGAAAACGTATCGGCCTAAACTGAGGAAAAAAAAAAAAAATTTTTATATATTTTTTGGGGATATTTATTATAGCAAAAAGCAAAAAATATTGCATTGTTTTCAAAATTGTCGCTCTATTTTTGTTTATAGCGCAAAAAATAAAAACCGCAGGGGCGATCAAATACCACCAAAAGAAAGCTCTATTTGTGGGAAAAAAAGGACGCCAATTTTGTTTGGGAGCCACGTCGCATGACCGCGCAATTTTCAGTTAAAGCGACGCAGTGCCGAATCGCAAAAAGGGGCCTGGTCCTTTGGCTGCCAATTGGTCCGGGGCTGAAGTGGTTAACTGCACGTGGACTATGTGTGTTATTGCCACCACACCGTTCTGCACGCTGTATAAAAAAAAGGAAATCATACACTACTATCATCAGCTTGTGATGCCCATACCAACCAAGCAGCTTCTACCTTTCTTTATTAGTAATAAAGAGACATTCCTTTTCAATCGCCGCCATGGTATACACACAAGATGAAGACACAACGCAGGAGACGGGGAGACTGAAAAGGAATTAGTAAGGTGGGAAGAAGACAGCAGAAGATAAATGACATGAACAATTAGTCTGAGGATAGCACACTGGTGGAAGAAGAGACACAATGCACACCGTCTGACCTGCTTAAGTCAGGTTTAAAGATGGTAGTGAGCTGGAAACACGACAAAAATAACGCAGCCGGGCTAAAAAAAGACTTATCAGACATACAAAACACCTCCTTGTGAACACAACGGTGTCCCCAGCTACCAGTTAATTCCCAACCGATCGTCACTACTGCAGACAGCTCATAATGACTACAAGGTGTGACATATTACATGTCTTAGCCAGATTTCAGGGACGGCCAGAGCCGAATCTCAAGATTGAAGGGGTTTCCTATATCCAATAGCACCTCAAACCTTTTGACAAACGGAACCAGTGACCCGAAACAGCTAAGACTCCCATGTGATAACCAGTGATAGGTTTAGGTCATAGCATCTGATGGGTCAGCAACATAATTAACTCCATATTTCCAAACTTGGCCAATGGCACCTTCTCCACCACCTTGCCATAACCATGATGGTTTCATGGCTGGTGCAGAAATCTTCAACATGGCTTTCTATATTAGGAGTGTACAAAGTGCCTTTGCACTAGGCTGTGCAGCAGGGCCGGGACAAGGGGTGGGCAGGAGGGGCGGCTGCCCCTGGCGCAATGGTTTATTGCAGGGTTGGGGGGGGGCACCCTGACCCTAACCCTTAGGGAAAGGGAGACACAGTTTGGCTTCTTTACCCTGGACGCTGGGTGACCTTGTCCCGTCACTGCTGTGCAGTGTAAAACCCGTAGTGGGTTCACTTAAATACTGCAGACCCATGGGACGTAGCGGAGAACCACAGGTCATACTGTCCTACTTACCCAAATGCCCATGATTACAAAGTGTTATTAAGCCCTGGTTAAAAAAAATCTATATGAAGCTCCACGACTCATGTACCTGTTATATCTATTGCAGCACAATCTTGCATAAAAAAAAAAAAAATCAATGCCCCTGGTATTTCCACCTGAAGGGTGGCTACACTGCCATGCAGGGTCTCCTTGGAGCCACCATGATGTGTGCACTCCCATCCACGACTATGAAGGTTTGGGAGGAGGAACTAGCTGAAGCTTTATTACAGTTGGTACTCATGAACATTATGAACTGAGCATGAGGATTCATGGGACATCTAGCCGCATGCGCATTACGGGCAGGTCATGAGAAATCAGGGAACATAGGGTCCCTGGTGCTTTTAAAATAGGCTTGCATGTGCATTATGGGCTGGGTGAGGAATCATGGGACATGTAGTCCCGATGCAGAAGGCCATTATTGGGTGAACAGTGCATGTTCTCCAAAAGAAGCAGGCAAGCATGCGCATTATGGGCTGGGTATGAAGAATCATGGGACATGTAGTCCCGATGCAGGGGGTCACCTGGTACTTCTACAGCATGCACACGTGTGTATTATGAGCTGGATACAAGGATCATAAGGCATGTAGTCAGTGGCGGCTGGTGTTTTTTTTTTTTTGGGGGGGCGACAAACAACCACCCATTACCCCCCCCCACCCACCCCCCGCTGTTTGCCGGTCGGTCCGACATTTACCCCATCTTGGTTGACAGCGTGGTGAAGCGGCTCCGTGTCCTCTTCTCCATGGTGGCTTCCAGCTTCTCCTCTCCTCCTCCTAGGCGTCCAATAGGATCGCCTGTCCTTTCAGCCAATCGTGTGACCAGTGTCAAAACCTGCTTCCTGATTGGCCGGGAGGAGGATCAGTGTTACAACAGCGAATGTTCATTCGCTGTCATAACACACCTGGGTGGGATTGGAGCGCACTCTCTGCAACCCAAGCCCACCCTATATTGAAGCCTCTGGCTCTAATCGGCCCTTAATGGACAGGCCGACACCCTGCTTGTAGTCCTGACGCAGGAAGCCATCTGATACATTTAGAGTAGGCACGCATGTGCAGTATTTATTTTCCAACAAGTCGATCATGAGATGGACTTCTGTCAAGCGAGAGCAGACAGACATGGATTGAAATTCAGCTGGTCCCTGAACTGGCCGAATTTTCGATCCATTTATGGTCAGTCACAGGTTTTCAAGAGGTTAAAGCAGATGTAAATCTCAGACATGAAATTTGAGAAAATCATACCCCTCTATAGTGTGTACTTATCTCAATCCAGAGCACTAGGTGTCATTTCTGTCTGCTGCTTCATTCCTCTGCTATCAGCCTGAGTCACTTCTGAAAAGTTTTCCTGACACCAAGAGAAAAATGGTGACAGGGAAGGGACCTCTACTTGATTGACAGCCTCAGCTCAGTTCCTGTGTGCTGTGTGAAGGAGGGCGGGTGTCCCTTCCCTCCAATCAGCTCTCACTGAGCTCTGCAGAGTTTAACTACCCGCTCCGTGCAAGCTCAGACAAGCTTTATAAATTCTACACTTGAACAGCTGTAGAGAGAGGGCTGCAGGATATGTATATGCTATATTATGTAAAAAAACATAAAAAAAAAAATGCACCATTCTTTAAGAAATAAGAAACAATACACAAATCAATATACGTATATACAATGCCCCAAAAAAATCCCTATGCTTGACCTTTGTGTGTTTTATAAACATTCCCCGCTGGCTTCCTGGAATTTGCCCATCTTCCTAATAAAGCATTAAGAACAATCGTATTTCCTGTTGTTGGAGCAACAGCTTTATTCCGACTGTTACTCAAAAACTGCTACTGTATTAGGAAGAAAGTCTTCACCTCCTCCATCACTGACTCAAATCGATGAACTCAGCACTAAGTCATCTGGGAAATCGCTAGAACAAGCTTTCAGCACATCATACACTGGCACTGTGTTCTGCACGTTGGACACATTTAAAGGATCAGTCCACCCAAAACTGGTATTTAAATCGTTGGTGGGTGCTGGACCTTTAAACCACGGGACAGTTCCAGGTGGCCATTGTGAAGGGCTCCCAGCTTTTCTTTGGTGTACATTACATTATGGAGAATGTAGACGGAGGAGCTAGGACACACAAAGGTGGGCGGGGACACACAAAGGTGGGCGGGGGACACACAAAGGTGGGCGGGGACGCACAAAGGTGGGCGGGGGACACACAAAGGTGGGCGGGGACACCCAAAACATAACATAAATGAAGCCAGGGGTTGACCCAGCCCACCAGAATCCACCCAAAACTCAGTATTCATTTTGGGTGCACTGACTCTTCAAGTCAAAGTAATTCCTAACCACATATTCCCCCTCCCACCCCTCACTACTCCACCAAACACCCCCTACACAGACACACACATTTTTACCACTCTGCCAAGGTCCTACTTGCTCCCACCATTATGCCAATGGTCCTCTTATCCTGCTCCCACCACTCTGCTAAGGCCCTCACCTGCTCTCACCACTCTGCCAAAGATCCCCTTATCCTGCTCTCACCACTCTGCCAAAGGTCCCCTTATCCTGATCTCACCACTCTGCCAAAGGTCCCCTTATCCTGCTCCCACCACTCTGCCAAGGCCATCACCTGCTCTCACCACTCTGCCAAAGGCCCCCACATCCTGCTCTCACCACTCTGCCAAAGGCCCCCACATCCTGCTCTCACCACTCTGCCAAAGGTCCCCTTATGCTCTCACCGCTCTGCCAAAGGCCCCCGCATCCTGCTCTCGCTACTCTGCCAAAGGTCCCCTTATCCTGCTCCCACCACCCTGTCAAGGGCCCCCTTATCCTGCTCTCACCACTTTGCCAAAGGTCCCCTTATCCGGCTCTCACCACTCTGCCAATGGTCCCCTTATCCTGCTCCCACCACGCTACCAAAGATCCCCTTATCCTGCTCCCACCACTCTGCCAAAGGTCCCCTTATTCTGCTCCTACCACTCTGCCAAAGGTCCCCCTATCCTGCTCTCACCACTCTGCCAATGGTCCCCTTATTCTGCTCTCACCACTCTGCCAAAGGTCCCCTTATCCTGCTCCCACCACTCTGCCAAAGGTCCCCTTATGCTCTCACCGCTCTGCCAAAGGCCCCCGCATCCTGCTCTCGCCACTCTGCCAATGGTCCCCTTATTCTGCTCTCACCACTCTGCTAAAGGTCCCCTTATCCTGCTCCCACCACTCTGCCAAAGGTCCCCTTATCCTGCTCTCAGCGCTCTGCCAAAGGTCTCCTTATCCTGCTCCCACCACGCTACCAAAGGCCCCCCTGTCCTGCTCCCACCACTCTGCCAAAGGTCCCCTTATTCTGCTCCCACCACTCTGCCAAAGGTCCCCTTATCCTGCTCCCACCACTCTGCCAAAGGTCCCCTTATCCTGCGCTCACCGCTTTGCCAATGGTCCCCTTATCCTGCTCCCACCACGCTACCAAAGATCCCCTTATCCTGCTCCCACCACTCTGCCAAAGGTCCCCTTATCCTGCTCCCACCACTCTGCCAAAGGTCCCCTTATTCTGCTCCCACCACTCTGCCAAAGGTCCCCTTATCCTGCTCCCACCACGCTACCAAAGATCCCCTTATCCTGCTCCCACCACCCTGTCAAGGGCCCCCTTATTCTGCTCTAACCACTTTGCCAAAGGTCCCCTTATCCTGCTCTCACCACTCTGCCAAAGGTCCCCTTATCCTGCGCTCACCTCTTTGCCAATGGTCCCCTTATCCTGCTCCCACCACGCTACCAAAGATCCACTTATCCTGCTCCCACCACTCTGCCAAAAGGTCCCCTTATTCTGCTCCTACCACTCTGCCAAAGGTCCCCTTATCCTGCTCCCACCACTCTGCCAAAGGTCCCCTTATCCTGCTCCCACCACGCTACCAAAGATCCCCTTATCCTGCTCCCACCACTCTGCCAAAGGTCCCCTTATCCTGCTCTCACCACTCTGCCAAAGGCCCCCCTATACTGCTCCCACCACTCTGCTAAAGGTCCTCTTATCCTGCTCCCACCACTCTGCCAAAGGCCCCCTTATCCTGCTCTCACCACTCTGCCAAAGGCCCCCCTATACTGCTCCCACCACTCTGCTAAAGGTCCTCTTATCCTGCTCCCACCACTCTGCCAAAGGCCCCCTTATCCTGCTCTCACCACTCTGCCAAAGGCCCCCCTATCCTGCTCCCACCACTCTGCTAAAGGCCCCCCTATCCTGCTCCCACCACTCTGCTAAAGGTCCTCTTATCCTGCTCCCACCACTCTGCTAAAGGTCCTCTTATCCTGCTCCCACCACTCTGCCAAAGGTCCACTTATCCACTCTGCTAAAGTTCTCCTTATCCTGCTCTCACTACTCAGCCAGAGCCCCATCTGCTCTCACTACTTTGTCAGGGTCCCCACCTGCTCTCACAACTCTACCTAAGGTCCCCTTATCCTGCTCTCACCACTCGACCCAGGTCCCTCCTTCACTTACAACTCTGCCAACCCCCCCCCCCCACCCTCCTCCTGCCCTCACCACTCTGCCAACCATACCATAACTCCCCCCCTACATTATTCCTCCTCCTTCTTCTACCCCCCCCCCCCCCGCATGCCCCCCCCCCCCAGCCAAACTAATCTTATTACTACAACTGACCTGCACCAACAACCTGCACACAAACACTTCTGCCATAACTGCCCCTGACCCCCATTAGCCTCTCATACTCACCACCCCACCTGTCACCACCCCACGCCAAGCTTGCTAATTCGTATATAATGTGAGAATGAAAATGGAGGGGGGCGGGGGCTTTTGAACCCTGCATAAGCTTCCACTTGGATATGGGTTTCAGTGGGGGAGCTCTAGAAGGTGAAAAACATAGCAAAGGCATGACTAGGAGGTATGAATTAGCAGGAAAGGGGGTAGATTTCCTGAATTTGCCTGTTACAGGTTCTCTTTACAGCAAGCCTGTACTCTGTTATGGACTGTGTCTTGCAAACCTTTTCTAAAAGCTCATCCCGCCCCCCGGAAACACCATGAATTCTGGCCTATGGGGAGTCTTTGTGTGACGGACTTGTGTACAGACGATACAAAAATCTGACAACAGACCGTTGTCTGCCCAAAATTTTCTAGCCTGCCATCTAACACTTGTTGGCCGAAAGTGGGACAACAATTGTCTGATGGAGCGTACTAACGGTCAGATTTTAGGACAACAGTCTGTCAACAGACAATCCCCTGCCAACAATCGGATTGTGGGTACGAGGCTTTAGACCTCCTACATACAGGATGTCAAAAATGCTGCTTATACCGGCGTTAGACTTTTTTTTTTTTGTTGGCTCCAAACACCCCTTTATGTTAGTCTAGGTCAGTGATGGCGAACCTTTTTGAGCCCGAGTGCCCAAACTGAAATAAATACATTGGTTTTATGTTGCAAAGTGCCAACACAGCAATTCGCGTGAGAGAGAGAGAGAGAGAGAGAGAGAGGGAGGGGGCTTAGAGAGAGGGGGGGCAGAGATATGCTGAAAGAGAGAGGGAACAGAGAGAGGGAGAGGGGCTGAGAGAGAGGGAGGGGGCTTAGAGAGAGGGGGGGCAGAGATATGCTGAAAGAGAGAGGGAACAGAGAGAGGGAGAGGGGCTGAGAGAGAGGGAGGGGGCAGAGAGAGAGAGAGAGGGGTGTGAGAGAGATGCTGAGAGGGATCAGAGAGAGGGAGGGGGGCTGAGAGAGAGGGAGGGGGCAGAGAGAGAGAGAGAGGGGGGGTGTGAGAGAGATGCTGAGAGGGATCAGAGAGAGGGAGGGGCTGAGAGAGAGGAAGAGGGGCTGAGAGAGAGGGGGAGGGGCTGAGAGAGAGGGAGAGGGGCTGAGAGAGAGGGAGAGGGTCTGAGAAAGATGCTGAGAGAGAGGGGGGCAGAGAGAGAGAGAGGGAGGGGTGTGATAGAGATGCTGAGAGAGAGGGGCAACAGAGAGAAGGAGAGGGGCTGAGAGAGAGGGGTGTGAGAGGAATGCTGAGAGAGAGGTGAGCTGAGAGAGAGAAGGAACAGAGAGAGGGAGGGAGAACAGAAAGAAAAGAGGAACAGAGAGAGAGGGGTGCGAGAGAGATGCTGAGAGAGGGGTGAGCTGAGAGAGAGGGGGACACAAAGAGGGGGGCTGAAAGAGAGGGATGGGGGGCTGAGAGGAGAGAGAGACCTCTAGCTCTGTCCTGGACCCTCTCGTGTGCCCACAGAAATGGCTCTGCGTGCCAGCTGTGGCACGCGTGCCATAGGTTCGCCATCACTGGTCTAGGTGTTCTGGCACACATAGACGTTTACAGGCGTTCAGAAGCAAAAAACAAAACATTACTTGTGTGTTCAGAAGAGGAGCGTTTGAGCGGAAAAAATGACAAACGCACATAAACGCTAGACGTGTTTAGTCTACCCGCCTCCCCCCAACCCCTCTTGGCCCTGCATTGTACTTGATGACATCACAATGGCTAAGACTGACATAGAGAAGAGGCTGCGGGGGGGGGGGGGGGGGGATCAGGTCCTGGTTCTGGGTTCTAAGTGTAAACAATCGTTTAACCCTTGCAGTGCAGGGGACAGCTGAGTTTTTGGATTTACCCAGAATTCAGCTTTAAATAAATTATTCTTACCTTTTTAGTGGGTGCAGATTTATACATGGGTCTCTATGGGGAGAATAACACACTATAGGGACTACGTTTCAAGTCTGTACATCTTATAAGCAGACAGCTGATTGGTTGCTATAAAAAAAAGTCTGCAAGACACCTCTGCATCAGTCCTCGGGGACCGGGAACAGATCTCATCTACACGTCTAACACCTGACAACCTCCCTGCGGAGGAAGAGCTGAAATCACAGAGTCAGCAACAAGATATAACGAAAGAGAAAGAAATCATCTATTATAGAGCGACTTTAGGATCATCACCGAGCTATGAGGACCCATAGACTGGAAGATGTCCCCGACTCTGAGCACAAACCACCATCTGTGTCTATAGCCAAAGATCAGCTTCTATAAAGATCACCATACAATATGATCTGCATTAAGCAGGTTAAACACTATACAATCTGACTGTACAATCACCTTATAGCTGATCATACACTATACAATCTGACTGTACAGTCGTCTCATAGCTGATCATACACTATACAATCTGACTGTACAGTCGTCTCATAGCTGATCATACACTATACAATCTGACAGTACAATCGTCTCATAGCTGATCATACACTATACAATCTGACTGTAAAATCTCCTTTAACCACATGAAGACCAAGCTTTTTCTGGCACTTTTTGTTTACAAGCTCAAGTTAGTATTTTTTGCTCGAAATTTACATAGAATCCCAAAACATTATATATATATTTTTTTTTTTAGCAGACACCCTAGCGATTAACTGCTTGCTGCCCGCCCCGCCGTCAAATGACGGCGGGGCCGTGCAGCTCTTGTTCTGGGACAACATCATATGACGGCATCCCAGAAGGGCCGCTCTCCCGCGCCCGCCGGGGGCGCGCATCGCGGCGATTGCTAGGACACGGCGCGACCCTGATCTGTGTAAAGAGCCGCGTCCGTGGCTCTTTGACCATGTGATCGGCTGTGTACAATCACAGGAGATGCCGGTAATTGTCTCTCCTCTCCTCGCCTCACACTGACAGAGGGTATCAGCGGGCATCTCCTCACAGGGGGACATGTAGGAATGTAATCAGGGCACTGATTACAATAAAGAAATATAATATCACAATACAGTCCCCACCATTGCCAACCAATGCCAGCATACAGTGTCCACCAGTGGCAGCAATCAGTGCCCATCCCTGTCCACAGGTACCACCAATCAGTGCCCATTAGCCATGCCAGTCAGTGCTGGCAATCAGTGCCGCCTATCAGTGCTGCCCATCAGTGTCACCTATCAATGCCCATCAGTGCCCATATGTACCACCTATCCGTGCCGCCTATCTGTGACCACCAGTGCCGCCTATCAGTGCCCTCCACTGCCGCCTATCAGTGCCCACCAGTGCCGCCTATTAGTGCCCATTAGTGCCCCCTATCAATGCTCATCAATGCCACATATCAGTGCCACCTATCCGTGGCCATAAGTGCAGCATATTAGTGCCTCCTCATCAGTGCCGCCTCATCAGTGCCCACCAGTTCAGCCTATCAGTGCCCATCCGTGCTGCCTCATCTGTACACATCATTGAAGACGAAAATGTACTTAGTTACAAAATGTACTGACAGAAAAAAAGGAAAAACATTTTTTTCAACATTTTTGTTCTTTTTTTTTTTTTTAAGTAAAAAACCCAGCAGTGGTTAAATACCGCCAAAAGAAAGCTCTATTTGTGTGAAGAAAATTATAAAAAATGTGTTTGGGTACAGTGTAGCATGACCGCGCAATTGTCATTCACAGTGCGACAGCGCCAAAAGCTGAAAAATGGCCTGGGCGGGAAGGGGGTGTTAGTGCCTGGTAGGCAAGTGGTTAAAATGGTGATGGTTGCAACTGTTTATGTCACATGGTATTTGCTCAGCGGTTTTGCAAACGCACATTTTTTGATTCCACCCCCCACATTAATGTCTAAACCACTGGCAACAAAAGTGAGTACACCCCTAAGTGAAAATGTCCAAATTGGGCCCAATTAGCCATTTTCCCTCCCTGGTGTCATGTGACTCGTTAGTGTTACAAGGTCTCAGGTGTGAATGGGGAGCAGGTGTGTTAAATTTGGTGTTATCGCTCTCACTCTCTCATACTGGTCACTGGAAGTTCAACATGGCACCTCATGGCAAAGAACTCTCTGAGAATCTGAAAAAAAAGAATTGTTGCTCTACATAAAGATGGCCTAGGCTATAAGAAGATTGCCAAGACCCTGAAACTGAGCTGCAGCACGGTGGCCAAGACCATACAGCGGTTTAACAGGAAAAGGTTGCACTCAGAACAGGCCTCGCCATGGTCGACCAAAGAAGTTGAGTGCACGTGCTCAGCGCCATATCCAGAGGTTGTCTTTGGGAAATAGACGTATGAGTGCTGCCAGCATTGCTGCAGAGGTTGAAGGGGTGGGGGGTCAGCCTGTCAGTGCTCAGACCATACGCCGCACACTGCATCAAATTGGTCTGCATGGCTGTTGTCCCAGAAGGAAGCCTCTTCTAAAGATGATGCACAAGAAAGCCTGCAAACAGTTTGCTGAAGACAAGCAGACTAAAGACATGGATTACTGGAACCATGTCCTGTGGCAGTGGCGGCTGGTGCTCAAAATTTTTGGGGGGGCGCAAACAAACAGCCTCACTGTGCCATCAAACGCTGCCACTGTGCCCATTAAATGCTGCCACTGTGCCCATCAAACGCTGCCACTGTGCCCATCAAACGCTGCCACTGTGCCCCTCAAACGCTGCCAGAGTGCCCCTTCAAGTGCTGCCAGAGTGCCCCTCCAAGTGCTGCCAGAGTGCCCCTCCAAGTGCTGCCAGAGTGCCCCTCCAAGTGCTGCCAGAGTGCCCCTCCAAGTGCTGCCACAGTGCCCCTTTAAGTGCTGCCAGAGTGCCCCTTTAAGTGCTGCCAGAGTGCCCCTTTAAGTGCTGCCAGAGTGCCCCTCCAAGTGCTGCCAGAGTGCCCCTCTAAGTGCTGCCAGAGTGCCCCTTTAAGTGCTGCCAGAGTGCCCCTTTAAGTGCTGCCAGAGTGCCCCTTTAAGTGCTGCCAGAGTGCCCCTCAAGTGCTGCCAGAGTGCCCCTTTAAGTGCTGCCAGAGTGCCCCTTTAAGTGCTGCCAGAGTGCCCCTTTAAGTGCTGCCAGAGTGCCCCTTTAAGTGCCCCTCCAAGTGCTGCCAGAGTGCCCCTTTAAGTGCCCCTCCAAGTGCTGCCACTGTGCCCCCTGCTTGCCCTCTGCACTTACCTTGTCTCGATGTGCAGCTGGTGACGGCGTCAGGCGGCGGGTGTCTCATCATCCGAGGTCTTCTTCTCCCGCGCTCCTCCTGTCTTCTGCTATCGTCCGTCCGAGGTCTTCTTCTCCCGCGCCTGTCTTTTGCTATGATTGGACGCCTAGCGTCCAATCACAGCGCCTGTGACTTCAGCCAATCAGGTTACAGGTAACAGACCTGGCAACCTGATTGGCTGAGAGGCGGGTCTGTGTTAGGGAAGCGATGTATTCGCTTCTCTAACACAATACTGTGTAATCAGCGAACGCACAGCCGTGCGCCCGCTGTTTACACTTAGGGAAGCCTATTAGAGCCCGCCGCTCTAATCAGGTCCCCTATTAGAGCTTACAGCTCTAATAGGGGCGCTTCCCGCAACAACCCCCCCCCCCACTGTAATTCAGATGCCCGGCGCCCGATCAGGGGCCGGACACCTGAATAGGGGGCGGCAGCGGTGACAATAGATAGATTCATGCAATGCATGAATCTATCTATTGGTGATAGAGCGGTGCATACTACACTGTGCCCGGCGCCCTTAAAGGGACATGTTTAAATACATTTTTTTTTTTTTTTTTTGAACTTTTTTTATTTATTTTTTTTTTTTTAACTGCAAGGAGGGGGGGGGGGGGGGGCGGCCCCGGGCGCCCCCTATGGACGGGCCGCCACTGTCCTGTGGTCTGATGAGACCAAGATAAACTTATTGGGTTCAGATGGTGTGAAGCATGTGTGGCGGCAACCAGGTGAGGAGTACAAAGACAAGTGTGTCTTGTCTACCATCAAGCATGGTGGTGGGAGTGTCATGGTCTGTGGCTGCATGAGTGCTGCCGGCACTGGGGAGCTACAGATCATTGAGGGAACCATGAATGCCAACATGTACTGTGACATACTGAAGCAGAGCATGATCCCCTCCCTTCTGAGACTGGGCCACAGGGCAGTATTCCAACATAACGACCTCAAACACACCTCCAAGATGACCACTGGCTTGCTAAAGAAGCTGAGGGTAAAGGCGATGGACTGGCCAAACATTTCTCCAGACCTAAACCCTATTGAGCATCTGTGGGACATCCTCAAACAGAAGGTGGAGTGAATGGTCTCTAACATCCACCAGCTCTGTGATGTCATAATGGAGGAGTGGAAGAGGACTCCAGTGACAACCTGTGAAGCTCTGGTGAACTCCATGCCCAAGAGGGTTAAGGCAGTGCTGGAAAATAATGGTGGCCACACAAAATATTGCCGATTTGATCGAATTGAACATCAATCAGATAAGCATTAAACTTACCAAAACTATGCAATAGACAGTAAGAGAAACCTAAACAGTCCATTGCATTTGTTTCCAACCAGGTAGGTGCTTGCGTTACATCGCTGGTGGTAGATCTGAGGCTGATCATACACTACACAATCTGATTGTACAATCTCTGTGCAATCTCCTTTAGCTTTCCCAAAGTGATGTAACATGATGGACAAACTTAACAATCCATTCAAATTGTATCAAATCAAGCAAGCCCTTGTACTACGTGGGAGATCTAAAGGAGATTGTACAATCAGAATGTATAGGATCTGCAGTTTGCTCACATCATTTGTAATAAAAACATCTTTGCCATTCTGAAGCTTCCCTCCAACCACTTTGCATATTATTTTATCTATACTGTGATTCTGTACTTGCTAAATGTGCTGCAGAAATCTCCCTCCACTGAGTCTGGCTGCAGCCATTTTAACTGTGGGCAACTGAAGCTGCTGCCTGTTTACTTCCTGGATTTACACAGAGACACACACCTCCAGCTCTGCAGCTCTCATTGGCCCTCCTATGACTCATCCCCCTCCCTTCCTGGCAAACACTCATGAGAGGGAGAGCTGTGTATGATGTCATAAGCCTAGACTAATGACCAGACAAGAAACAGGAAGTGGGCTGTAGAAGGTAATTACTGGCAGAATAAAATGTTTTACTATCCAAAGTTAAAACAACAACAAGGGCAGAAGATTTAATAGATGGAAAAATGACTGAAGATCCGCTTTAAGGCTGGCCATACATTATACAATTTTCCTTTAGTTTTACCAAAACCATATAACAACACTTTCAATTTGTATGCAATCAGGCAGGTCCTTCCACTACATAGCTGAAGGTAAATCTAAAGGAAATTGAATATGAGAATTGTATAATGTATGTGGACAACATCCTTTAGATCAGGGATATGCAATTAGCGGACCTCCAACTGTTGCAAAACTACAAGTCCCATCATGCCTCTGCCTCTGGGTGTCATGCTTGTGGCTGTCACAGTCTAGCTATGCCTCATGGGACTTGTAGTTCTGCAACAGCTGGAGGTCCACAATTGCATATCCCTGGTTTAGATCAACTACCTAGTAATAGAGCCTGAGTCTGATTTTGTATTTAAATATATTGTTTATGTTTTCCTCCATATTACATAACTCTGAAGGAAACTGTACAGACAGCGTACAATCAGATTGTATAGTGTATGGCCGGCTTTAAGGAGACTGTGAATTCAGATTGTATAGTGTATGGTCAGCTGTAAACAGACAGCACAATCAGATTGTATAAGTCAGTGATGGTGAACCTTGGCACCCCAGATGTTTTGGAACTACATTTCCCATGATGCTCAACTACACTGCAGAGTGCATGAGCATCATGGCAAATGTAGTTTCAAAACATCTGGAGTGCCAAGGTTCACCATCACTGGTATAGTGTAAGGCCAGCTGTAAAGAAAAGGTACAATCAGATTGGATAGTGTATGGCCAGCTGTAAAGAGACGGTACAATCAGATTGTATAGTGTATGGTCAGCTGTAAAGAGACGGTACAATCAGATTGTATAGGTCAGTGATGGTGAACCTTGGCACGCCAGATGTTGTGGAACTACATTTCCCATGATGCTCCACTACACTGCAGAGTGCATGAGCATCATGGGAAATGTAGTTCCAAAACATCTGGGGTGCCAAGGTTCACCATCACTGGTATAGTGTATGGCCAGCTGTAAAGAGATGGTACAATCAGATTGTATAGTGTAAGGCCAGCTGTAAAGACACAGTACAATCAGATTGTATAGTGTATGGCCAGCTGTAAAGAGACGGTACAATCAGATTGTATAGTGTAAGGCCAGCTGTAAAGAAACAGTACAATCAGATTGTATAGTGTATGGCCGGCTTTAAGGAAACTGTGCATTTAGATTGTATAGTGCAGTGATGGTGAACCTTGGCACCCCAGATGTTTTGGAACTACATTTCCCATGATGCTCTTCTACACTGCAGAGTGCTTGAGCATCATGGGAAATGTAGTTCCAAAAAATCTGGGGTGCCAAGGTTCACCATCACTGGTATAGTGTATGGCCAGCTGTAAAGAGACGGTACAATCAGATTGTATAGAGCAGTAATGGTGAACCTTGGCACTCCAGATGTTTTGGAACTACATTTCCCATGGTTCTCATGCACACTGCAGTGTAGTTGAGCGTCATGGGAAATGTAGTTCCAAAACATCTGGGGTACCAAGGGTCACCATCACTGGTATAGTGTAAGGCCAGCTGTAAAGAAACAGTACAATCAGATTGTATAGTGTATGGTCAGCTGTAAAGAGACAGCACAATCAGATTGTATAGGTCAGTGATGGCGAACCTTGGCACGCCAGATGTTGTGGAACTACATTTCCCATGATGCTCCACTACACTGCAGAGTGCATGAGCATCATGGGAAATGTAGTTCCAAAACATCTGGTGTGCCAAGGTTCACCATTACTGGTATAGTGTAAGGCCAGCTGTAAAGAGACGGTACAATCAGATTGTATAGTGTAAGGCCAGCTGTAAAGAGACGGTACAATCAGATTGTATAGTGTAAGGCCAGCTGTAAAGAGACGGTACAATCAGATTGTATAGTGTATGGCCAGCTGTAAAGAGACGGTACAATCAGATTGTATAGTGTATGGTCAGCTGTAAAGAGACGGTACAATCAGATTGTATAGTGTAAATAGATGACCGTTGACCAGCTGCAATACGCTACTTATCGCGGCTGCTGAACAGAAATCACACTGGCGTCTCGTGCAAAACGGCCAATCAAATTTCCTCTTTGGAAAGCCAACTAGAAACCTGCTTTGTTGCTACGGGCAACAGCTCGGCGTCTTTGACGATTCCTCCGTCTCAGCCCGGAGACAGACATCTGTGGGGGGGGGGGACAGCTGGGACTGAGGACAGCTGACTGGGGGGGGGGGGGGGGGGCGCGGGTGGGGGGGGGGACACTCGTTATCCGTATTCCCCGGAGTGACCTCACACACACGGCAACATTCCCCTAAACCCCCCCCCCCCCCACCATCGTTGTGTGTTTTTTTTTTAAGCCCCCCCCCTATAAGGTCACATAACATCCAAACACTTAACCCCTCGCCTGCCGCCACCCCTAACCCAATTAAGTCACTTAAAAAAAAAAAAAAGCTAAGCAGCCGTAAATTGACAACAAATAGCAGACGCCGGGGGCAGCGCCGTAACCCCCACAGGGACCAATCAGATCTCGCTTTACTGTCGCCAGGTGAAAAAAAATAAAAATAATAATAATAATTTTTAACTGCAGATGGAGTCGTAGACCCCCCAAAAAACAATCCCCACCCATTACATCACAGGCTAGATTTACTCCCCCCCCCTCCTCCCATCCACTACGGTCATCCGCCAAAACTGGCGCACAGGCGCCCCCCTTCCCAAAACATGAACAGGGGGGCCCCCCGATAAATCTCTACCAATCACAAATCAGGTGCTCCCCCCTCCCCCGTCTGCTATCAGCCCACCAATCCATGAATGACTTAAAGGACCCCCCCCCCCCCCCAAAATAAAAAATAAAAATGAAAACAATAGAGCCCCCCTTGTGATATGCCCCCTCCCCCCCCCCCCAGGATGGCAGCCATGGGTGATCTCTCCTCGCTCATCCTCTGACCCCCCCACAGTGCCACCCTTCCTATTGTCTTCACATCCCATAGACTTACCCTGAGGCATCGGGGGCTCTCCTAGAGATTTGCCATGGCAACAGATGCAGAACATCACCATCAGGACCAGGCCGGGCCAGCGCAGCCCCCCACCAGGCATCCCTGCCCGCATAGCTCGCCCCATGCTCCCCTTAATGGTCACCCCTCCATTCTTCCTGCTCCTCTCCAGCCACAGACAAGCTCAGGCTCCTGGCTCTCCTCTCCTCTCTCCTCTCCCTCCCCTCCCTCCCTATGTCTTTCTGTCTCTGGACTGCCACACCTCCCCCCTATTCAATCCCATAGCCAGCCAGCGACACCTGCTGGACACAGCTGGGTAGTGCAGGAGAGACTCAGGTGAGCAAGCAGCAGGCATGCAATGCAAGCTCCTAGATACAAGGGGATGCCTGGCTCTGCCAATGGTGGCACTGCCCCCTCCCTCATGGCACTGGCTCTTGTCCTATAAGCTGCAGGACCCCTGGCAGGTCATGGAAGAGCAACTACGGCGGCTAAAGTGGAACTAAAAATGAAAAATAAAAAAAGGCGAGCTCTTTATTGTGCAAGAGACGCGCTGTGCCAGTTCTGTAATAAAAAAATAAAATACAAATTTTGACCACATTCACACGGGGGCGTAAAAGACGCTGCATACAGATGCACGCTGGGTCTAGTTCTGCACGCAATCTGTATGCAGCATAATTAAAACGAATTGGGTCATTCAGACAGGTGCGTTTAGGGGCCGTTATGTCTTGGCGTTTTAACAGTGTAAACAGTGCCCTACATGTAAAAATGTGAGCCCCGTTTAGCTGCGCACAAAAGGGTAGGACACAGCTGCGTTCAGGGCCGCACACATCTGCAGATTTTACGCACTATGCTGGCTATGATTAAGCGACAGTGACTGGTGTGAAACGCATCAGTGGCTGTACGTTTTATTCTGATTGTATGGACTATGTCTTCAAAAAAAGGTTTTCTTCTTCATTTGCAGATTTTACGCACTAATGCGTCTAAGTGCGCCCAAAAGAGAGTACTTATGAATGTATTTCATGCAGGAGCGTCTTCTAGATTCAGTATTTTTACTGCATGTACGCGCGCAAACATGTATAAACGCGCTTAACTGCATCTAAGTATGTGTAACCGAATTTAAAGTGGAAGTAAACCCTCCTATCGTTTTCAGCCAAGGAAGCTGCCATCTTTGCCTCTGTTTAATCTTCAACTGCCACAGTGCTGCACATGTGATCCGTTATGACACCAGCCATTGGATGGTTTGACTGTTTGGTTGAGAGCACAGCCAATGTGCAGTTAGCATTCCCGGCATGCCTTTTTTTTTTAAACTGTTAAATCAATGGGTTTACTTCCGCTTTAAACGCAACAGACTTAACTGGTTTTAAATCCGTAAATGCGTTGGGGCTCATTCAAATGTTTCATTTAGATGCGCACGCGCATAGTTTTGTACGCATCTAAATGCAGCACTATAGTAATCAATGAACCCATACACACAACTGCGTCTATGGGCGCATTCACACGGCAGAAAAAAAAGCTGCGTTTAGATACGCACAGCAGATAGTTTGGTAGGCATCTAAACGCAGCACTATAGTCATCAATGAGCCTATGCATGCGCTGCGTCTACATATGAAAATTAGTGCTGCGTTTAGTCGCACGCAAAAAGAGTAGGAGCTGCAAGTTTTTACGCGCATAGATCTACAGATTTTACCCAGAAACGCAAATGCTTTCGGCGCATATTTTGCATAGGCTCTTCTAGCTCTGCCAGTAAGAACCTTTGTTTGATGCAGCAAACACATGTTAATGAGCCCTACATGTAAAAATGTGAGGTGCGTTTAGCTTTGCACAAAAGGGTAGGACACAGCTGCGTTCAGGGCCGCACAGATCTGCAGATTTTACGCACTATGGTGGCTATGATTAAGTGTCAGTGAGTGGTGTGAAACGCGTCAGCTTCTGTGCGTTTAAGGCCCCTTTCACACTTGTGCGACTTCAAAGTTACGCAATTTTACTGCGATTTTGCAGCGATTTTTGCCGCGATTTCAAGGAATGCCTGTGTAAGTGGCATCAAAATCGGGCCAAAGTAGTGCAGGGACTACTTTGAAGTCGGAACGACTTGAAGTCGTACTAATATGAATGGCTGTCATTGGAAATCATGGGGAACGACTTGTTATGCTACTTTGCAGTCCCAAATCGTGGGACAAGTCCTATAAGTGTGAAAGGGGCCTTATTCTGATTGTATGGACGATGTCTTCAATAAAGGTATTTTCTTGGAGTGTGGCCATCCCGGATTATTTTTGCTCTCATGTATCTTGCATACTGAGCCAGCACCCTAATTGGCGGGGGCCACCTTGAGCGGGTTTTCTTCTTCATTATCAGATTTTACGCACTAATGCGTCTAAGTGCGCCCAAAAGAGAGTACTTATGAACGTATTTCATGTAGGAGCGTCTGCTAGTTCTGCCAGCATGAACCTGCATTATGTGTAGAAAATATGCATATGCCCGTGTGAATGAGAACTAAGGCCCTGTTCACACCTGTGCATTTTATGTGCGTTTTAGGTGCAGTTTGTAGAAGAAAAAAAAATAGTCCTGCATGCTGCATCTTGCATCTTTAAAACGAGAAGAGATAGTTCAGCCGCGGCACACTGAGTGGTTAGCAGATGAAAGCTCGATTCATCCAGACCACAACTCCAACATGTTTCGTCCCGCCCTTGGATCTTCATGATTAAGCCCCAAGGGTGGGACGAAACACGTGTTGGAGTTGTGTTCTGGATAAATTAATCAAACTGAGGCTGCTTTTATCTGCTTTCATCTGCAAACCACTCAGGCCAGGTGAGGACCTTTCCTCAGCCTGCACTCTCACTAGCCAACGGCATCCAACTTATTGGATCTTGACAGCGGGCAAAATTGCACCAGCAGGGGTGCCATTAAGATTTAATCACAACATCAGGCGCCTGCTAAAGAGTAACACATTTTGCCAGTGAATCAAGAGCGCATGTGATTTTGTGAGCATTCCCAATCTGCACAAGTATGAACCTAGACTTAAAGTGGACCTTCAGTAATTTTTTCAACTTTCCATCTATTAAATCTTCTGCCCTTGTTGTTTTAACTTTGGATAGTAAAACATTTTCTTCTAGTAAATATCTTATACAACCCACTTCCTGCTTCTTGTCTGGTCATTAGCCTAAGCTTATGACATCATACACAGCTCTCTGTCTCACTCTTGTGAGAGTTTGCCAAAAAGGGAGGGGGGGTGAGTCATAAGAGGGCCAATGAGAGATGCAGACCTGGAGGTGTGTGTCTGTGTAAATCCAGGAAGTTAACAGGCAGAAGTTTCTGCTGCCCACAGTTAAAATGGTTGCAACCAGATTCTGTGGAGGGAGATTTCTGCAGCATATTTGGCAAGTACAGAATCACTGTATATATATAAAATAATACGCAAAGTGGTTGGAGGGAAGCTTCAGAATGGCAAAGATGTTTTTATTACTAATTATGTGAGCAGACTATAGGCAAAACCTTTTTTTTCCATTTTGGATAGAGTAAAGGAGGGTTATAACCCCTGTCATATTTTTTCTCGCCATCTGTGTCTCATTGCAGAAATTTTCCTTCATTTCCTGTCCTACGGCCAAACAGCAAGTGAGAGGAAATCCCTGCAAATTAAGGGAATTACCCCCTCATTTTACTTTCACTTTCAATGATAATGGTTAACAGGACAAATAGAGAGGGGGAATCTCCCTAATGGGGGCCACAGACAGCAAGGTGTTCTAATCCCTCTCCACTTTATCCAAAACTAAGAAAAAACACTTTAATTTTCTTCCACAAAAATATGCATTCTATAAAATGTAATGGTAGCATGCCTAAAACGCATAAAAAATGCAATGCACCGCAAAGATGGGAGCCGCCCCTAATTTTTAGGTGGTGCCCGGATGAATGACTCCCATGAAAATTAACAGGAAGTAATGGCATCCCCTGCCAGCCAATCGAGATGGCTGAAGAGAAGATATCGAATAAGCCAGGTAGAAGATGTCCACGCCAGGCTAGGGATCCAGCGGACATCACACTGATGGAATAGAGGTGAGTATCTGCAGGCTTTAGTTCTGCTTGAGATGGAACAAATTTTTTTTTATTTTTAAATAACAAACATATCATACTTACCTCCACTGTGCAGCTCGTTTTGCACAGAGTGGCCCCGACCATCCATTTCTGGGGTCCCTCTGTGGCTTTTGAAGCTCCCCCTCGCATTAGATAACCCCCTTGGAGAAGCGCTCTCCTGAGGGGGTTACCTTGCACCCCCCCATTCCAGCATTCGGTGTCCATAGCGGCCGAATGGCGGACTCAGCCCCGCCCACCCGCGCCCGCGCTTCTGGGGAACGGTTCCCCAGAAGACGTCATTGGACGAAACGGACGTAGGGAGGTTGACGCACTGACGTCATCACGTTCCGCAACAAGAGCGGGTGTTTTTGCTAGCCGGCCGGCTTTTCCTCTTAAACAATACTGTGACTGTTTTGTTCGTTCTTGATGTAAGTAGTACTTACATTTTTTTTATTTAAATAAATTTATGGTTTTACACTATGGGAGCATCCCTGTGTTTTTATGATTCCATGCTACTAAATGCTGATCGATGAGTCTGGGCTTTGGATTCGGGAGGATAAAATATTTCCATATTGACGCATCCCAGTGAGGCGGTCCAAGGGAATACTTGCGCATGCGCCATAGACAACGTTGTAAATCGCTCTTTGCAAATATCTCCTAAACCGTGCAGGTTTAGGAGATATTTCTTGTACCTACAGGTAAGCCTTAATCTAGCCTTACCTGTAGGTGCAATTTGAAATTAAGGGTATACAACCGCTTTAAGGTGACTAGACTAGATAGACCCTCCCTTTCTTCCATGTTACCTCGGTCAGTGTTAGTTCTTTAAAGAGACAGAGCTTAGGAAAGTTGTTGTCGTTTTACAATTCAAAAGACTGAAAAAAACTCCTCTGTTCTGCACTTCGTGTTTTTTCACCTTAATGTATCCTATGCATTAAGGTGAAAAAACACCTGGCAGTGACCGGCCCACCAGCCCCCCCGTTTTAAATTACCTGAGCCCTGGAACTTGACCTACAGGGGCGTGCTCTCGCTCTGCCCGGGGTTCTCGGCTCTTGATAGCAGCGCAGCTATTGGCTCCCGCTGCTGTCAATCAAATCCAATGACGCGGGTGGCGGGGGGGCGGGGCCGAGTCCTGCATTAAGCCTCTATGGAAGCCGAATGCTGGACTCGGGAGTGCGCCCGCAAGGTAACCCCCCCGGGAGAGCGCTTTTCCCAGGGGGTTATCTGATGTGGGAAGGAGCCACGAGAGCCGCCGGGGGACCCCAGAAGAGCAGGTTCGGGGGCCACTCTGTGAAAAACAAGCTGCACAGTGGAGGTAAGTATGATATGTTTGTTATTAAAAAATAAATAAATAAATAATCCTTTACAATCACTTTAAAGGGGTTGTAAAAGTTCATGTTTTTTCACCTTAATGCATCCTATGCATTAAGATGAAAAAACATCTGATGATTAACGGCCCCCCAGCCCCCCGGTTTACTTACCTGAGCCCTCGAAAGTCCCGCGCTTGATCCCACGCTCGATCGTTGCCTGGGCTTCTCGGCTCTTCATTGGATAGATTGATAGCAGCGCAGCCATTGGCTCGCGCTGCTGTCAATCAAATCCAATGACGTGTGCGCCGGGGGGGTGGGGCCGGGTCCTGCACTCGGCAGGTATGGACGCTGAATGCAGGACTCGGGAGCGCGCCTGCAAGGTAATGAGATGGGGGGAAGGGGAGGAGCTAGGATAGCCGCCGGGGGACCCCAGAAAATGTTATTCTGAGCCACTCTGTGCAAAACAAGCTGCACAGTGGAGGTAAAGTATGAAATGTTTGTTATTTAAAAAAAAAAAAAAATCAAACCTTTAGTGTCACTTTAAGCTACCTGTGGATGGTGCAAGGTCAGCAGGTGACCATACTGTCCAGAGAGACTGGGCCTTTGGATTTCTTGGCGCGTTTAAAAAAGAATAATGACCCTACTGTGCCCAATATTACCTATGACCCTGGATATAGCCCAAGGAATGAGTGCTCTATGATTGCAGTACCGGTGGCCTGATTTATTGCCTGCCAGGAATATAGCTCATTCCCGTTTTGCTGCCTTCAGTATGGACTTTAGAGCATGTTAAAAGTGTCACTTTAACACCATTGAAATGGTTATTGGTTAAGCTGTGCCAATAGCTGTAAAAATGCAATATATAAATAACCTAGGCACTTCAAAACAAGCATGCCTTAAGCAGTGCTAGAATGAGGTCCTCTAACACCCAAGGAGAAGATACTACAGCGCACCTCCCTCCAGGGCTGATCCTTATTGGGGGTATTAGTGATGAGACAGCTTGGGATTCAAATTCCGGCCAGGACACTATCTGCATGGAGTTTGCACGCTCTTCCTGCATGAGTTTGCTCTAACAATTTTGTAGCATTACCCCTGTAGGGGTTGCCAGTGACAAGGTTCCCCACTGCTGCACAGCCAGGCACACAACTTCAGCTTGCATACAAACACATTGATCAGTCCTTGAGCTTTGTTTTTGTGTTTTTTTTTTTGCGGGTAATAACTTGAATGGAGATAGGAATTATGGAATGCCCAACTTGATAACAACATAAATCAGGGGCAACTTTCTCCCTATGTACACAGCTCCAATTAGTTTTTCTCCCTGTTCTTGTACAACTCCAATGGATTCCTCCTCTTTGGATTGTATGGCTCTGATTGATTAGCAACAGCCCCTTACAGGCTAGGAACTCTCAGCCCCTTTAGAAAGTAGCGCAATGTGGAGTGAACTGCATCCTGGGGTATCTCCACTCCCTGGAGATACTGTCCCAGCTCTACAACTGCAGGAAATGCTAGCCCACCTGGCTCTCTTCACCAGTCTACCCGACTGACCCTTCACCAGTCTACCTGACTGACTCTCTTCACCAGTCTACCTGACTGACTCTCTTCACCAGTCTAACCAACTGACTCTCTTCACCAGTCTACCCAACTGACCCTTCACCAGTCTACCTGACTGACACTCTTCACCAGTCTACCCGACTGACCCTTCACCACAATGGCAGCTGGTGCTCAAAATTTTGGGGAGGGGCCCAAACAAACTGAAAAATTATGAAAAAAAACATCAATTGCAGCCTCACTGTGCCCATCAAATGCAGCCTCTGTGCCCATCAAACGGAGCCACTGTGCCATCAATTGCAGCCACTGTGCCACCAATTGCAGCCACTGTGCCCATCAAATGCAGCCACTGTGCCATCAAATGCTGCCATTGTGTCCCATTAAATGCCGCCACTGTGCCCATCAAATGCCACCACTGTGCCCATCAAATGCAGCCACTATGACCCAGCAAATGCCACCATTGTGCCCATCAAATGGCACCACTGTGCCCATGAAATGCCGCCATTGCGCCCCATCAAATGCAGCCAATGTGTCCGACCCCCGCTGTCTGACAGCCACAAACCCCATCTTGGTGGCGGGTCAGGCAGCAGCAAGCTGTGTCCCCCCGTGTCTCGTCTTCCTGCTTTCTGCTAAGCGTTCAATTGATCTTTTGCTTAAAAGGTAAAGAAAAGATTTAGGGTCTTTTTGACCCCAGATCTCTCCATCTTTTACAAAAGATTTTATTTGCAGAGTAATTACAATTGGTAAGTTAGGTAAACAATGAGACGGCTACATTATATATAACAAAAGCAGAGAAAAATCCCAACAAAAGGGAAAAATAAGAGAATTGCAGAGCTTCCAAAACATCCATTTAGCAAATTAAGGAATGTCCAAAAGTTTCCTGGTTGTATCGTACGGTGAAATAAAGCAAAACGACTCGGGCCGCATAATTACATTTCCAAAACATAGAAACATATTAAGGTTGAGCATCCACATAGAGAAGTGCACCCTCCATTATTAGGGGGATACGATCACTGTAACCATCCACACTCGAACCCAGCCCTACAGCCTGGTGGGCTTTAAAGATAAGAATAGATAGTAAGGGAAACGGAAACCGAAAAATAGAATAGATAAAAAGAGGGGGAAAGAGAGAGAAAGAGAAAAAAAAAGGGGGGGGCCTACGGGGAGAGCACCAGAGAGTCATCAAATCGAGAGAAGCTGATTATTGAATCTGGAGGGTTGGATATATGCGATCCAGGGTTGCCAAACCTTGAGAAATTTATTGTGTTTATCTAAGTTGTAGATAGCTGTAATATTCACGGAGATGGATATCATGAGAAGAACTGAGGGCCTCAAAAGTCATAATTCTCATGGGGGTGAACAGAGAATGGACATCAACTAATCCGTTATCGGTGCACCAAGAGAATTGTTTAGGGTTTTCACAGCTAGGAGGGAATAGCGGGCAATGGGCAAGGTGGAGTAAGGGCAGGTGGGGGGAGCTCAAACTCGCTGAAAATTTGACTGAGTCCCAAAGGCGTGAGATAAACAAGGTCCTAGCGTATTCAGGTGGTGTATAGGAGGAAGCCACGGTAAGGAGGAAATTGGAAAAGGGTGAGAATCCACCAGGTCAATGGTAGCCCAAAGTGGCAGTTGGTACGTTTCATGAAGATAGGATAATGGGGCTATATTAGCTGCCGTATAAGTTTGTAAATTAGGGACTGAGAAGCCAATATTAAACCTGCGGGCATATAAAACTTGTTTGTTGATTCGGGGATGGATGGAACCCCAAATAAGTTTCAAAAATTTGCATTGGTGGATACGTATAATATGCAGGGGTGACCATGACTGGCAGTACCCCGAAAAAAAATAACAATTTCGGGAGATAGGACATGCGGACCGCCGCAATCCTACTGAACCAAGACAATGTGAAGTGGGACCAAGAGAAAAGCATGTTGGTTAATTTTTTGAAAAGGAATGGAAAGTTGGCCGGATATAATCCATCATAATGGGGGGTGAGCCGGATGCCCAAAGAGTTCAAAGAAGGAAGCCATTGAAACGGCAAAGCATCTCTCAGGGCGGCCAATTCAGAGGATGAGAGGTTAACCAACATAGCTTTGGACTTGGTAGGGTTGACATATAAACCTAAAAAGGAACGCAAAGGAGAGATAATAAATTGGGCAAAGAAACTCTAGGGGATGTTAGGTACATCAAGATATCGTAAGGGAATGAGCGGACCCTGTAACACCCATGCCTCTTATGTACGGATGGGAGCGGATCGCCTCTGCCAAAGGCTCCAAGCCAAACTAAATAAGAGCGGTGAGAGAGGGCAGCCTTGGTGGGTGCCCCTCCTGATAGAAAAAAAGAGAGGATTTTGGAATTTGAGAATGAATTGCTCCAGAGTGTTGTCAACCACAGAGGTCATTGAGGGATTGTTTTAAAGCTCATGCAATGGGTATTAATAGTAAATACTTGAATGCCCATAGCCTGGTCACATGTTCATTTCAAGCATTTGCTCAATTCCCTCTAGGCAAAAAAACCCCACAGGAACCGATCAGATGCCTCACTTCTTAATCCGCTGCGGAAAATGACAGCTGGAATGTTAGTTTCCTTTGGGCAACTGAAATGTGTGGCCTTGTTTAAAGAATGCAAAGCTCACAACTAACTTTTGAAAGAATAAACATGAGAAATGCTCTTTATTGTTCTATGTATTTATTGTTTTAATGGCAAGTAGTAAAAAAAACACGTGAATTAGAAGAGCAGTCATCCATTTTTTGTCCGCAGTCAGCTCTTCACCCTCGTCTGTTGGTGGTCGCCTTCTCCTGAAGAATCTGAGCTGCAAAATCAGAAAATGATATGTTAGGTTTAAGAGAATAAATCCTTATTTTCTTAAGTGGTTGCTATGGAAACCCAATTGATGTGACGGCGGCCATTTTGCAACTCACCTTCCACATGTCAAATACAAACAAAGCCAAGATTAGCAGCCCCCCGAAGACTCCCAGGATTATCCACCACACAGGAATGTCATTCTGGCTGTCCGGAGTCACCCACTGAACCACCGTCTCAGCCTGAGGGGGGGAGAGTGAGATGAAAGACAGGATAGAAGCATGTGAGAGCCTAGAAAAATTCCCCCATTATACTAAACGCGGGTTGTCATGTGTGGTCAAAACAAGAGTGCCTGACGGGGAGGTTCTTTGAAGTTATTTGTGAAATTTCATGAATGATGTCAAACAGCCCTAACAGCCCCGATGTCAAACAGCTAAGTAGAATTACTCAAACATGGAACTTGTTATGACTTTATAAACCGCACTGAATTATTTATGGCAAAAAGCTAATAACAGTTCAGTTATTTTTGTGTATTGTCTCAAATTTTCACTGATAAGTGCTGTATAATTAAATATAACTTTCCTCAATATAAAATTCTGATTTCCATTCGAATGCTCTGTAATCTCTACTACAATCTTTGCCCGCTGCTGCCTGCAGAAAAATATCATTATTAGGGAATTTGTCTTCAGTTTTTGACATAGCCAGAACCAATTTTGTTTTTCTTTGGTGGGCAGTTTAGAAAATGCCTTTTTTTTTGTAACTGTTAAACTATGTACCACTTTTATTTAAGCCAATACTTTCCTGTATGTGATAGGAAACTAAAAAGAAAAAAGTATAGTAAAATTAGGAAACAAAGTATTTCTCAACCAGAATTCAATGGGCCATAAAAGCGGTAGTAAGCTACATTTTTTTTTTAAACCTGCATCACATACTAGCACATTATGTGAAACTTACCTTAAAACGAAGCCCTCCAGTGGTGAGCTGTTACCACTGACAGGGCTTCCATCTTCACCCGGTTCACCCTTTCCATGTTGGTGGGCTCCGGTCCGAGCCGTGATGATGTCACTCCCGCACATGCGTGCAGGGCTGCTGTTCACAGCACAGGGTTCTGAAGGAATGGCATGGTATGCCTTTCATTCAGAGCGCATGTGCCAGTGACCTCACCGGCGGCTTCACAAGTAAATATCTCCATGTCGTCCATGGAAGTTTACTCCCGCTTTAAGCGATTTAACCATAAACTGAGTAGGGGGTTCTTTGTAACTCCCTTCCACAATTGGTGATGTCAGCGGGAAGTGTTAGTTTAAAAAAAAACTCTTAGATGGGCATCTTAGCGTAACCAATGTACAGGGATACAGGGGCGGATCCAGAGCTTAGTGTCGGGAGGGGCACTGCCAGAAAATACATTTTTTTGGGGTAAATTTATCGCGGAAATGGCTGGTGTTAGCACCATGCCACATGTTGCAGATTGTCACTTGCCACGTCCCATGCCACACATTGCTGATTGTTACTTGACACGTCCCATGCCACACGTTGCACATTGTCACTTGCCACATCCCATGCCACATGTTGCAGATTGTCACTTGCCACATCGCCTGTCGCTAGAGGCAGATTGTCACTTGCCACGTCCCATGCCAGGCGTTGCAGACTGTCACTTGTCACGTCCCATGCCACACGTTGCAGATTGTCACACGCTGCGGATTGTCACTAGCCACGTCCCATGCCACACTTTGCGGATTGTCACTTGCCTGCTATAATTGTCTCTTGCTGTGTCCCAGATTACCAGTCAAGCAGCACGGAGATGATGTAATCTCTCTGCTGCCGCGGCTGCCTGCACACGGCACAGTGAGGGCAGAACTGCAGGGATGCAGGGCGGGCGCCGGGCAGTGAGAGATGATGTCTCCCCCCGCCGGCTCCCTGATTGGCCAGCAGCCCGCTCACACACTGTCACCGAGCCGCACAGCTGCTCACCAACCAAGCCGCCTGGCCCGCCTGCGGAATGGCCGGCTGTCTCTCATAAACGGATCCACCTGTGCTCTCAGCCGCGGAGCCGCCTGCCCGCCCACTCACTCACCTGCATTCTCGGAGGGGGCAATTGCCCCGTTGCCCCCCCTGGATCCGCCCCTGCAGGGATATGGAATTGGTATTGACATAAACACATACACACCCACACAGGTTGAACTGGATGGGCTGGTGTCTTTACTCAACCTTACCAACTATGTTACTGGGGTTTCTTCCGAGATTTCTACACATCTCTTGAGCAATTTCTGCCTCTTAATTAAGCAACCACTGACACCAATGGTCTTTTCATCTATCTGTAAGGTTATCATTCTCCCAACAGACCACTAGGGTGAGGCCTAGTTTACACTTCCCCAGGCAGAAGACAAGGGTGTAAATATGCCGTAGCTGCAAAGCCTTTCATCATGCCATGGTAAACATGATCCTCGCTGTCGCATTCAGCGCCCAGTACTGCCCATTTAACTGAATTGGATCACCTGCAACCACCCCACATGCAGTTGTGGTGTGCTGGTGTAAGGTTTAAGGGGTAAAAACAGGCATGGAGGAGGCAATATAATGCCTTCTCACCACTTGTCAAGTGCCCTCTGAAGAGTAATCCAATGTGAATCACTCTTAATAGGGCACTGCATGTGTAAACAAGGCCTTAAGGTTCACTTTTCTGTTGAACACCAATTTGAATAGGCAACACATTAATTTTCACTGTCGGCAAATATCTACTTGCAAATATTATTTGTGTCATTTGATTATTTTCATACAGCAGCGACGAGAGGTAAATACACTATATATTTTACATTTCTTATTGTTTTATTTATTCTTAAGCTGACCATACACCAGTAGAATTGTGTTCGTGTAGCGCTACCCCCCCCCCCCCCAGGGGAGCCGCTTGGTAGTTTGGGTTCTCTGTTTGGCGAATCCCCATGCGCATGCGCGACAGCGGGTGCACGCAGGTGCGCACACACAGTGACAGTTGTTGGCGTACTCTGGCCTATTTAAACCTGACACTTGCAGTTTGCTGGATTATCGTCAGCTTCCTGTGTCTCCTGTACCTGACTGTTTATGTTGATTCCTGGACATCCTGATACCGACCCGGCTTGTTATATCCATTATCATGAATCTTTGGCTTGACCCCTGGCTTACATCCTGATTCGTGCTCCTGTCTGTCTCGTCGCATTTGACCCCAGCTTGGCTGACTACTTTACTATCTCCTGCCTGCTGTGTATGACCTGGCTTGTTGCTGTACCCATCTCAGACTGATCTCACTGTGTATGACCCCTGGACTTGCTATTGACTCTGTTCCTGGTTTAACCTGCTGTATCCATCTAGGATTGATCCCGCTGTGTATGACTTCTGGCCTGGCTATTGACTCTGTTCCCGATTTATCCTGCTGTTCCATACCTGGGATCCCTACTCGCACAGTTGCCAACACAACTCACCCAGTGCACCCCAGCTGCCCTCTGCTTAACAGCTTACCCAGCATCAGTACCGGAAATCCGTGCTCCTTTGGGCACCGTACTCCCTGTATCACTCCCAGGGGTATGTTGCACTTAGCCGCAAGGGGCGCCCTCTCAGCAATCCAGCCTCACACCTGAGACGTTACAGCTATACTGCTAGAGTACACTCTAGGAATGACTATGCTAAGACCAAGGTCTACTGCATAGGCACCCCTTTCTATAGGCAGCAGATGAAGTCCTTCTAGAACAGCTATCTAAAAAGACAGCACTAGTTCTTAAGCTGGCTAGAATTGGGACCAGTCTTTACGGTGGTGCACATAAGTACAGTCCCAGTAAAAACTGCACTCAGTGGTAAAGGTCGTTAGTCAAATGTCCAGTCCCTATGTGCTCAGTCTCTACTGGCAGCAACAGGTCAATGGCAGCAGTGCCCTCTCACAAGACCCAATGATACAGGTGCAACTGTCCCACCATTAAAATGTCCTCTGGATCTGCCTGGAGTAGGTCTACAGTGCTCTGGTATCTCTGCAGCAAGCAACTGTGTCCCATCAGTAGCTTAGTACTCGGCCTCTGCACACTTGGATCTGCTCTCTCTGGTCCCCAGCACACAAGACACTGATCTCTGGCTTGGGTCACTGGATTGCGTCAAGTGGGCAGGTGTGCTCACTCCAGTCCTCTAGTGGCAAAGAAAAAATCTCCTTGGTTTTCAGCCAAAGAAATACAGCCTTCTCCCCTCCCTATCACTGTCTCCTAATGGGTAGTGTGGTATGGTCCATAGGGTTCCAGAGCATCACTCTCATTCAGAACTTCAACTCCCACAGTCCAATGCAGCCAGCATACAAGTCTATGGAGCTCCTTTGGCTTATCTGCTACTGGCGGGAGGCAGACAATTGTTGCTAGATCCAGCGTGACAGTTCAGTGAGGGCATAGAGAGCAGCTGTAGCACAGTTTCCTAACTTGCTTCCTTTAATCAATCACCTGGCTACATTTGAAAAAAAATAGTTTTCGGGAGCCTTTGTTTAATTTCTCATCCTCAGTCGCCCTGTATGCTAGAATTAAATATGTAGAACTTATGGAAAAACTGACAGCTATACTTTATGACAAATTAGAGGCCCATAACCAAATATGGGAGCTGCGGCATCTTAGAGAAGACCCAACCTGATTGGACTCACACTGGCTCCAGTGGCGGCTGGAGACATTTTAGGATTGGGGGGCGCAAGACCCGCCCCTCCACAGTTGGTCCCGCCCACTTATAATTAGCCACACCCCTTATAGAATCCACATCATATACCAGGTTACACATTATACATAGGGCTCTGCACATTATACACAGAGCTCTGCACATCATATACCAGGCTGCACATTATACACAGAGCGCTGCACATCGTATACCAGGCTGCACATTATACACAGAGCTCTGCACATCATATACCAGGCTGCACATTATACACAGCGCTCTGCACATCATATACCAGGCTGCACATTATACACAGGGCTCTGCACATCATATACCAGGCTGCACATTATACACAGAGCTCTGCACATCATATACCAGGCTCTAAATTATACACAGGGCTCTGCACATCATATACCAGGCTGCACATTATATACAGGGCTCTGCACATCATATACCAGGCTGCACATTATACACAGGGCTCTGCACATTATATACCAGGCTGCACATTATACACAGGGCTCTGCACATCATATACCAGGCTGCACATTATACACAGGGCTCTGCACATCATATACCAGGCTGAACATTCTACACCGGGCTCTGCACATCTTAAACATATTTTTTTACTGCCTGGGGGGGGGGGGGCGGGCGCCCGGGCACCCCCTATGGACGGGCCGCCACTGAATGGCTCTGTTTACACCTCAGTCTTTGGGTCACTGCTAGAGTTGTGGTATGTTGCGGCACTCCTTCCCCCTTCTTTCCTTTCCTTTCTTTTGCTCTTTATGTTTTGGTCTCCTTTTATCTTTATGTCATGGGATACCTTGCTCTCAAGCTATTAGGATCTACA
The DNA here is from genome assembly GCA_028564925.1 of Lithobates sylvaticus. Taxonomy (NCBI): domain Eukaryota; kingdom Metazoa; phylum Chordata; class Amphibia; order Anura; family Ranidae; genus Lithobates; species Lithobates sylvaticus. Next base: position 38,119,581 of record CM053037.1, on the reverse strand, counting down.
CTCACCGGCCACAATATTAGGGTCACCTGCTCAATTGCTTGGTAACACTAATAGCTAATCAGCCAATCACATGGCAGCAACTCAATGCATTTAGGTTGTGAAGACGACTTGCTGAAGTTCAAACCGAGCATCAGAATGAGGAAAATAGGTGATTTAAGTGACTTTGAACGTGGCATGGTAGTTGGTGCCAGACAGGCTAGTCTGAGTTTTTAAAAACTGCTGATCTGCTGGGGTTTTCATGCACAACCATCTCTCAGGTTTACAGAGAATGGTTTGAAAACCAGAAAATATCCAGTGAGCGGCAGTTGTGTGGAAAATGCCTGATTGATGTCAGAGGTCAGAGTAGAATGGGAAGACTGGTTTTAGATGATAGAAAGGCAACAGTAATTTAAATAACCGCTCATTCCAACCAAGGTATGCAGAATACCATCTCTGAATGCACAACACATCGAACCTTGAACAAGATGGGCTACAGCAGCCGAAGACAACACCGGGTGCCACTCCTGTCATCTAAGAACAGGAAACCGAGTCTACAATTTGCACAGGCTCAAAAAGATTGGAAAAATGTTGCCTGGTCTGATGAGCCTCGATTTTAGCTGCAACATTCAGATGGTAGGGTCCGAATTTGCCGTAAACAACATGAAAACATGGATCCATCGTGCCTTGTATCAACGATTCAGGCCGGTGGTGGTGTAATGGTGTGAGGGATATTTTCTTGGCACACTTTGGGCTCCTTAGTACCAACTGAGCATCGTTTATGTCTACAGTGTACCCATCTTCTGATGGCTCCTTCCAGCAGGATAATGCACCATGTCACAAAGCTCCAAATCATCTCACCACTGGTTTCTTGAACATGACAATGAGGTCACTCTACTCCAAGGGCCCCCACACTCACAAGATCTCAATCCAATAGAACACCTTTAGGATGTGATGGAATGGGAGATTTGCATCATGGATGTGCAGCTGACAAATCTGCAGCAACTGCGTGATGTTATCATGTCAGTATGGACCAAAATCTCTGAGGAATGTTTCCAACACCTTGTTGAATCTATGCCATGAAGAATTAAGGCAGTTCTGAAGGCAAAGGTGGGTCCAACCCGGTACTAGCAAGGTATACCTAATAAAGTGGCCGGTGAGTGTACTTACAGAGGTAAATTTAGTTTATTTTGATCGTTATATGTCAGATAACGCCTCCTGAAGACGTCATTATGACAAAACGTACATCAGGGCTGAGCTACATGAAGCAGAGTCATTTTGTTTGTGCGGAGACACCCGGAAGTGGTGAGGTATAAGGCATGGACCATGCTTGCACTGTGCATAGTGAAGCCGGCCAGCAAAATCAAACAGCAATTTAACCCAGGTGACGGGCGTGATGCACAGTACAATGTGAGCACAATTAATGATGTTTTATGTAACCTATTAAAACAATAAAAGGTTTTACACCATCAGAGCTTTTCTCCCCTCTGATTTTTCCATACTGGTGACCATGCTAAGAAACGGAATGTGATATCGTGGATGTCCTAATCTCTTGGGGGAAAAGCGCATTGAGCCCTACTCCTAAATGAGAGGTCATGGTTATCTGGTGAGTTTTCCAGTGTGGTGGTGATTCACGGTGGTGGATTGAAGCACAGAAGGAGTTATTTTATTAAAGGACTTCTTTTGCACATAAAGCACTAAGCACTTTATAGAGTGGAAACCACAAAGCGTATTGATAAGGACTTTTTTGCAATATAACTTTTTGAATGAACACTTTTTGAAGTACTCTTTTGTAGCGCATTATTGGATTGTTAATAATAATTGAGTGTTATTGTAATAATGTGAATGCACTTTGTAAATTATTTTTATTTACATTTTTTGCAATTTATGCACTGTATCACTTTAATTTAGTTGATGGGATTATAATTGATGTGATTTATTGGAGTACATAGTGGTATCACAGTATGGCGTATGCACTTTGTGATCCAATTATGTGTTGTAATTGCACAGTAGCACTTTGTTTTGTAGTTTATAGAACCTATGGGAATGAGCACTATATTCTGAAGTATATTGATTATATGTCAGCACACTTCAATTGTCGAGATGTGACCACCGATTCTGAACTGATATTACTGCCGGTGTATCTTTCTGGATGTTCATGTGACTTACTTAATCTTGTTATTGCTTTATATTCTACATTTATGTGTGCTTGGATTGCAAAAGTGAGCTATGTATACCGTTTTTGTATCCCTTTTTCTAAAATATTTAAAGTGTTACTAAACTCACAACAGTAAAATCAGTTTGTATATGCAGTAAAGCATGCTTGTTATACTCACTGTGGAACCTAAGGGGTTAATCGTGCACATTGTGTAAAAAGGCTGTTTGATCCGGTCTTCTCTGATCCTCACCTTCTTCCACCATCCCCAATCCATCTCCTGATAGTACAGAGCCTTGGGGGGAAAGCTGCACGTGCTCAGTTTGGTGTGCAATGCTAGAGAGTTTTTCTTTCCTTGGAAGAGTGCATGTGATCAGCACAGGGCCAATCAGCTCTGTCCAGACAGAGGGTCAGGGGTCCTGCAGCCTCATAGGAGAGACAGAGGAGAATGAAAACTCCTCCCACAAGCTTTAACCAGACACTGATAAAACTCACAAGACTGCTATATACTGCTGATGGTAAAAAGTATTTAGAAGCCATCCGACAGACCAAGGGACGTCCTATGCTGTTTACACTCCTTCACCCTCAAGGAAGCTATATTACAGCAGGCCTGGCGGGTGGGAGTCCTGGAATTTGATGGCGCAGCTGTCCACCTCCTACCAGATGTTTCCAGGAAGACCCTCCTCATGAGACGATCGCTGAAGCCTCTACTAGATGGTCTTGGAGAGAAGGGTCTCACATACAAGTGGGGTCACCCGTTCCACCTCATAGTCCGCAAAGGCCCAGATACCTTTTCTTTGCGGCATCCTTCAGAGCTCTCAGACCTGTTCTCCTTTGCCGACATGGATCCGATACCAGTACCCAACTGGCTGCTGACTGTTATCGCTAAAGATCCGTCACGTCAAGCTCCCTCGGGAAGACCACAAAGGGCCCACTACAGCCGACGCGGTCGGGGGAATCACTCTCAAGCTAGACGAGGAAGGAACTCCCGCCCACAACCACTGAATAATGAAGAAGTGGCGTGATGATTCTACATACCCAAATACCAAACACGTATACAGTTCAGTATTCCTTTTTTCTTGTTTCCCAAGTTGGAGTTTGAGCATAACTCTTTTATCGCCACTTACGGGAATAATGCCCAAAACAATGTATGCATGGTCTGCGTACTGAAGGACTTCCAGTGTACTACTCAGCCCACTATGGTCCAAGGGTGAACAAAGGCTCCATTGACCCCACATAACCGAGGGCATATCTCTAACCTGGTTTTATTTTATTTTTTTTTATTTTTTTTTTTTTGTTTTTTATATATATATATAATTTTTTTTTTTTTTTTTTTTTTGTGTTTTGTGTGTTTTATTATAATTTTTTTTTTTTTTTTTTTTTCTTACACAATGACCGCACACAGACTTAGAGTATAAGACCAACGAGGAGGCTGCGGCTGCCGGTTGGTGGTATTGTGGTCACTCAACATAGCTCTTACCATAGAGTCTCAATGTAATGGTTATACTACCCCTTACGATGATGCACTCACAGATATGTAATTGCCTAGGGTTTTGTATGTACCAGCGAGGGCATTTCTGACTTTCTGTGTGCAAATGTTAGGTTGTACATGCTCACCTAACTGCTACCTTTATATTTACAGGTTCTACAACTTGGTTACTGTTTTTTTTTTTTTTTTTTTTTTTTTTTTAAATAAGAGTATTTTTTTTTTTTTTTTTTTTTTTTTTTTTTTTTTTTCTCTTCCTCAGCCGGGTATTAACAGGAGTGCCTTAACGGCAAGACCACATAGGCTATGGGGGTCCACGTGGCCGGGGCCCGGAACTTAGCTGTGCCTTACCACTCCTCCCACTAGGCACACTCTGCCCTGGTGGCAGTAGTTTTTCTCTGCGGAGTTCACTTTTTTTTTTGATCTCTATTTCTCTTCTTATCCTACATCTTCTTCCTCTTGCATCTTCTTTCCCCCCCCTCTTCCTTCCCCCCCCTTTTTTTTTTTTCTCTCTCTTCCCTCCGCTCTCCCCCCCCCTCTCCCACCCCCCCCCTTCCCTTGTACCCCGGGATCCGACACAGGTTGACATAGTCTCAGGCAACATGACGGTCAGGATCCTTTCTTGGAATGTAAAGGGGCTGAATTCCCCAGAGAAACGCACCAGTTGCCTTGCCGAGCTCTGGAGACAAAGAGCCCATATTGCATTTCTCCAAGAGACTCACTTTAGGGCAGACAAGGTTCCTAAGCTGACAAACAAACATTTTTCGACGGCATACCATAGCCCGTCATCATCCTCTAAATCAAAAGGGACTAGTATACTTATTTCGAAGTCCCTCCACTGGCAATTCCTCGACGAGTATCATGACCAAGAGGGCAGATTCCTGCTCATAAAGGGTAAAATTTGCTCTCAGACCTTCACTCTTGCGAACATCTACCTCCCGAATTCCAACCCGCTCCCCACTTTCGAGGCTTTCCTATCCACCCTCGACTCATTCCTTGAGGGAACTCTGGTTTTGGGAGGGGATTTCAACCTAACACTAGACCCTCATAAGGACTCCTCCTCGAACCTGTCGTCGCTCCCTAGGGGAACCCGACTACGCCTAAAAGATCTTTTACACTCGCACCAATTAGTTGATATCTGGAGAATAGTCCACCCACAAGAGCGGGACTATACCTTCTATTCTACCGTTCATGGGTCATACTCCAGAATCGACCTTTTCTTCCTAAAACACTCAGCCATCCCTATTGTTACCAAGGCGGATATAGGTCATATAGCACTGTCCGACCATGCCCCGATTCTGTTGGAGCTGGCTATTACGCAAGCGTCCCCCAGAACAACCACGTGGCGACTCAACGAGGCGCTCCTAAAAGACCAAGATATTGCAGCAGACGTCCTCAGGGAACTTAAGTCCTATCTTTCAGTCAATATAGACTCGGTGGACAACCCAGCCACCGTGTGGTCAGCGCATAAGTGCTTCATCAGAGGCATTCTAATTAAACACGGTCATGCGGCCAAACAACGTCGTGCCAAAACTTTATCTGACCTTTTAACGCAACTCCACACTTTGGAACGCCAACATAAGAACCGGCCAAACAATGTCACCGAAACGGAACTGCTCCGTCTTCGGGAAGCGATACGAGACCACTCTTTATACGAGGCGAAGCATGTATTACTGAAGGCCCGCCGTTCTTTTTACGAGTACGGTGACAAATGTGGTCGATTACTGGCCAACGCCCTACGCGCAAAGCGCTCTCGAACATATATACCCGCACTCCTCTCGCCATCAGGCTCCAGGGTTCACTCCTCCCCAGAACTTGCAGATACCTTCCGTACTTTTTACTCCAAATTGTATAATTTGGATCCAATTTCCACCCCACAGATGTTACCCCAAAAGGTTCTGGATATTCGTAATTACCTCCAAGAAGTTGACCTTCCTATGCTGACGACAGAGGAGCGCGCGGCCCTGTCCAAACCTATTAACAAAGAGGAATTTGCAGCCGCAATAGCTGACACACAGCCCGGTAAAGCCCCCGGACCGGACGGTTTTACCCTCCCCTATTACAAATTGTTCCAGGACACACTGGCCCCATCTTTCTTAGCAGCCTTTAACGCTGCGACCAACGGACACAATCTCCCTGCAGACATGCTGCGTGCCTCAATATCCGTGATCCCTAAGCCGGGGAAGGACCCCCTACTATGCGCCAGCTATAGGCCCATTTCACTTCTGAATTGTGACATGAAACTATTCACAAAAATCCTTGCCTCTAGGATGAATGCTCTATTACCACGTCTAGTTGGAATAGATCAAGTAGGTTTCATCCAAACTAGAGAGGCCAGGGACAACACCACCAGGACATTGAACATTATAGACAAGGCAAAGCGTTCCCGAATACCCTTGCTGCTCCTCTCCACGGATGCCGAAAAGGCTTTTGACAGGGTGGATTGGTCTTTTCTACGGGAGACACTTAAATTTGTAGGTGTGCCAGACCCCATCCTGTCGTGGATTGCAGCCATTTATGATAACCCCACAGCCACTGTACGCGTAAACGGTTGCGACTCCAGCCCTTTCTTTATCGCGAACGGCACCAGACAGGGATGTCCTCTGTCCCCGATACTGTTCGTTCTCTCCCTGGAACCCTTTCTACAGCATATCAGAGGTAATCAGTCCATAAGAGGCATTCAATCGGGTCATTACCAACACAAAGTTGCAGCATATGCTGATGACCTTTTATTCTACATCACAGAACCCCTCACCTCTCTTCCCTCCCTGTTACAGGAGCTGAAGCGATATGGTTCCCTGTCTAATTTTAAGGTTAATCTACAGAAATCGGAGGCCTTAAGTGTATCCCTGTCAGACTCTACCATTTCTAACTTGCGCCCCTTCTTCCCATTCAAATGGGCTACACGCTCAATACAATACCTGGGAACGAAAATCCCTGCCAAATTACAAGACATCGTCACCCTGAACTTTCAGCCCCTTCTATCTACGCTCACTGCCGATCTTGAGAGGTGGAACTCTCTAGCCCTTTCCTGGTTTGGCCGTTGCAATATACTTAAGATGAACGCAATGCCCAGACTTTTGTATTTATTGCAGGCTCTGCCCGTCAAGATACCTCAGACATTCTTCCACGCCGTCCGTTCAATTTTTATCAAATTCATCTGGCGTGGAAAACACCCACGTCTTGGCAGAGCACTCCTTTTGCGATCAAAGATAAGAGGAGGCCTCGGTTTTCCAGATCCAGCTCTATACTATACTGCGGCACATATGACCAGAGTCGTGGACTGGTGCCGTCACAGTGATTTGAAGCTCTGGGTATCACTTGAACAGGAGGCGGCCAGAGCCCCACTAGCGGGTCTACCCTGGGCGGGGACGACTCATGCCACCCACCTGACCACTCACCCCCTGATTGGACCAACTCTTGTGGAGTTGAAAAGGTTTTTTCGCTTAGCCTCTTTAAAAAACTTTCCATCCCCACTGACGCCACTTATTGGCCACCCGGATTTTCTACCTGGCCTATCAGACCCGTCCTTCCGATCGCAAGCCCCACAGGGACTCATGAGAGCCTCTTCGCTCCTGTGTCCCTCAGGTTGGTTAACTACAGAGAGCTTGCTCTCGGGCCAGGCTCCACTCCAATTAGACCACTGGAGGATCAACCAGATATCTCACTTTCTTGGCTCATTGCCCAAACCAACACACTTTGCCAGAAAACTCCACTCCTTTGAGGAACTGTGCATGGGCGAGGGACCGATCCGGAGGACCTTGTCGACCTCCTACAAATTCCTGCTAGACTTCCACGCCACTGAAGACCCACCATTTTTAGCAAAATGGGAGAGAGATTTGCAAGTCACCTTCACAGAACCACAAAAAGAACGCATATTGTTCTTTGCGCAGAAATCTTCACTATGCAGCAAATATCAAGAGACCGCATATAAAATAGTGACGCGCTGGTACAGAACTCCTTCGGTACTGGCTAAAATATTCCCTCTGCAAACAGACCGCTGCTGGCGTTGCAATTCACACCCGGGCACTCTATTACACATTTTTTGGGACTGCCCTGTACTCCAAACTTTTTGGCAGGCAGTCCTTAAGATCGTACAGAAACTCACAGACATCTCCCTCCAGGATAACCCAGCCGCGGTCCTCCTTAACCTTACGCCTCTTTCAAGGAAACGTTACCACAAATCCCTCCTCAAGCACCTCCTTAATGCGGCCCGGGCCAGCATCCCACCTCTTTGGAAGCAACAATCTGCCCCAACGGTAGCCCAGTGGTTCGCAAGAGTGAAGGACATTGAGCGGATGGAGGATCTGACTTCGGCGCTGCGAGACAAGTCGGAGGAACATAGCTCCAGATGGTTTCACTGGAACCTCTTTCGCTTCTCTGATGAGTTCCTCCAATACACGGCAGGATCCTCTGTCTAGGATCACTATAGACATCCCATCATTACCAAACCTGGCTCCCGGGGGGCAAGGCCCCCCCCCCCCCCACCCCTTCCCTTTCCTCCCTGTATGTTTTCGTGTGTGTTTATTTATACAATTTTTTTTTTTTTTTTTTTTTTTTTTTTATATCTCTCCCCCCCCCCCTATTTTTCTCTGTCTTTTTCTTCTCCTCCACTATCTTTCAATATAAAAAGAAGTAAAAAGTGATGGGCACTGATGTTTATGTTTACCCTATATTAGACTTCAGCAAGTAATAATGGTTAGACTGAATAGCGACCCTCATTAGCAGGCAATTGTTTTGTTTTGGTTATTTTATCTGACGCGTTTGTCACAGCCTAAATGTAACGCGAAGTCTCCTTTATGTTTATGTTTGTATCTGTGTCTCATCTTTAAATAAAAAATTTAAAAAAAAAAAAAAAAAAAAGTATTTAGAAGATTATATTTACTAAAATTATTGAATTTTCATGTTCTGTGTACTGTGGGAGACCAGATATATTGAATGCAGGGTCCTGGGTTTAGTAACTCTTTGAAGTGATTGTAAAGTACATTTTTTTCCCTATAAAAAATAACAAACATGTTATACTTACCTGCCCTGTTGCAGTGGATTTGCACAGAGCAGCCAGAATCCTCCTCTTCTCAGGTCCCATTTCTGGGATCCTGACCCCACCCTCAGGTTCAGTGCCCCCACAGCAAGCAGCTTGCTATGGGGGCACCCGAGCCAGGTCACAGCTCCCTGTGTCCATTCAGAAACGGAGCCCTGACCCGGCCCCGTCCCCTCTCTCCCTTGATTGGCTAGCTGACTTGGATTGACAACAGCAGAAGCCAATGGTGCCGCTGCTGTGTCTCAGCCAATCAGGAGGGAGAATATAGGATGGCTGAGACACTCGTAAACATTGTTGGACAGAGAGGGAACTCAGGTAAGTATTGGGGGGGGGGGCTGAAGGGGGCTGCTGCACACAGAAGGCTTTTTATCTTAATGCACAGAATGCATTAAGGCTGGGTTCAGACTGCTGCGGTGCGGGAGATCGGATATGATTCGCACCGCATTGCAGTGCAAATCATATGCGATCTCTGTGCGATGCGAATTCAGCCATACAGATAGTGTGGCTGAATTTGCATCGCATTCGGCCCAAAATCGGACAGGACCCTTTTTTTGGTCCGCAGCAGAATCGAAATGCATGGGTGTTCTCACCATGCGTTCCGATTCCTGTCCGAGTTTGCAGATCGCACTGCGATATGCGAGCTGATATGGGGGTGTCATTAACATTTCACTGACACTCCCAGCAGCTCGCATAGGGCAGTGTGAACTGCCGGCGGGAGACATGCGGTGCGGGAACCCGCAGTAAATTTGCAGCGTTCCCGCACTGCAGCAGTCTGAACCGGGCCTAAAGTGGAGTTCCAGGCCTTTAAAAAGTCAGCAGCTACAAAAAGTGTAGTTGCTGACTTTTAATAAACAGACACTTACCTGTTCCATGGTCCAGCGATGCGGCCGAACGGGGTGTCGCTCCTCTCCCCCTTCTCTCCGCCGGCGCCTCCATTGCCACTCTGGGCACCCGGCCAGGACAGCTTTTGGCTTCACGGCCGGGCACGCATGGCGCATGCGCGAGTCGGGATGCGCTTCCGGAGTGGATAGGTGATTTCCTGGGACCTGTCACGTGTCCCAGGAGATCGCCTAGAGGGAGAGGCCACCTAAGATGAAAGGAGGAGTCGCCTAGGCGGTTCCTGGGCGGAAGGAGGAAGTGGGACAGGAAGTCCTAATCCCAATGAAGCCCCTACTCCCCCCCCCAAAAAAAATTACATGCCAAATGTGGCATGTAAGGGGGTGCTTAAAGCGGAAGTTCCATTTTTGGGTGGAACTCCGCTTTAAGATAAAAGACCTTCTGACTTTACAATCCTTTTAATAAAAATGTTAATGACAAAAGATGTACAACTTACTGCTCACACTAATGTACTGTGCGATATAGTATGTATACTATAGGTCAGTGGTCTCCAAACTGTGGCCAAGCCCTTTGCTTACCTTTATCTGGCCCTTGGGGCACTATTCCACCAATTGACACCAATGATAACGCACCATTCCATCTACAGACACCATCAATGGGACACTATGGGGGTTATTTACTAAAGGCAAATCCACTTTGCACTACAAGTGCAAACAACAAGTGCAAAGTGCACTTGAAATTGCACTTGGAAGTGCAGTCGCTGTAGATCCGAGGGGGACATGCAAGGAAAATAAAAAACAGCATTTTAGCTTGCACATGATTGGATAATAAAATCAGCAGAGCTTCCCCTCATTTCATATCTACCCCTCAGATTTACAGCGACTGCACTTCCAAGTGCACTTTCAGTGCAATTTCAAGTGTACTTTGCACTTGTAGTGCAAAGTGGATTTACCCTTCGTAAATAACCCCCTATATTTCCCACTAATATAAACAATAGGGCACTATTCTTCCCATTACAACCAATGATAGGGCACTGATGCAGGGGCATTTTCTACTCGCACTGACCACAGTCTGGCCCCACCTAAAGCCTAAAGGACAGAAAACCGGCCCTTTGCTTAGAAAGATTGGAGACCCCGGCTATAGGTGATCCCAAGTGTCAGAATTGTCACACACTTTCTATATGCAATGGAGGACAGATAAAGAAAATAGTAGACACCCAAATAGGGAACTTGAGCAGCTGGGGAGCGTGGAATGCTATCTAAAGGGAAAGTCGGGTCAGGCAGAGGAACAGATGTACGAGGAAGAAAAGGACAACTGTTTTATACAAGTGGACAGAATATACACAGGGCCAGACAGCTGCAGTAAGGAAGCCAGGAATACAGACAGGGTCATTTTGTAAGATGTAAAGCATGCCAAGAGCAGTAACCAATAGCAACTAAAAAGAATTTACTCTACTAGTCTGATTAGGTCAAGCTGTACAAAGCAATTATGATATGTGAAGTCTAGAAATCAAATTCCAGTTTACTGCAGGCGCATCAGCTTAATGGGCTACCCGGCATATCATTGCCTTGCCGAATATGGTTATTAGGTTAGAGATGGAGATAAGAAGCACTCGATCCCAATGTAGATCAATTTCAAAGTCAATATAGAGGTCGTATTGAAGCATACAAGGGTTTTTGCTGGCAGCTCATGAACATGAAGAGGCTTTTAGGGAACACTTCATGTAAAAAGTACCGTAAAAACAGACCAGACTATTTTCTAAGCAACCATAAAGAATTCATCATAAAATGTCAAATAGACAGACCAACACATTTTGAGCATTTCAACAGGTCCCTGCTTAGAATAGCCTGGCAGGATATGGAGGGTCTTTGGCTTGAACAGTCGAACATTCTAAACAATCAACCACTGAAGCATGTGACGAAGAAACATATATTATTCCATACCGCGCTCATAAATCTTGTGAAAAATAAATAAAAAATAAGTCCATAAGCCACCACCAAATCTTCCATCCAAGTGACCCCCTGAGGACGTCAGATGTTGCTGACGAAACGCATCAGTCTGGTTAGTGCGTGACACGTCAATTCCGCCTTCTGTCTGAAAGGCAGGTGGAATGCAAACGGCGTACCCGCTCGTGTATTCCTGTTCGGGCTGATTTTTACTTATCGAACTGTAAGTAATACTTGTTTTTTATTAATACATTTTTTATACATACTGCACTATGAGGAGTCTCCTTTCTCCTTTGGGTTCATGATTACTACATCGTTTGGCGGATATACAAATTACTGGGGACCGTAACACCATTGAGGCTACATCTTCATTGCTATGTCACCTTTTTTGACTACCTGTAATGGGTGTCAATTTGGTCTGGTGAGTAGGATGTCTGCTTGACCCTCAATGGAAGATGGCACAGCAACACAATTTTATGTTTACTTCATACTTCACACGGATGAAAGATTTGGTGGTGGTTTATGGACTTATTGTTTATTTATTTTTCACAAGTTTTATAAACGCGGTATGGAATAATATATTATAATATGTTTATTTGTCACATATCAGACCTTTGGTCTCACTACGATCTGCTCTAATTTTTCACTATTATAATATTGCCGTTTTTTTTCATTTTATTTATTGTTAATTAGTTAATTATTGGTCTAGAGTGCACAGCTATAGGTTTTTACCTATTTTTCACACAACTACTGAATCATGTTCTTAACCCCTGAGCTTTTAATGTTTTTTTTTTTATTACAGGTATTTCTTTAGAGCCTCAACAATGTATGCAGTTCTGTACATTCACGTAAGTTCCCGCCCCCAAGGAGCTTACAATCTAAGGTACCTATCTCATCTGCCTACTTTCATACACACATATTATGGCCAATTCAGACAGGAGCCAATTAACCTACCAGCATGTCTTTCAGGTGCAGGAGGAGTACATAGAGGAAACTCACACAAACACAGGGCGATAATGCAAGGTCCTCCAGGTGTTACCATGATGGGCTTCAAACTGAGTTCTGCAAGCCAAAAATGCTAACCACTAAGCCACTGTGCTGCCTTAACCCCCTGAGATCCGCGCTATAGCGGAATGACGGCTACAGCGTGGATCTACATTGCCGGGACTACATCCTATGACGTCGTCGCGCGCGCGAGCAGCCTGCGTGCCCCCTGAAGGGCGCGCGCGGCTCGCTCTGTGATCAGCGAGTCTGTGAGTCAGCCATGAATCATTGGCTGAAACCTGTTGATAAAATCCTGGTGTGTACAATCACAGCGGGAGTCGACCAAGGGGAAACGTGTGCGTCCTGAGCCCAGAAGACAGTGCTGAGGTAAAGGGACAAGGTTGTATGGTCGGCAAGTGGTTAAAAATTTTAGCTTTTTAAAATACATTTAAAGGGAAACTAACTTTACAAATTAAGCGCTACCCCCGTAGGAGCTGTTGGTGAATTTGTTTTTATTTCCCTCCTTGGAGCACACAGCATTTTCTGCATGCTTCCGATGGCTTAAAAGATTAGTCTAGGTTTCATTTTGTGTTTTTATTGGAGAGCAATGAACTTGGATAGGGATGAGGAGCATGGGATACCCCGGAACTCAAGGACTGCAAACCTGGAAGCTCATTGGTTTCTAGAAGTCAGCCTGATTTTGCATTTTCCAGCTTTAGTAAATAAACCCCATTGTGTACTTAAAAGTGGGGTATGCCTGTACTTAACTTCTGGCTGCTATGCACAAACTTCTGGCAGTACTGCACTTGCAAAAGAAATGCCCCACTGGATCTCTAGGCTGACTGTGACCTGTACTCCTTCCAGAGTCTGAAAGCACAATGCTGTCACTCTTCAGCACTGGGGTCTTGTACTCACTTAGCCACAGGATCATCAATTGTCTCCTACAGATATCCACAGGCTCTTCCTAGTGAGGGAGATGTGGACTCACACCACTTTTGGACAACTTGGGCTCTCTCCCACAGCTTCCATACGGCTTTTCCCTGACCCAACTGGATCCTTGAACTAGGACTTATAAATAGGCCCCCCCAGCTAAGCCATGCTGGGACATTGGTATCTTCAGGTCGGTTTCCTCCCAGACTTCTGCCCCAGGGGCAGAGCCCCTGCACAATGGTCTACACCTGCAGGACTGGACCCAGGAACACTGCCGCTGTTACTCAGGCCTCAGATTACTTATGGGCTCTCCCTCCACCTTCTGGGCACACCTCCACAGGGACTGTCTGGAGCCCTATAAATATTCAGGATGCCTGTTCAGCTCCCTTCCTACTATGCTTCTAGAAACCTCTAGAAGACAGGGACTCTGTAGTTTGGAGATCCCTAAGAGTTTTGGGTGGGACGGGATCTCCAACTCTGTGTCTGGGTCTTGTGGACAACCAGCAGTGTGTGTGCCCAGCTGCACACAGCCCATATAGTGAGGGGCTGGTGAGAGCAGAAGGTGGAAGGAAGGTGGAGTTAGAGCAATGGCCGCTAGTGAATCTCTGTGTGAAGATAGACGCTGTGTGCGGTAAGCTCAAAGCTGTGTGCGTCCAAAGAGCCAGAAGCTGTGTGCGTCGAGGGGCTTGAAGCTGTCTGCGTTTAAGGAGCCCAAAGCTGTGAGCATCCAAGACTGTGGCCTGGAGAAGCTGGTGGTTTGAGGGACTAGTATCTATAGCAGCAGTGCTGCTGAAGAGTAGCCAGGTGGGCTAGTATTTTCAGTTATGTCTGAATTCCGTTTAAACCCCTGCGTGGGATTCCTGAGTGGACTTTTTTGTTTGTGTTTTCATTTAATAAACGTGGGCTACCAGGCCCTTCACTATAAATGATGTGGACTCACTACAGAACAATGCATATATCACAATAAGCTGAACAATCCCCCATGTCACACTACCTATAGGGTTGCCACCTTTTCTTCAAGCCAAACCCGAACACTTTAGCAGCCTGGGACACCTTTGGGTGTAAGTAGTAATGTGTTGCGCATAGCATGCCATAGCAAACAGTGGCTGTGGCCAAATTGCTATTGCTGACATCATCACCCTGCATGCCAGTGATGCCGAACCTGCCCCCAGACAGCCACCCGCAGCTCCCAGACGGCAACAGATTTATGTGTGGTTACTTGGGGAGCCACAGCCCAGTCTGAATAATGTGTCTGGGTTTCAGTCCACCTGAAACCCGGACACATGATTCAAAACCCAAACTGTCCGGGTGAATCCAGGACTGGTGCCAACCCTACCTATATTCCCTCTCCCGTGTGATTCCATGAAGCCATCTGTAGAAAGCAGAATGCACATGTAGATACATTTTTAATTCACCTTTGTTGTAGCCCTGAAATCTCACCTATAGATATAGGGGGTGGTGCTGGGGTTGGTCTGGAGCGAGTCTAACCCACATCCCAGAAGGTATAGTTTATATAGGGTGGATTCCTCTTTGGGACTTTAGAAGGGAGAGAACGCTAGCGTATTAGTTGAAAAATTATTTATTGGACATCAAAAGGAAGGGATGGTCAATGTGGGATCAACAAATCCACATGGGTACATATAAACAACATATAAACAACATAATCTCACCTAAAGAATGCTGTTGTAAAAAAAATCCCAAAAGCAACTGCATGCAAAAGTAATCATACTTACTGTACATCTCTGATGGTCCCAGTTCAGATAAAGCACTAGAACTACCATCAGAATTTTCAACTTTCAATACTTCTGGGATATTAGATGCTTGTGCCCCCATCTGCAAGCTGTGGGTTCATCCTCCAGCCTCTTCTTCTCAGCGGGCAGGGGGCACAGGCATCTGACACTCCAGGACAATTTTTACAGACAACAGCATTGACCTTAACTTCAGAATACGTTAGGATGGAGGAAGAAATGAATATGTGAATGAATGAGCTTATTGAGCCCAGACAAACTACAGCGCTCAGCAGTGGTCTGATAAACCAGGCTCAAAATGGGCAACAAACTTAGGGCTAGTTTATACTTGCTTCAAAACAAGACTTCGGACAGGCTTTGTTAAAGCTCTCTGAATGCCAGTCAAAGCTCCTGTCACTAAATAAAATGGTTAGCTTACAGTCCTGTTTACACTTTGCTTTTGCTTGGTGCTTCGATGAGGCTTCAGTGGGGCTTTGATGAGCCTTTGGTGGAGCTTCTGTGGGGCTTCAAGTGAGCTTTGCCGTAGACTTCTATGGAGGCTTTGAAGACGCTTTAAAGCACCACTAAAGCTACATGGGGTATCATTTTTGAAGCAAAGCAAAAGCAAGATATAAATAGGACTCTAAGGGTTTATTTACACTTGCTTTGGCTTCAACACACATTATAGACTAGTTCAAAACATGTATTTGGACAGGCTTTGTTAATGCTCTCTGAACGCCAGTCAAAGCTCCTGTCACTAAATAAATAGTTTAGTTTACAGTCCTGTTTACACCTTGTTTTTTCTTCAAAAATTATACCCCATGTCACGTTAGTGGTGCTTCAAAGCCTCCATAGAAGTCTATGACAAAGCTCTTTTGAAGCCTCACTGAAGCCTCATCGAAGCACCAAGCAAAAGCAAGGTGTACACAGGACTGTAAGCTACCAGTTTATTTAGTGACGGGAGCTTTGACTGGCTTTAGAGAGCTTTAACAAAGCCTGTCCGAAGCCTTGTTTTGAAGCAAGTGTAAATAAGCCTTAAAAGTACTAAATAAAAAAATAAGGGATGAAAACTGTGGGGAATATGATTGGTAACTGACAATACCCACTTAACAACCGCCTGCCCGTATAGTACTGTGAATGGGCGGCTACTGTAGGCAAAGTAATGTACTGGTACGTCGGAGCCTACTTCCAGGTTTAGGGCACGTGTGCCCCCCCCAGCCAGGTCCCGCTGTGTACTGTCATCAAGTCCCGGTGTTCTGCCGAGATAGTTCCCCTCGGCGGATAAGGACCCCCCTGTACTGGGCTCAGCAAATTTCTATTCTAACTCTATGTCCACTTGGATAGTGGGGCTCGAACCTGGACATAGGTTAGAATGTAGTGCGCAGGCGCCGTGTACAACTGACTGACTTCGGCCATTTTCGGAAACTCTGTTGTGCTTCATACTGCGCAAGCGCAGCGCCTGCGCAGTACAGGGGGGTCCTTATCCGCCGGGGGAACTTTCTCGGCAAGACACCGGCCAATGATTCATGACTGGGACCTGCTGATTAAGGATGAGATCAGGCGTGTTCACACACCCCATGTGCAGAGCCCGCCAGGAAGTCGGCACTGCGCAGCGCTAATCACAGGCAGTGAGACATTGTCCCGACGCCGCTGCAGAGATCAGGAAATGTCTCACTGCCTGTGATTAGCGCAGCGCAGTGCCGACTTCCTGGCGGGCTCTGCATGTGGGGTGTGTGAACACGCCGGAGCTCATCCTTACTGCTGTCCCTCTGTATATTCACAGCCTAGAGCTGTGTTGATATCCAATACAGAGGGATCAATCTGTCAGTGTCTCATCCTGTGTGTGGGGGTCCTGTGCAGGGGAGGGCCAGGACATCATCAGCCCCCCTGATAGTCTATGGGGGGAAGGTGATAAGCCCAGGAGACTGTAGTGATGTCCAGTTCATGAACGAATCGTTCTTTTTCCTCTCATGTAAACAACAGGGATAGCTGATCTGTTCAACGCTCCGCCCCTCCCACCCACTCTCATGTAAACAACAGGGATAGCTGATCTGTTCAACGCTCCGCCCACCACCCGGAAGTCATCTCTACTTCCTGTCACAGCGGGGCGGATACGTCAAAGCGGGTCACGTGGCTCAGGGCAGTGGGCGGAGACCCGGGAGCGAGCTCGGAGCACGCGCAGTAGTTCTCAAATGTCTCCGTGATGTGATGAGGGTGAGGGGAATACAATGTGTGGGAGAAAAAGAGGATAGAAGAGGAGAGGACTGTACAAACTGACACCATGTGTAATCCTTCTAGAAGGGCATGTTGGGGTTTGTAATCCCTCTAGAGGCTTAGAAAGAACATGCTGAGCGTTGTAGCGGCTCCATAAATTTAGAAAGGCATGCTGTGAATTGTAGTCCCTCCCAGGTCTAAAGAACGGCACACAGAGTTGCAGTCCTTCCAGAGTCTTAGGCAGGTCGTGCTGGGTGTTGTAGTCCCATAGAGTCTTGGGTAGGGCATGCTGGGAGTTGTAGTCCTATGGTGTCTTATAGGCAGGGCATGCTGGGTGTCTACAGAGTCTTAGATTGGACACTACTTCTGTATAGGTAGGACCGCTGTCTCCTATGGCAACAATCTTGTAACAGTTACTAACAGTAGTTGTATTCAACTATTGGCAACCCAAACAGTTCTCTGCTTACTCCAGTCACTCACTGTGGATCTTCAATGAAGTCTCAGTCTTTCACTAGACTTTCGGATCCAATAGCCAATGGATCCCCTGAGCTCTTCCACTTTTAGCCCTCAATATCTCCCTCAAGCGTCACCCCTCCGCTTCCTTGCTGGGTCCCTGGCTTGGCACTCGCTGAAGTTTAACCACTTCTTCACCGTCCCCGGCTGGTGAGAAGACTGCTCTGGTACTGACTTCAGCTCACTCACAGTGGTCTCCAGTAACAAGGTGGATTGTCCCTAAGTGGCGACAGCCTCTCCTTCTACTTCCGAACAAGGCTGGTTCCCCCTCCGGCTGAACCGCTACTTCTGGTTGGACTACAAGCTAGCAGTCCCAACCCTACGCTGCTCTCTCGCTCCTGGAAAGGCCCCCAAGCAGCGTAGCAGGCAAATGTCCCCTGGGTAAGCCTCAAGCTTCCGGTGTTGTATCATTAGCCACCCCCCATCACGAAGTGTCCGCTGTGTACTGCGCATGCGCAGTACACAGGACACCCATATTCTGAAAATTGCCGAGGATGAACGGCACCTGCGCCGTGAGTCCACTTTCAAGCCCCACCATCCAAGTGGACATAGAGTTAGAATATAAAAGAGCCGAGCGCAGCGAGGCCGTGCCCGAAGCGTGGCGAGCGGCCCTCTAAGTTTGACTAACCCTATGTCCGCTTGAATGGTGGGGGCTTCACCTCGTCTCGCGCGGCGCAGGCGCCATCCATCTTCCGACAATTTCCGAAAATCTTCATGCTCCCTGCTGCGCATGCGCAGTACACTTCGGACACCTAGTGACAGCCGGACACTTAGTGATAGAACACCGGCCTAGTAACCTGAGGCAGCACATCACACGTCCACCCAGACAGCCATCCAGGTGGCACAGAACCCGGATCACCTGACTCCACCCAAGTAAATAGGCTTTCCCTGAAGGCCAAGGGACCAAAGAAAATCCCTGCCCATTGGCTGAGACACCCCATCCATTCATGTCTGAGCTTGCAAAGCCCCTGTCTTATTTAATGTCACTAGCATAGTGCCACCTAGTGACAGAAGAGAAAGGGTGCAACAAGTCCAGATTTAGAGAGGAATCAATTGACCTCCTAACAATTGACCAAGGCAACTATCGCCTGGCAACTAAATTTGATAGCAACCCGGCCTAAACTTCAGGGTGCTACACATACTTTGTACAAGCCGCATGCGTATGGTTGCCTCCTCATCCCTTTAAACCCGAACACATATTAATTACACAGGTTTTGTGGCGGAATAAGGTGGTAATTAAAATCACTTGGTGCCTTATCTGCATTTAATTAGCCTCAGAACCTGTGTAATTCAAAGGTGTTCGGGTTTAAAGGGATGAGGTGGCAACTCTTCAGAACTGCTGGACACTAGAGCGGCTGTGCAGAGCAGCCGGTCACCTGTACACACAAGCTAGGCTTCTGTGTGTGGAAGTGAGTGGTACTGGGGGTGCTCAGGTACAGTTGAGGTTTTTTGGCTGTAATTCTTCTTTTCTCCCACTAGATGGTGACAGTGCAGCGTATGTATTATGAAATGGTGATAAAGAAGTCATGACTCTTAGAACCCACTTCATGTTCTTGTTCTGTGTTGGAGAATGTGCAGAACTCAGTACTAGGTTTAATGTTCACAATGGTCACTAGGTGGCTGAGTTAAAAGAGAACGGAATACAGGTACTTGTGTAGCTGAGGACTCATCGGAAGAAGGATGAAACAATCGAATCCTAATGGAGCGATAACTCATGTGCTTTCCTCATCTTTACTCTGAGTGTTATATTCAGGAAGATACATTGTAGCACTTTTATTCTCTATTGATAACTGATGTGTAGTGGATAGGAAATACCACTTCCAATTGCTCACTATCATTTTCCTTTCCTGACCTCTGCCCATAAAGCCAATACATGTGTGATGTCACAGTATACAGGAGGTCCCTTTCACGCAGATGCACCCTACAAACTTTCCTTTAATAATACAATTCCTGTCCCTTTGTATCCTCGCTCATTTCCCCACTGTATCTATGGAAGGATCCGTGGTTGTCACCCAGGAATTAATGAGAGCAAGGTTACCTCTGTGTTAGCTGTTGTCACCCAGGCTGGACTTCAAACACATCTGCCTTTTTTTCATTATATGGTATTTTACACACTAAAGATTAGAATGTTTGTGCTTTTTTCTTTGGCTTTGGCTTTGGAACCAACAAGGACACAACCTTTCTGGCAAGATGAACCGATATTTTCTATACTTGCTGAAAATATACTTAAAGTGGTGTCCCCCCCCCCCCCCCCCAAAAAAAAAAAAAATGATTAAAATTCCTAAAAAAATGTAAAAAAAAAAACATTTGTATTTATTTTTTAACTCACCTCTAAATGCCTGTTGCTAGGGGGTCCCTCGTAGTCTGCCACCATCAGTGCCTGGGCTGGTGACATCACTTCCCCTCGGCACAGGAAGGGCTCCCTCCCTCCTGTCAGTCATCTGGGACATGTGACAGGTCCCAGATGACTGTGCGGCCAATCACGGCACGCGGCGCCGCTCGCGCATGCGCAGTGGGTGCCCGGCTGTGAAGCCACAGCCGGTTACCCACAGTTGCAATGCCGGCGCTACCGAGCGCAGGGGGGGGCGACGTGCGGAGCTTTGACCCCCCCGCATCGCTGGACCCTGGAACAGGTAAGTGTCCAATTATTAAAAGTCAGCAGCTGCAGTATTTGTAGATGCTGACTTTTAATTTTTTTTTTTCAGATGGAAACCCCTCTTTAAGTAAGTTAAAGCGGAGTGCCAGGCATTTTTTAAACTCCCCCCCCCGCGTGCGCGCGCGCTCGTGATACCTTGTAATGTCTATTTGAAGACTTGTGCCTCTTCCGCTGCAAGGTACATCATGTCCACCCGCCCATTGGCTCCAGGTTCTGAGTGTCATCAATCTCAGCAGTCAATGGGCATCCGCCGCTTGTAGCATCACAGCGTGCGCCACGCTTTGTACTATAGGCACTAGAGCTGCACGAATAATCGCTAAGAATCGAAATTGCGATCTTTTTCTCTTCCCGATCTTCAAAACAGCATTTCACGCTTTCTAAGAAGTGCAGAGAGTTCTCACAGGTGGGGAAAAAAAAATCCAGGCAGCATGCCAAGTTTAATCACAACACGCAAATAAGTAGAAACAAAGTATCTTTTCGTTCTTTTATCAAAGGAAAGAACTCCAGCGTGTAAATGAAGGAAGTTTAAAGTGGATGTAAACCCGAATTTTTTTTATGTCATAATGTAGAGTATAAGATTTCCTATTATTTGAGCCCAGTCTTGCCGCAAAGAGTTAATCCAGCTCTGAGCAATCCTCTTTTTATTGTTCAGTGAGATAAATCTTGACAAACCGAGAAAAACTTTGTCAAATCCTCCCCCTTGCTGTGAGTGACAGGTGATTTACATATCTCGCACACAAGCCTAAGACATGCATTATTTTTTAATTCCCTCCCACTCCTTTCTTCTGCTGCTCTGCAAGGATTGGCTGTTCCACACCTCAGCATGATTTGGCATGCTGAAGTCATGTGGGGACTTTTCTGGGTTTTGACTGGATGTTAGAGACCATAGCAGAAGTTCAGTGTAAGAAATACACAGGAGAAAATGCATATTGATTAGGGGAGTGTAGAGGTTGGCGGGGAGTCTACTGACATCACGACTCCACCCACTGAGCCCTGGAAAACAGACCCACCCACAAAATCTGCAGTTTTTTCGGGTCTCATAGCAGACAGAGGGGAGACATTTGACAGATAAGTATACATGCAGGAGCCATGTATATCCTTATAGATAACCAATATTGCAGTAGTTTAGAAAGGATGAGAGCGGGTTTACATCCACTTTAACCATTTAAAGACCAAACCTTTTCTGACATTTGTTGATTACAAGTAAAAATCATAATTTTCTGCTAGAAAATTACGTGGAACACCCAAACATGATATATTTTTTTAGCAGAGACCTTATAGAATAAAATGGTGGCTATTGCAATATTTTATGTCGCATCGTATTTGCGTAGTGGTCTTTCAAACGCAATTTTATTTTTTATTAAAATACACTTTAATGAATTAAAAAAAAAAACTAAACAGTAAAGTTAGCCCAATTTTTTTGTATAATGTGAAAGATGTTAACACCGCGAGAATGGTGAGCTTTATTCTAAGCAAAAAAATTGTGATTCTCATTTTAGCCAGAATCGTGCAGCTCTAATAGGCACATGTACGAGATCGGGAGCCGCACGCTGGGTAGCCAGCAGCACCGTAGCTTGGAAGGAGGAATGAGTGGGCTTCAGAGGCCCACACTAAAAATAGGAGTGCGCTCACTGGGGACAGCAAAGTGAGTTTTTATTTAAGAAGATAATGATTTCTACAACCTACATGTCATACACATACCATTATGT
Source organism: Lithobates sylvaticus (assembly GCA_028564925.1). Taxonomy (NCBI): domain Eukaryota; kingdom Metazoa; phylum Chordata; class Amphibia; order Anura; family Ranidae; genus Lithobates; species Lithobates sylvaticus. The sequence continues at coordinate 38,097,407 of CM053037.1, read as the reverse complement.
ATCGCATTAGGTGTGAACACCGGGAAAAAAGGCCTGTTATAGATGAGGGGCAGTGGCCATTTTTTTATGCTGCTGAAAATATACTTAGTCTGAAAAGTAACAAGTAATTACATCTAAGGATTGGTAAGCTGCAATATTTAGGTTTAGATATGTTTTAAAGTGACTGTAAACCTAAATATTAAAAAAATATAACAAACATGTTACACTTACCTGCTCAGTATAATGATTTTGCACAGAGCAGCCCGGATCCTCCTCTTCTCATGTCCCCTGCCGGCGCAGCTTGGCCCCCCCACACTCATTGGCTGTGATTGACCTAAACCATGTGTGTCTTGAAATGCCCAGAGACTCCGGATTTATATTTGTGTCACCCATTTTTACTTATTTGCAATCTATTAAATCTTCCTCTCTTTTCATCATCCAGTGCAGATTCTTTCCTTCTTTAACTGAAGTGAATTTAATGATGGAGTGAACATGGTGATGGGAACCTACTAATAAGGTAATAACGCTTAGAAGTTGAATAAATAAGTCTCAAATTCTTGAATAAATATATCATGGACTTAAAAGGTCACTAAAGGCAAACATTTTTTCTTTTTTAAATAACAAACATGTTATACTTACCTCCACTCTGCAGCTCGTTTTGCACAGAGTGGCCCCGAACCTCGTCTTCTGGGGTCCCTCGGTGGCTGTCTCGGCTCCTTCCCGCAAGGACTCCACAACTTCATGCGAGCTCCCTCGCATGGTGTGGAGTGCTTGCTGGCGCGCTCCCGTGATACAGCTGGCGGCCATAGCCGCTCACTGTATCACTTGGTCCCGCCCCGTCATTGGATGTGATTGACAGCAGCGCGAGTCAATGGCTGCACTGCTTTCAATCCATCCACTCTAGCCAATCAACGGCCAGGGTGAGCGGCGAAGAGGATTTCGGGGGCGAGCGCGGGACTTTCGAGGGGTCAGATAAGTAAAACGGGGGGGATGGTCGGATGTCGGATGTTTTTTCACCTTAATGAATGCATAGAATGCATTAAGCTGAAAAAACTTTTACCTTTACAACCCCTGTAAGCTGGCCATAGATGGATTGAATCTCAGCCAGCAAGGACCGGACGAGATTTGATTAATCTATGGGCAGGCTGGTTGTACCCAAGTTGATCCATATATCAACTTCAAGACAACCAGCCTGCGATTACTGCTGGCACCTATAGCTACCAGCAGTAATCATGTTCTGCTGGCAGGAAAGGCTGCCCGCCAGCAGTAATACAATAGCACTGCAGTAGGGATTCCCCTATCAACACTGACCGTTGATTGGGGTATCAAATGATTTTCTTTCTTCCCACCCGTGGTTGCTGCAAAGAAAATCTCATCATCTATGGCTTACCTAAAGTGCTGCTAAACCCAGTGCCCTGCATTCACTATATCTGGTCCCCCACAGTACACAGAACAAGGAAATGCATTTTTTTAAAATTAAATATAAACTGCTAAATTCCTTTTCTCATCAGCAGTATATAGCAGTCTTGTGACTTCTATCAGCAGCTGGTTAAAGCTTGTAGGAGGCGTTTTTATCCTCCTCTGACTGTCCTATGAGACTGCAGGACCCCTGACCCTCGGTCTGGACAGTGCTGATTGGCCCTGTGCAGATGACATGCACTCTCCCAAGAAAAAAAAAAAAACTCTCTAACAATACACAGTAAATAATTGTTATTTTACTTTTTATCTTGCATTCACATATCTTGCAGGTTGCTGTTTATTTCTATGAATATGGCCTAACCTTTACAAAGGACTCAGAACAATATTATCTAGACATGAGCAAACACATAAAAATCAAACAACCTGTTAGTTTAATGCACAATCATAAATTGTTTTATTATATATTTATTATCATTTTTAGAGAAAGATTACAAAAAATTGCAATTACAACCATTATTGCACCCATTCTTTCATTACAGCATTAGTCTAATGCATTTAGGTTACATCTGACCTTTAGAATGCTATTACATTTGATGCATTACTAGTAACATAAATGGTAGTCAAGCTACATCACAAATTAGTATGATTGTAGAATAAACTTCCATTTATAATTTTTTATTATTATTTTTTATATTTATATTTTTATTATGATTATGCAGGATTTATATATTGCCAACAGTTTACAAAGCGCTGTACAACTTAAGGGTAGACAGTACAAATACACTAATGCAGTAGTTGATTTGATTCTTTTACACATTCTACCCTTTTTGGAGTTTCAAATGCAAAATATGGTTGTAGGGGTATCCATCAGCTTTGTTCACCTCTTGGTCTTTTATTTATGACCAGTCCAAGATTTATTGGGGTTGATTTACTAAGACCCCTTTCACACTGTGCCGCCCAGGGTGTCAGCGGTAAAACGGTGCTATTTTTAGTGCCGACGGTATCGTAGCTCTGCCCCATTGATTTCAATGGGGAGCAGCAGTGGAGAAGCGGTGAGTTCACCAGTCCTTCACCGCTCCAAAGAAGCTGCTGGCAGGACTTTTTCTGACGCCCTGCCAGCGCACCGCCCTCGGGCTTTCACACTAGAGTGAATGGAGCAGCTGTTTTAGGGCGGTTTGCAGGCGCTATTTTTAACGCTATAGCGCCTGCAGAACGCTCCAGTGTGAAAGGGGTCTAAAGGGAAAAAGACTGTGAACTTTACAAAGTGCAGTTGCTCCAGAGCTTAGTAAATGACGGGAAGCTCTGCTCACTTCCATCATCCAATCATGTGCAAGAAAAAATGCTGTTTTTCTTTTATTTTCCTTGCACGTGATTGGGTACGCTTTTTAATGTGAAGCCTTACCTGCATTTTGCAAGTGCAGAGTCTATTTGCCTTTAGTAAATCAACCCCAATGTGTTGTGATGCAAAAACCCAGATAGAGGAGAAATCGGCCAAAAGTCAGTGGCCGTGTCACAAGAAACATCTCTGGGTTCAGATTTATAAAAAATGAAACTGCTACAAATAGGAACCATGACAGATACCACCATGAACCAAGGTGAGCTTTCTTCACATAGCACACTTTAGGGCAGGGGTCTCAAAACTTTTCAATTAAAAGGCCACTATTGTCCTTCAGACTTTAGGAGGTCCAGATTGTGGCCAGCAGGGGCAGAAAATGTCACGGGCCCAGCATCAGTGAGAATAAATATGGCGTCAGGGTTGGTGGTCAATAGTAGGAGTATTCCCCTTGTTAGGAGGAGTAATAGTATTCCATCATTGGTATTGGTGCAAGATATAGTGTTGGTGTCAGTGAGAGGAATAGTGCCTCATATCAATGAAAGGAGTTGTGCCCCAAGGGCCGCATAAAGGCTAGTAAAGGGCCACATCTGGCCCTCGGGCCGCAGTTTGGAGACCCCTGCTTTAGGGTCAGCTTTTTCTTAGGAGGCTCAGCTGCCTGCCGCTAGTAAAGACACTGGGCAAACTGTGCAGGGTCCAAATCTTTCATGCTCTTTACCAAGCGGAATCGTCCATAGTAGCAATACCAGCCACAGCTAAAGTGGTTGGGTGGTGAATGTGGGGTGGAGATTAGTAGCACTGATAGTACATAGCTTAAAGTGGACCTATCATTACACTTCACATAAATCAACAGAACATATGGCAGGATTACCAAATACATTATTCATTTGAATAAAAAAAAAGTACCACAGATCACATGGTTTTCATTAAGGTTTCAATCAGCAGTGATAGAAGAGGTTAAAAAAAAGGTTACATTCGTGCACACAGATAAAAACAAACTATACAAATACACAAGGTTTTTAATGCATAACACACACTGATTACACTAAGTACAATAAGTTGAGTTTGTAGCCATGTACAGTATATCTAAAACATTAAAAAGGCCACAGTTCACCTTTAACAGCCCATTTGGTAGCGGCAATGGGAATCACACAGGAATGCTGCGTGAACCGCAGGATTCCCAATGCGCTTCACATTCAGTTCTATGCAGTGCGATTTCAGCCTCATTCATTTTGAATGGGCTGAAATCGCACCGCACCAACAGTAGTGCATGCACTACTTTTTGAAACGTGCAGCAACGACATTGCATGGTACTTTTGTACCACATGATCCGGTTGCGGGCAAACGCAATGCATTTGCCACCTGTGTTTGGGCTGTGGTTAACTTAAACTGACCCCCGCAGCAGATCGCAAGGGCATTGCGATCGGAATGAAGTGCGGGAGGCCGATATGGAACGCGTCTTTCCTGCACTGCATTTTTGTGTGAACGGCCCATAAGAATGCTTCTGATAACAACTAATTAGGATTCAATGGACCAAATACAACAAGATGGCCAGCACTCTATAGACTAGATGGTGATGATTAGATTAGTGAGCCATGGGGAATGGGACCCAAAGTATACCTAAAGTAAGCCAAGGATACAATATTGGAAGATAAAAAATAAAAAATTAAAATAGAAAGCTAACGATACCACACTGGAAACTGTGGGCGTTGATGAGCTAATATCCTCCGGTCCGGCATTCAGAGGTAGATGGGGGGCTTATACCCATGCTCTTGGAGGTAGACTCTGGGTGCTTGAGAAGCCAACCCGGGACACGCTAAGTCTACCTCCAAGGGCAAACTCTGAACGTTTGATTTTCTGATGGTTACTAGGGTCAAACTGGCAATCATTTTGGACCATAGTGACGAGAAGATATAAAGGAGTAGGATGGAAAATTAACAAAGCTTTAGCTCTGAATGTGGTTTTATCTCGGGAGAATCATACTTAAGCTGGCCACACATGGATTGAAGTTTGGCCAGATGTCAGAATACAATAACTCAGTAGGGAGGATTCCTCATCCACATCGAGTGTAATGCCCTGTACACACGATCGGACTTTCCAACCAAAAAAAACTTTTTGTTCGAAGGTTGTTGGCTCAGACTTGTCTTGCATACACACGGTCACACAAATGTTGGCCAACAATTACAAATGTACAAGACGTACAGAGAGCTGATAAAAAGCAAGTTCAATAATGATGTGTGATTCCGAGAATGCGTGTTTGTACTTTAGACTTTTGTCCGACGAACTTGTGTACACACGATCGTAAAATCCGACAACAAACATTTGTTGGCGGAAAATTTGAGAGCATGCTAGCCAACATTTGTTGGCGGAAAGTCAGACAACAAATGTTCCATGGAGCATACACACGGTCGGACTTTCCGCCAACAAGCTCACATTGTACGGGGCATAAGGATGAGGGGGGAATTGAGTCTTTGTTTTTCATTCAACCAACTGACTAATTAATGGGCTACTTTATTGTAATGCACATGTTCTTGGCACAAAATAAACTTTTTTAATGCGTCTGGGGTTCCATTCAAGTAGCAAATCTAAACAGAGTTTTAAGGGCTTGCAAACTAGATTAGTTGACTCAATAAAGGCAAAGATGAATGCTCTGACAAATGATTTTTCACAATTTACGTACGAACGTTTGAACAAAATTCTATTGGTGTATGGCCAGCTTAAGCATGTTGATGCAACTAGCACCTTTAGTGTATTTATAGGATACATGTTTTAGAATCTTTCAGTCATTAAAATTCACATTTCACATTAATCAGTGTCTAGGTAGGAAAAAAAAATTCTTGGCATTGTGGGTGTTTTATGTCACCCAAAATGCCAAAGAGTTTTGTACTTTAAAAGACATAAAACAAAGGTTTCTAAGACTTTAAAAGAAGCATCAAGATCATTAACATTAAGTTCATCTATTTCACACATATATAGAAAGCTGACGACCCTGGCCCTGACGGAGGAGGAGGCTTAAATAGCCCTCTCAGGCTCCTCCTACAGATACCAGCGGCCAGCCTTCATACATATCAAAACGTATTAAAACACTGTAGTTCCCCTTTAATGTATAAAATGACACCCTTGGCTATCTGTAGAGCAGGGGTCTCAAAACTTCCTAAACTAAGGGCCAGATTATTGTCCTTCAGACATTAGGGGGCCAGACTGTGGTCCCCCGAGTAGTGCCCCATTGCTGGTATCAGTGGAGAAGGATTGTGCCCCATTGCTGGTATCAGTGTGGGGGGGTATTGCCCCATTGCTGGTATCAGTGGGGGGGGGGGTATTGCCCCATTGCTGGTATCTGTGGGAGGAATGGGGCCCCATTGCTGATATCAGTGAGAGGAATGGACGCCGGGCTAAAGGGCCCGCGGGCCACAACTTGGAGACCCCTGCTGTAGATGGTCACACTGTATCATAGTTGTATAGACAACTTTAATTATTATTACATAAGTTGACCTATAGAATTAAAGTGCCTTGTGCAAGGAAACTTTAAGACAATTCAGCTACTTCTTCACATTTAAGAACTCGAATCATTTGGGAAAAGTAGAGCAAGAGACTGTGGTATATGGAACCCATTGTAACCAACCAGATATTACTATCAGTTTTGTAAGCTATTCTGTTCTGGTCAGAGTCTGGTCAGTTGCTGTGGGTAAGACCAACATAATCATGTTCAGTGACATGAAGATTGGAACGGGTAGACAAGGCAGCACCTTCCTTTATGAAGCCGGGGAATCTGTGCTTCCTTTGGTATCAACAGAAATGTTAGGACATGAATAATCACAGCAGATAACCTTCATTTTGTTGATCGTTTCAGAAGTTTTAGACATATTACGCGTTGTTCTTAATGTTTGTGTGTGTGCAAATGTGAGCATGTTGCCATGTTTACAACATGTTTAAAAATGGTACAATATGTGCTAAAGAGCCTATGTATGTATTGGAGAAAGGAAGATACTTTCAGTGATGGCACTGTGAATCATCGTCTAAGGTATATGAAAGGCATTTCTGCAAGACACATATACAGATGTTGAACACTAGAAGGTCCTTGTAAGCAGTGATCACCCTGGTATAAGGATGATTGAACCTTCTCTTCCTCCACCAGTATCTGCCACCTCTAGGTGGCACTCTTCTATCTTCCCCTTGGTGACCCTCCACAGCCAGGTGCTTCCGCGGTCTTGTGCCAAGGAACATTTCAGCTCAATTCCGCAGTCTGCAATATCTGTCTTCCATGGAATCGGATCTCCTTCTGAATTTACTATAGTGAATGGTTTGATTGGGATCTGTACAAAAGAGAGAAGTAGATTTAATAGTGATATTTAGATAGCAAAGTAGTGCTGATGTAGATTCTTTTAAGGATCTTTTACATTCTTATTAGAAGAATACTTTCATCTAAAGCTTATTACAGGCATACCTCACTTTTAAGTACACAATGGGGTGTACTGCATTATTGGTGGTAAATCAAAGTGTTAAGCCTTGTACACTCTAGTAGTTTTTTTTTTCGTTCAACCCAGCAGGGCTGAATGAAAAAAAACTGACAGCTCCGGAGGAGCCACTGTACAGCCCCCCCCCCTCCCCCCACCAGAACACTCCGGTTGGCAGAGAGTGCTGATGGGGAGCCGGTCAGCAGACCTTTTTCGAATATGCCCCATCGACAGAAGCCAGTAGAATGGCCAGCTTCTGTTGGACCGGCTGCAGTACACAGGGGCCAAATGTCGGCCGGTTTCTATTGAACCGGCCGATGCCCCCTGGTCTTCAGCCCAGGTGTACTAGGCTTTAGGATGTATTTTTTTTTTTTTATTATTTTTTATTGAAAAACAAAGATTTTGTATAAACAGAGTACAAACATTGTACGATAAACATAGAAGTAGAAATAGTAGTGGTTACATAGTATGGCACGATACTTTCAAAATTACAAGCAAAGTCGCTTCATATATACATTGGGTATACATCAGAGATGGGTAGGGAGGTCCCTCCCAGAGATACACGTATTTCTATTATAACCAGAAGTGGGTGGAGTAGAAAGAAGAGGAATGGGAGGGGGGGGGGGGGGAGAGAAGGGAAGGGGGGGGGGAGATGGAACGCACATAGGTGGATCAGGAGAATATTTTCAGACAGCAGTATGTTATAATTAAACAGGCTTTAGGATGTATTTATCCACAATTATCGGATTTGCCAATACTTGGAGATTTGTCACTGATTTTTGTGGGAGGAATTTTCTCAGTGATTCAAGTTTCCTCCCAGTACCATCGAGTACACACGATCGGACATTCCGACAACAAAATCCTGGATTTATTTCCGACGGATGTTGGCTCAAACTTGTCTTGCATACACACGGTCGCACAAATGTTGTTGGACATTCCGAACGTGGGCGGCACAGTGGTATAGTGGTTAGCACTCTCACCTAGCAGTAAGAAGGGTCACTGGTTCGAATCCCAACCACGACACTTCCTGCCTGGAGTTTGCATGTTCTCCCTGTGCCTGCGTGGGTTTCCTCCGGGTACTCCGGTTTCCTCCCACAATCCAAAGACATGCAGGTAGGTTAATTGGCTTCTGTCCAAAAATTGGCCCTAGTATATGAATGGGGACCTTGGATTGTGGGCTCCTTGAGGGTAGGGACCAATGTGAGTGTGTGATGTACAGGGATGGGGACAATTGTAGACACTCACTCAGGTTGAACTGGATGGACTGATGTCTTTATTCAACCTTACTAACTATGAAACTATGAAACGTGGTTTACGTACAATACGTACGACGAGCCGAGAAAAATGAAGTTCAATAGCCAGTGCGGCTCTTCTGCTTGATTCCGAGCATGCGTGGAATTTTGTGCGTCGGAATTGTGTACACACGGTCAGAAATTTACGACAACGGATTTTGTTGTGTTGTCGGAAAATTTGAGAACCAGATCTCTTGTTGTCGGAAATTCCGACCGTGTGTACGCGGCATTATATGTATTCTGATTCATATGAAGAGCTCAGGCCTCAAACTTAAAAAGTAAAGTTGTAGTAAAACTTGCAGTCCAGGAACTTATCTGTTCTAAAGCAAATTGGGTCATTCTTTGAATAGTTTTTTTTTCCTGGACCAGCTACACTTTGAGTATGCAATATGGAAGTCCAGTCAAAAGCCAACTATTTTATGGAAATGGAAAGATGTGTATACTTACCTAATCTAAGGGCCCTCTGGTCCAGTCACAGGATTGGCTCCCAGCTCTAGCTTCAGGGGAGAGGAGGAACAGGCAACAATGGGTGCACCATAGTAAGTCTGTGGGTGATGTTACTGCCCAGGCATTCCATCCATTGTTGCTGCTCTCTCCTGAAGCTGGGCGCTGTTGAGATCACGTCACTGGAGCGCCTTTAGATTAGGTAAGTAGCGTACAGCTGTACAGTGGACCTACTTTATTTCCTGTCATATTTGGTGCAGACCTTAGAATTCAGCCTCTTACCTGACTGCTGATGCCCACTGCCAGGTCTCCCAGCTTGGTTTTGCCAGACTCCCAAATGTTCAATGTTTCTCCACTGAAAGTTTGCAATTGTACTTTTACCCCTGAAACACAAATTAACAAGGAGGGGGTCAGTATTTGTATTCTGACTTACCGTACTTAGTTACAACTTAATTTGTATTATTGAATCTCCAGGCAGTGAATTGTTAAAGAGCAGCTTTTTTCAACCAGGGTGCCTTGGCAAAATGCCCTTAAAATTGCCCTAAATGCTCAAACTTTGCGTGCAAAGCAGCGGATGGAACAAGCTTGCTTTTTTATTACACAAAGCCACAGGTTCTCATTGTGCACAATTAAAACCTTGGGTACTGTGCAAGCCAGCCGCTAGCCTCCTAACAACCACTGATGTCATTGGTTGATGAGGAGATCATTGGGCACCTGCATAGCACCCTTGTTTGACCCTCATCCCTCTCTGTCAACACTCGGGTCACGTGAGCCATGTGGTGGGTGGGTGGGGGGGGGGGGTAGAAGATGAGAGAAAAGAAATGCTGAAATACTAATCAGTGCCAGTGTGCACTTGCTTTGAAAGAATAAATCACCTCTAATGTTGGGTGTCCTATGTGTGTGGATGCTGCTATGCTATTAGTTTGGTTTATAACATTTTAGAAAAGGGGCGCCTTGAGATCGTCCATAATTTTAAAGGGTGCCTGGAGTAGAAAAAGGTTGAGAAACACTGATCTAGAAAAAATGTTGCCTGTGCAAACAAAGAAAGTTTTCTTGCAGTTTACTTACCACCAGTATTGGTCATCTTACTTTAAAAAAGTAATTAGTTAAGTTACAAATTACTTCTCCCAAAAAGTAATTGCGTTAGTAACTCAGTTACTACATTGGAAAAGTAATTAGTTACGCAGCAAAGTGACTTTTTCTTTAATATTCTATACGTGTAACTAAGGGGCGGGTCTAGTATTACTGTAAGCAAGGGGCGCATTTATTATTATTGTTATATATCGTGTAACCAAGGGGCTGCTCTATTATTACTCTAACCAAGGGGCAGATCTGTTATAGAGTGTAAGCAAGGGGCGGGTCTATTATTATTATTAAAATATTAAAATACTTAAGCGCTAGTGAGGATTTTCCTTTTTTTCCTTTTGTCTTTTTTTCTCCTTTTACTTGTGCACCATTCATATTGTGAGCAGCAACTTCCTGCATTCAATCTCCTTTTTCTGCATGTAATGATACAGATTGATTCAGCCTGGTAGGATACCGGGTAAATGCATAGAAATATTCTTCATTAATTTGAGCATCGGTGGCTGTAACAAAGACAGCAGTTATTTATGCATTAATTTACCCTATTTTTATATACTCAAATAATTGTTCATTTATTGGCACCAGCTCTACATTGAGCAATAGGTAATTGATACCTCTCACCAGCAATCATTCAAGTGCCTCATTAAATAAACTCAGGATAATCACCAAAAATTTTTCAGGATCTATAGGAGAAACTTGACACATTTATATCCATTATTTTAACCCTCTATCCAAACAACAATTGGAGGTCTAAAAGCGTATTTTAAATCACTGCACTACACAGGTTTTTATTAATCACGGTGTATACACTATATATTCTAAGTGTTGTACAGGTTTTTTACATTATGTTTTAAGGTTGATACAAGCGCACTCATCACACATTTATTTGTGTACTTTTAACCTATTATTATTATTATATTGTGTAAGGTGCGGATGGCTACAGAAGAGGGCGAATGTTAAATTAATGCGCAGAGCTCGATATTTAACAATAATAATAAATGCGCCCCTTGGTTACAGTAATACTAGACCCGCCCCTTAGTTACACGATAGACGCTCCTTGCAGAGTAGCACGAGCATCAGGAGCGTGCGGCATCGCCTCGTACAATTACATGTTAACTGCGCTGGGCGGTGTAGAGTTCACTCAGAGCTGTTTAGGTTTGGCAATTTTTGTAAGCTCCGTAGTCCTTCGTACTGCGCAAGCGCTGCGCCTGCGCAGTACAGGGGGTCCTTATCTGGCGGGGGAACTTTTTCATCAGGACACTGGAATTACACTACTGCCATCTAGTGGCGGTAGATGTAATTGCGGTAACGCCGCCCAAGTAATGGGAACTGCGTTACCATGAGGGGAAAAGTAACCAGTTAGATTACTTTCTACCCTGTAAAGTAACTGCGTTAAGTAACTCAGTTTATTTTAACTCAGTTACTTACATCACTGCTTACCACTGAACCAAAGTTGTTCAATGGTCATTGTGCACAATGGGAAGTTTATTGGATTCATAATGGTTCCAGGATCCTCCTGGCTTTGAATAACCACTAGGGTATAAACCTTTATCTTAAATGTTATCGATAATATCCCTGTTTTTTTTATTGTTTTTATATCATGCAAAAGTGTTGAATATTGATTGATTATATGAACAAACCTCTATGAAGTGGATTGTATGTGAACGAAGTGCTACTTGACAATAGTAGTTGCAGACAGTACTAGTGTTCATGACATCATGACTTTGATTAAGTCTGTGAGGCCTGCATATACATACCATTGAACCAACTAGGGGTGGTTGTGCTTCCCCCACTGAACAGGGAGTCGCTTTGTAAGCTCCATGCTTCCATTTGGCTGTCCCATGAATGGATTCCAGAGCTTCTAGTATCCAAAGTATTCATGGATTCCTGTAGTGTTGATAAGAGAATAGTGAGTACGTAGTTATAAAGAAGACCTATGTCTTTCAGGCTCAATCCATCTAACAGTTCTAACCCACAGCTATGGTTGCCACCTCATCCCTTTAAACCCAAACACATATTAATTACACAGGTTCTGTGGCTGATTAAGGTAGTAATTAAACTCACTTGGTGCCTTATCTGCATTTAATTAGCCTTAAGAACCTGTGGTATTCAAAGGTGTTCGGGTTTAAAGGGATGAGGTGGCAACTACCCACAGCTGATTAAGAGACAAAAATCGATTCAAGGAATGATCCACTTGCATTTATAAGGAAATAAAAATAACTTTCTGACAGTTGCATGGCATATATTTTTTTACATGCTAGTAATCCTTGTAGCTAGCCCTTTTAGTTCATTTTAATCTGCTAGTTTGTTGGAAAAAAAAAAAACAAGTTCACAATTTATTTAAAGACCCTAGAAAATAAAAGCAAACTGAAATAGTGGGATCCAACTTTGAAACATTGAAGGCAATCATTTTGGGGGGGAAATTAAAAAAAATTATCTGGCTGGTGGTGCCATTGGGGTATTGGACACAGAAAGTCTATTATCGGTATCTTGGCTACGTCAGCAGTAAACTCTTCCCAACAAAGATCTTAGATTTACTTCTGCTGTATTCTCCATATTGAAATAGCAAGCAGGGAAGAGTAAATTCCTCTTAACGGTTATGGTGTATGGACTCAAGGGCATAGATCTCACTTCCAGATGAATTGACAAACATTTGAGTGATTTAGCTAAAAGGCATATGTCTAGTCTGACTTGGGTGCTTTAGGTAGACTAACCCTTCTTGGCAAGAGGTGAGACAATGAAAGGCAAATACTGAACAAAATCTATCCGTACCTTGCCACTGAGCAGTGGATCCAGGCTGTCCTCGCTGAGAAACTGGGTATCCTCTAGAGAGAACGGTTGGGAGAGGTTTTCCCGGTACAGGTCTGCACAAACAACAACAACTTTTTTCAGAACATCATTGAGGAACACATTTCTTGCGCACATTATAGCATTTTCCTTTACATTTTAGGCCGCTAGTGAATACACTAGCGATAATCACAAGAGAATCCGGCAGGCTGGTTGTACCCAAGTTGATCGATACATCAACTTGGTACATTCAGCCTGCCCATTAACAGTTTGAATGTTGGCCGGTTCCTGCTGAACCAGCTGAGATCCGAACCGTGTATGGACAGCCTTAGTCCTTGGCGAAAGTACATACAAATTGTTACATACAGAGCTGACCAGGAAACAAGTGCTGCAGGTTTTTTAGTAGAGTGCTCCCAAACTGCTGCATGCAGCATAACAAAGATGATTTCCATAGGAGCAGTGAGAGATGTTGTACAGGGAAACCTTTCACGGCTATTACACACCACTGGTCTTTTTTGTCCAACTATTTTCAAAAGCAAAATTGGGAGGGGATCGCAGAAACTGTAATCCTACCTATTTCTAGACGCTCGATCTCCATTTCACATGAAGTTCTGGTTTGCTCCACGCTTCTGGCATTTGTTGTTAAAGGAGAATCCTGGGTTATGTTTTTGATATGCTGACTAAGCATAGGTACAGGTTCTTCAGGAAACAGCTTGGGTTTGGACTGTGTGGTCTCAGGTTCTTTTTTAGCCGAAGGAAATTTTCTGGGTTCTCTGTATTCCGAATCACATGGAGAGCTCAAGCCTCCAACTAAAAGAGTAATGAGAGAAAAAACTGTGGTCAGCTATGGCAATTCTAAAGGCAGATATGCATCTCACTGTCAGACAGCTGGGTACAAATTTGACATGAATGCTCGTTTTATGGCCAGTATTTTTACATAGAAAAAGACAAATTGGAAAAAGCATTTTTTTTAAGGCCAGCTCCGTACAAAAGATGTTTAATGTGAACCATCCACTGGTTTCTAAAATCTTTTAGAGCCCTGGCATTGAGGCTTATGACCCTGTTTGCATACGGCCCTATGTATGAGTACTGCTCCAATGTGTGTTCAGCTGAATCATATTTCAGCCTGTCAATGATTTTGACAGGCTGCTGGCATGGGCTGTAGGCACTACCTGTGCCTCACGGGCACCAAAGTACACCCAAAGATAAGAAGTGGAAGAAAGGGGGGAATAGTGAGGTGGAATGGGAGGAAAGAAAGGTAAGGGATTAGTAGGTTCGGGCGAGGTAGAAAGGGTAAAGCATCCAAGATGGGTTGTCTAGTGGTGCCTTCCCTATGTAGAATATGTATTATGTTTGAGGGCTCTGTGTTTTCAGCCAACAGAGAGCTATACACTATAGCTGACTCGGTGCCAATATATTGTTTAAATCATTCACAACAGCTTTATAGATCCCAGGAGGTTTGTAAAGCAAAGTAGAGTTACTGTAGGGATCCCGTTCTATTACCCGGAGTGCTCAGGTTGCCTTTCCAAGGCACCTTAGCACTGTTATGGATTTCAAACTAAGATGAAAAATAATTCTGCTGAAAGATGCTTCCAAAAACGGATATTGACTAATGCCGTGTACACACAGTCGGAATTTCCGACAGAAAAAGTCAAACAGGAGCTTTTCATCGTATATTCCGACCATGTGTATGCCCCATCGGACTTTTTACGTCGAAAATTCTGACGGACCTAGAAAGAGAACATATATTTTTCAGATGGAGCCAATTCCTATCGGGAAAACCGCTCGTCTGTATTCTGTTCTGACGGACCAAAAACGGCACAGGCTCTGAAGCAAGTATAAGATGGAGGCTACTGGCTATTGAACTTCCTTTTTCTAGTCCCGTCGTACGTGTTGTACGTCACTGCGTTCTTGAAGGTCGGAATTTGGCGTGAGCGTGTGTACGCAAGACAGCTTCAGCAGAATTCCGTCGGAAAAACCTTCAGAGTTTATTCTGACGGGAAAACCGGTCGTGTGTACAGGGCATTATAGGTTTTATCAATGCTCCATTAAATTTTCATTTTAAAAACACAACATACTTGTTGATGTGTACCCTTAAAGTGGAAGTAAACCCCCCTATCGTTTTCAGCCAAGGAAGCTGCCATCTTTGCCTCTGTTTAATCTTCAACTGCCACAGTGCTGCACATGTGATCCGTTATGACACCAGCCATTGGATGGTTTGACTGTTTGGTTGAGAGCACAGCCAATGTGCAGTTAACATTCCCGGCATGCCTTTTTTTTTAAACTGTTAAATCGATGGGTTTACTTCCGCTTTAATTACTATTTTGTCATGTTTTTGTACGTGTTTTACTTCAGTAAAAGGCATTTAAATGACCACACTGACACAAGTCATTGCCATGGGTATAACTGTACAGAGAGCTTGCCTAATATTCAATATTCTTATAAACAATGACAATGAATAATATCAGGACTTTCTAAAAAAGTGATTCTTAACCTTTTGTTGAGTCATGGACCCCTTTAAAAATCTGATGAAATCTTCGCCCCCCCACGATAATACAAAATGAAATGGTAAACATGTCCCAAGAATGAGTGAAGAGATGTCTAGTGATCGTCAGGGTGCGTTTTATTTCATTACTTTCAATAGGAAACCATTGGGGGGGGGGGGGGGGGGGGGGGGGGGGTGTATAGTGAATATAAATGTTATTTTTGATCTGACTCTCATGGACCCCCCGTAAACCCAACCATTGACCACATAGCGGTTCTTGGACCCTAGGTTAAGAATCCGTGGTCTAGAAGCAAAGAACCGTTTAGTTTTTCCTACGCATGTGTACTATTGCTGGATTCTAGCAAAGTGCTTACTTGTTGTCAGTGCCGCATCCACTCTGTGTTTGAGCTCTGACGCTGTTGCTCTGTTATTTGGATCTTTCTGTAATCCAGCCACTATAAGGTCACGGATTAGAGGGTGAATACTAGGAGGAATTTCCTGCAACGGTGGAGGCTCTTTCGCAATCTGCAAACGAAAAAAAAATCAGTACGTTCCACTTCTTATGAAATTAATATATTAAATGGCAGCTTTGAATGCTGTCTGAGTATGGTACCTACCTTTAGACATAAGGGTGCAGTATGTGTGCGGCTCCATGGGTGCCAGCCATTCAGCATGTGAAGAAGCATGCAACACGCACTCCACACATCTAACTTTGCGCCGCAGGGATTCCCTTGCACTATTTCAGGGGCCATGTGCGTCTCAGTCCCTGGTACATAGTTGGCTGCAGGAAAACAAGAAGATCAGTTATCACGATGGCATAAAATACATTTGTTGAAGTTATGTTGAGTGTGTGTGTGTGTATGTGTATACATATATATATATATATATATATATATATATATATATATATATATATATATATATATATATATATATATATATATATTTTTTTTTTTTTTTTAGAGGAAACCTTTAGGACTAAAAGCTAAGAGACCATGTAAACTTTTACAAACCTGGGAAATTCTAACATATCACACTATAAGCAGAAGTGATTATCACACGTCACAATGGTCACTACATCTTGGTTCAGAAGCAGTTTCAGAAAAGGTTAGAAATTCCGCTGCCTTTATTTCTGAATCTACTTAATCTTTTTAGCGGGATTTTCACTGATAGTAACCTTTACTTGTGCATTTTTCATTCTGTGCTCAGCTTAAACTGCCTATGTTTATTACAGGCTCACTTTAACCACTTCAGCCCCGGAAGGATTTACTCCCTTCCCGACCGGAGCACTTTTTGTGATTCGGCACTGCGTCGCTTTAACTGACAATTGCGCGGTCGTGCATTGTTGCACCCAAACAAAATTTACGTCATTTTTCCCCACAAATAGAGCTTTCTTTTGGTGGTATTTGATCACCTCTGCGGTTTTTATTTTTTTTGCGCTATAAACAAAAAAAGAGTGACAATTTTGAAAAAAAAGCTATATTTTTAGCTTTTTGCTATAATAAATATCCCCCAAAAATATATAAAATAAAATGTTTTTCCTCAGTTTAGGCCGATACGTATTCTTCTACATATTAATGCGCAATAAACGTATATTGATTGGTTTGCGCAAAAGTTATATCATCTACAAAATAGGGGATAGTTTTATGGTATTTTTATTATAATTTTTTTTTTTAATTAGTAATGGCGGCGATCTGCGATTTTTATCATGACTGCAACATTATGGTGGACACATCGGACACTTTTGACACAATTTTGGGACCATTGGCATTTATACAGCGATCAGTGCTATAAAAATGCACCGATTACTGTATAAATTACACTGGCAGGGAAGGGGTTAAACGCTAGGGGGCAATCAAGGGGTTAAGTGTGTCCTAGGGAGTGATTCTAACTGTGGGGGGATGGACTACTCGCATGACATAGATCACTGCTCCCGATGACAGGGAGCAGTAGATCTCTGTTATGTCACTAGGCAGAACGGGGAAATGCCTTGTTTACAAAGGCATCTCCCCATTCTTCCGCTCCGTGACACGATCGATGGCATACGGCGGACACTGAGTCCGCGGGACCCACGGTCACGGAGCACGTGGCGCGCACGCCTACAATGCCGCATCATAAAGGGGATGTACCTGTACGCCCTTTTGCCCACCCGTGCCATTCTGCCAACGTATATCGGCGGTCGGGAAGGGGTTATGGTGCAGATTGACAGACAGTATGGGGTTGATTTACTAAAGGCAAATAGACTGCGCACTTTGCAAAGTGCAGTTGCCCCAGAGCTTAGTAAATGAGCAGAAGCTCTGCTGACTTCCATCATCCAATCATGTGCAAGCAAAAATGCATTTTTTTTTCTTTTCCTTGATCGTGATTGGGTATTCTTTGCAAACGTGAAGCTTTACCTCATTTACTAAGCTCTGGAGCAACTGCACTTGCAGAGTGCACAGTCTCTGTGCCTTTATTAAATCAACCCCTGTATGTACATGCACATGCAAGACATCTATTAAACACCTATTTTACTTATTCTAGCTTAAAAAAGGAGAAGGGCCTGAACAGGTAAAAGACCATAACTACTCACCTGTCAAAAGATTTGTCCCCGAGCTACCAGGAGGGAGGTGAGCGGCATGCCCAAAGTCACATAGGTAAGCTGTGCTATTGTCTTCCGTCAGGAGAATGTTGTCAGCTATAAACAGACATGATGGTTTAAGAAGACATGTGAAGAGAGGAGCATCAGAGTTCCTGAGTACAGGGAACATTACTCAATTTGAACTAAAGTCTCACAGCTCTGTAGGCAAAGCTTATACAGTTGGCAGCATCCTAATGAACTTTCAGTTAATATCCAATAAATATAGTATTTTTGTACATAAAAAACAAAAAGTTGGGTTATGGTTTTATTTAGAAAGCAGCCACAGCCTGAAATGCCTGTACCCTGCCAACATGCTGCAGAGAAAAACCCCTTGCTGTGTGAAGTCAGTGGTCTCTCTGCAGAGGTCTGATAGGCCCCCTATGAGTCAGGCCTATAGTTCTGCTCTTAGCAAAGCCACATCTGATTAAGGAGCTCTAGCTCTGGACCTCTTGCACTCCATGTGGAAGTAGTGGCCTCTTTGCAGAAGTCCAATAGCTAGAGCTTTTCAACCAGAACTGCAAGCTGTGGCTGCTTTTGAAAGATAATGAATTGTAATAATTTGCCCATATTTTGTTTTGACGCACCTGGAATGTATTCATCTGATTAAGCCCGGGATTCGCACTGCTTCGGTGCGAGACACCGCATGTACCGGTAATTCACACTGGAATCGGAGCACATTCCGCAGTGTCTCTGATGTGTGATTTGAGCCATTGAGGTCGATTTACTAAAGGCAAAAATTGTGCACTTTGCAACCTTGCACACCCTCTGCAAGTGCAGTTGCTCCAGAGCTTAGTAAATGAAGTAAGGATTCACTTTGCAAAGAGTACCCAATCATGTGCAAGGAAAAAAAAAAAAAAACAGCAGTTTTGCTTGCACATGATTGGATAATAAAGGTCAGCAGAGCTTCTGCTCATTTACTAAGCCCTGGAGCAACTGCTCCTGCAGAGTGCAACTGCACTTTGCAAAATGCAGATTCTATTTCCCTTTAGTAATTCAACCCCGTTGATTTGTATGGCTCAAATCATACCAAACTGGTGTAGGACCCTTTTTTTTTTTTTATCCGCACCAGAATCGGATCACACGAGTGTTCACACCCATGCGCCCATGCGATCCGATTCTGCAAATCGCGCTGTGTTTTGCAAACCGCTTGCGGGGTGTCTTAACATACACGCTGCAATCGGTTCGCATTGCGATTTAGATGTGCAGAATCCGAAAGCGAATTAGCGCCCCCCTCTAGTTTGAATTCAGATTTAAAATGAACGTTCGCTTGAGCTTTAGGAATACATATAACTTGGTAGGAATCCATAAATCCCCAAAAATCCCCCAAAAATGAGGTCTGTGGCGCTTACCTTTAACATCTCCATGTACCACTCTGTTAGCATGGAGATGTATGAGGCCCTCCAAAACCTGTGAGAAGTAATAAAGAGCTTTGTCCTCTGTTAAGTAGCCGCTTCTCTTGATCAGCTGGCCCAGAGAGCCTCCTGAAAGACAGAATATCGATTGTTATTCCATTGTATTACCAGTTGTGTTATATTGCATGTATATAATGTAATATAGGAATGTTAGTGTTCTAGCACATGTGGATCCAGAATGTTTACATGAAGTTAAGTGTGCTACTATGGACCCTGATACACAGGGGATGGGGTGGCCATGTTTTATTTGTGAGTATTATTATTATACAGGATTTATATAGCGCCAATAGTTTGCACAGCGATGGAGGCAGATGTTACAATACAATTCATTTGGTCACCACTTGGGTTTTTATTTGTTGCTAAACAAATAAAAAAAGACCAAATGAAAAAAAAAAAAGATTTTTCTTTGTTTCTGTTATAAAACTTTGTAAATAAGTAAGTTTTCTCCTTCACTGATGGGCACCGATGAGGTGGCACTGATGGGCACTGATGAGGTACTAATATGCAGCACTCATATGAAGCACTGATGGAGACTGATAGGTAGCACTGATAGGCACTGATAGATGGCACTGATAGGCAGTAGAGATGAGGAGGCACTGACAGGCATTGCTGATGGGAACTGATTGGCATCCCTAATGGGCACTGATTGGCATCCCTGATAGGCACTGATTAGCATCCCTGGTGATTAAAATGCCTGGTGGGCATGGGTTGGCATCCCTGGTGGACACTTGTGGGTATCCCTGATGGGTCTGCACTGATAATCAATGCGCTGATTATAAGCGCAGACCCCCCCCTGTCAAGAGAGCCACTGATCGGCTCTCCTCTACCAATGCCTTGTCAGCACGAATAGAGGAAAAGTCGATAAACGGCACTTCCTGGTTACAATGTGACCAGCTGTGATTGGACACAGCTGATCACATGGCAAAGAGCCTACGTCATAGGCTCTTTACCGAGATCAGAGATGTGTGTCAGAGCAACACACCGCACTACCGATTGCGGCGCCTGCGAGGGACTTTATTCTGCTGGACGTCATCTGATGCTCAGTCAAGATATCCGATCCCCTGCCCGGCTGTCATTCTGCTATAGGCCGGGCGGATTGTGGTTAATCAAGCACTGACAATAAAACCTGGAAGCTAATGTATTGACCAGATTTTGTACTCTCCAGTTTTAGTAAATAATAGCCATTTGCTCTTTCTAATATAACATCGGGGCTGCACACTCACACCTCTGTTACATTGGGACAAGCAGCATTGTCCTTGCAGTCACTGCTTCCTCATAGGCTTGAATGGGCTGTCTGCATGTAGCCAGGGCTGGTGCAAGGATTTTTGACACCCTAGGCAAAACCTCATTTTGCTGCCCCCCTGGCTCCACCCCTGACTCCACCCATTTGCCCTGCCCATGTATACCTCACATTTTTAATGAAGCGCCCATCAAATTCAGACCACTAGCGCCTATCAATGCAGCCTACCAGTGCCCATCAATGCAGCCTACCAGTGCCCATCAATGCAGCCTACCAGAGCTCATCAATGCAGCCTACCAGTGCTCATCAATGCAGCCTACCAGTGCTCATCAATGCAGCCTACCAGTGCTCATCAATGCAGCCTACCAGTGCTCATCAATGCAGCCTACCAGTGCTCATCAATGCAGCCTACCAGTGCCCATCAATGCAGCCAACCAGTGCCCATCAATGCAGCCTACCAGTGCCCATCAATGCAGCCTACCAGTGCCCATCAATGCAGCCTACCAGTGCCCATCAATGCAGCCTACCAGTGTTCATCAATGCAGCCTACCAGTGTTCATCAATGCAGCCTACCAGTGTTCATCAGTGCAGCCTACCAGTGTTCATTAATGCAGCCTACAGGTGTTCATCAATGCAGCCTACAGGTGTTCATCAATGCAGCCTACCAGTGCCCATCAATGCAGCCTACCAGTGCCCATCAATGCAGCCTACCAGTGCCCATCAATGCAGCCTACCAGTGCCCATCAATGAATGTTTGCTTGCTTTCATTAATTCAGGAATTGGGACACAGACACAGTCCTCCGCTGCATCTGACACTATGTGCGAACAGAACGGTGACTGCCTGCTGATGCTGAGACTTAGTTGCTTGCTGCAGAAAGAGTAGGAACACCAGTGGCCCGGCACCCTAGGCAGCAGTGTGCCCTAGGCGGCTGCCTAGTTTGCCTAGTGGTAGCACCGACCCTGCATTTAGCAGGTAGCAATGTATAAAGAAAGGCCCATTCACTGTGTATGCACCTCAGCACCCGTGTGAATGAGGCCAAACAACGAATTGTGTTTTTTTTTACTCTGTAGTATTGTTGAGAATGGTGTATAATAGTATAAATAGTAAACTACGTTACCATTCATCATCTTCATGAATACGGTGATGTAGGATCCTTCTCGGATCGCCCCGTACACTGGGACTATTTTGTCAGAATTCACAGACAGGCAGCAGGTCAGTTCCTGAGATCGGAATCTGCTAACGTGGATCTGGCAATGAGAAGGAAAGAGGATGAATATTAGGAGAAAGTTCACCGGGAAGAATGGGCCACATTTCCTCTAACAGTGAAAAGGTCTACAAAGTATTTCATACCGTTTTGGCTGCAAATTGAAATCCCGATGCTTTGTCCTTTCCCAAGTAAACATCCCCAAAGGAACCGCTGCCTAGAACATCTTTAGATTTCTCCCAATGGATATCTTCTCGATATTCATAATCCTCAGCCGTCATTTCCTAAAGTACAAAGTATGAGTTTATGTTATACAATGCTATACTATTAACACGTGCTCTTCAGTGTTTCATTTTAGCTATCTTCAGACACCAACTGAATTTATCCTGTGCTGGCACCACTGTAAATGTCAGTGTACATTGGCATTTGTTTGCATCAGAACTGCTTTTCTCACCATATACACTATATTGTCAAAAGTATTGGGACACCTGCCTTTACACGCACGTGAACTTTAGTCGGTAGGGTTCAATATTGAGTTGGCCCACCCTTTGCAGCTATAACAGATTCAACTCTTCTGGGAAGGCTGTCTACAAGGTTTAGGAGTGTCTATGGGAAGGTTTGGCCAGAAGCGCATTTGGGATTATGATGTGGGGTTGTTTTTCAGGGGTTGAGTTTGGCCCCTTAGTTCCAGTGAAGGGAACTCTTAAGGCGTCAGCATACCAAGACATTTTGGACAATATTATGCTCCCAACTTTGTGGAAACAGTTTGGGGATGGCCCCTTCCTGTTCCAACATGACTGCACACCAGTGCACCATAAAGACATGGATGAGCGGGTTTGAGGTGGAGGAATGTGACCTCAACCCGATAGAACACCTTTGGGATAAATTAGCAGAGACTGTGATGGAATTTAGAGGCATCTCAAATGCCAGCTAAATGCACCTGAAAGCATGCTGCTGGGGAAGCCCCGCTCATTTCCATCATCTAATCACGTGCAAGAAAAAATGCTGTTTTCTTTTATTTTCCATGCATGTGATTGGGTATTCCAAACCCAAACACTTAGTAATGCAGTGCACATAGTGTGCTGCAGCAAAATGTGGGTGTGGTCAAATTGCTTTTGCTGACATCATCATTCTGATGCTGGACCTGCTCCCAGACAGCCGCATGCAGCCCCTGGATAGCAACAGATTTGTGTGTGACTATCTTGGGTACCTGGGGAGCCACAGCCCAGTCTGAATAATGTGGACGGGTTTCAGGTGCACTGAAACCCGGACACATGATTCAAAACCCGGACCTTCTGGGTGAATCCCGGACAGGTGGCAACCCTATTCCCCATGCAAAGTGCAACTGAACTTGCAACATGAACAGTCTATTTGCCTTTAGTATATCGCCCTCAATGTCACTCTCCCAAGAAAATGAGCAAGCTATTTGGTAGGAGCAGCTTACTTTTTTGAAGAGGATCCCCTCATTGTCTACAGGCTCTGAGTCCTCTTCATCCCAGGCCTTAGCGAATAAGCACAGATCCTCTGGCTCGCCAACACTCACACTTCCTCTCAGAGCTGACAACACCCCCTCTTCCACAGAATGGGCTTTTGAGTCTGTGCAGGTGTCTGTGAGTTTGTAGTAGTCCCACGGTGGGCTGAGCTTCTCTTCAAAGTTGTCTAGTCCTAAGGCACGGATAATTCCAGGTAGTGGATCATTACAATACAGATCATCAGAGGGCTGTTGTTTTCTGGCTCCCATGTGATAGATGCACTGATCTGGGCTGATGAGCTTGTGAAGAAAGTTCTTGTTGCCATCAATTGGCTGTGTTTTCTGCAGTGGATAATCAATATTTTTTTGGGCGTTCCCTGAGCAGTAGTCCAATATGTCATTGCTATCCCATGGCTTTGACCGAGATTCATCTTCCTGTGGTAACACAATAGGAAATTAAAAAATTGGTAATTTGAATGCAAAAGCTAAAAGTAGGGATTTATAATATTGGTGCTCAAGGGGAGGGGCATGGAAAGAGATTTAAAAAAAAAACGAAATTACCTTTCCTCAGCCTGGGTACTAGAAAAAGGGCTCATTCAAACGGGTGATCTGGGGCGTATAGGGTGCCACATTCAGAGGTGGCTAAACGTGGACTCTGAATGTAGCAGCACTCTGTGCTATAATCATAGGCGTGCGCCTGGGCACACCCTAATCACCCTGTGTGGTTAAGATTCCCACCCTTGATATTTTACCATGCCCCCTGACGGGGTTCCTAAAGAAATAGTAAAAAAAAAAAAAATAATAAAAAAATTGTAAAAAAAATTTAAAAAATAAATAAAAATGACGAAAACCACCCACTGCTCTACTGATACCGTCTTTTGCTCTACTGACGCTGTTAGTATATATACACATGCACACACACATATGTGTTTGATTTTTGGGGTGCACACCCTAATGCAATAGGCCAGGGATATGCAATTAGAGGATCTCCAGCTGTTGCAGAACTACAAGTCCCATGAGGCATAGCAAGACTCTGACAGCCACAAGCATGACATCCAGAGGCAAAGGCACGATGGGACTTGTAGTTTTGCAACAGCTGGAGTCTGCTAATTGCATATCCCTGCCATAGGCTGTGCACACATATGGCTTTAATTGTATACAAACTGGTCAGTTAGCTACACTGTCCCTGATTTGTACAGGCCTCTGGCGGTAGCCGCTCTCATATCATATTGGCATGGCTGCCAGCAAAAAACAGTGACTGCCACTAGCAGACGTGAAAACGTTTTATGCGAGCAGCTGCCCCATATTGCCCATCTGAATGAGCCCTTACCCTGGTGAGCTGCACACAGGATTTATTTTTAACTGTAGATCAGAAATCACAAAGGAGAAGAGAGTGTTAATCGTAACTACCACAAGATGGCGCTGTGGCTCCAAATATCTTATTGGGTGTTCAAACTTTGCACCTCTTACCTGTACAGGTACCGGAGCTCGGGTTTCCTGTTCCGGAGTGGTCCGGCCTCTTTTACGCTTCTTTCTTTTATTTCTGATAAATTGTTTTGACTGTGCTGGTTTACCCTCTGTAGAATGCACCACGTTGTTTGGGATGTGCTCAATACTTTCAGCCAGACTGGAAATAGTAATGAAAAAAATATTGATCATACCGAAGCAGTATCACCCCACACTTCCCCACTGGTAGAACACCTAGAGACCCTTAAAAGAGAAGCATGGGATTTGCTTTTTTGTTTGAATCATACCTACCTAGCGACTTTAAGACTGAGGACCGAGCGATTAAACACCGTTGATCACTCGGTTCTCACAGCTTTGTGAGCAGAGAGCTGGTGACTGTCAGTCACGACTCACTGCTCTGCCCCCCTCGTGCTCTCTGCTCTGCTGGGCTAGGGAGGTGGCAGGAGCATCCGGCTCAGGCTCTCAGTGGCTCGATGATAGGCTGAGCCGGGTGCCGGTCCAGGCATGTGGGTGGATCCTGACCATAAAGGTCTGTGACATCAGCCGACAGCGGGCTTCCACAGGAGAAGTACAGCCAAATAAGCTTTGGCTTTACTTCTTTAATGGAGAAGGCCAAAGCTCTTTTTGCTATACTTTTCCAGGGGATCACAGGAGTGTATTTCTTTCTGCACTCCTGTGACCCATTTTCAGCCAACAGCGGGCTAAGTCTGCTGTCAGCTGATGTCACAGAGTCGCTGAGTGCCTGAGCCAGGTGCTCCCGCCCCCTCTACAGCCCAGCGCTCCAGTGAGTGCTGGAGGGGCAGAGCAGGAAGCTAGTGAATGACAGTCACCAGCTCTCTGCTCAAGGAACACTGGGAACTAAGCGATCAGCACTCTTTGATCGCTCAGTTCTCAGTCAGATGCAGCATCTACCTAGGTGAGTATACATTTTTTTTGTTAACTCATACTTCTGTTTTAAAGCTGAACTACAGGCAACAGAATTATTTAATATAACCCCCTCTTTCCTATCCTATTTAATAAAGCAAAAACATATATTTCTTTCTCTTGCACTGTTATGAAGATATCCTGATTGATAATCCCTGTGATGTAAAAAAATATAGAGACAGCTAAATGTTTAGCACAAATAAGTTGGGCATGGTGTCCAGCTTTCAAGATTATGAGTGAGAGGATAAAACATATGGCAGAGGGAAAGTTGAAAGTTTGAAATTTGCCAAGAGAATGGGTGGGAGGGTAGTTAGCTCTCGTTTTTTTTATTTTTTATATGAATTATTCATTAATTAAAATCATGGCATTCTTAGATTGTAAGCTCTAAGGAGCAGGGCCCTCTGATTTCTACTGTATTAAAGTGAATTGTACTTGTACTGTCTACCCTCAAGTTGTAAAGCGCTGCGTAAACTGTTGGCGCTATATAAATCCTGTATAATAATAATGACATGAATGATGAAATCATTGAGTTGAAATGTACAGTAAGCATTTCCTGTAGTGTTGGCAGTTTGCATAGAGTGTTATTGGCCTTTCACCTTGGGACCACGTAACAAAATCTTCAAAAAACAACAACTTCAACCCAACTTTTCAGAATTTTTTTTTTTTATGGTACTTTATATCAGTGTTTCTCAAGCTTTTTCCAGTCAAGGCACCCTTTAAAATTATGCACAATCTCGAGGCACCCCATTCTAAAATGTAAGAAAATGAAACTAATAATTTTGCGTAGTGCAAGCTCCACACACGTAGGCCAGCCAACATTAGAGGTGTTGGGTGTCTGACTGGTATTCCAGTATTTCTTCCTCATTTTCTCTCCCCCCTCGCAGCTAATATGACCTCAATGCCTACAGAGAGGGGTAGGGGGGGTCAAACAAAGATGCTGTTTAGGTGCCTGATGTCCTTCTTATCAACGAATGATGTCAGTGGTTGTTAGGACGCACAGCGCCCAAGATTGCAATGCTGCACAATGAAACCCGTGACTTTGAGTAACAAAAAAGTAGACTTGATCCACCCGCTGGCTTGTACACAATTTTTGGGCAATTTGGGGTAATTTTTAGGCATTTTGCCATGGCGCCCCTGAAGAACCCAGATGGCACCTTGGTCGAAAAGGGCTACTTTATGGGGTCATCTCAATTATTCAAAGGATAGGGAAGATTATTTAAGTTGCACACATCAGCATTGTTCATTTTCGAGAGGACACACGGATTATAAGGTTTTCTTACTTGTACTGTTTTGAGTCTGGGATGTACAGAGGACCTCCCTGGAAAGTTGGGCATATCTGTGGATTATTCTCACCTGGAAGTTAAAGAAAACAAAACTGTTAGAGAGAGAATGAACATTGAGTTGTAGAAGGCAGTACTACGGAGGTGGAGGTATAGTGTATGGAAACATTCAGCTATAGGTGATGTTAGAGTTTAAGTAACAGCAGGATGTGTTAAAGCAAAGAAATTTATACAAATTTTTATTAGTAGAAACATCAAGCAATGGGACAAGTCTGTAAATGAAGGTTAAAGAACATTAATGTATACGTTCTGAGAAAATGGTGTCATAATATGAATGAAATAAGACATAAAGGACAAGGAGCAGTTTGAAGGGTGATGGGGTGGAGACCATGGCGAACTCTTACATTCGGGTTGTGCTATGATGGAGATTCCCATGGCGGAACTCTCTTTCTTCTCAGTGGCAGTCCCATTGTAATATAATTTGGCCCAGTGGCTGTCCTTATTTTCCAGAGGAGCACAGTATTTTTCTGGTTCACCCATTTTGTTTTTCAAAACCCCAGCAGACTGAGACAGACTGAATGGTGGGTACACTGGGGCCTTGGCATAGACCAGTTCCTGACCCTTGTGGGAGTCTATTGCCATTTTTCAAATATGTGAGCCGGCCTGAAATGACAAAATATTGAAAGATAATTAATGTTAACTGTACAGTAACAATTTCGTTGTATCATTACAAAACTGTGGATATAAAATTCAGTAAAACTGTAATGCTGGCGGCTAATCAATAACAATAAATCTTAGGATATAATTCTGTGTAATAAAGCAGTAGAATTCTTCCTTTCTTAGGGGCGACTGCTATAATTATAGATTTCTCCTGCACCTGCTGGTAAAATCTGATATTGTAGCATGGCCATAAAATTATGTGTGAACTATACTAACATATGTTTATGGTTGGAGATAATTCCCCAAAGATTCCTCCCTTAGTAACTTGATAACCTTCAATGGCTTCCAATACCATCTCTACGCCGATGACACCCAAAGCTATCTCTCTACTCCTCACCTCACTCCTTCAGTCTCCTCTCCCTTTACTTACTTACTAACTGACATATCAGCATGGATGGCGCACCACTTCCTTAAATGAAATCTCTCTAAAACCGAGCTAATGATAATTCCCCCTGCCCATGCTCCCCTCTATGACTTTTCTATCAAAATCAATAATGCAACCATCAATCCCTCCCCTCACGCCAGGTGTAATTCAAGACTCTGACCTGTCCTTTTAGCCAGTGGTGGCCACTCTATTAGGGATGCAGGGGCGCCGCCCCCTAATCCATGCGCCCGGCCCCTAATCTACATGCAGGGCGCCGGACGCATGGATTTCAATGTTTTTTTTTTTGTATTTGAAGTACATGATTAGGGCCTGAGGATCTAACTGGCTTAAAAAAAGGGTGGGCTTGGGGCGCAGAGCACTGCGCCCTGAGCCCACCCAGTTTTGTGACATTACCGAATTAATATTCGCTAATGTCTTCCTGCTTCTCCTCCCGGTCAATCAGGAAGCGGATCAAGACCCGATTGGCCAGGGAGTCTTAGGACTCCCGACCAATCGGGTCTCGGGACCCACTTCCTGTTCGGCTGAGAGGAGAAGCAATGGCCCAGCTCTTCCCCCGGCAAGCTTCAGCAGGTGGAGCGGTGGAAGGGAAGGTTCCAGGAGCCCTACCCCAGATCCAGCACCACCTCCGAAGGTAAGGACATGGATGGCCGCCTTCCCAGGAGCCAGCACCACCTCCGATCACAGCCCACCATCTGATCGCCGCCTTCCCATCTGTCTCCCGCGGGTGAGACAGTGAGGGAGGCAGGTTTGTTTGCCACCCCCCAAAATATTGAGCACCAGCTGCTATTGCTTTCAGCCCCAGATCCAATCGTTGTTAAAATCTTGTAGAC
The DNA here is from genome assembly GCA_028564925.1 of Lithobates sylvaticus. NCBI lineage: Eukaryota > Metazoa > Chordata > Amphibia > Anura > Ranidae > Lithobates > Lithobates sylvaticus. The sequence goes on along the minus strand of CM053037.1, from coordinate 38,068,577 downwards.
TTCACCTCTGTAACATCTGTAAAATTAAAAAATTCACCCCTTTCTAACTAATGAAACCACCAAACTACTCATTCAATCCCTTGATATCTCTCGCCTTGACTTGTAGCAATGCGCATGCGCGAGTCGCGCTCTGCGTCCTCACTATTCCCTGCTGTGTTCTGGGACCTGTGTGTTTCCCAGAACACAGCTGGGGGTGACGCGAAGAGGCGTGACTCCCGCGGGAGTCTATTAGCAGAAGTGAGTGCAGATACCTGAAAGGTGCCAAATGTGACACCGGAGGGGGGGAGGGTTCCGAAAAGCGGAGGTTCACTTTTTGTGTGAACCTCCGCTTTAAGGACCTTTGTCAGTAAGTTTTTGTTTGCATCAGATGGGTTTTGTAGTCCCCTAAAAGGTCTATGGGAATGCAAATCCCACTTGAAACAGATTAAATGCAAAAGGAGATGAACTGCAGGTCAAATGCAAGTCAAGTCATTCTGAATGATCCCAAAAGCATCTCATACTGATGTGAAGCTCATGCTACCAGCATAAACCCAAAGCCCATAGCCATGTGCACTAAGGCTAGCGGGTTCTGATTATTTTTTTTTGCACTCGTAGAATATATATATTTTGGAAAATGTTAGACAAGGTTAAATATATTTGTGTGTTGGACAGGTTTTACCTTCATAGCCCAAATCCCATTGTAATGGGCACTTGTGCTAACAGACCCAGTTAAAAAAACTTTTATTATAATGGACCTGTTGATATGCACAGAAAATAAAATATAGTCTCAGATCTGAAACCAGAACCAGCATACTCAATAATGTCTTCTCCTGATAAAAGCAAAATTGTGTTTGTAACTTCTTTTGTTACATAGGTGAAAGGATAGCAGGAGTGAGCTTATCAGATTGACAGAGCAGGCTAAACAGGTTATTGCAGAAGCAGAATGTTTTCTGTTTCCTTACGTCATGTCCACAGATAGCTTGGAGGCATTCAGTCCTACCACATTGTTTATAGCAGAGCAAAGTCCTTCAAAAGCCTTGTATATGTATGTGTGTGTGTGTGTGTATATATGTGTGTGTATATATATATATATATATATACTATATTACCAAAAGTATTGGGACACCTGCCTTTACACACAAATAAACTTTAATGTAATCCGACTCTTAGTCCGTAGGGTTCAATATTGAGTTGGCAAACCCTTTGCAGTTATAACAGCTTCATTGGGCGGCACAGTGGTGTAGTGGTTAGCACTCTCACCTAGCAGTAAGAAGGGTCGCTGGTTCGAATCCCAACCACGACACTTCCTGCCTGGAGTTTGCATGTTCTCCCTGTGCCTGTGTGGGTTTCCTCCGGGTACTCCGGTTTCCTCCCACAATCCTAAGACATGCAGGTAGGTTAATTGGCTTCTGTCCAAAAATTGGCCCTAGTATATGAATGGGGACCTTGGATTGTGGGCTCCTTGAGGGTAGGGACTGATGTGAGTGTGCAATGTACAGGGATGGGGACAATTGTAGACACTCGCTCAGGTTGAACTGGATGGACTGATGTCTTTATTCAACCTTACTAACTATGAAACTATCTCTTCTGGGAAGGCTGTCCACAAGGTTTAGGAGTGTGTCTATGGGAATGGTTGACCATTCTTGCAGAAGCACCTTTGTAAGGTCAGGCACTGATGTAGATGAGAAGGTCTGGTTTGCAGTCTCTGCTCTAATTCAATATGTTCTATCGGGTTGAGGTCAAGACTCTGGGGTTGATTTACTAATACTAGAGAGTACACAATCTGGTGCAGCTCTGCATGGTAGCCAATCAGCTTCTAACTTCAGCTTGTTCAATTAAGCTTTTACAAAAAAAACTGGAAGCTGATAGGTTTCTATCCAGAGCTGTGTCAGATTTTGCACTCTCCAGTTTTAGTAAATTAACCTCTCCGTGTAAGCCAATCAAGTTCCTCCACCCCAAACTCGCACATCCATGTCTTTATGGACCTTGTTTGTGCACTGGTGCGCAGTCATGTTGGAAAAGGAAGAGGCCATCCCCAAACTGTTCCCACAAAGTTAAGAACATGAAATTGTCCAAAATTTTAAATCTTAAGAGTTCCCTTCACTGGAACTAAGGGGCTAAGCCCAACCCCTGAAACACAACCCCACACCATAATCCCCCCTCCACCAAATGATTTGGACCAGTGCACAAAGCAAGGTCCATAAAGACATGGATGAGCGAGTTTGGGGTGGAAGAACCTGACTGGCTTGAACAGAGTCCTCAACCAAAGGACCTCAACATCAGTGACTGACCTCACAAATGCATTTCTGGAAGAATGGTCAAACATTCCCATAGACACACTCCTAAACCTTGTGGACAGCCTTCCCAGAAGAGTTCAAGCTGTTATAGCTACAAAGGGTGGGCCAACTCAATATTGAACCCTACGGACTGGGGTGCCAATTAAGTTCATGTAAAGGCAGGTTTCCCAATACTTTTGGTAATATAATATATATATATATATATATATATATATATATATATATATATATATATATATTATATACACACACAAGCCTTTTGAAGGACTTTGCTCTGCTATAATGTGGTAGTGCTGGATGCCTCCAAGCTATCTGTGCACATGATGTAAGGAAACAGAAAACATTCTGCAATAACCTGTTTAGCCTGCTCTGTCCATCACACAAGCTCACTTCTGCTCATGTGTGTATACTTTTGGTATTATAGTGTGTATGTATATATATATTTGTGTGTGTGTGCATTATATATATATATATATATATATATATATATATTATATATATATATTATATATATATATAATATAGTTGTAGAAAGCTAAACATATATATAAAATATAGGGGTTTTCTGACCCCTGTGTCACTGCTAAGTTCTGTAGTGACACAGGGTTCGGAGGAAAAGACCACGCTACTTAGAAGTGTCCAATGCTAGGGAGACTGAAAGAGTCTGCAGTGCTGGAATAAAGAAAACATAGGACATTTTGTAGATGCCATTAGAGAGGTGAATGTATCACCTCTTCTATTGCAAAGAGGTGCCATTTAGATTTTTAAGGACCTGTAGGGTTGCCACCTTTTCTTCCAGTCAAACCCGAACAATTTAGCGGCGCACAGCAATTTTTATTTTTTTTATAGTATAAACTATACATATATTTTTCTATTAAATAAAATTTCTAATCATATGAAGTTAATAACAAGAGTCCCCTTTACATCAGAGTCCACAGAGTTCCCCTTTTACATCTAAATTTGCAAAGTTCCCTTTCATTGTAAGGGGGGGACTCTGCAGACTCTGATGTAAGGGAGAACTCTGGGGACTCTAACATAAGGGATGCTCTGGGAACCCGTATTTAAGGTGGAATACTGAGAACTCTGATGTACGGAGAGGACTGTGATGTAAGGGGGAATACTGTGGCTTCTGGTGTAAAGGGGAACTCTGATGTACCTTACTGTACTCCCTCAGAAGCAGGAGAGAGAAGGAGGGAGACTTCAGTCACAGACAGGGATGGGTGGTGAGCTCACTCACCCCTTGGCAGCCAGCACCTCTCATTCAGATGTATCTGGAAGCCATATTCTGGTCTGAATAATGTGTCTGGGTTTTAGGCAGTCTGAAATCGGGACGCATGATTAAAAAACCGAAATGTCCGGGTGACTCCTGGACAGGTGGCAACCCTAAGGACCTGACAGGGTTCCTTAAAAGCATTATGACTTGTGTGGGGTTGCGTCTTGTCATTAGCATGTCAGAGATAAGAATACTCGAACCATAAAAAACGCCCCCCCCATGAAGCAATGGTCAAAGTCTCTGTTCTGCCCCAGGTAAGCTAAGCTGTCAGTCAGCATTCTGTAATGATGTGGGCAGGCACAGACAACATTATCAGGATGTCACTTCACTCCCTTTTAAACAAGCAAAGAAGATACATTGATGGATGTATAACACGAGTAGTTATGTAACATTATCCAGCTTTTCCACGAAAAACTAGCCTTCCCTTAACAGGAATCCAGTTTCTCAATCCTATTAATTGTACGACTATATTAATTTATGAAATTTGCATGTTTTATATGAATGCAAGTAGAATATTGGCTTCAGGGGTATAGGCGGATCCTGTTTGGACCAGTTTGTTGCGCTTAGAGAAATGTGACATTACTTCCTGAAAAGTGAATGAACACGTCAAGATGTAGGTGTAGAGTGACACCCCATTACAGCTCCTGTCGGTGCTACTAAAGAATGAATATAAACCGGCTTATGCAATAAGGTGTCAAGAGCTGTGCTGATGTACAGAGTAAAGTAACCTGAAGCATCCAATCAAAAACCATCTCTTAACCAAAGTGACTTCCACAAAGTTAAATCTGAATGGCTGCTATGAAATGCACTTTGTACTTCATCAGTGGTTTTTACAGTACCAAAACTAGATTTAGTTGTTCTAATTGTAGCACCAAACATGTGAGGATACAGCCTGGAAAGCTGCTGTTGCTGACTAGTTTCGAAGTGTCTACATCCTGATCCATGCCTAGTTACATTGGGTTCTACTGACCTGGAACAGATACCGTATATACTCGAGTATAAGCCGAGTTTTTCAGCACATTTTTTTGTGCTGAAAGTGCCCCCCTCGGCTTATACTCGAGTCAAGCACTTTACATTACAACATATCCAAATTTGGGGTTCCTAGCACCAAGTGGTCCCGAGATACAGGGCCCCAAAATCGGTCCAACTGTGTCCATCTGCAGCAATGTCATTTCGGGACCCTTTGGGTCCAGAGACCCCAAATTTGGGCTGCAGCTAGGGGGCATCTACCAAGTTTGAAGTTCAGGGGACCTATGGCTGCAAGTAGGCACAGTGAGGCATGCAAATGGGAACAGTGAGTCTGCAATGGGCACAGTGAGGCTGCAAATGGGCACAGTGAGGCTGCAAATGGGCATTGTTGACCCTCTTTTCCACTTACAGTAGCTGCACATTTCTCACCCTAGGCTTATACTCGAGTCAATAAGTTTTCCCAGTTTTTTGTGGTAAAATGAGGTGCCTCGGCTTATATTCGAGTCGGCTTATACTCGAGTATAAAGGGTATGTAAAATGGGACTTTACATTTCCCTAGCTGTGTGCTTGTTGTAGGTTGGGGACTATTAGGTAGTGAGTCCCAGGATCAGGGTGAGTCTCAGGTTCGGGATTACAGCTTTCTATTTTAAAACCCAAATAAGCGACGGAAGCTCGTTTTACTGTTTTCAGGAGTTCAACCATAATGCCCCGTACACACGGTCGGAAATTCCGATCGGACCATGTTGTCGGAAAATCCGCCCGTGTGTGGGCTCCATCGGACTTTTTCCGTCGGAATCTCAGACGGAAAAAAATTGAGATTCTGCTCTCAAATTTTCCGACAACAAAATCCGATCTGACTTTTTCCGATCGTGTGTAGAGAATTCCGACAGACAAAGTGCCACGCATGCTCAGATCAAATTACGAGACCAAAGCTATTGGCTACTAGCCTCTACGTAGTTCCGTCGTACGCAACGAACGTTCACCACGTTCAGAATGATCGGATTTTCCGACAACTTTGTCCGACCGTGTGTATGCAACACCAGTGTCGGACAAAATCCGTCAGAAAAAATCAGACGGATTTTGCGGTCGGAATTTCCGACCGTGTGTATGGGGTTAGCCCATACATTTCCTGGACAAACATTTCCTGGGCCCAACTTTATTTGTCTGCTGATTGGTAAAAAAAAAAGATTCCTACTGCGGTTCTGTTCCTACTCAACAAGCTATAGGTGTAATTGGCCTTTCTCAACCTTCTAAACTCTGAGGAACCCTTGAAAGAACTTTCAGGTCCCAGAGAACCCCTGCTAAAAATTACTACAGTATATCTACAAGTCATGATACATTAGTGTGATGGTCAGTGGGAAGAATGTTCCTTACATTTTTGTGGTTACCCTTAGGTCCCTTTCACACAATCGTACCAATTGGGTCTGCTTGTCCATTTTTCAGGCAGACCCGATCAAGCCACCAATTGTCCTCTATGGGGAAGCGGATGTCAGCGGACACCTGGCATCTGACAAAATCCGCTGAAAACAAACGTATGGTGATACGTTCGCCATCAGTCCTGCGGGTCGGATCTGATGACAATCGGATGGAAACGGACGTGCAGTCCGTTTCCATCCAACCACCCCATAGGGGACAGCATGCGCTGTCCTTCTCCGCTCTGCATAGGGGGGCGGACAGGACCCCTGCTGAGCAGGCGGATTCCCCCCTCGGACAGATTCCGCCCGTGTGAAAAAGGGGCCTAATGCCGTGTACACGCGGTCGGAATTTCTGATGGAAACAGTCTGATGGAAGCTTTTCAAAGGATTTTCCGACCGTGTGTATGCCCATCGGTCTTTTTCTGTTGGAATTTCCGACGGACTTTGGATTGAGAACCTGTTCTCAATTTTTCCGACGGAAAACCTTTCTATCGGATTTTCCGATCGTGTGTATGCAATTCCGACGCATTCTCGGAAACAATTGGACGCATGCTCGGAAGCATTAAACTTCCCTTCTATAGTGTTGTCGAACGTGTTTTATGCCGCTGTGTTACAGACCGTCGGAATTTGGTGTGACCGTGTGTAGGCAAGACAGTTTGAGTGAAATTCCATCGGAATTCCGACGGGAAAACCATCAGAGCTTTTTCCGACGAGAATTCCGACCGTGTGTACGCGGCATTACAGATAAGCTAAAAAGATCAATGGTGTCAGTGGGAACTTATCTGAGAGGCAGAAACTGCACATTGCTTGTAAATAAAAAAAAAATAAAAAAAAAAATAAAAAATCTAAAATTGTGACCTTAAGGGGAATGCAAGCTTAGGAAAAATGCACCACAAATGAATGCAGAAAAAAAAGTGTGTCAAATGCACATCACTGCGCATGCAAAAATGCACGGTTAACACTCTGGTGTGGATGGGCCCTACATCAGGAATTAAAAATAGCTCCTCCTCTTCTCATAACCAATAGTTCCACAAAGAGGCATGAAAACAATGTATACGATAACAGTCAGAACAGCAGGGAAGTTATTGGTATAGGGCTGCAACAATATAGTATACCAATGCCTGAAATATAAATCCTATAACTTGCAGATAACCCCTGAACTCAGTACAGCATGTTGAATTCTATACATTACAAAGGTTAAAGTGCACTGCCAGCAGAGATGCCTGTAAACTGCTGACTGCAGGACTACCAGATGTATAGCAGAAGAGAAAAAAAAAAGCTAATGCAGTGTCACTATAAACAGTGTGCGCTTCATTTCTGTAAATGCCAAAACTTACTCAGACAGCTGACTGCAGCCTCCATATGCCTGAAACTGAAGAGTTTGAACACTGCTAATCGTGTATACATAGCACTTTCGGTTTCTGTAGTAAGGTCAGCCAAGCCTGCCAGTAAGAGAACCTCCCTTTTCCATGCTCGCCTGTCTCCTCCTCTCTATCTCCCCTCTCCTGCGCCCCTCTTCTCTTCCCGTTACTTCACAGCCCATGCCAGCTAATCACTAATTTCCCTTTCTGCTCCATTTTCTTTCATTTTATCCTGCATCGCATTCATCCCTTGCTTTTTTTTTTTTCCCTTTGGTAACAGGTTTTGTATTCTAAGGTATGTTGTTGGTGGTGGTTTGACCGTTTGGCTTTGAAAGCCAATCAAAGCTCCTGTCACTAAATAAAATGGTTAGCTTACAGTCCTGTTTACACCTTGCTTTTGATTTGCTTCAATAATTATACCCCATGTAGCTTTAGTGATGCTTCAAAGCAACTTCAAAGCTTCCATAGAAGTGTATGGCAAAGCTCGCTTGAAGCTCCACTGAAGCCCAACCGAAGCCTCATCAAAGCCCCACGAAGCCTCAACGAAGCCCCACCAAAGGCTCATCGAAGCCCTATCGAAGTGATACCAAAGGCTCATCGAAGCCTCATCGAAGCACCAAGCAATAGCAAGGTTTAAACAGGACTGTAAGCTAACCATTTTATTTAGTGACGGGAGCTTTGACTGGCATTCAGAGAGCTTTAACAAAGCGTGTTCGAAGCCTTGTTTTGAAGCAAGTGCCAACTAGCCATTAGTGGTGCTTCAAAGCGCCATTAAAAGCCTCCATAGAAGTCTATGGCAAAGCTCGCTGGAAGCCCCACCGAAGCCTAATTAAAGCCCCACGAAGCCTCACCGAAGTCCCACCAAAGTCTCATTGAAGCCTCATCGAAGCCTCATAAGGCACCAAGCAAAAGCAATGTGTAAACAGGACTATAAGCTAACCATTTTATTTAGTGACGGGAGCTTTGACTGGCATTCAGAGAGCTGTAACAAAGCCTGTCCGAAGCCTTGTTTTGAAGCAAGTGCCAACTAGCCGTTAGTGGTGCTTCAAAGCGTCATTAAAAGCCTCCATAGAAGTCTATGGCAAAGCTCGCTTGAAGCCCCACTGAAGCCCATCCAAAGCCTCATTGAAGCCCCAACACGCCCCACCAAAGGCTCATCGAAAACCCATCAAATCGCTACCAAACTCATCGAAGCAGCAAGCAAAAGCAAAGTGTAAACAGGACTGTAAGCTAACCATTTTATTTAGTGACAGGAGCTTTGATTGGTGTTCAGAGACCTTTAACAAAGCCTGTCCGAAGCCTTGTTTTGAACCAAGTGTAAACTAGCCGTTAGTGGTGCTTCAAAGCATCATTAAAAGCCTCCATAGAAGTCTATGGCAAAGCTCGCTGGAAGCCCCACGAAGCCTCACCGAAGCCCCACCAAAGTCTCATCGAAGCTCCACCGAAGCCTCATCGAAGCCTCATAAGGCACCAAGCAAAAGCAAAGTGTAAACAGGACTGTAAGCTAACCATTTTATTTAGTGACAGGAGCTTTGACTGGCATTCAGAGACCTTTAACAAAGCCTGTCCGAAGCCTTGTTTTGAACCAAGTGTAAACTAGTTATTAGTGGTGCTTCAAAGCATCATTTAAAGCCTCCATAGAAGTCTATGGCAAAGCTCTTTGGAAGCCCCTCCGAAGCCTAATTAAAGCCCCACGAAGCCCCACCAAAGTCTCATCGAAGCTCCACCGAAGCCTCATCGAAGCCTCATAAGGCACCAAGCAAAAGCAATGTGTAAACAGGACTATAAGCTAACCATTTTATTTAGTGACGGGAGCTTTGACTGGCACTCAGAGAGCTGTAACAAAGCCTGTCCGAAGTCATGTTTTGAAGCGAGTGTAAACAAGCCCTAATTGTAACATATATGGCCTACACTGCCAGATAAATTGCACCTCGGGCGAAGCTGAACTTGGGCCTCATAACGACTGTTGTCCTGTTATATCACAGAGCTCTTCCCACATGATTAAAAATCTCTGAAACTGATAATCAGGACTAAAAATAGAGAGTATTCACTGCGCTTGGGTTCTAAGGAGCAGCTAGCATAGAATTGTAGGTAACAATAATAAAATAGGGAAAATAGGTATATGCAGCGCTGAAAATAAATATGTACATTTATGAAAGTCCGCAAGCGCTGGCACAAAAGTCCAAGTTTCTTTTCTTGAGTCACCCAAGGTGTAAATCAGACAGACTAGAGTGAATAATGATATCCTCCACCGAACATCAACACACACTGGGCCTCTTACCACAAATGGTGGACCACTAGGTTATAGGTGGTCAAACTGGCATAGTGTATATCCACAGGCTGGTCACGTCTCAACTAAGACAACAAGCAACTGGATCTTGTGTAGCCCTCACAGGTGGTGAATCCAAAGGTTCATGCATTGAAATAAAAGAAAACTATTCCTCATGGTGCAGTGTATCAAATCAGGTCATCTTGTGGGTTGGAAACATCTCCTCATTTTATACCTTATGACATGTTCGTTTTTATCATTTTAAATGTGAGTACTCTCGAACTCTTTTTGGAATAAATTTTACACTGATTTGATATATTGCACTATGAGGATTTGTTTTCTCTTATTTCAGTGCATGAACCTGTGGATTCACCACCTGTGAGGGCTATACAAGATCCAGTTGCGTGATGTGACCAGCCTGTGGATATACACTATGCCTGTTTGACCACCTATAACCTAGTGGTCCACCATTTGGGGTAAGAGGCCAGGTGTGTGGATAATGAGCACTACCACTCCCACAAGGGCTTTTTGTGGCTCACATATGCGACCCTACCCTGTGCAATTTGCTGCAATCAGTCGCACACGGCAGGCTGTATCAAGCTGACCTCCAGCAACTACCTTCCTACCCAGAGAAGCTGTGTTTCCTGTGTTACCTGGTTAAGGATTCTTAATTTCTGTCCATCCAGTCCTGAAATTTACACAGCTCTTCTGCTCAGTACAGTCTTGTCTGGAAGGGCAGGAGACTCGATTTTCTTTTCTGCAGATAAAGCGGAGTTCCACCCAAAAGTGGAACTTCTGCTCATTTGTCTCCCCCCCCCCCCTCCGGTGCCACATTTGGCACCTTTTGGGGGGGGGAGGGAGCGGATGCCTGTCACAGTAATCAGTGCATTTTTATAGCACTGATCGCTGTATAAATGACAATGGTCCCAAAATAGTGTCAAAAGTGTCCGATGTGTCCGCCATAATGTCGCAGTCACGATAAAAATCGCAGATCGCCCCCATTACTAATAAAAATATACGCTTGTTGCAATTTTTTTTACCAAAAATATGTAGAAGAATACATATCGGCCTAAACTGAGAAAGAAATTAACTTTTTAGGTATTTTTTTGGGGATATTTATTATAGCAAAAAGTAAAAAATATAGCTTTTTTTCATAATTGTCGGTATTTTTTTGTTTATAGCGCAAAAAATAAAAAACTGCAGGGCTGATCAAATACCACCAAAAGAAAGCTCTATTTGTGGAAAAAAAGGACGTCAATATTGTTTGGGTGCAACGGCGCACGACTGCGCAATTGTCAGTTAAAGCGACGCAGTGCTGTATCGCAAAAAGTGCTTTGGTCAGGAGGGGGGGGGGGGGGGGGGGGGGGCCGGGGCTGAAGTGGTTAGTGAGAGACTACATCATATAGTCATCCTTGATTTTGCACACATTTCCACTGTAATAAGCATCCAGTAGCCTCATAGATACAAGACAACAACAGTTAAGTGTCTGGACTATGACATTACACGACAGTGTTAACAAAGACATGGGAGCCACGCCTTTTACGGGCTCCTTCCTCCCCCTCATTCTCTCACACACTCTCTCTGTCTAGATCTGCACTTCTTGAGAAATGTTTTGCCTTTCTGGAAACTGTATCGCTGTAACAAACAGGAAGCAGGAGGCAGCATGCTAACACTGGCATCGCCTGCCGCGGGTTTCATGGGACCCAAAGGTCATGATCACAAGATACATGCAAGTTCCACACATGTAAGAAGCCATCACATCTTCCAGGGGAAGTGCAGCATGATGAACAGTTTGTCAACTGCCACTGAGCAGATGCAAAGTAGCCATTGGTTGCTTGTAAACAGACAAAGTATATGAGATTCCACACTTTGTAAAACAACCTATTCAGTTTACAATAGAAATAGAAGGAAACATTTTTGTGTATAGATATGAAAAACATTATAAATAACTTTTTTCCCTTTTTTAGTGGCCACATTGCCTCTGTTTGGAGAGCTGAGGGAGGAGAAACCGCAGCAAACTGATCTTTCCAGTGAATGGCTGTAAAGAGGGGGCGTGGCAGCACAAGTCTGATCATTGGAGGACAGGCAAGCTGAGCGCCTAGCACAGCCAGAAAACTGGCCATGCTGGGAAGGGTGTGCTTCTATGCCTGGCGTGGTCAGTTTTTAATAGGAAAGAAGGGGGACTGGCAGGAACACCAGGAATTTAACCAGGGAAGCAATACAAAGAGAACAGGATACTTTTCCATGCAACTATGTAATCTGTCGATTACTGCAGATCGTCGGATAATGCCTCCGACGATCAGCGCATGCGCAGAAGTGACATCACTTCAGCTGATCTGCCAATCAGCTGGCGTGATGTCAACACTGTGCGTGCGCAGATCGTCAGAGGCAGTTTGTAGAAACGCACAACGGTCCATTTACCATGGTTTGTACACGAACATGGTTGTGTACGTGTTCACATCTATGCGTTTTTTAGCCGGTGCGTTTTTAGGAAGGGTCAGGGACTTTTTTCCCACAGTAGATTGCATTTTGCGTGTAATAGACTTCAATGGACCCGCACCAAAAGCGTTTTTGATGCGTTTTGCTTTTTCTTTTGTTTCTCCATAACAAGCTGTGTATAGCTGGTTGGCCACCACATCCTTAACAACCGATGAGTCATCAGCTGTGAGCTGCAATAAGAAAATCAGTAAAAAATGGCGTGCCCCCCCCCCCCCCCCCCCCCCAATCCAGCTGTCAGCGAAAAAAAACAGCGTGGGGTCACCCCCCAATCCATATCAGACCCTTCGGGTCTAGTATGGATTTTGAGGGGGACCCCACTCCAAAATGTTAAAAAAAAATGGCGTGGGGTCCCAGCCCAAAATCCATTGCAGACCCTTATCTGAGCATGTAGCCTGGCAGGTCAGGAAAGGGAGGGTATAGCAAGCGTCGTCGTCCCCCCTTACTGAACCATACTAGGCCACATGGCTTTAACATGAAGGGGTGCTTAGGAGCAGGGGGCTTCATCCCCCTCCGCCCAAAGCATCTTATCCCCATGTTGATGGAGACAAGGGCCTCCTTTCCACAACACTGGTCGGTGGTTGTAGGGGTCTGCGGGCAGGGTGCTTATCAGAATCTGGAAGCCCCCTTTAGGCCCCTTTCACACTGGGGCGGTTTTCAGGCGGTACAGCGCTAAAAATAGCGCCTGTACACCGCCTGAAAAAACCGGCCCCATTCACTCCAGTGTGAAAGCCGGCGGGCTTTCACACTGGAGCGGTGCGCTAGCAGGACGGTAAAAAAAGTCCTGCTAGCAGCATCTTTGGAGCGGTGTAGGAGCGGTGTATTTACCGCTCCTATACCGCTCGTTCCCATTGAAATCAATGGGAAACCGCGGGGATACCGCCCGCAAACCGCCGCTGCAGCGGCGGTTTGCGGAGGTTTTTAACCCTTTTGCGGCCGCTAGCGGGGGTTAAAACCACCCCGCTAGCGGCCGCATACCGCGGGTAAAACGAAGGTAAAGCAGCGCTAAATATAGCGCTGCTTTACCGTCGCCGCCCCGCACCGCCCCAGTGTGAAAGGGGCCTTAACAAAAAAGATCCCCCAGATCCCCATACCTGCCAACATTTTGAGATGGGAATGAGGGACACCTACTAGAAAATGTATGTAGGCACAGGAAACGCCCCATGCCACACCCCCTTAAAGGAGAATTAACCCCAAAAAAAGGTTAATTAAATCAACAAGTGCTCTTTTTACCACTACTATTCCTTTATATTGGCTTTTAAAACATACAAATGCAGCAATTTAGAAATCAGATGAAAGGTTTAGCACTGGGAAACACTTTTTGAAAGATAAAAAGTGCATTTTATATACAACTATAGAGATCAGACCAAAATGAGGGAGAAATTAGGTGAAACGAGAGACAGAGGGACATTGCTCCAAATCAGGGGCAGTCCCTCGAAATCAGGGACAGTTGGGAGGTATGGATCCCCACCCCCGCCCAGGTAAATGAGTATGAGGTAATATACCCCTACCCATTCACCAAAAAAGTGAGTAAAGACACAACACAAAGTTTTTGACAAGGCCTTTATTAACAAATAAAAAAAATGTCCCCTGGTGTAGATCCATCATCAATCATGATGCCCGCTGCACCACTGACCCAAAAAAAGAGAGAAAAAAGCCCTGCTCGCCCTGAAGGCTCCCACTGTCTGCTTGCTCTGCTGTCTCCGTCTTATGAGTCTTCTGTTGTTAGGGACGAAGCCCGCTCCTTAACCTCTTGCCGTCTGCGCTGTAGCCGAATGACTGCCACAGCGCGGACCTGAGTTTCCGGGAGTTTCCTTATGACGTCCTCCTCTTTGCACCCCCCCTGTGATCACCGATCACTCCAGTCCCAGCCCCTTACCATGAGATCAGCTGTCAGCCAATGACAGCTGATCACATGATCTAAACAAAAGCTCAGCGATGGTTTTTTTTTTCTCCTCACGTTAACAGCGCGAGGAGAAAAAAATGCAGATCACCGTCTTATCTGCAAGGGACATCGGCCCCGGAGAGGACAGAGGCAATTCTGCATCATCTGTGCCACCAGTACCCCCTGCCAGTGCCACCTATCAATGCCCAGCAATGCCACCTATCAATGCCCACCAGTGGTGCCAATCAGTGCCACCTAGCAGTGCTGCCTATCAGTGCCCATTATTGCCATCCATCGGTGCCCATCACTGCCGCCTTATCAGCTTACATTAATGAAGGAAAAAAATTACCTGTTTGCAAAATTTTATAACAAAATATAAAAAAATATAAAATGATTTGTTAAAAATTCGGTCTTTTTACATTTTTTTAACAAAAAATAAAAACCACAGGAGGTGATCAAATACCACCAAAAGAAAGCTCTATTTGTGTGAAAAAAATTATAAAAATGTCATTTGGGTACAGTGTTGTATGAAATTGTCATTCAAAGTGCAACACCGCTGAAAGCTGAAAATTGGTCTGGACAGGAGGGAAGGTTTAAGTACCCAGTAAGCAAGTGGTTAACAACCAGCTAACGTTAAAGACACTGGTGGCCGCCAGCTCCAAAAATTTGCATCTGAACCGCATCTAAATTTGCAGCTGAACGGCTGCCTAGGAAATTTGCAGTGAAAAAAGAGGGGAAATTTGCACCGAACATGTGTGAACCTAGTCTAAATGATTTCTGGAGAATGGCATATTGTTTAGTGTCACTCTAAGGCCCCTTTCACACTGGGGCGGGGAGCCGCGTGACGGTAAAGCAGCGCTATATTTAGCGCTGCTTTACCGTCGTTTTAACCGCGGTTTTCGGCCGCTCGCGGTGCGGTTTTACCCCTGCGAGCGTCCGAAAAAAAAGGGTTAAAGACCCCCCGCAGAGCGCCGCCGTAGCGGCGCTTTGCGGCGGTATTGCCGCGGTTTCACCGCGGTGTCCCATTCTAATCAATGGGAAGGAGCGGTGAACACACCGCTCCTATACCGCTCCAAAAATGCTGCTAGCAGGACTTTTTTTGTCATCCTGCTAGCGCACCGCTCCAGTGTGAAAGCCCGCCAGCTTTCACACTGGAGTTAAAGGGGCCGGATTTTTTCATGCGGTGAACAGGCGCTATTTTTAGCGCTGTACCGCATGAAAAACGCCCGGTGTGAAAGGGGCCTAAGACCCCTTTCACACTGGGGGCGTTTTGCAGGCGCTATAGCGTAAAAAATAGCGCCTGCAAACCGCCCTAAAACAGCTGCTCCGTTCACACTGGAGCAGTGCGCTGGCAGGGCGTCAGAAAAAGTTCTGGCAGCAGCTTCTTCGAAATCAATGGGGCAGCGATGCGATACCGCCGGCAAAACGCTGCTGCAACGGCATTTTGCGGGCGGATTTAACCCCTTTTTGTCCGCTAGCGGGGGATTAAAACCGCCCTGCTAGCGGCCAAATAGCACCGCTAAAACTATGGTAAAGTGGCGCTAAAAATAGCTCCATTGACGCGCTAGGCGGCACAGTGTGAAAGGGCTCTAACAGAGTTCTAAACCTTTGTTGAAAACGTTTGACAAGTCTATGTTGTAAATGTACCATAGCATCCCAGCATTGTAGACTGGGGCTCCGACTTTCCAGTCTGACCCACATCTGCTGTACTGTATTTTGCTGGGTTTGCAGGGTGATAATCAACACCACCTGTGTCCCTCCTCCACACCAGACTTCAGTATAGCGTGCAATGTGTATGTGCAGCCAGGCGTGCTTGTGAGATTAATCATTGAGGACTGCAGGATATCCTTCTAAGAGTGACTCACTCAGCCTGGGCCCCTGACTGCACACATTTCTAACTAGGTTCAGGCCAGACACCACGGACACTATTGGACAGATTTTCCTTTGGATGGTAATCTAAAAAAAGGCATTGAATGGCGGTAACCTTAAAGTGAACCTGCCTTAGTTAAAACATGTTTAAAGTATGAGTAGTTTGAAGTGCAGGCCTGTGCTAGTCTTCAGTTCTATATGTTCCTGTGGAATTCGAGTTGCCACCTCATCCCTTTAAACTTGAACACCTTTGAATTACACAGGTTCTGAGGCTAATTAAATGCAGATAAGGCACCAAGTGAGTTTAATTACCACCTTAATCAGCCACAGAACCTGTGTAATTAATATGTGTTCGGGTTTAAAGGGATGAGGTGGCAACCCTACTTTGGGTACTCTTCCCAGGCTGACCATGGGGCCTTGACTTCTGGCCAAGTCATGTCTAAGTCCTTCTCCATTCTGACACAAAGTCATACCCCTGAGAGATCATTGCATGAGGTCTACCATTTGACAGTGAACTACCCTTTTTCCCTGAAAATATGACCTAGCGCGAATGTCGGTGATGGCTGCAATATAAGCCCTACCCTCCAAATAAGCCCTAGTTAAAGGGCTTATTTTCAGTGTAGGGCTTATTTTCGGGAAACAGGGTAGGGCTTATTTGGGGGGTAGGGCTTATATTCATATCTAGTTACATATTGTTTTTTCATATTGATCCCTCCCTGGTGGTTTGCGCATTTGGTTCCCCCCTGTACGCATAGGGCTTATATTGCAGCCATCACCGACAATCACGCTAGGTACTTTTTCGGGGAAACAGGGTATCATGAGCGAATGAATATAGACAGCGCTTGCAGAAAGTGAATATACAACTTACTAAAGTGCAGGTGGATTAAATGACCATAGTGAAATATAAGTGCTTCAAAAAAAGTGCATAAGTGCTCCAAAAATATTGCTGGTGCTCCAAAAAATGTTTTCGCTGTCGTGTGCCACACTCCCCTCTTGTGACCCCGCTCACCAAATTGCATGGACCCACAGCATTGCAGTCTGGGGTCAGGAGCGCTGTGATCTGTAAGATCTGATATTGGATAAATGGATTTCTCCGTGACCGCTCACAAAAGTTGTTCCTATGGGTATTCAAAGTCGATCAGTCATGCTCATATGCGGGAAAACAGAGAAGGAACTAATAGTGAAGTACTGTTAATCATAAACAGATTGCGCAAACAAAACGCTACTTACAAAGAGGCTGAACAAAACAGGCACCAGTGCAGAGCCCTGGGTAAGCCGCTGGTCGGCAGGCATTCCAGCGAAGGCGGAAGTTGTGTCAATGGTTGCGAAACCAGATGTACCTCAACGTGTTTCGTCCCTCCTTCAGGGTGTCATTAAGGTCCTTGATGACGCCCTGGAGAAGGGGCAGAGCAGAGAGCCACTGACTGACAGTCCCTGGTTCTCTGCTCACAGGATGCTGAGAACTGAGCAGTCAGCGGTTTTTGATCACTCAATTCTCAGCGCAGAGTCAGTGAAGGACAGATGCCGCATCAGATCGATGCTGCATCCACCTAGGTGAGTATAAATGTTTTCTATTTTTTCAAATTCCCATACTTCTCTTTAAAGAAAGCTCAGGTTAATTATGACAGTTGGACATATTGTAGTTTTCGTCACCGGGCCCCTTCCCTTAATTGCTTTCCAATCATGTGTCTAGCAAGGCGATGAATATTGAATGAACTATGACAGCGATTGTCTCAGGATCTAGGAGCTTCTCCGAGACAAGCAATGTCACTAGGCCTGCAGGAGGAGGGGGCATGTCAGTTCCCCTGTTTTATCCATCTGTCTTTTTATTGGTTGCTAGGATGCAGGTGGCCTCAGTCTAGGTTGCTATGATACAGGTGGCTGCCTGAACCTAGCAACCAAGGCTTGAAAACCTACAGGGACAACCGTATTAAGGTGTTTTTATGCAGCCATTGATTTACATTTAGGGTATAGTAGTTATGTTCTAGGCAGTGTTGGTCATCTTACTTTAAAAAAGTAATTAGTTAAGTTACAAATTACTTCTCCCAAAAAGTAATTGCGTTAGTAACTCAGTTACTACATTGGAAAAGTAATTAGTTACGCAGCAAAGTAACTGACTTTTTTTAAAAATATTCTTTACGTGTAACTAAGGGGCGGGGGTCTAGTATTACTGTAACCAAGGGGCGCATTTATTATTATTGTTATATATCGTGTAACCAAGGGGCTGCTCTATTATTACTCTAACCAAGGGGCAGATCTGTTATAGCGTGTAAGCAAGGGGCGGGTCTATTATTATTATATCGTGTAAGGGGCGGATGGCTACAGAAGAGGGCGAATGTTAAATTAATGGGCAGCGCTCGATATATAACAAAAATAATATGCGCCCCTTGGTTACAGTAATACTAGACCCGCCCCTTACTTACACGATAGACGCCCCTTGCAGAGTAGCATGAGCATCAGGACCGTGCGGCATCGCCTCGTACAATTACATGTTAACTGCACCTGCGCGGTGTAGAGTTCACTCAGAGCTGTTTAGGTTCGGCAATTTTCGGAAGCTCCGTAGTGCGTCGTACTGCGCAAGTGCTGCGCCTGCGCAGTACAGGGGGTCCTTATCCGGCGGGGGAACTTTTTCGGCAGGACACCGGAATTACACTACTGCCATCTAGTGGCGGTAGATGTAATTGGGGTAACTAAGCCAAAGTAATGGGAACTGAGTTACCATGAGGGGAAAAGTAATCAGTTAGATTACTCGCTACCCTCTAAAGTAACTGCGTTAGGTAACTCAGTTTATTTTAACTCAGTTACTTACATCACTGGTTCTAGGGTACACATTTAGGCTCCATTCACATCTGAGCATAGCGCAGAGACAGCTGCTGCACAAACGCTCCAAAGAAGCTCCTGTAGCAAATCTTGGCACAGAGCCAGGAGCGTTCGGCATTGCGATTTTAGCGCATTTTTTTTGCTCGACAATTGCATAATGGCATCGCAAATGCATCCTGCGTTTTGACACGATTCTGAAATCACGGGCAGAATCGCTGCGATTCCGCCCGCAATTTAAATCGCCTAGATTTGAACGGAGCTTCATAGTTTTGTTATCTCTTTGTACATTGTGCCCTTTTGGTGTTGTCTTTTTCAGTCATAGAAGCTACATGTGCGGTATGGTCCCTGTTGTTTTATTGCTTAGCACAATCATGTGACAAAGTCAGTTGGTGCACAGTATTTGCATATGATTATACTTTTATTGTGTATGTACACTCCCTTTAACAGAAGTCATTGTTCTTATAAAAAACAGATTATATTTTGGCAGCGTCTGCGCAGCAAATGGTAGCTTATCTCTAAAACAAATAATAAGTGAAAGTAGGGTGGGACGTCTCGGGGCTGAGAAACTATTTGCTATGACTAGTAATACAATTCCCTAAGAACTTTTCTACACAAGGCTAAAATAATGTGCAGTGTGCAATCATTCTTTATAAGCAATCAGATGTGGTTTTCCAGGGATGTGACCTGAGTAAACTGAAGTCTGATTGGTTGCTACAGTTTCATTGACTTGTTTGTTATTATTGCTCGAGCCTATAAATATAATGTAGCGGTACCCCCGTAGGGGCTGCTGAGCGATGTGGCCCACCTGTCACCCTGCCCAGCCTGGCATTCACTTCCAGACACTCAAAGACAATGAACAAGTCCATCAGCTTTGTTTTCATATTTTATTGAGGGATTCGAACTTGGATGAGGTTTAGAAACTCATGGGATGCCCAGAAAATGATTCTTGCATGGTATGGAACAATTCAGATATTCTCCTCCTGCACAACTCTTGCTGCAGACTATCTCTCCTTCTCCCTCCAGCACAATTCTTCAGGTGCGACTAGCACATGGTCAGGCCTAAGACCCCTTTCACACTGGGGCGTTTTTTAGGCGTTTTTCAGGCGCTTTACCATTAAAAAAAGCGCCTGTAAAGTGCTTGAAAGAAGCCTCATCTGCAATCCCAATGTGAAAGCCCGAGTGCTTTCACACTGAGATCCCTTTCACACTGGGGCGTTTTAGCTTAAAAAAAAGCGCCTGTAAAGCACCTGAAAGAAGCCGCAACTGCAATCCCAATGTGAAAGCCCGAGTGCTTTCACACTGGGGCGCTGCGCTGGCAGGGCGTCAAAAAAGTCCTGCAAGCAGCTTCTTTGCAGCGCTTTTGGAGCGGTGAATACACCGCTCCTAAAGCGCCCCTTCCCATTGAAATCAATGGGAAGCGCCTGCAAAACGCCCGAAAAGCGCTTTTGGCAGCAGCGCTTTGTGGGCTCTTTTAACCCTTTATTTGGCCACTAGCAGGGGTTAAAAGCGCCCCACTAGCGCTCGAAAAACGCTGGTAAAGCGCTGCTAGTTTAAGCGACGCTTTACGAGCGTTTTTCGGGCGCTGGCAGTGTGAAAGGGCTCTTAGGCCCCTTTCACACTGGGGCGGTTTGCAAGCGCTATTGCGCTAAGAATAGCGCCTGCAAACCGACCCGAAACAGCTGTTGCTGTATCTTCAGTGTGAAAGCCCGGGGGCTTTCACACTGAAGCGGTGCGCTTGCAGGACGCTCAAAAATGTCCTGCAAGCCGCATCTTTGGCTCGCTATAGGAGCGGTATATTTACCGCTCCTATAGCGCCCGGTCCCATTAAAAGCAATGGGGGAGCGCACCGAACCCGCCCGCAAAACGCCACTGCAGCGGCGGTTTGCGGGCGGTATTGACCCTTTTTCGGCCGCTTGCGGGGGGTAAAAACACCCCGCGAGCAGCCGCAATGCGCCGCTAAAACGCCGGTAAAGCGGCGCTAAATATAGCGCCGCTTTACCGCCAGCGCCCCCACCGCTCCAGTGTGAAAGTAGCCTTAAAGCACTTGGGCTTTCACATTGGGATTGCAGATGAAGCTTCTTTCAAGCGCTTTACAGGCGCTTTTTTTAACGCTAAAGCGCCTGAAAAACGCCCCAATGTGAAAGGGGCCTAACTCTGGTTGCAGTCAGGCCTTAGCAAAGTTCCTTATTAGGCTGCTTTCACACTCGAGCGGTGGGGGCGCTGGCGGTAAAGCGGCGCTATATTTAGCGCCGCTTTACCGGCGTTTTAGCGGCGCATTTCGGTCGCTAGCGGGGTGGTTTTACCCCCCGCGAGCGGCCGAAAAAGGGTCAATACCGCCCGCAAACCGCCGCTGCAGCGGCGTTTTGCGGGCGGGTTCGGCGCGCTCCCCCATTGTTTTCAATGGGACCGGGCGCTATAGGAGCGGTAAATATACCACTCCTATAGCGAGCCAAAGATGCGGCTTGCAGGACATTTTTGAGCGTCCTGCAAGCGCACCGCTTCAGTGTGAAAGCCCTCGGGCTTTCACACTGAAGGAACAGCAACAGCTGTTTCGGGTCGGTTTGCAGGCGCTATTCTTAGCGCAATAACGCCTGCAAACCGCCCCAGTGTGAAAGCAGCCTTACAGGCAGGGACCGCGGGCCCCTATGGTGCAGCAAATAAAGTTCTGGTGCTAGCTGCCCTCTTTGGTGGACTACTGATCCCAGTCAGCCCCTTGCAGACCCTGACAGCCCTCCTGGCTGCAGCGGCCTGACTTCCCTGCCAGTAACATCACAGTCTCTCCTGCTGGCTCTACAACCATCTCTGACTGCACGCTCCCAGTCCTCTCTGGCATGTCTCTGCCAGCTCTCCCGACTGTGCCTGTCACACATTGACACCTGGTGGATCCCTCCTGGAGACTTGCCCGGCAGTATTCCCCGCTGTCCTCTCCTGCTCCTGTTCAGTGTTCCTGAACAGGGTTCCTGTTCAGCTCCAAACCCCTGGCCCAAGGTCACCCCCCCCACTCCCTCAAAGGCCCCCAATAGCATAAAATTATTTGAAATGTACAGTTGACAGAACAACTCGTTACAAGCAATGTTTGCATCAAGCACCTGGAGCTGCTTCAGTATAAGGCCCCTTTCACACGGGCGTTTTTCAGGCGTAAAACGCTTGAAAGAAGCTTCATCTGCAATTCCAATGTGAAAACTCAAGTGCTTTAAGAGCCCTTTCACACTGCCAGCGCAACTAGCGGCGCTTTACCAGCGCTTTTCGAGCGCTAGTGGGGCGCTTTTAACCCCTGCTAGTGCCCAAAAAAGGGTTAAAAGCGCTCACGAAGCGCTGCTGCTACAAGCGCTTTTCAGGCGTTTTTTAGGCGTTTTTTTTAGGCGCTTCCCATTGATTTTAATGGGAAGAGGCGCTTTAGGAGTGGTGTATTCACCGCTCCAAAAGCGCTGCAAAGAAGCTGCTTGCAGGACTTTTTCTGACGCCCTGCCAGCGCAGCGCCTCGTGTGAAAGCACTCGGGCTTTCACATTGGGATTGCAGTTGCAGCTTCTTTTAGGCGCTTTACAGGCGCTTATTTTAACGCTAAAGCGCCTGAAAAATGCCATAGTGAGAAAGGGGTCTCAGTGTGAAAGCACTCGGGCTTTCACGTTGGGATTGCAGTTGCGGCTTCTTTCAGGCGCTTTACAGGCACTTTTTTTAACGCTAAAGCGCCTGAAAAACGCCTGAAATACGCCCCAGTGTGAAAGGGGTCTTACACACAGGGGACACACCTGTAGAAGAACGGAAAAAAAAAAATAGGAGCCGTGAGTGGTCACTCCTCTGCCATAGCATGTCATTGGTGACACCTGTAAGGCAGGGCCCAAACAGAACATGACCCCCACTGAATGGTATGATCCAAAATCTGGTAGCCACAAAAAAAAACAAATGATTCTAATTGCCTAGACTATTTGCATATTGTTAATTGGTATCAATTATAGATTTAAATAGTTCTTTGTTTAATAGTGACACTAAAGTTTTTCCTCTTTGACAATCACTGGTATGTGATAATGATTGTTGTAGCAGGTGAGCAGAGTGTAGACAGCTGCCCTTCATATCATATAACACCCTGAAGAAAATATCTTCTACTGTACGTGGATAAAAACTTACAATGGAAAGAATGCCATCAAGGAAATAGATATGATTTTTTTTAGTGCCCGCAACAAATTGTCGCTGTGTTTACTTAACAATTTAACAATCCTGGATTCGTTGTGGTTGATTTATGAATACAGCCCAGGTCTGGCCAGGTTTTATTGCTGTCTTTGTTCTCCTGCGGTTGATTGCCACTCATTTCCTGTCCTGGCAACACACAAGTGTCACCAGGACAGAAGGAGAGGTTGAATCTCCCCAATGGGGACACTGACAGCAATAAAAATCTCACAGTGGTCCTAACCCTTCCCCCCCCCATCCTAACCTAAAACCAAGTTTGGGTTTCAGTTGGGGGGTGAAGGTAATCTATAGTCTTTAGTGTCTTTTTTTTATATATTGGTAAAAGACATTTTATATCAAATATAATCTTCTCCATGTAATGTTGATGTAGAAGTTTGGGGTTATTAAAACACCTTACTGCCCGGCTTATAGCAGAATGATGGCCGGGCGGGGGTTCCATTGTCCTGACTGGACGTCATAGGACGTCCTTCAGAACAAGCCAATGTGTGTGCCCCCGGCGATCGGTGGTGTGGTGTGTCACCAAATCACCACATCTTTGATCACGGTAAAGAGCCTATGACGTAGGCTCTTTATCACGTGATCAGCTGTGTCCAATCACAGCTGATCACAGTGTAAATAGGAAGTGCCAGTTATCGGCATTCCTCTACTCGCATTGACAATCTGTGCCCATCACTGATGCCAATCAGTGCCCATCAGTGCTTCCTTTCATTGCTGTCTATTAGTGCCCATGTGCCACCCATCAGTGCCCATTAGTGCTACCTATCAGTGCCCATGAAGGCTGCCTATCTGTGCCGCCTATCAGTGCCCATCAGTGCTCATATGTGCCACCCATCAGTGCTCATTAGTGCTGCCTATCAGTGCCCATAAAAGCTGCCCATCAGTGCCGCCTATCAGTGCCCATCAGGGTCATCTATTAGTGCCTCCTCAGCATTGCCCATCAGTGCTTCATATCAGTGCCACCTCATCAGTGCCTATCATTGCAGCCTATCAGTGCCCCTCAGTGCAATTTTCAGTCTTTTTTCATTTGTTTAGCAAAAAATAAAAAACTCAGTGGTGATTATTTACCACCAAAAGTAAGCTCTGTCTCCAAAAAATTATAAAAATGTTGTTTGGGTACAGTGTTGCATGACCGTGCAATTGTCATTCAAAGTGCGACAGTGCAGAAAGCTGAAAATTGGCCTGGGCAGGAAGGGGGTGAAAGTTCCCGGTATTGAAATTGTTAAAAAAAAGAAAAACATACTTACTTTCACGTTTTAGCGTCTGTGTGACACTGCAGCTGTCCCGCTCCGGCTCTAAGACCAAGAGCTGACATATCACATGACTGCTGATCAGTTTGTTATTGGTCTGCTCTGAGCAAAGAGCGGGGACTGTCAGTTACTTCACCCCTCCAACGCTAACTGGAGCCAGGTTGGGAAGGGGGCGGGTCTTCATTACCCAGCCACCACCAAAAAAGCCAAGTGAATCCTGACTATAGTGATGGATCTTTGCAAACCTGGTGCTTCTCTGCCCCATCAGATGATTTGCAGGCAGTAGCCCATTACCAGCTGACTCTGGGTCACAAGAGGACATTTTGGCCATACTTCTCTTAATGTTTTGAAGCCAGTCTCTGTGTATGATTTCTACATATGTATCGGCCATATTTGCTCCTTACTTCCGGTATTCTGTAGTTCCGGCTCAGTGACTGTTGTATTTTTATGGTTCCTCTTTCGCAGTTCAAAGCCACCAGTCTGCTCAAACATTATAAATAATATTGTCAGTGTCTACCTGACCTTATCTCAGTAATTCGTTTTTACCAACTTGCCAAAATGATCACTTTTTTACTTCCCCAAACTTTCTGGAGAGTGATGTCCCCTAGCTACCCAAAGCCTCCTGAGATGCTCATCTCACACATCCTAGGAGGTCTCAGGGTAACCTATAGTGCATGCCCCATGAAGTCATCAGGGGACAGGCTATCTGTTCCTGGTTTTGGCAGGCTGCCCCCTGATGATGCACCAGATGCAGGCCACATGATGTACGGGAGGAACGGGTGGGTAGCAGCTAAACAGGATGAGTATGTTTATGAAGGACAGCCCAGCGAAAAAGATAAAAGGGGCTTAAGGGTGAAGAGGGTGAAGGTCCTCTTCAAGTATCCAACACTCCTGGGTGTGTTGGGTGCCTAGTCCCCCTGCCTGCCTGGTGTACTTCCATCCGCCGGCCACTACATCACTACAGGACACCATTATTATGTAGGTGCCAGCAGATGTAAGTTCATAGAGCAATAGAGGACCCGACATCCAATATATCTTTAACTTTAACCCATCATAGCTCTGGAGCCCAGCAAAGATGGTTGGCATGGGGGCCTGTACACGTGA
The DNA here is from genome assembly GCA_028564925.1 of Lithobates sylvaticus. Classification (NCBI taxonomy): domain Eukaryota; kingdom Metazoa; phylum Chordata; class Amphibia; order Anura; family Ranidae; genus Lithobates; species Lithobates sylvaticus. The sequence goes on along the minus strand of CM053037.1, from coordinate 38,043,407 downwards.
GCATTACCAGGCAGCAATTGCCTCCAGTGACATCGTTTTAAACAACCTAAAGGAGAGATCTTTGGAACATTTAAAACTGAACTCTATGCACATATAAAGGATGTAAGGAAGCCTTTAATTCCTTGATACCTCATTGTGGCTCCATTCACACCTGAATGTTTTGGTCCAAAATGCTCAACTTCCAAAGTCCCATGTATTTCAATGGTGATTGCTCACATATGGGGCATACCATTCCAACATTTTGAGATGGGAATGTATGTAGGCATAGGACACTCCCCCTGCCACACCCCTTAAAGGAGAATTAACCTCCAAAAAAAAAGGTTAATTAAATCCGCACATGCTTTTTTTTACCACTACTATTCCTTTATATTGGCTTTTAAAATGTACAAATGCAGCAATTTAGAATTTGGATGAAAGGTTTAGTGGTGGGAAACACTTTTTGAAAGATAAAAAGTGCGTTTTATACACATCTATATACCCAATCGCAGTCTTCGATCATCTAACCAAAACCTCCTCCTCATTCCCAAATCCCGTTACAAATCAAAAGGGAGAACGGAGATTCGCAGTCCAAGGACCACGGCTATGGAACGCTCCTCCGACTTACATCCGCATAGAAGAAAACAACCAGGCCTTCAGGAAAAAACTCAAGACCTACCTCTTCTAAGAAGCTTGACAATACAGCACGAATACAGCACCTTGAGGCGATTCAGTTCGCATTGTAGCGCTATACAAATTATTCATTCATTCATTCATCAGACCAAAATGAGGGACAAATGAGGAGGAATGAGGGACAGAGGGACATTGCTCCAAATCAGGGACAGTCCCTCGAAATCAGGGACAGTTGGGAGGTATGTATGGGGGGTTATATGCCTGGAGCTCCAAAAGCTACATGAGCAACTTCTGATGCAGATTGGGGCGTTTTTGGACTTGAATTGGAACCTTGAATTTAGCATTTTCAAGTGTTTTTTTAGGCATTTTCAAACATGCAAGAACTGGACCCCCCCCCCCCCCCCATGCCTTCCATTGGCTAAAACAATGATGCCTGAAAACGCACGTTAAATGCTTGTAATACTCTTCTCAAACACTTCTATACACTCATAAACATGTTCAAATAACAATGCCAGCAAATTGCTCTGCTCAGGTGTGAATGCAGCCTAAAAACATACGCAGCAGAGATCAGACTGCGAAAGGGAGAGGCAATACAAGGAGCCAATCATTTGTACTGTAGTGCTGGTAGGAGGAGAGAGCAGAGTGACAGAGAGATGAGCTCATCAGTCTGCTGCTTCTGATCCACTGCCCAATCACAGGCTGGGGGAGGGACAAGGCAGGTAAAACAACTTTCATATGCATTTCATTTAATCTGGTTAGCTGGTGACATAGAGTTGAACTTTAAAAGGAATAAATGAGCTGACATTGTTGATTTATTTTTCAGATACAAGCGCCGAGGCTGTCACCCTGACCCCAGCTTCACTATCTAGTGTGTCACCGACATGTAGGACAGGAGTTCACACTTTTCAGTCTTCACAGGTGCCAAGTTTGTTTCAGGTCAGTGACTGCTTCAGTAATTAAAGGGGACCTGTCATGAGACTTCCATTACTGACTTCTCCTTTTTGCTAATGCTAGTTGCCTGACTGTTGTACTGACCCTCTCGTGCTATTAATTTAAGGCTTGGTTCACACTGCCGTGACTTGAAAGTCGTGCGACTTACAGTGCGACTTTGTTGGGTGACTTCAGTGTGACTTGATGCCACTTGAAGCGACTTTAAAGCAACGTTGAAGAAACTTCAGGGAATTCCTGGGTAATCTTGCAGTAATGTTGGATCCAAATCACATCAATTAAGATCAGGATCCGACTTGGAGGCGACTTCCATTAAAATCTATGGGCACAAGTCAGATAGAAGTCGCTTTGAAATAGTACCGGAACCTTTTCTAAAGTCGGAGCGACTTCAGTAGTGCTAATTAAGACATCTCTCATTGACTAACATGGGATTTCACATGTCACATGACTTGGGATCTCACAAGTCGGATCCTAACCGAACCTTAACCGCTTACCGACCGCCTCCTGTACATTTACCTCGGCAGAATGCCATGGCTGGGCAAAGTAACGTACCTGTTAGTTACTTTGAATTTCCCACCGTGTGCGCGCGCGCCTGCCGCAAGCTCTGTGACCGTGACTGGATGTCCGCCGGGTGCCCGCGATCGTGTCACGAAGCTGAAGAACGGGGAAATGCCGATGTAAACACAGCATCTCCCCCATTCTGCCTAGTGACAGGACACTGATCATCTGCTCCCTGTCATCAGGAGCAGCGATCGGTGTCGTGTCACTGCTAGCCCTTCCCCTAGACAGTTAGAATCACTGCTAGCCCATTCCCCCAGACAGTTAGAATCACTCCCTAGGACACACTTAACCACTTAACCCCCCCCCCGCCCCCTAGTTGTTAACCCCTTCACTGCCAGTGAGATTTTTACAGTAATCAATGCAATTTTATAGCACTGATCGCTGTATTATTGCCAATGGTCCCAAAAATGTGTCAAAATGTGTCCGATGTGTCCGCCATAATGTCGCAGTCACGTTAAAATTCGCTGATTACTAGTAAAAAAAAAAATATTAATAAAAATGCCATAAAACTATCCCCTGCTTTGTAGACGTTATAACTTTTGCGCAAACCAATCAATAAACGCAATAATAATTTTTTTTTTTTTTTTTTTTACCAAAAATATGTAAAAGAATATGTATTGGCCTAAACTGAGGGAAAAAACATTTTTTATATTTTTTTGGGGGGATATTTATTATGGCAAAAAGTAAAAAATAATGTTTTTTTTTTTCAAAATTGTCGCTCTTTTTTTGTTTATATCGCAAAAAATAAAAACCACAGAAGTGATCAAATTCCACCAAAAGAAAGCTCTGGTTGTGGGAAAAAAAGGACATCAATTTTGTTTGGGAGCCACGTCCTACGACCGCGCAATTGTCAGTTAAAGCGACGCAGTGCCGAATCGCAAAAAGTGCTCTGGTCTTTGGCCAGCCAAATGGTCCGGGGCTGAAGTGGTTAAACACATAGGGACTTCTACCTTTATTCTGATTGTTCTGGGTACTTAGTCTGGCTCAGTAACTCAAAGCATAGAAGGTAGAGTATAAGGACAATAGCCAGGCAACCAGCATTTCAGAAATAGCCCAGGATTGGCAGTAAGTTTTCATTTTTTATGAATATCTACTTTAAACCAGGACCTGGAGAACAGTTCTGTAGCTTTAAAAATCCAAATGCAGCAAAATAAGGCAGCTTCCTTATTTTTTCTATCACCACAGGTTCCCTTTGATTTCATCCATACAACCTTAAGAGCGCTTTCACGCTGCTGCAGTGCGGTGTTCCCGGACCATGAATGAAGCGCTGTGTGCCCGCAGTTCTCATGCGGGTTCGCTGCGCTTTGCTATAGACTTATGCCCCTGGGGTTTTGGTGTGGATTCTGAAAGCACACCAGAACTCCTGCATACTGGACTTATGGTGTGCTTTAAAAATGTGCCCCAAAACTGCGGACATAATAGAAGTCTATGACAAAGTGCAGCTAACCCGCACTAAAACTGTGGGTACACTGCGCTTCACCCGCGGTGCGGGAAAAGCACACTGCGTCAGTGTGAATGCCCCCGTAGTGCCTGTACAGTCTACACATATAATACTGATTCGATTCCAGATACACTATACGTGTATAGGAGGACTTGCAGTCCTCCTGCTGCAATTTCCATATTGTAACATGAATGAAAAGTCCTACAAGCAGTGAACTCCTATTGGAACAGGCAGGGCAGGGGGGTGGAGCAATGGAGGGATTTCCTCTACAGAGGTACATGTGGAGCCTGTGTGCAATTCACTCCAGTAATCAAAGTATCAGACAATCCAACAATCCAGTAATCAAAGCATCCGACACGATAAGAACATAGAAAAGCAGCTATAAACAACCTGGTTCATATAAAACAACTTTAATAATGTTCAGTGATAAATGCATTAAAGCTGAACTCCGGGATAATCATTTATTGTCTAATTACATTCGTCATGTGTGTTCTTTGTTGAATCTTTGTGTATTTCTTCCAGATCTATGCAGTAATCCGACACTTTGCAGGAGCTTCCTGTAATAAAGACCGCTCACTGCTGCTCTCTGTCCTTGTGTGGGGTGACTGGTCTTGTCTCCGCCCCCCTCTATAGTTTTCTGCAGGCAGAGTGTAGTGGGTGGAGCATAATAGGCCCCTCCCACAGCTCTGCTCTCTGCACAGGCTATGTGCAGCACAGCGATGATGTCCATTTTCTTGGATTTATATCCTTTGTAGCTATTAAAGGAATATCTTTCATTGAACGCTTTTATGCCCAGAGTTCAGCTTTAACGTTTTTGGAGTTCATCAGTACTGAAGGTATTTTAGAAGTATTGTGGGGGATGTTTATATTCTTCAAACTAACTTTGTATCATTCAGTTTCACCAGAAAATACTGTAAACTGCAACATGTGTATCTTCTGCCTGTATTGTCTGCTACTATAAAACCCTGTTTCCCCCAAAATAAGACCTAGCGTGATTGTCAGTGATGGCTGCAATATAAGCCCTACCCCCAAATAAGCCCTACCCTGTTTCCCTGAAAATAAGACCTACAAGGGCTTATTTGGGGGGTACGGCTTATATTGCAGCCATCACGACAATCACGCTAGGTCTTATTTTCAGGGAAACAGCAAGCAAAATAGAAACTCCTCCTATCTTTATAACTAGACAATGGGAGGGAGATTTACTAAAACTGGTGCAGCTGTGCATGGTAGCCAATCAGCTTCTGGGTTTTATGATGCATTCACACTTTCTGATCACGATTCTGGTTGAGCGACCCAAAGTGTTGAACACAGGGCAGCCCACTTAATGGGCTGCCCTATGCGCGTTCCTTGCCCAAAAAGGGAGTCAAGCGTGGCGCGTTTGTCGTGCGATTTGGCACTGTCAAATCGCATGATAAATAAATCACACCGGTGCGAACCAGGGCTAGTTGTCAACGTTTAAAGCGGTTCGGCACACATTTAATTTAGTAAATCTCTTTGCCTTCCAAATCAGGCAAAGAGTACTAAATGAAATGTGTTTTTTTTTTTTTTTTTTCACTTACCTTGTAATCAATGACTTCCGGTCCTCTGTCTCTGCGGGGGTGGGCGGGGTCTGTGCGGGGATCCTCGTCACGCCGCACTGTCTCCTGGGATCTGGTGTCATTGATCCCAGGAGTCTGTGCGGGCATCTTCCGAAATCTCGCGAGATTTCGGCCACATCTTCCGAAATCTCGCGAGATTTCGGACACATCTTCCGGAGAACGTGAGCTGCACTTTGCCGTTACTGCGCACGCGCAAGCTCGGCGCAGTAACGGCGGTGCATGCTGGGCCATCTAAAGTGCTTGTGGGGTTTCACATGCCCACAGGCAAGATGGCCCCCAGCAGAAAAGCAGGAAATAAAGAAATTTATCGGAGGAAAACCGGCTAAGATCGCGATGGAAGATGGAACAGGTGAGTCCCCCAATTTAGCTAGTAATCCTTAGCATATTCCCCCCAAAAAAAAAAAAACCCAGTGCAGAACCGCTTTAACTGAACAAGCTGAATTTTGGAAGCCGATTGATTACTATGCACGGCTGCCCCAGATTCTGCATCACCAGTTTTAGTGCCGGTTCACACTATGCGGTTCGGCAACTGAATGCGCTTTTAAACAGGAATCGCACCACATTCCTGTTCCAATCACATGCGATTCTTCAGCAGTACGGTTTGGGCCATTATTCTGTATGGCTCAAATCCCACCAAAATCATGCATGACCCTTTTTTTGGCCACACCAGAATCGGATCACAAGAGTGTTCACATCTATGCGATCCGATTCTCCAAATCGCACTGCATTTTGCAGGTGTTGTTACCTTAACATACGCACCTGCAGCGGTTTGCATTAGCAGGGTGTGATATAGATGCGGTGCGGAATCCGCTGCGAATTTGCAGCGCACAAGTGTGAGCTGCCACTTAGTAAATCTCCCCCAATGATACATTTAACATGAAATAAATCACAGAAATGAATGTATGCACACATGCAAGAAGTTCCATAGGCATAAGTGGGTTGATTTACTAATGGAATTGAGGCTGTTCACTTTGCAAAGTGAATGTTCCCTTCCCAGCTTCATAAATATGGTGAAGCTGGGTTCACTTTGAATATCGAATCATGTGCAAGGAAAAAAAATATATTTTTTTCCCTGCATGCGATTGGATGTTAGAAGTGTACAGTAAAAAAAAGGAAAGTATAAGAAGTAAAGAGAACATTCACTTTGCAAAGTGAATGTTACCTTCCCAGCTTAATAAATCCAGCAAAGCTGGGTTCACTTTGAATATCCAATCATGTGCTAGTAAAAAAAATATATATATTTTGTTTTCCTGCATGTGATTGGATGTAAGAAGTGAACAGTAAAAAAAAAAAAAAAAAAAAGGTGTAAAAAAGTATAACAAGTAAAGAGAACATTCACTTTGCAAAGTGAACACGAACTTTCCACAGTGAGCATTCTCTTTGTGAAGTGAACAGCTTCTACTCCTTTAGTAAATCAGCCCCATAGTATATTTGAAGAATAAAGGCCAGCTGCCAAACTAGACAAGGAGGCAGTGCCGGGACAAGGTCATCCAACGCCCAGGGCAAAGATGCCAAACTGCCCCCCATTTATGATGTGCAAGCTTAGGGGATCCTACCCCCCAGCCGACACTCGCCTGTCAAGATCACTGCCGCTATCACTACTCCTGTCAGCCTTGTAACAGAAGGAAGGCGCCCCCATTCCTACAATAAACCATTGCGCCCAGGGCATCCGACCCTCTCGCCCACCCCTTGAAGGCTTGCAGTGAATTAAACGCTCGCTCTGCATACCCTTAACCCTCGTGATGCCAGCTTGCTATACGTAAAGCTGGCCGCTGATGAACGTCAAATCCAGAATTGGTAATGACAGGCCAGCCCCACGTTTTAGCATTCATTATATTTGCAGCTTCATAGAGAAGCACCGACAGGGTTAATGGCAGTCAGAGTTCCGGTGACAGTTGTAGTACTATGGGGCGAGGACTGCTTGGACCTTAGAAGGAGAAGGTAGACAACCCCAAAGCTTGTCCTGAAAATGTAACTGTTAGTGCAAATAAAAAAAGGATCACAGACAGTACTCAACTGTTTTGCTGCAAGTCTACGAAGCCGGCTACAGCAGCAAAGTTCAGTACAAAGTTTGCTGTAGCCGGTGTCGTTGGGTGGCACTCCCTCCCCTTTCTTACCAGTGTATGCCGATTTCCTTTGCCTCCCTGGTGGACCTTGACGTTGGCTTCTTCCTCTGTCCCACTTTGGCCTCCTGTGTCCTCTTCCCTACCACCGCCCTCCCTGATCTCAGCACACTTTACTTGCTTCACTTCAATGCTTTTTCTTTTTTTTTTCTCTCTTCTTCTTCCTGAAAGTCTATAGCCATCCCTCCCACCGCCTTCTCCTCCTAACATGTGATGATCTCACACCCCCCTCCTCCATCAGCTATCCTATACTGCTCTCTGATTGGTCCACGAAGGGTCACGGAATTTCCCGGCAAAGGCGAAGCTTACCAGAAGACGCAAGCTTATTGGTCTACATTGTGTAGATCAGCCTTTCTCCACCAGGGTTCTGTGGAACTCTAAGGTTCCTCCTGAGGTTGCTAGGGGTTCCTTGAGCTGTGAGCGATGGCAAATCGATCTCCTACCTACACCAACCACAAAGACGGCACTACAGTCAACGCTAGGGCGACCACAATTCCAAACTGCCATTCAGGGACACCCTTCCTAAAAAAAATATGATTTTTGATACCTTTTTTTGTGAACCCATAGATAGGTTCATCCTGGAACCTGTAGTTCTTCACTGGTTGAAGGACTACAAGTCCCAGCATGAACCAATTATATCTAAAGATGTGAACCCCCCCCCCAATTTGAAGGACTACAACTCCCAGCATGAACCCCTAAGATCTAAGGGTGTGATCCCATAGATTTCACTGGTTCATCCTGGGACCTGTAGTTCTTCAGTATTTGGGGGGGGGGGGGTGACATCTTCGGCTCTGTGGGGTTCATGGTGGGACCTGTAGTCCTTCACTTTGGGGGTGGTCAAATTTCCCAAAAGTAAAGGACTACCAGTCCCGGCATGAGCCCCTGATATCTAAAGATGTGAACCCCCCTCCAATTTGAAGGACTATAACTCCCAGCATGAACCCCTGAGATCCAAAGGTGTGATCCCAAAGATTTCACAGGTTTATACTGGGACCTGTAGGTCTTCACTATTTGGGGGGGGGGGGGGGGGTGTCACATCTTCAGCTCTGAGGGGTTCATGCTGGGACCTGTAGTCCTTCACTTTGGGGAGGTCACATCCCCCAAAATTAAAGGACTACAAGTCCCAGCATATATGACCCCCTCCCCCAATTTGAAGGACTACAACTCCCATAATGAACCCCTAAGATCTAAGGGTGTGATCCCATAGATTTCACTGGTTCATCCTGGGACCTGTAGTTCTTCAGTATTTGGGGGGAGGGTGTCACATCTTCAGCTCTGTGGGGTTCATGGTGGGACCTGTAGTCCTTCACTTTGGGGGTGGTCAAATCTCCCAAAAGTAAAGGACTACAAGTCCCAGCATGAGCCCCTGATATCTAAAGATGTGAACCCCCCTCCAATTTGAAGGACTATAACTCCCAGCATGAACCCCTGAGATCCAAAGGTGTGATCCCAAAGATTTCACAGGTTTATGCTGGGACCTGTAGGTCTTCACTATTTGGGGGGGGGGGGGGTGTCACATCTTCAGCTCTGAGGGGTTCATGCTGGGACCTGTAGTCCTTCACTTTGGGGAGGTCACATCCCCCAAAATTAAAGGACTACAAGTCCCAGCATATATGACCCCCTCCCCCAATTTGAAGGACTACAACTCCCAGCATGAACCCCTGAGATCCAAGGGTGTAAGCCCATAGATTTGACAGGTTTATCTTGGGACCTGTAGTTCTTCACTATTTGGGGGGCGGGGGTCACATCTCCCAAAAGTGAAGGACTACAAGTCCCAGCATGAACCCCTGATATCTAAAGATGTGAACCCCCCCCCCCAATTTAAAGGACTACAACTCCCAGCATGAACTCCTGAGATGATCTAAGGGTGGGATCCCATAGATTTCACGGGTTCATTCTGGGACCTGTAGGTCTTCACTATTTGGGGGGCGGGGGCACATCTTCAGCTCTGTGGGGTTCATGCTGGGACATGTGGTCCTTCACTGGGGGGGGGTCACATCTCCCAAAAGTAAAGGACTACAAGTCCCAGCATGAACACCTGATATCTAAAGATATGACCCCTCCCCCAATTTGAAGGACTACCAGTCCCAGCAAGAACCCCTGAGATCTAAGGGTGTGATTCCATAGATTTCACTGGTTGATCCTGGGACCTGTAGTTCTTCAGTATTTGGGGGGCGGGGACACATCTTCAGCTCTGTGGGGTTCATGCTGGGAACTGTAGTCCTTCACTGGGGGGGGGGGGGTCACATCTCCCAAAAGTGAAAGACTACCAGTCCCAGCATGAACACCTGATATCTAAAGATATGACCCCCTCCCCCAATTTGAAGGACTACCAGTCCCAGCATGAACCCCTGAGATCTAAGGGTGTGATCCCATAGATTTCACTGGTTCATCCTGGGACCTGTAGTTCTTCAGTATTTGGGGGGCGGGGGGGGTGTCACATCTTCAGCTCTGTGAGGTTCATGGTGGGACCTGTAGTCCTTCACTGGTTGGGGGGGGGGGTGTCACATCTTCAGCTCTGTGGGGTCCATGGTGGGACCTGTAGTCCTTCACTTTGGGGGGGGGGGGGGTCACATCTCCCAAAAGTAAAGGACTACCAGTCCCAGCATGGACCCCTGATATCTAAAGATATGACCCCCCCCCCTAATTTGAAGGACTCCAAATCCCAGCATGAACCCCTGAGATCTAAGGGTGTGATCCCATAGATTTCACAGGTTTATGCTGGGACCTTTAGGTCGTCACTATTTGGGGGGGGGGGCGGGTTGTCACATCTTCAGCTCTGAGGGGTTCATTCTGGGACCTGTAGTCCTTTACATTTGGGGGGGTCACATCTCCAAAAAGTGAAGGACTACAACTCCCAGCATGAACCCCTGAGATCCAAGGGTGTGATCCCATAGATTTGACAGGTTTATCCTGGGACCTGTAGTTCTTCACTATTTGGGGGCGAGGGGGGGGGGATGTCACATCTTCAGCTCTGAGGGGTTCATGCTGGGACCAGTAGTCCATAACTTTGGGGGGGGGGGGGTCACATCCCCCAAATTTAAAGGACTACCAGTCCCAGCATGAACCCCTGAGATCTAAGGGTGTGACCCTATAGATTTCACATGTTCCTGCTGGGACCTGTAGTTCTTTACTAGTTGGGGGGGTGGGGGGTGGTACATCTTAAGCTCTGAGGGGTTCATGCTGGGACCTGTAGTCCTTCACTAGTTGGGGGGTGGGGTGGCACATTTTAAGCTCTGAGGGGTTCATGCTGGGACCTGTGTCAGTTTCATTGTGGGACACTGTATTGTCCCGGAGTGAAGGTGCCCGGGACCAACTTGCAGAATGCAGGACTGTCCCGGGCAATCCGGGACACGTGGTCACCCTAGCTCACTGCAATCTCACGCAATTTTTACCGTCTGCATTTCTTTTCTGTGTCTATTATTCATTTCATTCCAAGATTATTACAACAAATGTTGTACAGAGGGTAAAAATTGCATATTAGATTGTAAGCTCTTCTGAGCAGGGCCCTCTTAATCCTCTTGTATTTTATTGTATTATAACTGTATTGTCTCCCTTTTTATATTGTAAAGCGCTGCATAAATTGTTGTATAAATCCTGTATAATAATAATATTAATAATGATAAGTTACACCGTATTTGGACCGATGAAACTGTTCAAATCGGCGCGACTCCGACTTGCCGACTTGCACCAATTTTGAAAATTTTTGCTGATTTCATGTGCCACTTGCAAACAGATCTGTGCATGAAGTCGCACAGATGTCGTCAAGCCACACATGAAATTGCACTGCCCGGCTACTTCAGCGCAATTTCAAAGCCGCATTCAGTGTGAACCGGTGTTAAAAGGCGGTTTGATTTTTTTTTTTTATAGAACAAAATACTGTACTAACCACTTCAGCAGGCCATTTTTTGCAATTCGGCACTGCGTCACTTTAGCTGACACTTGCGCGGTCATGCGACATTGCACCCAAAAAAAATTGACTTTTTCCCCCCCACAAATAGAGCTTTCTTTTGGTGGTATTTAATCGCCTCTGCTGTTTTTATTTTTTGCGCTATAAACAAAAAAAGAGCGACAATTTTGAAAAAAAAAAAAAACAATATTTTGTACTTTTTGCTATAATAAATATCCCCATTTTTTTTTTAAAAAAAAGCAGATTTCTTCTCAGTTTAGACCGATACGTATTCTTCTACATATTTTTGGTAAAAATCGTAATAAGCATATATTGATTGGTTTGCGCAAAAGTTATAGCGTCTAAAAAATAGGGGATAGATTTATGGCATTTTTATTATTATAATTTTTTTACTAGTAATGGCGGCGATCTGCGATTTTTAGCGGGACTGTGACATTATGGTGGACACATTTTTGGGACCATTGGCATTTATACAGCAATCAATGCTAAAAAATGCACTGATTATTGTAAAAATGTCACTGGCAGGGAAGGGGTTAACACTAAGGGGCGTTCAAGGGGTTAAGTGTGTTCCCTGTGTGTGTTTCTAACTGTAGGGGGTGGTTCCTAGCTCTTAGAACTAGACATGTGCGCCGTCAATAAATTTGTTTTGTTTCGTTTCGTTTCGTATTAAAATTGATTAATTTGTAATTCGTGTCCGAAATTCAATTTGGATTCGTACGAAATACGAATTTTCGTTAGATTGGTAAACTTTTCGGAACAATTACAAATGTTCGTTATGATGAATTTATCATTATGAGGGGCTCCCACCATCCCTGTGCTGTGCTGACTTCCTGGGGTTTTTAACTTCATCATAATCGTAGTTAACGAACATTCTGTCCGATTTTGTTGTAACGGAATTTAGATCTGAAGTTTGTATACGAAATTTCATTTGTATGCATAAAAAGTCGTATTTCGTATTTTCTGGAAATTCGTACGAATTAACGATTCGTACAAAACGAATCGCACATGTCTATTAGGAACTCACGATCTGTAACTTCTCACAGAACAGGGATTTATGTGTTTACACACACACACGTCCATGTTCTGCCTCTCATGCCCGTGATTGTCAGTCATCGCGACCGTCGGCCACCAGCATCAGCACCCGCATCGGCAGTACAGCTGACGCGTGCGCCTGCTATCCTGATCCTGCAAACCGACGAACAATGACGGCGATTCGCTGGATCGCGCCAACTTGCCGCAGTATAATCACGGCGGCTGGTCGGCAAGCGGTTAATTATTAACACAAATTTGTTTAGTTAAAATCATTTAATTTATTTTGTTTATTCGTATTCAAATTGTTTCAAATTGTCTAATTCGGATGGATTCGAACTGTTTTTGAATCAATTTCGAATAGTTTTTGAATTTGAATAGTTTTCCAATTTCCAAAGAGAATAGAATAGAAAATAAAGAAATAGAATAGAAAACAATAAAATAGAAAAAAATAAGAAATAGAATAGAAAACAATAAAATAGAATAGATAATAAAGAAATAGAATAGAAAACAATAAAATAGAATAAAAAATAAAGAAATAGAATAGAAAACAATATAATAGAATAGAAAAGAATATAACAGAAAATAAAAGAATAGAATATAATAGAGAAAAACAGAACAAAATAGGATAGAAAATAAAAGAACAGAACTCTGAGATTTGTTATCCAGGTACTGCAGAAGGCTGATAAGTCAAAGGTATTTGGACTGCATTAAATGCATTTAATTATGTATTAATGAATACACAACGACATTCACTTTTATAATTTAAAGTTTAAATTTAAATAATGGCCACATATAAATACAATAAATATATAAATGATGCAGATAAACAAATCAATTAAACAAACGGACAATACAAGTAAGCTGTGCACAGACTCTAGCAAGCAAAAAAAGTGAAAATAAATAAAATAATAATAAAAAAAAAATAAAAAAAAAAGGGGAATGAATCACACAAAGTACCAAAGTGCTTAACTGCTTAGCGACCGCCGGCTGTCAATTGACGGCCAGGCGGCATAGCTCTCATGGCGTCATGTGACGCCCTTCCCGGACCTTCAGGGAGCGCGTGTCACTGGGCACCCGATGCGCGTGCCCGGCGGCCGCGATGTCCGCCGGGCACCCGCGATTGCCCGGTAACACAGCAGGACCGTGGATCTGTGAATGTAAACACACAGATCCACGGTCCTGTCAGAGGAGAGAGACCGATGGTGTGTTCTCAGTACAGAGAAACACAGATCGGTCTCCTCCCCCTTGTGAATCCCCTCCCCCTACAGTTAGAATCACTCCCAGGGAACATATTAACCCCTTCAGCGCCCCCTAGTGGTTAACCCCTTCCCTGCCAGTCACATTTATACAGTAATCAATGCATTTTTATAGCACGGATCGCTGTATAAATGTGAATGGTCCCAAAAATGTGTCAAAAGTGTCCGATATGTCCGCCGTAATATCGCAGTCATGATAAAAATCGCAGATCGCCGCCATTACTAGTTAAAAAAAAAAAAAATAATAAAAATGCTATAAATCTATCCTCGATTTTGTAGGCGCTATAACTTTTGTGCAAACCAATCAATATACACTTATTGCGATTTTTTTTTTACAAAAATATGTAGAAGAATACGTATCGGCCTAAACTGAGGAAAAAAATGTTTTTATATATTTTTTGGGGATATTTAGTGTAGCAAAAAAAAAAAATTATATATTTTTTTTTCAAACTTCTCCCTTTCTTTTGTTTATAGCGCAAAAAATTAAAACCGCAGAGGTGATCAAAAAAATCTATTTGTGGGGACAAAATGATAACAATTTCATCTGGGTACAGTGTTGTATGAGCGCGCAATTGTCATTAAAAATGTGACAGCGCTGAAAGCTGAAAAATGGCTTGGACAGGAAGGGGGTGAAAATGCCCGGTATTGAGGTGGTTAAAGAGGAGTATCCCTAAAAAAAAAAAAAATAATTAAAAGTCAGCAGCTACAAACTGCAGCTGCTGACTTTTAATAATCGGACACTTACCTGTTCCAGGGTCCAGCGATGCGGGGGAACGAAGCTCCGCTCATCCCTCGATCCGCTCGGCGGTGCTGACATCGCAACTGTGGGCACCCGGCTGTGGCTTCACAGCCGGGCACCCACTGCGCATGCGCGAGCGCGCCGTGATTGGCCGCGCAGTCACCTGGGACCTGTCACATGTCCCAGATGACTGACAGGAGGGAGGGCGCAGAGCTGAGCCCTTCCTGCACCGAGGGGAAATGATGTCAGTGCCCGGGCACTGAAGGAGGCAGACTACGGGGACCCCCTAGCAACAGGCATTTAGAGGTGAGTTCAATTTTTTTTTTTCCAAATGTTTTATTTTTTTAGGAATTTTAATCACCTTTTTTTTTTAGGTGGAAACACCATTTTAAAGACAAAATATTAGACAGATATAACATATAATACAACAACCGTCAGATGGAGATTGTATCAAAATGTAATAAGAAAGCATAACACAGAAAGAAGATCTTTATACAATTAAAATAAAAGAAACACAAATAAAAAGAAACATTTTTGAAAGGGTGAAAGGCGAACCAATAATAGTATCATTCTACTTGGATACAATATCCTTATATAATCAAAGAGTTTAACATTGTCAATCTAAAAAGTTACAATAGGGATGGAGTAAAGTGTTACTAAACCCACAAAAGTAAAATCAGTCTGTATATGCAGTAAAGCATGCTTGTTATACTCACTGTGGGACCTTAGGGGTTAATCCTCCTCATTGTCTAAAAAGGCTGTTGGATCCCGTCTTCTCTGATCTTCCCCTTCCTCCAGCATCCCCAATCTATCTCTTGATAGTACAGAGCCTTGGGGACACGTTTGGTGTGTATTGCTAGCAAGTTTATTTTTTTCTTGAGAGAGTGCATGTGATCAGCACGGGGCCAATCAGCACTGTCCAGGCAGAGGGTCAGGGGTCCTACAGCCTGAGAGGAGAATGAAAACTCCTCCTACAAGCCTTAACCAGTGCTCGGCCAGACAATGATAGAAGTCACAAGACTGCTACCCTGTTTCCCTAGAAAATAAGACCTAGCGTGATTGTTGGCAATGGCTGCAATATAAGCCCTACCCCCCAAATAAGCCCTACCCCGAAAATAAGACCTACAACTAGGGCTTATTTGGGGGGCAGGGCTTATATTGCAGCCATCACCGACAATCACGATAGGTCTCATTTTCAGGGAAACAGGGTATATACTGCTGATCAGAAAAGGTACACTATATTAACAAAAGTATTGGGACACCTGCCTTTACACGCACATGAATATTGCCATCCCAGTCTTAGTCTGTAGGGTTCAATATTGAGTTGGCCCACCCAGCTATAACATCTTCAACTCTTCTGGGAAGGCTGTCCACAAGGTTTAGGAGTGTCTATGGAAATGTTTGACTATTCTTCCAGAAGCACTTTTGTGAGGTCAGGCACTGATGTTGGACGAAAAGGCCTGGCTCACAGTCTCCACTCTAAATCATCTGAAAGGTGTTCTATCGGGTTGAGGTCAGGACTCTGTGCAGGCCAGTCAAGTTTCTCCACCCAAACTCGCTCATCCATGTCTTTATGGACCTTGCACTGGTCCAAATCATTTGTTGGAGGGGGGACTATGGTGTGGGGTTATTTTTTTAGGGGTTGGTCTTGGCTCCTTAGTTCCAATAAAGGGAACTCTTAAGGCTTTGGCATACCAAGATATTTTGGACATGCTCCCAACTTTGTGGAAACAGTTTGGGGGCGGTCCCTTTCTGTTCCAACATGACTGTGCACCAGTGCACAAAGCAAGGTCCATAAAGACATGGAGGAGCGAGTTTGGGGTGGAGGAATGTGACTGGCCTGCACAGAGTCCGGACCTCAACCCGATGGATGAATTAGAGCAGAGACTACGAGCCAAGCCTTCTTGTCCAACATCAATGCGTGACCTCACCAATGCGCTTCTGGAAGAATGGTCAAACATTCCCATAGACACTCCTAAACCTTGTGGACAGCCTTCTCAGGAGAGTTGAAGCTGTTATAGCTGCAAAGAGGTGGGCCAACTCAATATTGAACCCTACAGACTAAGACTGGGATGCATTAAAGTTCATGTGCGTGTAAAGGCAGGCGTCCCAATACTTTTGGTAATATAGTGTATATTTTAATGACTTGGCTGTACATTAATTTGGAATAAACAAATGATTTTTGAATTAACTGGGCAGATTCTTTACATCCAGCATTCTATCCACATAACCCTGTGAGGATTAGTATAATGTAATGAATTGCACTAAGGGCCCTGAGCGCTCTTCCTCTTTGACTGATTATTAATGAATTCATTTGCTTGTTTCCAAATGTTGCAACACATGACTGTGTGCCAATAATTAATCGTTCATATTCTGTGCCACTTCCTGTTATGTGAACCATTCTTTTCATGTCTGTCAGTTTTGGCACATTTGTTCTAGAAGAATTAATGCAGCAATCTTCCGCATTATTAAGGCTCCAGTCACACTTGGACTGAGTGTTTTCAGATGTATTTGAACGTTTTTTTTGAGCAGATTTGCAAATATTATAGGCGTTTTTTATTTAGGCGTTTTTGCTGTGGCCAATAGAAACCTGTGTAAGGTGTGCAGTGATGCTAGAATAGAGGAGGGGAGCTGCTGTTTGAGCTGAAAATGCCTGAAAAAATGCAAATTACTTATGCCGCGTACACACGGTCAGAATTCTCGTCGGAAAAAGCTCTGATGGTTTTCCCGTCGGAATTTGACGGAATTTCGCTCAAACTGTCTTGCCTACACACGGTCACACCAAATTCCGACGGTCAATAACACCACGCCTTAAAAAACATTCGACAGCACTATAAAAGGGAAGTTTAATGCTTCCGAGCATGCGTCAAATTGTTTCCGAGCATGCGTCAGAATTTTACGTGTCGGAATTGCACACACACGATCGGAAAATCCGATAGAAAGGTTTTCCGTCGGAAAAATTAAGAACAGGTTCTCAATCCAAAGTCCGTCAGAGATTCCGACAGAAAAGGTCCGATGGGCATACACACGGTCGGAAAATCCGATGAAAAGCTCCCATCGGACTGTTTCCATCGGAAATTCCGACCGTGTGTACGCCGCATTACTGTTCAGGCATTTTCTATTGAAGTCTATGGGTGGTTTAGTGTTGGGAAAGCGAATACTCATAGCATGGCGCTCGCAGGTCACCTTTTTTGACACCTATTAGAGCCTATGGCTCTAATCAGGTGCTTCAAAAAAAAAAAACCCTGCCGCTGTAATTCAGGCGCCCGAAAAGGGGCCGGGTGCCTGAATAGGGGGTGGCAGCGACGGCCATGGACAGATTAATGCAATGCATGAATCCATCTATTGGTGCTAGAGGGGTGGCTGGAGAGAGGGGGCGGCACCCGTGTGCTCTTATGGATGCACCGCTACTGGACGACAGCCATGCAGACCAATTTGATGCAGTGTGCGGCGTATGGTCTGAGCACTGACAGGCTGACCCCCCACCCCTTCTACCTCTGCAGCAATGCTGGCAGCACTCATACGTCTATTTCCCAAAGACAACCTGGATATGACGCTGAGCACGTGCACTCAACTTCTTTGGTAGACCATGGCGAGGCCTGTTCTGAGTGGAACCTGTCCTGTTAAGGCGCTGTATGTTCTTGGGCACCGTGATGCAGCTCAGTTTCAGGGTCTTGGCAATCTTCTTATAGCCTAGGCCAGTGATGGTGAACCTTGGCACCCCAGATGTTTTGGAACTACATTTCCCATGATGCTCAGTTACTCTGCAGAGTGCATGAGCATCATGGGAAATGTAGTTCCAAAACATCTGGGGTGCCAAGGTTCACCATCACTGATCTAGGCCATCTTTATGTAGAGCAACAATTCTTTTTTTTCAGATCCTCAGAGGAGGAGTCCTTTGCCATGAGGTGCCATGTTGAACTTCCAGTGACCAGTAGAGAGAGTGAGAGCGATAACACCAAATATAACAGACCTGCTCCCCATTCACACCTGAGACCTTGTAACACTAACAGTCACATGACACCAGGGAGGGAAAATGGCTGATTGGGCCTAATTTGGACATTTTCACTTAGGGGTGTACTCACTTTTGTTGCCAGCGGTTTAGACATTAATGGCTGGGTGTTGAGTTATTTTGAGGGGACAACAAAATCACACCGTTATACAAGCTGTACACTCACTACTTTACATTGTAGCATAGTGTCATTTCTTCAGTGTTGTCACATGAAAGGATATAATTAAATATTTACAAAAATGTGAGGGGTGTACTCACTTTTGTGAGATTATATATATATATATACACACACATACATACATACATACACACACACACACACACACACACATATATATATATATACACACACACACACACACACACACTAGTAGACTGTATATATATATATATCTATATAAATTACACTGCCTGTACTAACTGAATATAGAGTTTATACTGTATATATAGGCTACGCTGAATGCAGAGTATATATATACACACACACACACACACACACACACACACACACATATATATACATACACTAGTCTGACTATATATATATATATATATATATATATCAAATACACTGCCACTAACTAACAAGCCTGCCTAATCTAGCTCAATCTCTCTATCTCTGTCCACTATAACACTATATATGGGCGCTGTGTAAATGGGGAGTGGACTTAGTCCCCCTGCGCCATGATTGGCCAAAAGCACCCTGCCTAATTATGACTCTCACTGAGGAGCGTGCTGTGATTGGCCAAAGCATGCAGGTCAGGTGTATGCTTTGGCCAATCATCATACAGCAATGCACTGCGGTCTTGGAGTGCATTATGGGGCGCTCAAATTTGCTGCGAATACCCTATAAATTTGCTGTTCCGCGAACGGGCGACCAGCCGATGTTCGAGTCAAACTTACGTTCGACTCAAACTCAAAGTTCACCCCTAGTAGTAGTAAGTCAGGCCATACATTATGCAATTTTCTTTTCTTCAACCACTGGTTAAAGGAAAGAAAATTGCTTAATTCCCCCATCAGCACATTCAGTGTTGATGGGGGAAAACTCTCCCACAGCACTATTGTGTTCTGATCCCCAGGGGAGTCTTCCCCACCAGCAGAATACAATGATCACTGTCGGTAGCTGGGTGACAAAAACCTGAAAGACTGGTTATACTGAAGTCAATCGATGGATGCCGTCCAAATTTCGAACCATCTATGCCTGCTTAACTTACCCCTATTAATCCTGCAGATCACAAGATTAATTTAAAGCCTAGTACACACTAGTAGTTTTTTTTTTTTTGTTCAACCCAGTGGGCCGAACGAAAAAAACCTGACAGCTCAGGAGGAGCCGCTGTACTAACAACCCGATGTTAGTACAGCCATCTCCCCTGCTATTGTGTTCTGAAAGGAAGATAGTCCCCCCGCCAGAACACTCCAGTCCGCTTTCTCAGCCATTGAGCCACTAAGAGCGCTGATCGGGAGCAGATCAGCAGGCCTTTTTCGGACATTACCCTTTGTCAGAAGTCGGGTGAATGGCCGTCAGCCATGTCCCTTTTCGGACATTAACCTTTGTCAGAAGTCGGGTGAATGGCCGTCAGCCATGTCCCTTTTCGGACATTACCCTTTGCCAGAAGCCGGCTGAATGACGGTCAGCCATGTCCCTTTTCGGACATTACCCTTTGCCAGAAGCCGGCTGAATGACCGTCAGTCATGTCCCTTTTCGGACATTAACCTTTGTCAGAAGCCGGCTGAATGACGGTCAGCCATGTCCCTTTTCGGACATTACCCTTTGCCAGAAGCCGGCTGAATGACCGTCAGCCATGTCCCTTTTCGGACATTACCCTTTGTCAGAAGTCGGGTGAATGGCCGTCAGCCATGTCCCTTTTCGGACATTATCCTTTGTCAGAAGTCGGGTGAATGGCCATTCAGCCGACGACCATTCAGCGGACAGCAGAATGGCCGCCTTCTGTTAGACTGACTGCAGTACACACGGGCCAAATGTCAGCTGGTTTCTATTGAACCGGCTGATGTCACCCAACATTCGGCCCATGTCTGAGACGTAACAAGCACCACCAGGGATGCAATCAACTGCGATGGAAAATGGCTCCTCTGTTGAGCGGAGTCTGGGATTACATGGGATACCAGTCCCAAGAATACATACCTAACAAAGTAGGAATCCGAGATCAAAAGGTGCAGGGAACCCAAACACCCCTGGAAAGATGCACAATGGGTTGCAGTAAAACCTAATACAACAGCTAAAATATATGCCTAATACAAGGGTTAAGGGTTGACGATACAAAGCGAAGCCTGAGAATCCAGACTACAAAGAGACAAACCACTAAGGAACACAGTAGGGTGATTAAATAACCCCACTACTTGCCAAAGAAGGGTCATAACTTCATGCTGAGAGCTGAGCAGATCAGACAGACAACTTCTGGCACCAAGATCTGAGTGAGAGGTAGACTGTGATAGTCCACAAGATACTACAGTAAGTACACATGAAAAACTGGGTTCTTCCACCCCATTTACAGATCTCTTGCGTTGAGGCAGGTGTACATGAAGACTACTGGAGTTATCAGGAATGACAGTGTCAAGGGCAGAACCAGAGATGGCTCCCAGTAAAAGGCGAGTTTGGGCATATCTTTGACGTCCCAGGCATGAAGACAACGTGCCCTCCACATATGAATAGACGTTACACCCATATAAGATACAAGCTTGGATGCCTGTAAGAGACCATCACAGCTAAACTGAACTACTGTGCTAATATACTACGTAAGGGACATCCATCAACCTGTTTCCATTACAAACTACAAAAATTCATAAAATCTTGCTAATGGTGACCATTATACTTAAATCCCCCTTCTTTTCTTTAGAAAGGAGTCTGCCAGTGGTATGGTGTAAATCACAATTATTAGGCCACAGTGGCGGCTGGTGCTCAAAATGTTTTTGGGGGGGCACAAACAAACTGAAAAATTCAGAAAAAAAAAACACATCAATTGCAGCCTCACTGTGCCCATCAAACGCTGCCACTGTGCCCATCAAATACAGCCACTGTGCCCTTCAAACGCTGCCACTGTGCCCATCAAACGCCGCCACTTTGCCCATCAAACGCTGCCACTGTGCCCCAAATGCTGCCATTGTTCCCATCGAACGCTGCCACTGTGCCCATCAAATGCAGCCACAGTGCCCATCAAACGCTGCCACTGTGCCCATCAAACGCAGCCACTGTGCCCATCAAACGCTGCCACTGTGCCCCAAATGCTGCCACTGTTCCCATCGAACGCTGCCACTGTGCCCCAAATGTTGCCACTGTGCCCATTAAATGCTGCCACTGTGCCCCAAATTCTGCCACTGTGCCCATTAAATGCTGCCACTGTGCCCCAAGTGCTGCCACTGTGCCCCAAATGTTGCCACTGTGCCCCAAATGTTGCCATTGTGCCCCAAGTGCTGCCACTGTGCCCCCGTGATGTATGACAACATTTTGGCTAAGGCCAGAAACCAGGAAGCCAGTGAAGAAATGTAAAAAAAAAAAAAAGTTTAACACAAGTAAATATAATATACTTTTCTATCTTCAGTCTTTACTAATGCTAGCAGTATAAGGATTAAAAATAGTTGATTGAGTGAGTTTAGTTCTGCTTAACCACTTGCCTACTGTGCACTTAAACACCCTTCCTGCCCAGACCAATTTTCAGCTTTCAGCGCTCGCGCACTTTCAGTGACAATTGCGCGGTCATGCAATGCTGTAACCAAATGAATTTTTTATCATTTTGTTCGCACAAATAGAGCTTTAGTTTGGTGGTATTTATTCGCGACTCCGTTTTTTATTTTTTGCGATATAAGCGAAAACATAGCGGACATTTTGAAAAAAAACAATATTTTCTCCTTTCTTTTTTAAAAGAAATCCAATAAAATCAAATTTTGTCATAAATTTAAGCCAAAATGTATTCTGCTACATGTTTTTTTTGTAAAAAAAATTCCGTTAAGTGTATAATAATTGGTTCGCGTGATCACAGACATATGTACGCAAATGATCATGTAAAAGGGGTGTGCAGGTGATCACGGACATATGTGTGCAGATAATCATTGGCACATGTGATTTTAGTGGGACATATGTGAGGGACATGTGTTTTTATTATTTAGGGACATGTGTGTTTTGGGGACATGTGTGTTTTGGGGACATGTGTGTTTTACTGTGGGGACATGTGTGTCTTACTGTGGGGACATGTGTGTCTTACTATGGGGGACCCTAGACTGGTGATCAGTGAGTAAAAAAACATCTCATACTCACTGATCACCAGCCGGCTGCAGCGATCCGCTCTCCTCTCCTCACCGACGACTTCCGTGTGAGGAGAGGAGGGCCGATTGCCTAGCAACCGGCTGTTTGTTTACATCACATGACAGCCGTGATTCGTCACGGCCGTCATGTGATCAGGAGGGCCAATCACCGTGCCCTCCTGCCGATTCGAGATGCGCCGTGTCCGGGTGACACGGCCGCATCGGGATCGCGCCGCTGCCCGGGCACGCGCGCGCGCGATCCCTCTACTTCTGAAGGACGTTCCTGAACGTCCTATCAGAAGTAGATGGCTCCCACCCGGCCGTATATCTACATTGGCCGGGTGGGAAGTGGTTAAGCAAATTTTTTTCAGATATCTGTTGCAATCACGTATAGAGGGTGCGGTGTTTACAGGATTTACATTGTAATTAACTGCACTTACTGTATCAATTGCATCTAATTACAGTGTAGTAAAAATGTCACAGTGCCAATGATATACACCACTCCTGCACCGCCCCAAAGATGCTGCTTGCAGGACTTTTTTTTCCCATCCTGCAAGCGCACCGCCCCAGTGTGAAAGCACTCGAGCTTTCACACTGGGGAGGCATGAGAGACGCTTTTCGTAGCGCTAAAACGCCCCAGTGTGAAAGGGGTTTAAAGCAGGAGGTGCTTTTAGTATCTGAAACACACAGATCAGCCTTAACTGTCCACTTCATCTACTCTCCATGTGGGTAAAGCAGCAAACCTGGGCTATTCAGTTTGAGCATACAATAAAGGTAAATGCCAAAACAATCATTAGATCTGTGCATATAGGTAGCTGATTCTGTATTCAGAATTGTTCTCCTTTGCCATAGGTTGTAACACGCAACTGTCATGCATGTAGTTCATTATAATGGGGGATTTTAATTATCCAGACATAGACATCTAAGGCTTGCCAGTTGCTAAATGTCTTGCAGGACAATTTCATGTGTCAGATGGTAAATACACCAACAAGAAACAAAGCGTTACTAGACCTACTGATTACTAACAATACAGAACTGATCATGGATGTGGAAATACGGGTCAATTTAGGAAACAGCAATCAAAGGTCAATTTGTTTCAGTATAAATCACACAAATAGGAGACATAGGGGGAATACAAAGAAACTGAATTTCAAAAGAGCCAACTTCCATAAACTACGCTCCTTGCTAGAAGATATTAAATGGGATAAAATCTTAGGAACAATAAACATGGAGGAAAAATGGGTGTGCTTTAAGAGCATATTAAATAAGGGTATTAGCCAGTGCATCCCAATGGAAAATAAATTTAAAAGAGCTAATAAAGGCCTGGGTGGCTTAACTCCAATGTAAAAATGCATATAAAAGCAAAGGAGAAGGCCTTTAAAAAATACAAGGCTGAGGGGTCATCATCAGCATTCCAACTTTACAAAGTATGCAATAAGTAATGTAAAGGTGCAATCAGGGTGGCTAAGATAGAACACGAAAGGCACATAGCGGAGGAGAGTAAAAAATATCATAAATACTAAGAGAGGCAGGTCAGATCATATTGGTCATATAAAAAATGATGAAGGGAATCTGGTTACAAAGGATGGAGAGATGGCGAAGGTTTTGAATTTATTCTTCTCCTCAGTCTTCACGAGGGAATCGGGGGTCTTCAGTAACCAAAACTGCTAAATGTATCCTCATGACATGTAATAGGAAGCACCCTCATGGCTAACAGAGGATAGAATTAGGAATAGACTTTTAACTTAACATTAATAAGTCACCAGGACCAGATGGCTTGCACCCGAGGGTCCTTAAGGAGTAATTGCCAGACCATTGTTCCTAATTTTCACGAACAGTCTACTGACTGGTATGGTACCAGCTGATTGGAGAAAAGCCAATGTAGCACCAATATTTAAAAAAAGGACCAAGATATATCCCTGGGAATTACAGACCAGTTAGCCTAACAACAATAGTGTGCAAGGTCTTGGAGGGGATGATAAGGGATTATATACAAGATTTTAGTAATGAAAACAGTATCATTAGCAGTAATCAGCATGGATTCATGAAGAATCGTTCTTGCCAAACCAATCTATTAACCTTCTATTAGGAGGTGAGCTGCCATCTAGATAAAGGAAGGCCTGTAGCCGTGGTGTATCTGGATTTTGCTAAGGCATTCGATACAGTTCCCCATAAAAGTTTACTGTACAAACCAAGGTCTGTCAGCATGGACCAAAGGGTGAGTACATGGATTGAAAACTGGCTACAGGGGCGAGTTCAGAGGGTGGTAATAAATGGGGAGTACTCGGAATGGTTCGGGTTCTGTCCTGGGACCAATCCTATTTAATTTATTCATAAACAATCTGGAGGATGGGATAAACAGCTCAATCTCAGTATTTCTAGACGATACTAAGCTAAGCAGGGCAATCATTTCTCTGCAAGATGTGGAAACATTGCAAGAAGATCCGAACAAATGAATGGGGCGGGCAACTACATGGCAAATGAGGTTTAATGTAGAAAAATTTAAAATAATGCATTTGGGTGCCAAAAATATGAATGCAATCTACTCACTGGGGGAAGAACCTCTGGGGGAATCTAGGATGGAAAAGGATCGGGGGGTCCAAGTAGATGACAGGCTCAGCAATGGCATGCAATGCCAAGCTGCTGCAAGCAAAGCCAACAGAATATTGGCATGCATTAAAAAGGGGATTAACTCAAGAGATAAAACGATAATTCTCCCTCTCTATAAGACTCTGGTCTGGCCGCACCTGGAGTATGCCATCCAGTTCTGGGCTCCAGTCCTCAGGAAGGATGTGCTGGAACTGGAGAGGGTCCAGAGAAGGGCAACAAAGCCTATTAAGGGACTGGAGGACCTTGGTTATGAGGAAAGATTACGAGCACTAAACTTATTCTCTTTGGAGAAGAGATGCTTGAGAGGTGATATGATTTCAATGTACAAATACCGTACTGGTGACCCCACAATAGGGATAAAACTTTTCAGTGCAAGGGAACTTAAAAAGACGTGAGGCCATTCACTAAAATTAGAAGAAAAGCGGTTTAACCTTAAACTGTGTAGAGGATTCTTCTACTGTAAGAGCGGTAAGGATGTGGAATTCTCTTCCACAAGTAGGGGTTTCAGCAGGGAGCATGGATAATTAAAAAAACTATTAGATAGGTGCCTTAACGACCACAACATACAGGGATATACAATGTAATATTGACATAGAAGCACACAAAGGTTGGACTTGTGTCTTTTTTCAACCTCACCAACTATGTAACTATAAAGCATTTACGTATGATATTATAGCCACTGTGGTGCAGTTTACATATTTGATATACAATTACTACAGGTGAGGTTATTTTTAGTTAACAATGGATATTTTTGAATATATGGCTGGACGCAGTTTTAACACGGAGGGTGTGTTTGAGTCAGGTAGTGATTGCCCCCCTAATCCATGCACCCAGCCCATAATCTACATGCAGGGCGCTGGACACATGGATTCCAATGTTTTTTTTTTTTTAAGCACATGATTAGAGCCCGAGACTCTAATTGGCTTAAAAAAAGTGTGGGCTTGGGGTGCAGTACCGGGGACGGGCAGGCGGGGAGGTTGAACAGGAAGACCCGGGAGATGGCCGCCGACATTGGAGCATCAGAGCAATCTCTCTGCTCTGCATCGCCGCCAAGGGCCCGACCGCGTGAGTACCAGTCACGGGGAGAGGGGGGGGGATTGGGTGGTCTGTTTGCTGAGACTGGAGCACTGATCTTTACTCGTTTTAAGAATTTAATGAACACAAAAATCGATACATTCCAGAGGGCACGGTCTCCAGAAGTCTGGGGTAGGAGGTGTATTATTCCATATTCCCATCGCACACGTTACTGGAGAAAGCTCTAGAGTTTTGGGTGCTGCAGCAACCACCAGCTGGAGACTGGATCACAATGAGGATATTTGCCAGCACACCACAGATTATCAAGTAGAGTCCAAACTGTTTTTATTAAAGCATTATTACAGCACAAAAAAAGTTAGTGCAACATTTCGGAGTAACGCAGGACCCCTTCGCCAGGCATGTGACATTGTCATTGAGGTAGGAGGTGAACCCTCAAAAAGATGATACTGGTTCAAATACGTTAATCCAGAAGGCCTCAGCTTCCATCAATTTCTAGTTCAAAAGTAAAAAAAGGAAGTTGGTCAGACTGGGCGAAAAAAATCAATGACAGAAAGGAGAAGTTAATTTTCTACATAAATGAGGTGGAATATAAATCATTAACAGACACCCTAAAAAAAGTTTTGGAGAGGGAGAAACTTCAACAAAAAAGAGAAAAAAATAAAAATATAGCAGGATATTCTAGACTACAAAAAAGGGTTTCAAACGGCAAGAAAAGTTGGACAATGTGGGGTTGATTTACTAAAGGCAAATAGACTGTGCACTTTGCAAAGTGCAGTTTCCCCAGAGCAAAAGTAAATGAGATAAAGCTTCACTTTGCAAAGAATACCCAATCACATGCAAGGAAAATAAAAAACTGTGTTTCTGCTTGCACATGATTGGATGATGGAAGTCAGCAGAGCTACTGCTCATTTACTAAACTCTGGAGCAACTGCACTTTGCAAACTGCACAGTTTGCCTTTAGTAAATCAATCCGAGTCTCAGTCAGTAAACAATTCCCACTTCAAGGACACTGCAGAGATAGCTGGGGAGAACAATAAGAAAAGGACGCATGGATTCCAAAAATGTGTGTATTTCCATACATCTAGTTTTAAAATATCCCCAAAACACACAGTGTGTCAACATGTGCTATCTACCATCACATAGTTACATAGTTAGTTGTGTATTTTTTCAACCTAAGTCCATCCAGTTCAACCATAAAAAAAAATTTTAATAAAAAAAAAAAAAATGGTACAATCCAATATACCCAATTCTATACCCACAGTTGATCCAGAGGAAGGCAAAAAAACCCCAGTAGAGCATGATCCAATTTGCTACAGCAGGGGAAAAAATTCCTTCCTGATCCCCCAAGAGGCAATCAGATCTTCCCTGGATCAACTTTACCTATAAATAGGGTTGCCACCTTTTCTTCAAGTCAAACCCGAAGACTTTAGCGGCGCACAGCAATTTTCTTTTTATTGTATAAACTATACATATATGTTGAGGGTTTTGGCTGCATTCACTGGAGAAAGTTACTGGACCTGGACCCGATCCAGACCACCACCAGGAGGACCATCCGACATCCATATTCTTATGCTGTTTACCCCTGCAGGGGTACCTACGTCCGAAAATTACTGTGCCCTGTGTGCATACATCGCTCCCTGGATCCTCTGGCCTGTTTTTCTCCAGCTTTGTTTTTTATGCCTGCTTGCCGTATCACAGCTTGTCTGCATATCTGCTCTTTGCTCTGCTGTTTGTCTACTGGTCCGGTGAGTCCATTCCAAGGAGGAGCTTATATGTACTTTGGTCTTCGTTTTTTGGGTTTATTACTGGACACATTCACATTTTTTTATTTCTCATCACATATTTGTTTGTGGTTTATCACTAATTTGATACACATGGAATTAGTTTTATGATTATTTTTTATTATGTTACTTAATATTTTTCACGTATATAATAGTCTTATCATACACAATTTTTTGATGCAAGTCAATTTTGTGGGAATTTTTTATTATTTGATCACAATTTTGTTTGCCAGCGCTGTTTTATTGGTTTAAGCATATTTGAAAGTTCTAGCACTTTTTGTACCAGCAGCTGCACATCTTTTGTTTCTTTTCACGTTCATATTGTACACGTTTTTCCCAGCGCCGTTTTTTTGTCTATATATACATATATGTTGCTATTAAATAACAATTCTAATCATATGAAGTTAATAACAAGAGTCCCCCTTTATACCAGAGTCCACAGAGTTCCCCTTTTACTTTTGAACTCGCAGAGTTCCCTTTCACTGTAAGGGGGGACTCTTCAGACTCTGATGTAAGGGAGAACTCTGGGGACGGTAACATAAGGGGTGCTCTGGGAACCCTGATTTAAGAGGGAACACTGAGAACTCTGATGCACGGAGAGGACTCTGATGTAAGGGGGAACACTGTGGCCTCTGGTGTAAAGGGGAACTCTGATGTAAGGGTTGCTCTGAGAACCCTGATTTACCTTAGTGTACTTCAGAGGCAGGAGAGAGAAGGGGGGAGACTCCAGTCACAGACAGGGATGGATGGTGAGCTCACTCACCCCCTTGGCAGTCAGCACCTCTCATCCAGATCTATCTGAGGCTGCTGGACTTCAAATTTTCGTCCTCAACTTTTCTTTTCTTAAGGCGCAGCGCCTGGGATTGGAGTGTGGACAGACACAGAGGGGTAGGGATGGGTGGGGGGAAGAGGTGCAGATCGAGCCCTCTCTCCTCTTCTGTCTGTGTGTGTTTGGGGGGGGGGGGACTGTTAGTGCTGGATTTTGGGCAGTGTGAAGGAGGGCAACAGACACTATCAGCTTAGACAACTACAGCCAGCAACCCTGCTGGGAGGCCATAGTCCATTCTGAATAATGTGTCCGGGTTTCAGGCAGTCTGAGCCCGGACGCATGATTCCAAACCCGAACTGTCCGGGTGAATCCTGGACAGGTGGCAACCCTACCTATAAATGTTAGTACCCCGTTATATTATGTACATTTAGGAAAGTATCCAGGCCTTTCTTAAAGCAATCTACTGAGCTGGCCAGAACCACCTCTGGAGGGAGTCTATTCCACATGTTCACAGCTCTTATAGTAAGCAACCTTTCCGTATTTGGAGCTGAAATCTCTTTTCCTCTAGACGTAAAGAGTGCCCCCTTGTCCTCTGTGTTGACCGTAAAGTGAATAACTGAACACCAAGTTCACTATATGGACCCCTTCTATATTTGTACATGTTGATCATATCCCCCCTTATTCTCCTCTTCTCAAGAGTGAATAAATTCAGTTCCTCTAATCTTTCCTCAAAGCTGAGTTCCTCCATGCCTCTTATCAGTTTGGTTGCCCTTCTCTATACATTCTCTAGTCCCCCGATATCCTTTTTGAGAATTTGTGCCCAAAACTGAACTGCATATTCCAGATGAGGTCTTACTAATGATTTGTACAGGGGCAACATAATATCTCTCTCTCTGGAGTCCATACCTCTCCTAATACAAGAAAGAACTTTGCTTGCTTTGGAAACTGCAGCTTGACATTGCATGTTATTATTGAGCTTATGATCTACCAAAACCCCCAGATCCTTCTCCACTACGGATTCCCCCAGTTGTACTCCCCCTAGCATGTATGATAAATACATATTCTTAGCCCCCAAGTTACATTTATCAACATTAAACCTCATCTGCCACATAGTCGCCCAATTAGACAGTGCATTGAGGTTGGCTTGTAAATTGGAGACATCCTGTAAGGACGTTATTCCACTGCAAAGCTTGGTGTCATCTGCAAAGACAGAAATGTTACTTTTGAGCCAAGACCCAATATCATTTATAAAGATATTAAAAAGTAAGGGTCCCAACACTGAATCTTGGGGTACACCACTGATAACCTTAGACCATTCAGAGTAAGAATCATTAACCACTACTCTGAATTCTGTAATTTAGCCAGTTTTCTATCCATTTACAAACTGATATTTCCAAACCTGTGGACTTTACCTTACACATGAGCTGTGTGTGCGGAACTGTATCGAACGCTTTTGCAAAATCCAAGTATACCACGTCCACTGCCACAGAGGAAGGGGTTGCACCCCCGAAACACGTCCATTGATACCCTGTGATGGGAGATGGCACATGTTGACACACTGTGTGTTTTGTGGGTTTAGAAAAAAAGATATTTGTAACTACACACATTTTCAGGATGGGATCATAAGGGAAATTGAATTGTTATGCCTCTACGTGTACGTGGCTTCAAATTTTGGCTTTTAGAGGGGTGAGATCACCCCATATGAGGAAGGCAACATCCACACAGTCTTGGGATACTAATGTCTCATTTGGCCTTCACTTTACCAAAATCTAACTTTGTAAAGTTCCTGAGTTTGGGATGTGTATCTATTGTTTTTAAACATGCCTGTTTAGCCCCCAAAAAAAGGTGAAATAATGCAAAACATACATGTTATACAAGATGTTGGTCTGTTTTAAAACCCTAAAACGCACATGTGAATGTGCTTTGAGTAAAATGTTTTTCACTAAACAATGTGTGGCTCATTGTTTCAATGCCCAATACCAGTGTATTTGTTAAGTTGCTGTAGTTACAGTGACAATGTGCTCTTAAATGTGGCCAACTCCTGCAATTTTTAGTCCTTAAAAAATGTATAAGAGTTGAAAAGGCATAATGTTTTTGAACTTGCATTAGATCCATTAAGAACAAAAACATTGTGTGTGTGTGTGTAGCAGACCCACAACACACCATATTGGTTAGCTGAAGAAGATATTGTCACCCCATGTAGCAAATAAGGTCAATTTGCACTATTGGAACAAGTGGCCAAAATAAAGCCCATTTGTGAACATATTAGACAGATAAGAAACACAGACAACAGTAGTTCAAATGAAATATGAGTTTATGATCTCAAAAGTATATTAGGCATAATCAGCTACAATTTGCTGCCAAGCCACTGCCCCTCTACCCTCAAAATAATCAAGGTATTTCTGCCGTAAATCTCTGGCAATTTGTAAGGGCAAATTGGAAATCAGGAAGAACCCTGGACAGCCGCACACCAGGAAGATTAAAATTCAAAAAGGTTTATTTCAAAGCAGGAATCACTTCAATCCAAAACACGACAAAAAGGGGGTACAGCGCTGACGCGTTTCACACTATGTCTAGTGCTTACTCATAGCTGAGGGCAAACCAGCACGGGCATTCTCAATAGGCGTCAGCACACCCACAGAGAGCCAAGCTGCAGCCTCTTCAGCTGGGCCTGCCACTGCAGGGTCCACGTCACTTTGCAGTGAGGCAAGGTAGCTGGTAGCATTCCTCCTTAAAAAATTATGTAAAATACAGCAGCACAGGACCACATGGTTGATCTTGTACTTACACTATTGGCAGTCCAGTGGACAGGTAAGAAGTGTGATAATCTAAAACTCTCGATACACACTGTCCAAATTGCAGCACATTTTGACATTCTGAAAATACCTATCAATATAATAGGAGACAAAAAATGTCTACGTTACAATTTGTAGGTAATCAGGCAGGCCCTTGCACTACATGGTTTGGTGAATTTATACAAAAATTTAAACACAAAAGAGGGATAGTGTTTATGGGTTATCTGTTGACTTAGCATTTTTTTTTGGGGGGGGGGGGGGGCTTCCAAATGAGTTTGGGCCCCCAAAAAATGATCTCTTGCACTCTGCCTGAATTTGAGGACAACAATAACATTTGTACACATTTTAGGGGTAGTTTAGGGTAAGCCCCAAAATGTAGCTGACAAAAAACATTGTTAAGTTACGAGGCTAGGTGTGTATGGGTCCAGGATAGCATACTGGGGAGGTTAGTTATGGAAAATATGCATGTAGGCCAAAAAAGGAGCAGGAAAAGCTTGCATGAGGACAAAGAGGACATTCACAGCATATTACAATATTGATAATTATGTAATCAACAAATTAATACAATACATTAGTAAACATTAATACATAGAATGTAAGAATCTTAAAGGTAAAAACTTACCCTAATATAGTCCTTCTGCAGTACTTGAATAATGGCTGAGCAGGTCTCTGGAATAATTAGTCCCAGAGCCTGGGGGGAGATCCCAGTGGTAAACTTTAGGTCCTGGAGACTTCTCCCCGTCACCAAGTACCGCTAAGTGGCTATGAGCCTTTGCTCTGGAGGGATGGTAAGCCTCATGCATGTGTCCTGCTTCATAATATAGGGGCTCACCAATGCCAAGAGTTGGTGAAAGCAGGGGTCCGTCATCCTGAGAGAATTCCGCAAAACCATCCGGATTATTCTCCTGGAGCTCCCGCAGCAATGGGATATGACATAATTGGTCATGATTAAGCAACCAATTTTTAGTCCAAGAACTCCTCCTCCTCCTGTTCCTGGACTGGACTTGGGTTAAAGCAATAACTCCAAGGTCAATAATAAATAACACGTTCTCTCCTCCGATTCCGCGACATGGCTGGTTGACGAATGGCTGTTCAGAAACGAACTGAAAAGCACGAACTGAAAAGCGTGAATCAACACTCACCAAAACTTCTACTAACACGAAATTAGCAGAAGGAGTCCAAAAGTTGGAGCTTGAGAAATTAACTTCCTCTTTGTAGTCACGTAGTACATCTACTACGTCACTACATTCGTGTTTGTTGGCCGACAATTGTGTGCCCTTAGTATGCAAGACAAAATCCAGGCACATGCTCTTTTGACAAAAGTCTGACGCTCAGTTGGCCAACAATCGGATCGTGTGTACGAGGCTTTGAACTGTATAATCTGTGCATTGCAAAAGACTAATCACCAGTATTGCCTATGGTCTTCCTGCAGGTGATATTTTTCCTATTACTGGCCTTACCATGCCTTCTTCCACAGTATGTCTCTGTGTAGAGATGGGCATGTTGGTAGGGCTTTGCTTCCTCATCTCCAAGCAGCCGTCTGATAACTGAGTATCTTTATACTAATGGAGGAATAATCTTGAGGTTAGAAAGCACAGATCAGATGAGACAAATGTAGGGAGATCCTTGAACTGCATATCCTCAGGTATAGATTCCTCGTCAGCAAGTAAAACAGCACAGTAATATCATTACCAAATGTCACTCCAAATCTGGCGAGATTGGCTTTTAGAGACAGCACTACCTTAGATGATCACACTCTACATACGGTATCTCACAAAAGTGAGTACACCCCTCACATTTTTGTAAATATTTTATTATATCTTTTCATGTGACAACACTGAAGAAATGACACTTTGCTACAATGTAAAGTAGTGAGTGTGCAGCTTGTATAACAGTGTAAATTTGCTGTCCCCTCAAAATAACTCAACACAGCCATTAATGTCTAAACTGCTGGCAACAAAAGTGAGTACACCCCTAAGTGAAAATGTCCAAATTGGGCACAATTACCCATTTTCCCTTCCCGGTGGTCCACTTGGATGGTGGGGCTTGCACCTGGACTCCAGTGCGCCGCTCTTCTTCGGAGTCTCCTTGTCCTGCGCTGTGCCTGCACAGTACGGGGCGAACACTTTCCAATGGGGGGACAGTTTTTGGCAGAACACCGGACAATCCACCAATGAAAACTTTATGAATTCCCTTTAAAGCAAACCCTAAACTTTAAGTATATGGAACCAAAACAAGTGCTTTAAAATGTGTTGATTTTGTCAAGGTACGCTGTTTCAAGGCAGCCTATACATTTGAAATGGACTGGCAGCGATCCTTGAAGGCTCAGTCACACCACCAGCATTGGGTTGTGTTGCTCAACACACTTCCAGCACAAGGACAAGACAAACAGCCTTATTTTTTAATTGTTGCAGTACACACTAATTCACTGTGTTGGTGTGTGCTGGGAAAATATAGGTTATTTTGCATTTTTGTGCAGCACATTGTGATGTGACCCAGAGCATAGTAAAAGCATTGAAGCAAAAAAATAATAAAAAAAGGCTATATCAATACAAAAATTGCGTTCATTTCTACAATCTTGAAAGTTATTAATAAAGGAAAGTTTCTGTGAAACTTTAAAACTTGGCAGCAAGAACAGGAGACAAGAAAGTGTAGAGTTAATTTTGTATTGGCAGGTTGTCAGAAGGCGTGGGCGTACAGTCATAGACATGACCATAACCAGGACTTCCACCTAACAGATGTCTATGCTGTGTCTTGTGTGAGAGAGAGGGAGCAGTAGATACGGAAGAAGCCCAAATAGGCTTGGGAGGATTGGGGTGGGGGGTGAATGAATCAGTTGTATTTGTAGCAAACAGATCACGTGACTGAGTTGGCGATACAGACAGGCAGAGGGATAGGGATAAATGTGTAGTTGATTATAACAGAAAATAGTTAGGATGAAAGGGATTTAGCTGGGGGCAATCCTAGATGTTCATCTAGATTCCTGTCCACAATCCGTCGATGTCTTTTTTTATTTCTACGTGGCAGATAACGCAGATAAATAGGCAGCATGGTCAGGTTACTTGAAAGAGATCTCTAGTCTTAAAGATTTTTTTTTTTTTTAAATATGCATGTAAATGTTATCACCCTAATGTACAGTATCTCACAAAAGTGAGTACACCCCTCACATTTTTGTAAATATTTTATTATATCTTTTCATGTGACAACACTGAAGAAATTACACTTTGCTACAATGTAAAGTAGTGAGTGTACAGCTTGTATAACAGTGGAAATTTGCTGTCCTCTCAAAATAACTCAACACACAGCCATTAATGTCTAAACCACTGGCAACAGAAGTGAGTACACTCAAAATGTCCAAATTGGGCCCAAAGGGTCAATATTTTGTGTGGCCACCATTTTTTTCCAGCACTGCCTTAACCCGCTTGGGTTATGGAGTTCACCAGAGCTTCACAGGGTGCCACTGGAGTCCTCTTCCACTCCTCCATGACAACATCACGGAGCTGGTGGATATTAGAGACCTTGCGCTCCTCCACCTTCCGTTTGAGGATGCCCCACAAATGCTCAATAGGGTTTAGATCTGGGGACATGCTTGGCCAGTCCATCACCTTTACTCTCAGCTTCTTTAGCAAGGCAGTGGTTGTCTCGGAGGTGTGTTTGGGGTCCTTTTCATGTTGGAATACTGCCCTGCGGCCAAGTCTCCAAAGGGAGGGGATCATGCTCAGTTTCAGTATGTCACAGACAGTACATGTTGGCATTCATGGTTCCCTCAATGAACGGTAGCTCCCCAGTGCTGGCAGCACTCATGCAGCCCCAGACCATGACACTCCCACCACCATGCTTGACTGTAGGCAAGACACACTTTGTACTCCTTACCTGGTTGCCGCAACACACGCTTGACACCATCTGAACCAAATAAGTTTATCTTATCAGAGCACAGGACATGGTTCCAGTAATCAATATCCTTAGTCTGCTTGTATTCAGCAAACTGTTTGCAGGCTTTCTTGTGCATCATTAGAAGAGTCTTTCCTCTGGGACGACAGCCATGCAGACCAATTTGATGCAGTGTGCAGCGTATGGTCTGAGCACTGACAGGCTGACCCCCCCCCCCCACCCCTTCAACCTCTGCAGCAATGTTGGCAGCACTCACATGTCTATTTCCCGAAGACAACCTCTGGATATGACGCTGAACACGTGCACTCAACTGCTTTGGTTGACCATGGCGAGGCCTGTTCTGAGTGGAAGCTGTCCTGTTAAACCGCTGTATGGGCTTGGTCACCATACTGCAGCTCAGTTTCAGGGTTTTGCCAATCTTCTTAAAGCCTAGGCCATCTTTATGTAGAGCAACAATTCTTTTTTTCAGATCCTCAGAGAGTTCTTTCCCATGAGGTGCCAAATTTTACACACCTGCTCCCCATTCACACCTGAGAAGTTGTAACACTAACGAGTCACATGACACCGGGGAGGGAAAATGGCTAATTGGGCCCAATTTGGACATGTTCACTTAGGGGTTGTACTCACTTTTGTTGCCATAGTTTAGACAATAATGGCTGTGTGTTGAGTTATTTTGAGGGGACAGCAAATTTACATTGTTATACAAGCTGTACACTCACTACCTAATAATTGTAGCAAAATGTAATTTCTTCAGTGTTGTCACATGAAAAAATATAATAAAATATTTACAAAAATGTGAGGGGTGTACTCACATTTGTGAGATACTGTATATATAGTAACAGTGTATGATGATGTTTTCAAAAACCCAAAATGGAGATTTCCTTGGAATTAATGTGCTTTCAGGCACTGATCATGTGACCTGTGTTCAGGCAGAGTGGTGGATTGGCCCGCTCTGGGAATGTCTTTCCTTCAAGCCCCTTTGATAAAGTCAAACAATGCCTAGGCACATGAGAGGGCACCAAATTCAAAGGGCTAATATTTTGCATCCAAAAAATAGCTTATTGGGTATTTTTGGTGATTTCGCTGTTTCTACACACATTAAACGATTATTACGCATTTTATATTTATTCGCCAGAAAGACTATTCTCCGGAGCTGGAAGGGAACATCCCTACCCACTATAACCACCTATCTTCAATTGATTAATAATAGTCTACCCTTATATAAGCTCACTTTTGAGCTACGAAAACAACCTATCCTCTTTGATAAATTATGGAATAGATGGCTATCTAGTCCTTATACCTTAGCGCCTTTGAGCTCAGGAACTTATATTTTTGCTATAAATCAGATCTTAGCGTTGCAGGTGTATATTCATGTATGTATACGTTAAATGGGAGACTTCGGAGGCACGGCCTGGTTTTGGTTGCGGTTGTAACCTTTGTTGCTTATGTAAAATCTCAATAAACAGTTCTTAAAAAACAAATAAAAAGAGAATTCAAAGGGTTCTAGGAGAAAAGACAATAGTTTAGGCCCCTACAATTACTATAGGCATTATATTTTTTCTTCATGTATTGTTCCTTTAGGTGAGAAGAGAAAACTAACATGCATACATTTCAGATAGAAATATGGCAAAGGAATGGGAGCATAGAGAGAGTGAATAATGGGAACGTAAAGAGAGAAGCGGGGGTGGAACAATGGGTTCAGGACAGAAGAAACCAAGAAGAGGAACAAACATAAGTAAGAGGCTGGCCAGAGAGAATAGATTTAATTTATGGCTGAGCATTTCCTTTTAACCCTTTTAAAGACAAAATGAACTGCTTTCTGTTACTGTTGATAATACATACATATGTAGAAGCCATAACCCACAGAGAGGCGGCCTTGACTTTTGGGCTTACCTCCTCTTGGCTTGTCGGTGAATGTCCAGGGGTTCCCAGGGTTAGTACCCAACAACTTTGGATGCTGACACATAAAAAGTCCTTTTGAAGGTTTTTATTTCTGCAGTGGTAACATCCAACATAACACAGTCTCAGATAGGAATAGAGGGCAAGGGTGAAGAAACTCAGGCACCTTGAACTGCTGACATCCACAAGATGTCTCTAGTCAACCCAGAGAGTAGCCACTGGCAGCTGGTTACTTCAATGCTGGACAAACCTCTAGCCAGAGGTTTGGCAGCCAACAAAGTGATCCGTAAACTTGCAAAAATTCTCTGACACAGAATGAACTTACAACCGAAGGTGAATACTTAGGAACCTTTCTCACAGTACCTGGAACTTTCTCTGTCTCCTTGGCAGTACTGTGGAAGTGTGGATTCTTTAGTGTCCATACAACTCAGCTTCCAGGCTCTTACTGAGATGCTAGCTTGTTGGCCCTCCTCCGAAGAGTCCTCCCCGGTCACTTGTATGAGCTGTGGTGCCCCTCCAATACTGAGAGCACACCGGGACGCCTTGAATCCTCCTTCAGTTACTGGGCCTTCGGCTAACTGGCTCCGAGACTCGGGAACAGATGGATCCTTGCCCCAGACCATGCGGGTCTATGGAGCTAGTCAAACTGACCATGTTGCGGGACAGCAAGCGCTCCCAGGCCCGGGACCCCTCGCGGGGCTACCCCGGTCCAGAACCAGGAAGCAGGACTGCAGCCGAACCCCGAACACGTGACTTCAGCACCTTAAGTACCCTTCCCCAGACTACACAGCGGGGCCAGGCGCACCCACTAATTGGCTCCGGGGAAGATTGATATGTAAGACGTCCAACCAGGCCTGGTTCTAGGCCTGTCACAGGTACCTCACTGCACCCATGACCAGGCAGAACCCTAGTACAGCCCAGCCAAACTGATGCCAAAGTTAACCTGTACAATTAACCCTCAGAACCCCATTACTGTTCTGAGGGAAAAAAACTAAATTTCCATATGTTCTGCTAAGCAGGTATCAAGAACATAAAAAGGTTTAAACTGGACATTTTAGATAAACCTGTTCTTTATCTGTGCAGGACAAACCAACAGATTTGGTTAAAAAAAAATCAACCCAATCACTAAAATCTTAGTTTTAACATGTTAAAGGGTATTCAAACCCCCAAAATTGTAATAGAAGTATATGAGGCTCCCATCTCCCTACATCATCATGGATGGAGGTAGACAGGCCTCATAGGACTTTAGTAGGGCTTTACACGGCCAAGAGACAGGGGACTTGAGGCACTGGATGTAAACAATCATCATAGGCTGTGGCTGTTGGAGGAAAGCATGCATCTCTGGAGAGGGAATTGGGATCTGTTGGGTCAGCTTAAAGAAGAAAACCACCAAAACCTTTATATACTTTAGAAACCCTGAGAAGATGACTGCCAGGCCCATTGTCTGGTACCTAAAAGGTGACGCCTGGTCTTAAGAGAAAAACAATATCAACATTAGATAGTTTGTAGAAAATCTACTATTCTTCCTAAACACTAAGATGTTACACACATACGAATATTATCCAGACCATTGATGGCTGGATCAGGGAATGTCTTCATATGCCTGTATCTTTACCTGACACCTACCAGCCAAACTTCTTCTTCTTCTACCACTAGGTGGCCGGGTACTTGGTGGTACTAGATGCGAGAAGGGCAACCCAAGGTCAGGTTATGGGTATATGGGACATCTCAGCCAATGGGCAGGGGTTTTCTTGAATTCCTTAGCCTGCTGGGAGAGCCTATATATTCGGGTGAGGTCAGGTGATCTACGTTTTGTGCCACCTGGACGGCTGTCTGGGTGGACAGGTGTTTTACGCCCCTGGCTGCTAGGCCAGAGATTGGGCCTATCTTGGGGCATATGGCTGCTAGGCTGTGTGAGAGAATATACAGAAGTAAGAGAGCAGCGCAAGGTTGGGATTGCTGCTTGCAGTCCAACCAGAAGTGACGGTTCAACTGGCCGGAGAACCTGTAATTGGTCGGAGGTAGAAGGGAAGCTGTCACCACAAAAGGGACCAACCACCTTTACCAGGGACCACAGTGAGTAACTTAAGCAAGTACTGGAACCACATTCTCACCAAAAGGGCACGGTGGAAAATCGAGAAATTTCAGGCGGTGATCAAGTCAGGGACCCAACGCATGCGCATTAAATTTCATGCGCATGTAAAGACAGGTGTCCCAATACTTTTGGTGATATAGTGTATATCTACTTGTGCATGTTCCCCAAAAATACCAAGAGGGTAACAAAAGGAAAGTAAAGAGTGAAAGAGGTGGACAAAGATGCTGTTATATAGTTATATATGGACTATGGAGTATACTTCACCCATAGAGTTAAATTATTCTGAGAGTGTCATTTAACATGGCAGCTTGTTTCTCATTTATTCATTTACATTCAAAATGTTGATGGTTGAAGATCTTGAATTCTAAGCAATGACCTGCTTTGTTGGATTCCAGTTTCTGTAGCTGAGAAATTGGGGCCTATGTTGCCCAGTTTCTTCCAAGGAAGAAGTTGCGGTTCCACTGACTTCTTCTTTCATACCTTAGGGTCAGAGTTGTGGACAGTTACTTTTCTGCAGAAGTATAGAGCAGGGTAACAAGCTAAATGCCACGCTGACCACGCTTTTCCTGCAGTAACCACATCAGTTTTAATTACAAGTAAAATACATACAATGTTCCTTAGAGCCGGGGCAACCCGGGATCTGACTTCAGGTCGTCCCAAGTCGTGTGGTTGAGAAAATCAATGGTAGTTAATGAAGCCGTCTTAATGTACACTACAGCAGTCGCTCTGACTTCAAAAAAGGTTCCTGTACGACTTTAATCCGACTTCTACCTATTGATTTCAATGGAAGTTGCCTCCAAGTCGGATCTCCATCTATATTGAAGCGACAATGTCGCCCCTCTCACAGAATAATCAGCTCTCGAGGGGGAACTCCGTGCCAAATTTTAAATAATAAAAAACGGCATGGGTTCCCCCTACAAAGGGCATACCAGGACCTTAGGTCTTGTATGGATTTTAAGGGGAACCCACTACGCTGAAAAAACGGCGTGGGGGTCCCCCCAAAATCCATACCAGACCCTTATCCGAGCGCGCAGCCCGGCCGGTCAGGAAAGGGGGTGGAGATGAGCAAACGCCCCCCCCCCCCCCCAAACCGTACCAGGCCACATGCCCTCAACATGGGGGGTGGTTGCTTTGGGGAAGGGGCGCCCTGCGGCCCCCCCCACCCCAAAGCACCTTGTCCCCATGTTGATGAGGACAAGGGCCTCTTCCCGACAACCCTGGCCGTTGGTTGTCGGGGTCTGCGGGCGGGGGGCTTATCAGAATCCGGGAGCCCCCTTTCCTGACCGGCCGGGCTGCGTGCTCGGATTAGGGTCTGGTATGGATTTTGGGGGGACCCCCACGCCATGTGATTGGCCACGGCCAAAGTCACCTGGCCTGGGGTGACTTAAAGTCGCCCAAAGTCGTGTTGAAGTCACCCCAAGTCGTGCTGTTATTCATACTCAAGTCGTGTCCAAGTTGCCTTCAAAGGTCACGCTGGAAGTCGTGTTGCCCCAGTTTGAACCGGCTCTAAGAATGTCTGTGTTTTGCTTAGCAATTATTTCACAAAACACATGTAGAATGCCGCGTTCTAATTGTAGACATCATGCCTAATGCAGATCAGTTGAGCTGCATATATGGTAGGTGGAAAAATCTATCAGAAAAAAATAAAAAATCTGTCCATCCACCCAGTCCTGAGATATACACAGCCCTGCCAGATAGAGCTAAAACGTATGGCCAGACCTTCTCTTCTCAAGTTAAGTAACTCAGCCTGGTCGCCTCCTCATCCTTAGCCCCTTAGCCTGTTAATGGACACTGAAGGAGAAGCAGAAGACTGATGAGCCAACACTCTCCTCCTGTTAGCATGTTCCTTGTGATCCCATGTACACTACAGCACAACGGATTGGTCCCCAGTGCTGCCTCTACTTTTCCCAGTCTGAGTTCTGCTTTGAAGTACAGTATAAGATCAAATTCAGGTACTTGTACTCAGTGCTTTTTTTCAGCGGGAATGCAGGGGAGCACAGTTCTGACACCTCCAGCACTGAATGTATGTAATAGCAAGGGGTGTGCTGGGGCAGGTCTTTTGTTGCTGGGGGTGGTATTTTGTCCTGTTTTATCATCAGGGGTTGGGCTTGGCCCCTTAGTTCCAGTCAGATAATCTATGACAGGAGGTCAGGTAATCTGTGGTGGGGAGGGAGGTCAAATAATCAATGACAGGAGGTCAGATATTCTATGACAGGAGGTCAGATAACCTATAGCGGGCAGGGAGGTCAGATAATCTATATGGGGGGGTAGGTCAGACAATCTATAGCTGGGGGTCAGATAATCTATGGTGGGGAGGGAGGTCAGATAATCTATGATGGAATTCAGGGTTCGGCGTGCCTTGCGCTCAGAATGCAGGGCTCAGGAGTATGTTAGGCTCAGAATGCAGTGATCAGGGGGGTGGGACAACTCCCACCAAGGAGTAAGAGAAAGAATAAAAAAAAGAGAATACA
This sequence comes from Lithobates sylvaticus, assembly GCA_028564925.1. Lineage (NCBI taxonomy): Eukaryota > Metazoa > Chordata > Amphibia > Anura > Ranidae > Lithobates > Lithobates sylvaticus. Next base: position 38,001,575 of record CM053037.1, on the reverse strand, counting down.
TGGAAGGGAGAGGAAAAGGGGGTGGGGGACAAAGAAAAAGGGAGAGAAAGAATAAGAAACATGGCTAGAGAAAAAAAAACAAAAAAAATAGCATAGAGAGGGATTAAAGGGAAGGAAATGAGAACAACAAGAAAGAGTGATACATCCTAAAATGCATCATAAGGGATTTTAATACTTAATACTGAAGGGACTCAGAGCACTAAATGTCTGTGGGTTAGGGGCGCAATTTACTTGTCTTGTCTTGGGTGCTGACAACCCATGCTACGAAAATAATTTTACTGTTAGGGGTCCCCACAACTTGGGAAATTTTATCAAGGTGTCACAGCACTAGAAGATTGAGAACCACTGGCCTAGGCTACAAGAAGGTTGCCAAGACCCTGAAACTGAGCTGCAGCATGGCCAAGACCATACAGCGGTTTAACAGGACAGGTTCCACTCAGAAGAGGCCTCGCCATGGTAGACCAAAGAAGTTGAGTGGGCGTGCTCAGCGTCATATCAAGAGGTAGTCTTTGGGAAATAGACATATGAGTGCTGCCAGCATTGCTGCAGAGGTTGAAGGGGAGGGGGTCAGCCTGTCAGTGCTCAGACCATACGCCGCACACTGCATCAAATTTATCTGCATGGTTGTCGTCCCAGAAGGAAGCCTCTTCTAAAGATGATGCACAAGAAAGCCCGCAAACAGTTTGCTGAAGACTAAGGACATGGATTACTGGAACCATGTCCTGTGGTCTGATGGGACTGAGATAAACTTATTTGGTTCAGATGGTGTGAAGTGTGTGTGGCGGCAACCAGGTGAGGAGTATAAAGTCAAGTGTCTTGCCCAAGTCAAGCATGGTGGTGGGGGTGTCATGGTCTGGGGCTGCCAGCACTGGGGAGTTCATTGACCGAACCATGAATGCCAACATGTACTGTGACATACTGAAGCAGATCATGATCCCCTCCCCTCGGAGACTGGGCCGCAGGGCAGTATTCCAACATAACAACCCCAAACACCTCCAAGATGACCACTGCCTTGCTAAAGAAGTTGAGGGTAAAGGTGATGAACTGGCCAAGCATGTCTCCAGACCTAAACCCTATTGAGCATCTGTGGGGCATCCTCAAACAGAAGGTGGAGGATCACAAGGTCTCTAACATCCACCAGCTCCGTGATGTCATCATGGAGGAGTGGAAGAGGACCCAGTGGCAACCTGTGAAGCTCTGGTGAACTCCATGCCCAAGAGGGTTAAGGTAGTGCTGGAAAATAATGGTGGCCACACAAAATATTGACCCTTTGGGCCCAATTTGAACATTTTTACTTAGGGGTGTACTCACTTTTGTTACCAGCGGTTTAGACATTAATGGCTGTGTGTCGAGTTATTTTGAGGGGACAGCACATTTACACTGTTATACAAGCTGTACACTCTCTACTTTACATTGTAGCAAAGTGTAATTTCTTCAGTATTGTCACATGAAAAGATAATAAAATATTTACAAAAATGTGATGGTTGTACTCATTTTTGTGAGATACTGTATGGCAGGGAGGGAGGTCATATAATCTTTGGCAGGAGATCAGATGAATTATGGCAAAGAAGGATGTCAGATGATCTATGGCGGGAAGGAGGTCAGATAATATATGGCAGGAAATCAGATAATCTATGGCAGGAGATAAGATGAATTATGGCAGGGAAGGATATCAGATGATCTATGGCATATTTCGCATATAACTATATGAAAAATCGGCTGAACCCATGTTTGAAAAATGAACATTCGGCCGTGAACACAAACGATAGTGCCATCATGTAATGACCCATAAATCGTTCAGTGGACATAAATTATTGCATTTTTGTTTTTGTTTTTTTAGGGCTGTGGAAATTAAAGATTAATTCCTCAATTAATCAATACATTTTTTTTATCGATCAAAATTCTTTTGATCGGTACTCACCTCTCCACCGGCTTCCGGGTCTTCAGGGAGTTCCGTCGGAAATCCGGTGACGTCACGGACATAGATGTCACCAGACTCCTCCCCCCTTTCCCCAAGTGCCTCCGTCTGCTAATGAAGGGAAGGGGGGAGGAGTCCGGTGATGTTGAAGTTCTGATTGAACGTAACGCGTACAGGGGAGGAGCTACGCATGACGTCACCCGCTGCTGCCCTACGGAACTAACATGATTGTGTCGGCTTTACATGCTGTGTTTTTATCATCTTTATGTGAGTAGTTGGTGTTTGAACACAAAAATTAAATCTTATACTTAAGCGGTGAGCACTTAGATCTTTTCTTTCTACCCATGACCTGGTGTCCTTGCTGAGATCTAAGGAGACGTGAGAGAAGTTTATGGGCCGTGTTAACCCTTTTGATACCCGCTTGCATGACCACCTGCTTGCACAGGGGTCCATGCCATAAGGTGAGAGTGATTAGTTAGACCGGAGGTGGAGGGATTGTCACGCTACTGTGGAAAAAAAAAAATGACTTACGTCAGTGCTACAGTTTGCATTTAAAACATATTTGTGTGAACTGTGAAGTTAAGTCATGGATTGTGGAAACTAACTAGTGTCGGGTGATTGTATATAGTGTATACCACATTTACCACTGACTAATGCAGAGTTGCAACACAAGGAGATCAGCTAAAAGTAGTTGGATCTGTACGTGCGTTATAATTAATCGAAATTAGTCGAATAATCGATAATAAAAAAAAATTATTGATTAATCGAACACGAAAATTTTAATCAGTAACAGCCCTAGTTTTTTTTACATATACCTAGTACAAACAGTTCGGACGGGAAACACATTAACCTTTCAATTTATTGTTAGTTCAGCAGAACATTTCCAAACAGTTTTTTTCAGCGCAAAAAACATCCCAGCGATTATCGATTTTGTGCCCATTAACTGGTCGAAAAACGATAGTCTAAATGACCGAATTTCGGCCAATTTTTTGTATAGTGTATGGCCAGCATTAGTCATTGGCAGGGACAGCGGTGGGGGGGGGGGGGGGTGGATTGGTAAGGTCCCCTTATAGGTATAACTCACAAGTTGCTCACCTTCACTTCTTTTATTTTATGTGGCCAATAAACAGATATGTTTAAAAATCTGGTCTGCACGATTTTGTATGTGACATGTATATTTCTGTATCTGTGACATATTGAAACTAGCAAAAGTAACCACTTCCCTCCACGTGTTGTGAAATGTGACTTCTATGTATTTTGAACGGCACTTTTTTCACAAATCATTAACCTCTGTTTAGCCAGTTGTTTTTTTTTTTTTTTTTTTAAATGGTGGCAGGAACTGCTTGGCGTTTCCTAGGTTCTGATAACGACGACACCCACGTATGGCGATTCTTGCAGCCCTATCGGTAACTGGATCGTCTATGAACAGCCCAAATTGGAGGGACAGGAGGCAATTAACGTAGTTTCTGCTAAAATGTGAAGGTCAAGTCCACACTTCATGATATCGATACAAAAATAGACACTGTGCATTCCACACGAATAATGTCAGCAAAGTGATGTCAAAGGAAAAATACAAAACCTGAGTACATTGACCATTAGTTAGCTTAGAGCACTTTTCAGCTTGTAGAAAGAACCACCACCGTAGTTTCCTCTTTGTATTTTGAGGCTGCTTTACTCATTCTAAGAAAAGTGGCAGCAAAAATTTTTTAAATAATAATAGATAATTAAAAACAGGGCCTACTAAACAGCCAAGCTTGTGACCATACTTTCCCCAATACAAGAAGCAGCAGCAGACACATGTGGTTACCCTTCTCCTCCTATCAGCATGTGCACGCAGCAGAATGTAATATTCTCAGGGAACTGCTCCTGCTTTTCTTTGTCTAAATAATACTGTATACAGGGGCGGACTGACCATTCGGCCACTCGGGCACTTCCCGAGGGCCCCGGGCCACTACGGGGCCCCATCTGGGTTGCCAGCCTCAGTAAAACCAGGGACAGTATGTAAAAATCTATGTTTTTTTTACATCTGTTTCTGAAATGTCCCTTACCGACATCCTTTTGGTCTAAAAATCCAGAGATTATAGCTTCCCCACCTCTCCAGTACCTTCTCAGCTAATAGAAACATGTCTGTGTATACTGTGTGTACATGTATGTGTATACTGTGTGATTCTATACTGTGTGTGTGTATACTGTGTGATTGTATACTGTGTGGCCCCATAATCTCTGATTGCCTGGGGGCCCCATAATCTCTTATTGCCCGGGGGCCCCATGAGTTGTCAGTCCGCCCCTGACTGTATATGGGATTTATTTTTATTTTTTTTTTAACCTGCAATGGTGCGCAGAAACAAAACACCTAAGTGGACAAACATTCTGGAAAAATTAAAAAAGGGATTGCGCATAGGACTTTTAGTGAGTGGTGCTAAATAAAATGATAAATCAAGTATAAAAAAAGAATACAAAATGTGTTTCCTATTTTATAAAAAAACATGTACATGTACAAATATTTCATCATAAAAGATGGATCACCAATATATATTAAAGATGTTGACATAATGGTTGAGACATTGAATCCAAATAAAGGTGTGTTGACACAGTGATTGATATTAAAAATACTAAAAGAAAAAAGATAAATAAAAAACAGTCCAGAAAAATCAGTCTCTCAAACGGACCATAATGGTCAAATGGCAAACTCCATTATTCAACTGTGGATATGGTTATCCAATCCCTGCAGCAAGTGAACCCGCCACCACCACAATAGGTTGGACTCTTACCAGAGAGCCTGGATCCTTTATTACGAAGGGTCAAATAGGCTTGATGAATATGTCCCGGCAGTGGCATAGCTAGCAAATCTGGAACCCGGGGCTAGACATTTTTTTTGCACCCTTCCAAGAAAAATGGTATGTGGCTATATAGTGGCGCCATGCCAAAACTGTGGGTGTGGTCAGATTGCATCAACAGTGGGAGCGGCATAAAGGGCCATATACTTTAATGACTGTGCCACAAGTGAGTATGTAGCAGACAGTACAAACCTCAGTACACTAATTTTAATGAAATAAAACTGTTCTATTGCATATCCTTTACTACACACAGCTAACCTTAAAGTGATATTAACCGCTTCAGCCCCAGAAGATTTTCCCCCCTTCCTGACCAGAGCACTTTTTGCGATTCGGCACTGCGTCGCTATAACTGACAATTCCGTGGTCGTGCGACGTTACACCAAAATAAAAAATTGACATCCTTTTTTGAGCGAACATTTTGAAAAAAAGCAATATTTTTAACTTTTTGCTATAATAAATATCCCCCAAAAATATATAAAAAAAAATTATTTCTCCTTAGTTTAGGCCGATAAAAAAAAAAAAAAAAAAAATACCAATAAGTGTATATTGATTGGTTTGCGCAAAAGTTATAGTGTCTACAATATAGGGGATAGTTTTATGGCATTTTTTTTTTTTATTAGTAATGGCATCGATCTGCGATTTTTATCATGACTGCGACATTGTGGACACATCGGACACTTTTGACACTATTTTGGGACCTTTGTCATTTATTCAGCGATCAGTGCTATAAAAATGCACCGATTACTGTGTAAATGACACTGGCAGGGAAGGGGTTAATCACTAGGGGGCGATCAAGGGGTTAAGTGTGTCCTAGGGTGTGATTCTAACTGTGGGGGGGATGGGCTTCAACTCACATGACAGAGATCACTGTTCGATGACAGGGAGCAGTGATCTTTGTCATGTCACAAGGCAATGCCTTGTTTACATAGGCACTTCCCCGTTCTGCGGCTCCGTGAACGATTGCCGGAAGACCGGCGGACACCGAGTCCGCCCGTCCCGCGGTCACGATGTACGTGGCAGGCACGCCCGCTAGCCCCGCCAATAAAGGGGATGTACAGGTACGCCCATTTGCCCACCGCTGCCATTCTGCCGACGTATATAGGCATGCAGTGGTCGGCAAGTGGTTAAAGTCTTGTTTTTTTTTTAAATAATAAACATGTTATACTTACCTGCTCTCTGTGGTTTTGCACAGAGCAGCTTGGATCCCTCTTCTCGGGTCCCTCGCTGGCACCCCTGGCCTCCCTCTTTCTGGGTGCCCCAACAGCAAGCAGATTGGTATCATTCTTGATATCACTTGAAAAAAAAAAAAAGCCTTTAAAAATGAGTTTGCAATAACTCCATCAGTATCACCAGCAAAGCAGCTTCATTATTATCCCATTTAAGAAGAAGAGAATGTGCGCTGCATTTGGAGATTTCATAATTTTCCACGTCACGAATGTTAATTCTCCATTACGAACGCTAGTTTACAAGACCGACCGCTTCTGCTTCTGAGCATGTGTGGACTTTTGTCCAACAGACTTGTGTACACACGATCGGACAGTCCGACAACAAACATTTGTTGGTGGAAAATTTGAGAACCTGCTAGCCAACATTTGTTGGCGGAAAGTCCGACAACAAATGTCTGATGGAGCGTACACACGAGTCGGACTTTCCGCCAACAAGCTCACAGACAACATTTGTCGGAAAATCTGATCGGGTGTACGAGGCATTAGACGCCATTAAAGTTCATGTGTGTGTGTAAAGTCAGGCGTCCCGCAGGACATTTGAAAACCCATTGTTTTCAATGGGGCACGTTCACACATGTCCGGTGCATGCGCAATGTGAATTGACACAAACACACAACTGTCTTTGGTGCGAATCAGGTGCAAATTCAGGCCCATTATCTTCTATGGGCACGCATCTGATTCGCACCTGGCTTGCATTCTGAACAGAAATTCGCAAGTCATTGTACCACCTCTTTAGGGGAAGTCCACGCCCAATTTTTGAAAAAAAAAAAAAACGGCATGGATTCCCCCTCCAGAGGCATACCAGGTCCTTAGGTCTGGTATGGATTTTAAGGGTACCCCCTACGCCGAAAAACCGGCGTGGGGTCCCCCCAAAATCCACACCAGACCCTTATCCGAGCACGCAGCCTGGCAGGTCAGGAAAGGGGGTGGGGACGAGCGAGCGCCCCCCTCCTGAACCGTACCAGGCCGCATGCCCTCAACATGGGGGGGTGGGTGCTTTGGGGAAGGGGGGCGCCCTGCGGCCCCCCACCCCAAAGCACCTTGTCCCCATGTTGATGAGGACAAGGGCCTCTTCCCGACAACCCTGGCCGTTGGTTGTTGGGGTCTGCGGGCGGGGGCTTATTGGAATCCGGGAGCCCCCTTTAATAAGGGGGCCCCCAGATCCTGGCCCCCCACCCTATGTGAATGAGTATGGGGTACGATGTACCCCTACCCATTCACCTAAGGTGTAACGTGTAAAGAAAAAAAAACACAATTTTTTTAAAATAATATTTATTGCACTGCTCCGGGGGTCTTCTTCCGTCTTGGGGGGTCTTCTCGCCGGACTCCTCCGCTATATTACCTAGCTCTTTTACCGAGCGGAGAAGCCCGGCTTTCTTCTTCTTCGTCGCCGCCGTCTGGGGGGCTTCCGGGGTCTCTTCTGTTCTTGCCGCTGTCGTCGCCTTCTTCGTCTTCTTCTTCTTCAGATGTTGACTCATCGCTCTCTCTGGCCGGAATGGCAGAGCCGCGTGTTGTGACTTATATAGGGACAAGGGGGCAGGGTCACATGCTCATATCACATGGTGACCCCGCCCACATATGATGTCACAGTCCCAGCATCCTCCGGGACTGTGACATCATAGGGGCGGGGTCACCATGTGACATGAACATGTGACCATGCCCCCTTGTCCCTATATATATATATATATATTGTCCCAACACAGCACGGCTCTGCCATTCCGGCCAGGGAGAGCGAAGAGTCAGAAGAAGAGTCAGAGTCAAGAGTCAGAAGAAGAGTCAGAGTCAAGAGTCAGAAGAAGAGTCAGAGTCAAGAGTCAGAAGAAGAGTCAGAGTCAAGAGTCAGAAGAAGAGTCAGAGTCAAGAGTCAGAAGAAGAGTCAGAGTCAAGAGTCAGAAGAAGAGTCAGAGTCAGAAGAAGAGTCAGAGTCAGAAGAAGAGTCAGAGTCAGAAGAAGAGTCAGAGTCAGAAGAAGAGTCAGAGTCAGAAGAAGAAGAATCAGAAGAAGAAGACGACAGCGGCAAGAACAGAAGAGACCCCGGAAGACCCCCGAAGGCGGATCAAAACCCCCAGACGGCGGCGACGAAGAAGAAGAAAGCCGGGCTTCTCCGCTCGGTAAAAGAGCTAGGTAATATAGCGGAGGAGTCCGGTGAGAAGTCCCCCCAAGACGGAAGAAGACCCCCGGAGCAGTGCAATAAATTATTTAAAAAAATTGTGTGTTTTTTTTCTTTACACCTTAGGTGAATGGGTAGGGGTACATCGTACCCCATACTCATTCACATAGGGTGGGGGGCCGGGATCTGGGGGCCCCTTATTAAAGGGGGCTCCCGGATTCCGATAAGCCCCCCTCTGCCCGCAGACCCCGACAACCAACGGCCAGGGTTGTCGGGAAGAGGCCCTTGTCCTCATCAACATGGGGACAAGGTGCTTTGGGGTGGTTGGACGCAGGACGCCCCCCTTCCCCAAAGCACCCACCCCTCCATGTTGAGGGCATGCGGCCTGGTACGGTTCAGGAGGGGGGGGGGCGCTCGCTCGTCCCCACCCCCTTTCCTGACCTGCCAGGCTGCGTGCTCGGATAAGGGTCTGATTTTGGGGGGACCCCACGCCGTTTTTTCGGCATAGGGAGTACCCTTAAAATCCATACCAGACCTAAGGGCCTGGTATGCCTCTGGAGGGGGAACCCATGCCGTTTTTTTTAATAAAAAAATTGGCGTGGATTTCCCCCTCAGAAGTAGTAAAATGAGTTGTGAATTCAGCTAGCAGCGGCTTTGCACCGTAAACGCGGACAATCCGCAGAACAGCCGGCGTTTCACTGCGCATTCACGGGCCTTGAATTCGCACCGCACTAGTCTGAACCCAGGCTTACAGTGTATTCCTCTACAATAAATGGGTATCTCACTCTTGCAATCTGGGGGGGGGCACCATAAAAGGTAGATTTTTATACCAATCCCAGAGTTCAACTTGAAACACCTGTAAGTTTTTATTTTTTCAGTGGTATCATCACTAAATGTCATTCTTTTTAATATTTGTCAATGAAATACCTTTGTAGGAATAGAAGTAGAAGGGTTTCCTTTTCATGTGGTGGTTGTATACCAAGGTTAATCTCCCAAACAGAGCCCCGTCTGTTATGGCTCCGCTGTATGCATTGCAGAACAATGAGTCAGCAAGCTACAACACTGGCTCAGATTACCCTGCACTTGAAAATAACTGCAGCTGCCAATTAAAATATAACCTTTGCCCACTTGCAGTGTGTGTGTGTAATGTATACATGAAGTATATTGGGTAGTCTGCAATTCCAAGAGCTTACGTCAGCTTTCTGATGTCTCTTTAGTGTGCCCCAGGCCCCAAAAAAACAAAGCGCTCTAAAGGAAGTCTGACTCATGGGGGGCACCGGCTCCGGCCTGCCGCCTGTGCCATAGTGATTGGACAGTAAGGGGGCATAGGACGGAGTGGGCCCGAGCAGAGTAATTCCCTATTTCAGGATCTAGGGCTACTCTGTAAGAAGGGATTATGTAAGTGTTTATTACATATAATGCATATTGACATAGAACTTGTTTAATAGACTCTCTCACTGACCCTACGTTCACACCAATGTGCTTTTTTGTGCGTTTTTCAGAAACACACTACAGTCCATTTACACATGGTTTCCTATGGTATGCTATGCGTTTTTCAGCCAATGCGATTTTGGAAAGGGTTTGGGGACTTTTTTTCCCCGCAGCATTTTGCGTGTAATAGACTTGCACCAGAAACGCAGGTGTTGCGTTTTTGATGCATTTTATTTTTTTTAATCTTTATTTTTTAGAATCTTATTTTTTTCACAGTCAATCAAAATGTATAAAAGAAAAACAATATACACAAACATTTGCTTATATCTTTCAATGTTTACCTTCTATTTATTTTCCCCATCTCCCCCTTCCCCACCTTGCAGTAATCTCTAATCTCAAATGATGCATTTTTTAATAATTTTCTTTTTTTTTTTTCCCCCATTTAAAAAGGAGCGGCCTCTGCACCTTAACAACCAATGAATTATCAGCTGTCAGCAGGGTTTCCCACTGACAGCTGAATGTAACAAAATAAAAAAAAATAAAAAAGGCCCTTCAGTATGGATTTGAAGAGGAACCCTGTGCCAATTTTTCTGTGTTTTTTTAAATGGCATGGGGCCGCATCCCCCAAAATCCATACTAAACTCTTATCTGAGCATGCAGGTCAGGAAAAGGGAGGGGGTGAGCGAGCGTGCCGCCCCTCCTGAACCATACCAGGCCACATGCCCTCAACATGAGGGGGGAAGTTTTGGGGTACCCCCAAAAGCACTTTTTCCGCCATATTGATGTGGACAAGGGCAGGTTCCCCTTAACCCTGGGCTGTGGTTGTCGGGGTCTGTGGGCAGGGAGCTTATCAGAAACTGAAAACCCCATTTAACAAGATCTTGCCCCCCCCCCCCCCCCCATGTGAATTAGTATCCTACCCATTCACCAAAAAAAGTGTCAAACTGAATAAAGACAGTACAAGAGTTTTTGACAACTCCTTTAAAAAAAAAAAAGCTCAGCTCACCACGAAATGCCCCGTTCTTAAATAGCTATGGGGCGGGGCCGGCCAGTGACGCCACCGCCCCCTGTGACATCGGTGGCCCAGCATGCACTGGTCGATGATGTCAGGGAGAGGAACCCCTGCATGCTATCAGAGTAGGTGGCGATTTGTGTGTGTGTGTGTGTGGGGGGGGGGGGGGGCTGTTTGGCAGCACGTTACATCCTAATAATGGGTTTAACTTTCATTCGGAAATATTCTAAATAACGAAAACCTGTTTAATAAATTTTTCTGAAAACTAAAATTTGAAAGAATGAAAATTTGAAATTTGAAAATCCGAAAATGAGAACGAAAATCTGAAAATTCAAAAACAACGAACATCCGAAAATAAGAACGAAAATCCAAAAATTTGAAAACCCCGAAAATTTGAAAATCCGAAATAACTAACAATTACTATTAAATTATAGGTGTTGGAATTTCCTTTCAAATTTGGCTGTTAGTGAACGTAACGAATATGAATTTATCCGAATTGACAAATTATCCAAAATAACGAATACCGCATCTAAACAAATGGAACATACATAGTTACATAGTAGGTGAGGTTAAAAAAAGTCCAACCTATGTGTGTGATTATATGTCAGTATTACATTGTATATCCCTGTATGTTGCGGTTGTTCAGGTGCTTATCTAATAGTTTCTTGAAACTCTCAAAGCCCCCCCCCCCCCGCTGAGACCACCGCCTGTGGAAGGGAATTCCACATCCTTGCCGCTCTTACAGTAAAGAACCCTCTAAGTAGTTTAAGGTTAAACCTCTTTTCTTCTAATTTTAATGAGTGGCCACGAGTCTTATTAAACTCCCTTTTGCAAAAAAGTTTTATCCCTATTGTGGTGTCACCAGTACGGTATTTGTATATTGAAATCGTATCCCCTCTCAAGCGTCTTTTCTCCAGAGAGAATAAGTTCAGTGCTCGCAACCTTTCCTCATGATTAATATCCTCCAGACCTTTTATTAGCTTTGTTGCCCTTCTTTGCCCTGCTCCATTTCCAGTACATCCTTCCTGAGGACTGGTGAAAATCGCATGACAAGTTGCATCCTATGACCAGCAATTTCAATTTCATTGTTCACTGTGGTGCCACATCGATTTGAAAAATGAGTACATGCACTACTTTTACAGACTTCAGGTGTGACTTGAATAGACATCTGTGCATGAAGTCGCATAGATGTCTTCAAAGTCGCACCCAAACTCACACAGACATGTGGCTTTGAAATTGTGTGATTTCAGATGAAGTCGCATGATTTCAAAGCCGTAGTCAATGTGAATGGGGGCTTAGGGTGCATTCACACTTGCAAATGCACCCTGTCTGCAATCAGCTGCAAGAACCTCATCGGGGGGTTCCTGCGATTAGCCACAAGTAGGCAGCCCTATTGAAAGCAATGGGAGGCTGCTGCCTGCTTCCAGGGCCAATCACTTACATGTGATCACTGCATGAGCGATTACATGCGAGTGGGCACTATTAACTGCGACAGTCAGCAGCCTTCTATTGCTTTCAACAGGGCTGCCTACTCGTAGCTAATCATGGTATCCCGGTGGGGTTCTCTCAGCTAATCACAGACATGATGTATCTGCATGTGTGAATGCACCCCAAGTTGCAGGTCCTGCTCTTTTTTTGCTCCGCCCCATAGTGACAGGTTGCCTCTTTTTCCATCTTTAATATCGATAGGACCCTGGGCAAACATTTTCTTGGGCCCTCCCAAATCCACTTGTCAACTATTTTCAGGCAGTGTAGGCTCAAGGGGCAGCTGCTTTGGGCCCCACAAAAATGGCTGGGCACGGAGCAGCTGCCCCTTTTACCCTGCCTTAAAGATGGCCCAGCCAGACGGCCCTGCTTCTGCCTACCGCTCAGCCCAGTCCTGATGTCAAAGGGGTTGTAAAGGTTTGTGTTTTTTCACCTTAATGCATCCTATGCATGAGGGTGAAAAAACACCTGGCAGTCACCGGCCCCCTAGCCCCCCCCCCCCCACCTCATTTTACTTACGTGAACCCCTTCGGTCGGCGGGGATGCGCTGGCTCCTTCTCAATGGGCTCCCAGCTCTTGATTGATAGCAGTGCAGCCATTGGCTCCCGCTGCTGTCAATCAAATCCAATGACGCAGGCGCCCGGTGGTGGGTACGAGTCCAGCATTCTGTGTCTATAGACACAAATGCTGGACTCGGGAGCGCACCCGCAAAGTAACCCCCTCGGGGAAGCGCTTCTCTGAGGGGGCTATCAGATGTGGGGAGGAGCTGCGAGAGCCGCCGGGGGACCCCAGAAAAGCAGGTTCAGGGGCCACTCTGTGCAAAACGAGCTGCACAGTGGAAGTATGATATGTTTGTTTTAAAAAATAAAATAAAATTACCCTTACAATCACTTTAAATAAAATAGAACACACAATAGGACAATAAAATCAGGAAATAATAAGAACAATGCTTTCACAGTCGATTGCGTTTTTGTTACGTCAAGTGAAATACCTGACATTTGGAAATTCAGCTCACATAATGTATGATTCTGCAATGAATTCACTGAGTTTGTATCTCCGAGGCACAAGAAAGTTTTGTCTTTATACCTTTACTTCCTTGTGGCGGCAACAAAGGACATTTTTACAGGCAAAAATGATTTATAGGTATGTGTTGCCTCATCTGTATGAAGAAAATGTCACCTACCCGCCCACTTACAGTAGAACTAAACGCCCTTAAGGCAGGCCACGGATGGTGCAATTTTCTTTCCTGCAACCACGGGTGGTTTCTCTGTGGAGAACCTTACAGAAGAACAACTCTGAATGTCCTTGAGTGGCCCAACCAGACCCCAGACTTGAACCCAATTGAACATCTCTGGAGATATCTGAAAATAGCTGTGCACCGACCCTCCCCATCCAACCTGATGGAGCTTGAGAGGTCCTGCAAAGAAGAATGGGTGAAAGTGCCCAAAAATAGGTGTGCCAAGCTTGTAGCATCATACTCACAAAGACTTGAGGCTATAATTGGTTCCACTCTGGATGAAGGAGGTCAGGGGGCACCTATGGACAGCAGCATTGTCAGAAGTGCTGGGACAAGGCCACCTAGACCCCAGGGTAAACATACCAAATGCGCCTCCCCCATCCAAGATGTATGAGCAATAATGAGTCAGCAAAAATCCCCCCCCCCCAAAAAGAAATCAAGCACTAATCTAAAGTCCCCTCCTCCCAGCACAAATCTTTGACCCCCCCTCCAAGCTTAAACCCTCTCTCTCCCCAAATACCCCCCCCCCCCCCAAAAAAATCACCCCTCCTAGCACAAATTCTTTGCCTTTCATAACTCCTCTCCGAGTACAAACCCTCTCCCCCCACACCAAATCCCCCCTCCCAGCACAAATCCCCCCCCCCCCCAGATTTCCCCTTCCTGCACAAATCCGCCCCAATACATAAAAAAAAAAAAATTCCCCCCAGCACAAATTCCACCCTCCTCTACCATATTGCCTCTGCTAGCACAAACCTCCAAAATCCCCCCCCCCCCCCATCTAGCACAAATCATCTTCCTCCATCCCCCTCCCAACACTAATCCCCCCCCCCAAATCACCACTGCTAGAACACCCTCCAAATTTCCCCTCCTAGAACAATTTTTAGCCCCTGCCACCCCCAAATTCCCTATCCCAACACAAATCCCCCCCTCCCCCAATCTCCTTATGGTGCCCCCCCAACCTCAGATGATACCACAGTAATGAATGAAGAATAGTTCTGGACATCCGCACTCTGAAAAAAGCCTTTTATTCAAAAGAACACGAAATCAAAAACGAAGCATGTCACAGCAGAGCAAGAAAGCCGACGCGTTTTGCACTACACACAGTGCTTAGTCATAGCTGTGACCAAGCACTGTGTGTAGTGTGAAACGTGTCAGATATTCAGGGTGCGGCTGTCCAGAACTATTCTTCATTCATTGCTACATGCATTTCTGGCACCTGTGGCTTCTTTAGCTGGGTGGAGAGTTTTGTTATTAGACGATCCTCCTGGAGCGGTGACACTCCCTTCCCTACCATGATACCACAGTACCCAGGGCTGCCGTCCCTCCTGCTCACCCCTTGTCCCGTGCCCTTATTGTCAGTCTGGGGAGGGGGAATGTTAGATCGAATAGCAGATTAAGACCCCTTTTATACTGAGGCGCTTTTCAGGCGTTTTCACACTAAAAAAAAAAGCGCCTGAAAAGCTCACGAAAACCTATTTCCATTAAAATCAATGAATGCTTTCACACTGGGGCAGTGGGCTGGCAGGGCGGGGAAAAAAATGCCCCTCTCCATTGAAATTAATAGAAAGCTCTTCAAAAGCGCTCAAATGTTTTACTAGCAGTTTAGAAGCGCCTCAGTGTGAAAGGGGCCTTAGACACACTAACCAATTGAAGTCAAGCTCCAGCTCACACTTTATAATCAGTTACAGTACAGCACCCTTTTTTTTTCTCCTTTGGTATAAAGCCACTTTCACACTGAAGCGCTTCTAAACTGCCAGTAAAAACACTGAGCGCTTTTGAAGAGCTTTCCATTCATTTCAATGGGGAGGGGAGTTTTTCACAGCCCTGCCAGCACACTACCCCAGTTTGAAAGCGTTCATTGATTTTAATGGAAATAAGTTTTCGTGAGCTTTTTAGGCGCTGTTTTTAGCGTGAAAGCGCCTGAAAAGCGCCTCAGTGTGAAAGTGGTCTAAAGGTTTTATATAAATAGATAAAAGCTGATCATTGTACACACCCCTATCAGTGGTAAATGGTTTGTCTCATCACTGGCATCTGCAAACTGGTATCTGCAAGAGAGCTTGTTCTTTTGAAAAACAATAGGCTTGCTGGCTGGCTCACCAGATGAAAATAGAAGAAGAAAGAAAGCCTAAAAAAATAAAAAATAAAAAAAATAATATGAATGGAGCCATCACTTCAGGAATTAGTAAACTGCAATATAATACATGTTTTTTTTTTTCTGGGTTTAATACTGCTTAGATTTTTTTTGATTTGCCTGGCTTTTAGCTGCAAGTCTTTGATGATGTTGGCTCCTTTATATGATGGTGGGAGGAAGCAGAGGGCAATATGAAACACATTAAAGTGGTGTTTCCACCAAAATTACAACATTGTGTGTATCTACATAAAATCTGACAAAAAAAAAAAAAATTGGATAAAAAAAAAAAAAAATTCACTTACCTATTTCTCTCTGTTGCTAGGTGGTCCCACGAAATCTGCCTCTTCCTCAGCCCGGGCTAGAAACGTCACTTCCGCTCGGCAGTCAGTCATCTGGGACACGTGACAGGTCCCAGATGACTGTGCGGCGCCGAGCGCGCATGCGCAGTGGGTGCCCGACTGTGAAGCCACAGCCGGGTGCCCACAGTAAGGATGCCGGCGCCGCAAGCGGAGCGGGGAACAAGGGGGGGTATCGATCCCCCGCATCTCTGGACCCTGGGACAGGTAAGTGTCCGATTCTTAAAAGTCAGCAGCTGCAGTATTTGTAGCTGCTGACTTTTAATTTTTTTTTTTTTGATGGGCCCTCCACTTTAAATCTGGACTGTGATACTTTCTTTTCGACTGATTAATGAAGTAATTCACAATTGATGCGGCCTCTTTAAGTAGAGAGTGATGACATACCGCAATTTACAGACAAAGAAGTTTGGAGAAGGTCACCGTAGGCGATGTTTGTCCTGGAGAATGGTGTGGAATGGGGAAGTAGACACTTAAGAAAATTCAACTTCTTCTTTGTCATTCTCCTCCTATGTGCCATATGAGTTCAGAGTTTGTAGAAGCTGATTGGCTCTCTAGTTAGTCCACAAAAATACACAAAAAAATAACGAACACAATATGCATGCTTTGCATCCCACAGCTCATGCATTCATTGTTGCTGCATCAATAACCAATATTACGTTTGAAGAAAAAAAAAAACACACACACAAGAGCTTAAAAAAAAAAACTAAAAAAAAAAAAAAAATTACCAGAAATGGCTGTTGTCCTAATCTGCCACTTCCTACACCGCAGTGATCTTCAGTCTTCTCCTCCTCGAGTCTTCTGGGGAATGGGGCGCGCTGTGTTCTGGGAACTGTGCGTGCCCCATTCACAAAGCGCTGCGCGACTCGCGCATCTGCAGTAGGAAACGGGCAGTGGAGCCGCAAGGCTCCACTGCCTGTTTCCCTTCGTTAAGATGGCGGCACCGGCACACGATCCGGTAGACGGATCGGCCTCGGGCGGCCGACATCGCTGGCTCCCTGGACAGGTAAGTGTCCTTATTAAAAGTTTTAAATTTTTCTTTTTTTTAACCGGACCGACCTTTAAAGTGGCGTAGATAGAACCTTCAGGGCCCCCAGTGCAAGAAACCATGAAGGGGGCCCCTGGCCGCCGATCGGGGCCTAACCCACTGATTTTGGGGGGCCCTTTACTACAAGCCCGCAGCAGTTCACCTTCCTGCTGTCTTGTGATCCCCCGCGTGGTGGAATGCCAGAGCCCAGTCGCAAATGTGAACTTTGCAACCCTGGTACTTCCGCCACTGGTGTCAGTACCATTTTAGTTTATTTTTACTAAAAAATTTGGACCCCCGTTGGGGGGTTTGGTGAATAATCAGGGGTCTAAGCAGACACTTTTAAAACAGAGAAAGGGACGGAGGACAGATTCATCAGGCCCTTTCTCTGCAGCCTCAGAAGCACAGAATGAATGAACAAGAATAGGTCTGTACAAAGCTTCCTGTTCATTCATAAACTGAGGCATATTAAACAGTTTACTATGCCCCAGCTATGAATGTATTGGTACCGATCACTGACTTATTCATTAGGACAAGGAAGGAGCCAGTAAATGACATGTATAAACTCGGCCCCTTCCCCACTCTCCATCCTGACAGATCCCCCCGCAGCAGCCGGCAGTAGGTGGGAGGAGAAACCCGGATGGGGGCGAGGAAGGACACAGGAGCCCAGGGATAGGTGGGCGGCGGGAGCGGCATGTGGAGGAGCCAATGCCCTTCATTTCTCTCCTGCAGCCACTGAATGTCTGTGGGAGGGAGAGAAGAAGTGGGCATTTAGTGGCTACATGGAGGGATCAATTCCTCTGCATGACGCCGCCCTCCTATCCAACCGTACGGGGGGGGGGTGGATGGGCCGTGTCGCAATGGTGACCCCTTTACGTACGCCTCTGGAGCTTAAAAGTATTTACTTCTGACCGCCAGCCTTCTTTTTAGCCTTGTACAGTTGTACAGGCTCCTCTCCAGGACTGAAATGACTTAGTCTGATTTCACTGCACACTGCAACCTTCTCACAGTGTACATTAGAAGCTGCAGGAAGTCGGAGCCGCCTCATTCCCTGGATTGAAGATATCCAGCATCATCTAACACTTTCCTCCCCAGCCTTACTGTCCCTGGTCCACCTCTTTCTATTCCTTGGAATAGATTTCAAGTCTGTCAATCATAGAGGCACATCATCACATGCAGTCATTGCCTAGGGTGGTCCGCATGCCCACTCCTCCAGACTGACTTTCACCCATCAAGACACCTTTGATTTTTGCATAACTCCTCCCAAGAGCCAGCTTGCTGCTTACATCAGGGCTGAGGGCTCTTGAGAGAAGTAGGGAGTAAGGGGGCACCCTGCCAGCCCATCCACCAGACATGATCTGCCTACATTGTATAGAAAAATACAGGAGATCCCGTGATGCCATGACTGGGTATAAAATAGGCATGGGATAAAAATGTAAAAGTTTTTTTAAATCTCTTTAGCATGTTGATGAGGGGAAAAAGGAGAAACCAAGGAAGGCACGATATAAGCAGATTACCACTTGCAGCCCGCCATATAACAAAATGACGTCGGCAAAGTGGTTGCGATATCCTGACCAGTCATATGACGTCTTTCAGGATATCAAAGCCCTGCGCGCCCCCTGGGTGTCTGAGTGTCCCCGGCGCCCCCACACCTCTGGCCAAATGAGGTACTGCACACCCCATTAGCTTGAATTCTGCTCGTTTTGCAAGACAACACTAGCAAACCGAGTCAGAATAATAAAAAAAAAAAAAAGTTGCGTCTTTCAAAGCGTTTGTTAACCGCGTTACTCGTAAACCAAGGTTCCACTGTACTGTTCTTTCTGCCTAGAAACTTGAGATTGTCCATGGCAACGAAAAAGCGTCCCTTTACATCAAAAGTGGTTTTAGACCAGCTAGAAAACAGCAATAGTAAATTAGAACACTTGCAGATATATTATTATTATTATTATTATTATACAGGATTTATATAGCGCCTACAGTTTACGCAGCGCTTTACAACTTGACTGTAGACAGTACAAATACAATACACTTTAATACAGTAGGAATCAGAGGGCCCTGCTCCTTAGAGCTTACAATCTTACAATCGTGGGGAAAGTTTATTATATTATTATTTTTTATAGTTATTTATTATACAGTGGAACCTTGGTTAACGACTAACGCGGTTAACGAGCGCTTTGAAAGACGAGCAACTTTTTTTTTTAAATCCAGTTTTGTCTTGCAAAACGAGCAGAAATTTAAGCTAATGTGGTGTGCAGTACCCCATTTGGCCAGAGGTGCGGGGGTGCCGGTGGCACTCGGAACGGTTCGGAGCCGTTTGGAAATACTCAGAAATACTCAGTTCCCGAGCCTGAGGGTTTCTGAGTTCAGCCAAGCTGTCCCTGAGTATTTCCGATGCTCTCCGGCGCCCCCCGCCTCTGGCCACATGCGGTATTGCATGCAATAGGAGGTCAAAGCAGAACAAATTATCTTCGTTTTCCATTGACTTCTATTTGGAAACTCGCTTTGATATGCGAGTGCTTTGGATTATAAGCATTCTCCTGGAACGGATTATGATTGTAATCCAAGGTTCCACTGTATTATAATTTATGATTTTGTGTTTCAAACTTTATTATACCCTGGATGTCTACTAGACTCTTGTTTGGACAGATTTAAGTGTGTTATTACTAAGAATTACAGTCCTACAATATAAAAACGCCAAATTTCAATGCGATACAATTGTACCGCTTTGAGACGCAAATATCTGACATAATCATACCGCCAGGGTGGCTACTATAGGCTTGAGCATTCCTCAAATCCACCTACAGATTTAATAAAATCCCAACTTTGTAAAAATCAGTTGACTGTACATATTGCAAGGATCTAACAATCTTGTTGCAGAGCGGCAAGTGGGTGGTTCTGCATTTGCTAAAAATACACTCGCTTTCCCTGTGTCAGCACTTTGATTTTGGATGTTCTGTACAGAGGAAGAACGAATGATCCATACTGGAGTCTAGCCTGCCAAAACATAGGGATGCTCTGTGTTCAGGATCATGCTATCCATTTCAGGATTTGTGGTCTGAGAAAAAAGTAGAATTACTGCAAGCACTGAAAGGAGACTGGAGCTTTCCATTTACTATTTCAGTTTACATTTAAAGCAAAGGAGTGGCAAGTGTCTAGACCGGAGTCCCCCTTTAACTCCAGGACGTCCTTAGCATACCCCAAAAGGTAGACCTTAAACAGAGCGTCAATGGGAGGCTTCCCAACACTGCTTCTGTGGGCGACTCCGATTACTAGGATGTAATGGACAGCATATATCCCAACTTTCTTAAATGGGAATGAGGGACACCTATTAGAAAAAGTATTTAGGCATAGGACACACCCCCTACCACGCCCCCTTAAAAAAGGAGAATTGTAAAAAAAAAAGAAAAGAAGAAGAAGAAGGATTGGTTAAACTCCCAAGTGCTTTTTTTTACCACTGAAGCTTAAGAAAGGATTCCCTGTAGCCACACATAGATGCTTTCCCTAAGATGAGTGTGTAAGTGGCACCCTCAGCCAGGCCACGCTTCCAACGCGTTTCGCTACCCCATTTTTTTACCACTAGTATGCCTTTATATTGGCTTTCGGAATTTACAAATGCAGCAACTTAGAAATTGGATAAAAGGTTTAGCACTATAAAACACTTTTTGATAGATAAGTAGTGCATTTTAAATACAACTTTATAAATCAGACCAAAATGAGGGACAAAATGAGGAGGAAAGAGGGACAGAGGGACTTTGTTCCAAATGAGGGACAGTCCCTCAAAATCAGGGACAGTTGGGAGGTATGTGGACAGTATAGACACAGCAACATAGTATTTGGAATTGGCATGTTAGCTGCTGTCCTAGGTGTTACACATACAAGCCTTAGGCGATTCGCGCAGGAGAGACAACTGCCGCGGCTGGTCGGGAACTAGTTAAAACAGACCTATAATCAGTTGCTACTACAGATGAACTCCGGCATGTTCAGATCCTAGTCTGAACCCACCTGAGTGATCCCAACAGGAAGCGGTCACTGTTCTGGACAATAATACGTGGTCGAGGCATTCCCTGCCCTACAGTTGTGCGTATACAGGCCACTTATATACATTTGGTTGCGGGATGGGGAAGACTTATTATTGTCCCAGGACAGCGACAGCTTCCTGACATCACTAAGCTCCGGGGGGCTGGCGGAGTGAAACGCGCTGGAGGCATGGCCTGGTTGGAGTCCAGGCTGAGGTTGCCACGCCATTTATTGCAGCAGGACACAATAGATGTGCGACATCCAGGGGTCACCCTTCCTTTCTTGATTAGCAGTACCCCCCCCCCCCCAAATTGTACCATAATTTGTCACTCAACAATCGTGGCGATATCGCCCCGTGTTTGGGGTGCCATTAAGAAATAATGGCATTGCAAACACGTTTCCCCCCATACTGATCGCTCAGGTGTGAACGGAGCCCAAAGTGTATGTCTGGGTAAAAATGCATATGCAGTACATTATTATTATACAATTTATATAGTGCCAACAGTTTACGCAGCGCTTTACAATGTAGAGGGGGGACAGCACAATTACAGTACAATACAGAAGGGACAGGAGGGCCCTGCTCGTAGAGCTTACACATTCTAAAAAAGGGAGGGGGTGGTGGTACAAAAAGGTAATAGATGCAGGGAATGATTTGATGGGGGGTGGACCGGGGACAGTTAGGTGGGTGTGGGATAGGCTCTCTCAGTACATCTCTGCAATACATTCACATTTCTCCAATAATATTTAGTTCTTTAACCGCTTCCCGACCGCCTCACGCCGATGTACGTCGGCAGAATGGCACGGCTAGGCAGAACCACGTACAGGTACGTGGCCTTTTAAGAGCCTAGCTGTGGGTCGCGCGCACCCCCGGCGGCGCGCTCGCGACCCGGTCGGGAGCTCCGTGACCCCGGCCGCGGGACCAGCGGACCTGATCGCCGCTGGTGTCCCGCGATCAGGTCACAGAGCTGAAGAACGGGGAGAGGTCTGTGTAAACAAACCTCTCCCCGCGCTTCCTACACTGCCTGTCATTGATCGGCTGTTCCCTGTCATCGGGAAAGCCGATCAATGACGTCAGACGTACAGCCCTGCCCCCTAATGGTAAAAAAACACACACGTCACAGCCCATAACCCCTCCCCTCCCCCTAGTGGTTAACTTGTTCACTGCCACTGTCATTTATACATGAATCAATGCATTTAAATAGCATTGATTGCTGTATAAATGACAATGGTCCCAAAAATGTGTCAAAAATGTCCGATGTGTCCGCCATAATGTCGCAGTCACAATAAAAATCGCTGATCGCCGCCATTACTAGTAAAAAAAAAAAAAAATAATAAAAATGCTATAAAACTATCCCCTATTTTGTAAATGCTATAACTTTTGCGCAAACCAATCGCTAATTGCGATTTTTTTTAATCAAAAATATGTAGAAGAATACGTATCGGCCTAAACTGAGGAAAAAAAATGTTTTTTTATATATTTTTTTTGGGGATATTTATTATAGCAAAAAATATTGCATTTTTTTCAAAATTGTCGCTCTATTTTTGTTTATAGCGCAAAAAATAAAAACCGCAGGAACAATCAAATACCACCAAAAGAAAGCTCTATTTGTGGGGAAAAAAGGACACCAAATATTGTTTGGGAGCCACGTCGCACGACCGCACAATTAAAGTCAGTTAAAGCGACGCAGTGCCGAATCGCAAAAAGGGGCCTGGTCCTTTGGCTGCCAATTGGTCCGGGGCTGAAGTGGTTCAAGTACAAAATTAGTACCTATTGCTCCTGCCATACATTGAGTCACCTCCTTACTTCCTGTAGTAAGCTGACAACACATCCTGTACTACACTGAGGTTCCTAGCGATGGTGTCAGCTCAGCTTTCTGAACAGGAGATGCAGATATGAAAGTGAGAGGAAGGAGAAACCGGGACTGAAGTCTGTGAAAGCAGGGACTGGAATTAGCTTCTTGCTTGGGGAAAATTAATTTAGGCCTCATGCCCTCCGGGCGCTTGCCCAGCTCTCCTAAACGGGCTTTCTCCTGGCAGCTAAAACGCTTGACACGTGAATGCAGGTAAACGCATCTAGACACGTCATGCATAGCTCCCAACTGTCCCTGATTTGGAACAAAGTCCCTCTGTCCCTCATTCCTCCTCATTTGTCCCTCATTTTGGTCTGATCTATATAGTTGTATATAAAAATGCACTTTTTATCCATCAAAAACTGTTTTCCAGTGCCACAGCCGGGTGCCCACAGTTGCAATGCCGGCGCCGCTGAGCAGATCGGGGGACAAGCGGAGCTTCGACCCCCCCCCCCCCCCCCGCATCGCTGGACCCTGGAACAGGTAAGTGTCCGATTATTAAAAAGTCAGCAGCTTCAGTATTTGTAGCTGCTGACTTTTAAGTTTTTTTTTTTTTTTCCCCATGTATACTCCTCTTTAAAGTGGTTGTAAACCCTTACAAACCACTTTGGCCTACAGGTAAGCCTAGATTAAGGCTTACCTGTAGGTCCAATAAATATCTCCTAAACCTACATGTTTTAGGAGATATTTAGAAAAAAAGAGGCATCGCTGTCGATATGCCGCTTTCGTGCGCATGCGCGACGTCATCGGCGATCCAGCGAATGACAGTGCTGAAGCGGCAAGACCCGGAAGTCACTCCGGGCTTGATGGCGGCGGAGAAGGTCGTGGATGAGGACCGCTTCGGGGGCTTCGTTCTCAGGTAAGTTATTCATAATGAGCTAGTATGCTATGCATACTAGCTCATTATGCCTTTGCCTTGCGGGTTCTGTTTTTTTTTTTTTTTTTTTGGAGGAGGCTTTACTTCCTCTTTAACTAATATTTTATTTTTCGTTATCTCTCCTTTAAGGGGGCGTGACAGGGGGGGGTGTGTCCTATGCCTACATACTTTTGCTAGTAGGTGTCCCTCATTCCCATCTCAAAAAGTGGTCATCATGTGCTTGGGTGTTATTTAATTTCCTTGACTATTATTATTATAATAATTATTATTAGGAATAATAATTTTATTTTGACCATTAAAATAAATACGCAAGTGCTTGACAAAACTGAACTCCAGGATATGTCAATATTGTCTAAATACATTCGCCATGTATTCTTCCTTGAATCTCGGTGTGCTTTGTGGATTTCTTCCAGATCTGAGCAGTAATCCAGTGCTTGACTTTTGCTCTGTACAGGAACTTCCTGTAATAAAGACCGGTCCCCGCTGCTCTCTCCTTGTGTAGGGCGACCGGTCTTGTCTCCGCCCCCTCCAATAGTTTTACTGCGTTTAAAAATGCATCTGGTGTAAACGAGCCCTGAGCGTCCTTTGAGTGGACTAAGGTCATTACTTGCTGTAAGTTTCCCATTGTATAATGAAGGTTGTTTAAACTTGATAGGAACGTTAAATATTTAAGCAATGTTTTTTGTGTTAGAGTGGGTGGAACAATACTTTGAAGATAGATTGCTGTGTATCATATGACACCATCCCATCCACCCACACACAGGCTTGTCCTGGTTGCATTATTACTGCTAGTTAATAGAAGTACTTAGAATGTTGTTTGCCTGGCTGACATTCCACAGTGTATGACAGATTTACTTTCACTTCACCATGGATGTGCCAGTGCTGCCACCGTGCTTCTTAGATGAATATAACTGCTTAATGCTTTAGTTATCATATACAGTGGGGAAAATAATTATTTGATCCCCTGCAGATTTTGTAAGTTTGCCCACTTACAAAGAAATGAAGGGTCTACCATTTTTATCATAAGTGTATTTTAAGTGATAGAGACAGAATATCAACCAAAAATGCAGAAAAAACACGATACAAATGTTATAAATGGAGTTGCAGTTCAGTGAGTAAAATAAGTATTGGATCCCCAAGCAAAACATGACTTAGTACTTGGTGGAGAAACCCTTGTTGGCAATCACAGAGGTAAGACGTTTCTTTACCTACTTCAATACCGGGCATTTTCACCCCCTTCCTGCCAAGACCAAATTTTCAGCTTTCAACGATGTTACATTTTGAATGACAGTTGCGCGGTCATGCAACACTGTACCCATTTTTAGTTTTTTTTCCCCCCACAAATAGAGCTTTCTTTTGGTGGCATTTGACTGGTTTTTACTTTTTGCTATAATAAATATCCCAATTAAAAAAAAAATAATAATATTTTCTTTAGGCAGATATGTATTCTTTTACAATATAAAAGTCACAATAAAAAGTGTATATTAATTGGTTCACGCAAAAGTTAAAGCGCCTACAAAATAGGTTATTAACTTATGCCATTTTTATTATTATTATTTTTTTTACTAGTAATGGCGGTGATCTGTGATTTTTATCGTGACTGACATTGCGGCAGACAGATCGGACACTTTTGACACTATTTTGGGACCAGTGACATTTATACAGCGATCAGTGCTATAAATATGCACCGATTACTGTATAAATGTCACTGGCAGGGAAGGAGTTAACACTAGGGGGCGATCAAGGGATTAAATGTGTTACTTAGGGAGTGATTCTAACTGTAGGGGAATGGGACTTACTAGGGGGAGGAGACTGATCGGTGTTCCTATATACTAGGAACACACGATCTGTCTCCTCTCCCCTGACAGGACGTGGATCTGTGTGTTTACACACACAGATCCACATTCCTGCTCTGTCACGAGTGATCACGGGTGCCCAGTGGTCATCATGGCCGCCGGGCACGCTCATCGGCAATGCGCCGGGCGCACCCCCTATACCAGCGGGAAGCCATGGACGTCATACGACGCCAGCCCAGGATGGGAGATCCCATCTGCCGATATCATATGACTATGGGCGTGTACTGAAGTGGTTGCAGATCTTCTCTAAATCCTTAAAGGTTTCTTTGCTGTTGCTTGGCAACTCACTTCATCTCTCTCTATAAATTTTCTATATAATTAAGGTCTGAAGACTGGTTAGGCCACTCAATGACCTTAATGTGCTTCTTGAGCCACTCCTTTGTTGCCTTGGCAGTATGTTTTGGGTCATTGTCAGGCCCATCTTCAGTGTTCTGGTTGAGGGAAGAAGGTTCTCATCCAAGATTTTACAATACATGGCCCTGTCCATTGGCCCCTCAATGCGGCAAAGTCAGCCTGTACCTTTAGCAGAGAAACAGCCCCAAAGCATAATGTTTCCACCTCGGTGCTCGGGTGTAGGGATGGTGTTCTTAGCATCATAGCCAGCATTTTTCTTCCAGAAAGTAGTACCCCTATTAGTAGGAGGAATAGCATCCCATCATTGGCATCAGTGGAACAAATAGTACCCCCTTGTTGGTGTCAGTGGGAGGAATAGTGCTCCAGGGACCGGATAAAGGGCCGCAGTTTGGAGACCCCTGATTTAGATGTTTATTGGCAAACTTCAGAAAGCCCTGTACATGTGCCTTCTTGAGGAAAGGGGCCTTGTGGGTGCTGCAGGATTTCAATCCATGGCAGCGTATTGTGTTACCAATGGTTTGTTTGGTGACTGTGGTCCCAAATGCCTTGAGATCATCAGCAAGCCCCTCCCGTGTAGTTCTGGGCTGATACCTCACTTTTCTCTTGATCATCCTCACCCCATGAGGCAAATTTCTTGCATGGAGCTCCAGACCGAGGGCGATTGATTATTATTTTCCATCTATTGACGGTTATTTCTTCCATTTGCGAATAATCGCTCCAACATTGTCTCCTTCTCACCAGGCTTCTTGCTTATGATCTTGTAGCCCATTCCAGCCTTGTGCAGGTCTACAATTTTGTCCCTGAAGACAATTGACAGCTCTTCGGTCTTGCCCAAGATGGTGGGTTTAAGCCCTCGTTCACATTGGGTCGATTTGATATTTTAAAAATCGCATGCCAAATCGGCGCCTATTGCCGGAAAATGGCACTGTCTGAAATCGGTGTGATGCCGACTTTGCAGCCCCGCTCCGATTGCCAAAAGTCGTTTCTGCTCTACTTTTGACGACTTCAGGGGCAATTGCAATGGACTTTTGTTTGATATTCTGTCTCTATCATTAAAAATACACCTATCATAAAAATTATAGACCCTTCATTTCTATGTAAGTGGGCAAACTTTCAACATAGGCAGGGGATCAAATAATTATTTTTCTAAATGTAGCTGATAATACTTTTCTGTTGCAAGCTTCATTACCGTTTTGAATGTGTTTTTCTGCTCCTCATTAGAGAAAAATCTCTGGATTAGAGCTCCAGGACAAGCAAATATTGGCTATAAAATAATAATAAATTATATATATATATATATATATATATATATATATATATATATATATATTCAGCATAGCAAAACATTTTAAATAAATCAACAGCCATATGTATACTTCCTTGAATCCCTGTGTGCTTTGTGTATTTCTTCCAGATCTGTGCAGTAATCAAGTGTGACATTTTGCCTTTCTGTAATAAAGACCGGTCACTGATTTATTTATTTATTTATTTATTACAGGATTTATATAGCGCCAACAGTTTACGCAGCGCTTTACAATATAAAAGGGAGACAATACAGTTATAATACAATAAAATACAAGAGGATTAAGGGGGCCCTGCTCAGAAGAGCTGATGCCCTCTCTCCTTGTGTAGGAGAACTGGTCTTGCCCTTCTGTAGTTTTCTCCAGGCAGCCTGTAGTGGGTGGAGCCTATGTGGCCCCTCCCACAGCTCTTTTCCCTGTACAGGCTATGCACAGCAAACCTGAAGGTCATATGGTGGGATGGATGAGTATAATCTGGAATAGTAGGAGACAAACTCCTGCATGATACCCATCTCTATCTTTCACCAAAGTGCCTTCTGATGAGTGGATACATGGTACCACTGTATGTGCCCGAGCGTCTAGTGTTAGGATGGCTAACAATTTCCCATTTTGGTCGTCATTCCTAAACAATTCCTCAGCCCTATTCCTAAAATCACATTGATTGAGGCCCTTGAAGTGAACCAGTAGTGCCCCGTCTAGACATCTGTAACTCAGCCAGAGTGAAGGGAGAGGGCGAATCAGCATGGGTCTGTGCACATCGCAGTTCATGGACCTGAAGCTCCTGAGATTTGGCATTTTTTTTCCACCCTGGCAGCTTTTATGGCAGACATATACACCCTCTCCCCTTGTCGACGCCTTAAAAGGCATCCCACACGGCAGGTAAGCCCGCTGATCCCTCATTGAACTCCTAAAACTCCTTCAGGAATGGCGAGACAAAGGCCTCCACGAGGACTCCTCCGCCCACCCTGGGTGCAACTGCCAAACCCCCGTACACCTTGCCTGCAGAAGCATAATCGTAACCTGTAAGGGGGTGTGATCGGAGATCCCTCCAGCCAGTTAGCTGACCTCTGAAACCAGGGGGAGTGGAGCTGGGTTGGCGAAGGCCAGATCAATACGGGAGGAGGAGTCACTGACATGGGAAAGATAGGGAAAAAAAAAAAAAAAAAAAAAAAAAAAAAAATTTCCTCCCCAGGGTGTTTCCAACGCCAGAGCTCCTCCAGCACCGCTGAGTCTGCCCAGTGTCTAAGGTCAAGGTTCTGCACCCGGGTCAGATTAGGAGGTATCCAGGGTGTAATCCAGGATGTTGTTGAGCCTCCAATAGCTTCAATGGGCCAAAGGTGGCGACTTTTTCCAGGACAGTATACAGCACCTCACTCTTGAGGTGGGGTGGGACATAGATGTTCGCTATAGTCAATAACTGGGATTCAATGTCAAGCACCACGATAACATAGCACCCCTATGGGTCTGTTGCCACATGTTCAATAGAGCAGGCCAGCTTTTTACGAATATAGCAACCCCCCTAGCATATGTAGAGTGTATTGTTCTCTGCATCTAGTTCCTGTTTATGGAGAATATTCTACTACTAGTCAAGTGGGTCTCTTGCAAAAGGACTACATGAGGGCTTTGGGATTTAAGGTACCGAAGGAGCATCGATCTTTTAAACTTTGAATTCAGAACACGAACGTTTCACGAGAGAATTTTCAGATCACTCATATAATAGTGGTCTATATGTCATGTAGACAGGATAAGTAAAATTGGAGGGGAGGTGGGAACCTGGATGCAGACAGTGGCATAAAATCAGTACAGACTGTGCAAGGCAAACTGAAGGTCTATCAGCATAAACCTTCTGGGCAAGGCTCAAAAAGAAAAAAGAAAAGAAATTAAAAAAAATGAAAAAAAAAAAAATAAAAAAAACACACAGTCTATAGTCCCAAGTCCCTGTTTGCTCCGGGTGAACAAACCTAACAAGGTAGAAAAACTTCTGGAGAAACTTAAGTCCCAAAACAGTAAGAAAAACTAGCAGACTGTTCCAAGAGTTCATCCACTTGAAGAAGGGGCGTGAAGACATACCAGTAGGTCATACAGCCTTAACCGCTTAAGGACCACCTCACGCCGTTATACGTTGGCAGAATGGAACGGCTGGGCACAACCACGTACCTGTACGTGGCTCTTTAAGTGCCCAGCCGTGGGTCGCCGGCGTGCTCGCGACCCGGTCCTGAGCTCAGTGAGACCAGTGGACCCGATCGCCGCTGGTGTCCCGCGATCGGGTCACAGAGCTGAAGAACGGGAGAGGTATGTGTAAAAAAACCTCTTCCCGTGCTTCCTAGTGACGCTGTCACTGATCGGCTGTTCCCTGTCATCGGGAAAGCCGATCAGTGACGTCAGACGCAAAGCCACGCCCCCCCCTACAGTAAAAAAATAAAAAAATAAAAATTAAAAAAATTAAAAAAAAAAACAAACACACACACACACACACACACACTTAACCCCTCCCCGCCCCCTAGTGGTTAACTCCTTCACTGCCAGTGTCATTTACACAGGAATCAGTAATGTCGCAGTCACAATAAAAAGCGCTGATGGCCGCCAGTACTAGTAAAAAAAAAAAAAAAATATTAATAAAAATGCTATAAAACTATGAAAAATAAAACACTGCGCTAAATACCTAACCCAATAAAGTCCATATATAAATAAAATCCAAAGTGAAAATAAGTGACTGGTGAGAATCAATAACGTGAAATCCAATGCAGTTTCAGTGACTTGTGAAATAATACACAGACAATGTGATCCACCACCGCTCAAATAATATGCTTACTAGAAGGCAAGCTTAAAAAAGCCTGTAAAATGGTAATATCCTGATGTAATTTGGGCAATTGAACCTCCACATCGAATCCAACCATCCACGGATTTAGATGACCAGTAAACGGACCATATACATATGTTGTCACCTTTCCTCAGCCTTATTATGGGGACTCTCCAAAGATCATAGAGCCGGGAATCACCAATCAACCTCAGTGGAAATTCTGCGTGACGGAAGCCCCGCCCAGTCTTTATCCCCCGGGCAAACAAGAAAAGGAAGAGCACCTCTAAGTGCAGTACCAAAAAGGACATTTTATTAAAAAACAGGCTAACTCTAGCCACTCACATGATGCTGGAGGTAAACTGGCTCATATAAAAGGATTCCACTGGGCCATGAGATCACTCAAAACTGCGATTAATAGCCACCAGGAGCCATCCCGGGAATCCTTTATACGAGCCTTTTACCTCCAGCATCATGTGAGTGGCTAGTGTTGGCCTGTTTTTAAATGTCCTTTTAATACTGCACTTAGGAGGCGCTCTTTTTCATTGGTAAAAAAACAATTTGTATTCAGAGCTGTGAATCTGCACCTGCGTGGATGCCATATTGGGAGCAGCGGCTGTATTCATGCAGCCACTATGTCCCGATAGACAGCAATGGGACTACCGGCATAGGGATGCAAAGGTGTTAAAACACAGCCTTCCACGTGAAAAAAAGACCTTACTTTCAATCCACTACTGTATTCAGCAGTACCTCCTTTTGGCCACAAGATGTCCTCAGCAACTTTATTTTTCTGATTTCCCCCACTAAACAGATTTGTTACCTGCTGATCCATTGAACCAATGGATCAATTTTTTTTTTACTTCCCTTACCAGGGTGACAACACTGCTCTAAATGGAAATGTAGATTTAAAATAGACTTAAAGAAAACGACAAATAAATTAAATCTCAACCTCAGCTAACACTTTTTTTGTGCAGTTACACTTAGGCCTCTTGCATACTGCTGCTGGAAAAACCCACAATTTTCAGGCATATTATTTTTACTTAACGGATCTAAAAATGCAACCCATTGTTTTCAATAAGCCTGTACATACAGACGAGTAAGCATGTGCTGCATATTGATCAGTAAAAAAATAAAAAAGCAAAAACAGAAATCTGAGTTGCCAGTCAGTATTTTTGGATGTTTATTCCCAA
Organism: Lithobates sylvaticus; assembly: GCA_028564925.1. Taxonomy (NCBI): domain Eukaryota; kingdom Metazoa; phylum Chordata; class Amphibia; order Anura; family Ranidae; genus Lithobates; species Lithobates sylvaticus. Next base: position 37,970,566 of record CM053037.1, on the reverse strand, counting down.
ATGCCTCCTGCCTGTGTGTGCGCTATATAATGCCCATATACTAAGTGATATACAGTCAAATATGCCCATATACTAAGTGATATACAGTCCATCCTCACATTTTTCTGCCAGGAATGTCTGATGCTCATATACAAGTACAGTGTACAAGAGGCCCAACAGGTTTTTTCTCTTTTAGAAAAAAAATGGATTTAGGAGTACCGTTATGAAACTTTTTTTTTAACACTTCAGCCCAGGAAGGTTTTACCCCCTTTCTGCCTGACCAGAGCACTTTTTACAATTTGGCACTGCGTTGCTTTAACTGGTAATTACGCGGTCATGCAACGCTGTACCCAAACGTCATTTTTTTCCTACAAATAGAGCTTTCTTTTGGTGCCATTTGATCACCTCTGTGGTTTTTATTTTTTGCACTATAAATAAAAAAAGAGCGACAATTTAAAAAAAAAAAAAAAAAAAAAAAAAAAAAAAAAAAAAAAAACACAATATTTTTTACTTTTTGCCATAATAAATATCCCCAAAAATGTTTTTAAAAAACAAAAAATGTCTTCATCAGTTTGGATCAATATATATTCCCATACATATTTTTGGTAAAATCGTAATTAGCTTACAGTATATTGATTGGTTTGCGCAAAAGTATCTACAAACTATGGGAAAGATTTATGGCATTTTTTTTTTTTTTTTTTTTACTAGTTATGATGACGACCTGCGATTTTTAGCGGTATTGCAACAGTGCGACGGACAGATCGGACACTTGACACATTTTTGGGACCATTGACATTTATACAGCGACCAGTGCTATAAAAATGCACTGATTACTGTATAAATGACACTGGCCATGAAGGGGTTAACACTAGGGGGCGATCAAGGGGTTAAATGTGTGTTCCCTAAGTGTGTTCTAACTGTATGGGACTAAGAGGGGAGACATTTCGCTGTTCCTACTTCCGTTATCCTGACTGGACGTCATATGACGTTTTTCAGAATAACAGCCTGCGTGCGCCCGTGGCGATCGGTGGTGCGCACACCGCAACACCAATCTCAATAAAGACGGAGCAGGTACAAATATATAAAAAAAATAGGGTGAGCCAGTAAATGTCCTCTTCCCTTTTAATTCAAATGGTGACCAAAATGAGAAATTGTGGGAGAAGCAGGGAATGAAAGAGGTGCTCACTTCCCAACACCCCGTGCCAACTTTCATACCATCGGCTTCGGGTGCAGGCGCTGGCATCCTTACTAATTGAAACAGGAAGTGAAGCCTTGCGTCTTCACAGCCCGTTTCCTACTGCACACGCGCGAGTCGTGCGGCTCTTTCTGAATGGTCCCCTCACCTTCTGGGACACACACAGCGGTGGTGACATACGCCACCGTGGGACAGAAGTCCTGAAGAACATATGATATTTTAGGTATGAAAAAAAAAAAAAAAATAATATCCAAAAACGAGGTGGGAGGTGGGTGGGGGTGTACTTAATGTTTTGTAAAGGAGTTCAATTTTTTAAGCCCTGGTTCACACTGTTGCGATTTGAAATGCAATTTGACATGTCAAATTGACTGCAATTGCCGGCAATGGCACCATCCTAATTGGTGCGCCGCGGCGCCACACTGATTTCAAAAAGTAGTTTCTGCACTACTTTTTGCGATTTCGGGGTGTGCAATTTCCATTGACATCTGTGTAGACCCACACAGATGTCTGTGACATTGCCGCCCGAAATCGGTACTGACATGCGGGAGTGAAATCGTGCGAGTTCAGCTAAATTCATTCCCGCAGCTAAGTGTGAACCTGGGCTAAATGAAATAAATGTTAGGCCTATTGTAATAATGGTAACATAGCACACTCTAGTGGAGAAGAGTGGCAGTACACTCCAAGCTATACTCCAGACCAGGCGTGCTTGAAAACGTTTTAATCCAAAAGACCCAAATAATAAAACTATACGGTTACCCAAGAAGAGAAATATTACCAAAACGTCAGAAAAACTGAACGAAAGACAGATAAAAAAAATGGCAATATAAAAAACACATTGCAGACACCCTTGCCTGACGCAACATGAACGCCTGTACAATGCATCCAAAATGCTCATTAACGCTATAGGCGCTTTAAAGCAGATCTTCACTACATCTGAGCACCACAAACCCAAAAAAAAAAAAAACACCATCTCATTTATTTTTAATATTTAACCACTTCAGCCCCAGAAGGATTTGCCCCCTCCCTGACCAGGCCATTTTTTGCTATACGGCACTGCCTCACTTTAACTGACAATTGCGTGATCGTGCGACGCTGTACCCAAACAACGTCCTTTTTTTCCACAAATAGAGCTTACCTTTGGTGGTATTTGATCACCTCTGCATTTTTTTCCGACTATAAACAAAGTTTCTTTGCTATAATACATATCCAGAAAAATATATAAAAAAATAAAATAGAATAAAATAAAAAATGTATTCATCAGTTTAGGCCGATATATTCCTCTACATATTTTTTGTAAATAAAAATAAAAAATAAAATAAAATCACAATACGCGTATATTGATTGGTTTGCACAAAAATTATAGCATCTACAAAATAGGGGATAGATTTATAGCATTTTTATTATTATTTTTTTTTTTTTACTAGTAATGGTGGCGATCTGTGATTTTTAGCGGGACTGCGACATTGCGGCAGACAGAGCGGACACTTTTTTGGGACCATTGACAATTATACAGCTATAAAAATGCACCGATTACTGTGTAAATGTCACTGGCAGGGAAGGGGTTAACACTAGGGGGCGATCAAGGGGTTAAATGTGTTCCCTGGGTGTGTTCTAACTGTAGGGGGGGGGGGGTGTGCTTACTGGAACATGACAGAGATCACTGAAAACAGTAGATCCCTGTCATGTCACCTGTTATAATGGGGAAATCACCTTGTTTAGAAAGGCAGTTCCCCATTCTGCCTCTGTAACAGGCGAACGCGGGTCACTGGCAGACATAGGGTCCGCCTGACACGCTCTCGCAGTGTGCGTGCGCCTGCCATGGCACCTGCGCGAGCCACCATACAGCTACAGTGATTTGCGCAGGAGAGCCGAACCTGCCGCCATATAACGACGGTGGCTGGTCGGCAAGCAGTTAAAGCAAAACTCCCCCATCCATCCAGGTCTCTGTGCTTTATTTTGATGAGAAATCACATTGAAAAACACCTCCCAGCATTTCTGGCCGTGGTCATCTTGAGTAAGAGCAGATGATTTTTGTAGCATTTACTTCCTGGAATCCATCTGCCTTTAGCTCAAGCATGCATGAAGCAGAGTGTGCTTAGCTGAGAATACCCCTCCTCCTCTCCTACCCTCCTGAAGACTCCTGGGATGTATGACATCATTTGCCTAGGCAAGAAACCAGGAAGGATCTGAAGAAATGTAGAAGTAGCTATGATATACTGTATTTTCCTATCTATGTACTAACGCTATCAGCATGAGGATTAAAAATAATCAATGCTGATTTGGAGCGTGAAGTTCCAATTTAAGGCTGCTTAGACTTCAACACCTGTCTGCACAGAGCCCTACAGTGGATTTAAACCTCAGACATGAAATACGAACAAAGCATATCCCTCTATAGCAGTCATGGTGAACCTTGGCACCCCAGATGTTTTGGAACTACATTTCCCATGATGCTCAACTACACTGCGGAGTGCATGAGCATCATGGGAAATGTAGTTCCAAAACATCTGGGGTGCCAAGGTTCGCCATCACTGCTCTGTAGTGTGTACAATCCAGAGCACTAAATGTAATTTCTGTCTGCTGCTTCGTTCCTCTGCTGTCAGTATGAATCACTTCTGACAAGTTTTCCTGACACCACGAGGTAAAGAGGTGACAGGGGCGGGAGCTCCAGCACACAGCTTGTGATTGACAGCCTCAGCTTTGTTTCTGTTGTAGGAGGATTTTTTTAACCACTTCCCGTCCAGCCTATAGCATATTGAAGTGGTTCTGTTATCCTGACTGGGCGTCATATGACATCCTTCAGGATAACATCCGCCGCGCACCCGTGGGAGCGCGCATCGCGGCGATCGGTGGAGCGGTGCGTCAGTCTGACACACCGCTACACTGATCTCGGTAAAGAGCCTCCAGCGGAGGCTCTTTACCACGTGATCAGCTGTGTCCAATCACGGCTGATCACGATGTCAACAGGAAAAGCCGATGATCGGCTTTTCCTCACTCGCGTCTGATAGACGCGAGTAGAGGAGAGCCGATCGGCGGCTCTCCTGACAGGGGGGGTCTGCGCTGATTGTTTATCATCGCAGCCCCCCCTCAGATGCCCATACTGGACCACCAGGGACTCCACTAGGACCACCAGGGAAGTGGGCAACATGTGGATGGCCAGGTATGTACCCCCCGGCCATCTACAAATGATGCCCAATCTGTGCCAGTCAGTGCCCACAAATGGGCACTGACTGGCACCTTTATGTACAAATAAAAAAAAAAAGTGATGCCCAGCAATGCCACCCACCAGTGTCATCAGTGCCACCAGTGTCCAGCAGTGCCACCTATCAGTGTCATCAGTGCCACCAATCAGTGCCCATCCATGCCACCTATCCGTGCCAAGTACCCAGTGCCACCCATAAGTGCCCATCCGTGCCGCCTATCAGTGTCCATCCGTGCCGCCTATCAGTGCCCAGTGAACGTCAGTGCCACCTCATCGGTGCCCATCAGTGCCGCCTTATCAGTGCCCGTCAGTGCAGCCATAACAGTGCCCATCATTGAAGAAGAAAACTTACTTATTTACAAATAATTTTAACAGAAACAAAGAAAAACTTGTTTTTTTTTTCAAAATTTTCGGTCTTTTATTTGTTGCGCAAAAAATAAAAAATAAAAAAATCGCAGGGGTGATCAAATACCACCAAAAGAAAGCTCTATTTGTGGGAACAAAATGATAAAAACTCTGTTTGGGTCCAGTGTTGCATGACCGCGCAATTGTCATTCAAAGTGCGACAGTGCAGAAAGCTGAAAATTGGTCTGGGCAGGAAGGTGTCTAAGTGCCCAGTATTGAAGTGGTTAATCTCTGTGTATCACCTGAGGCCAGTCACTTAAAAGAAATTCTGCGTTTATATATACACATTTCTTTATGACATTTACAACTATCACTGTCTGTAATCTCCTCCACCCTCATCCTGCATCCTCCCCAGTCCTCCACAGGGGGTCTGTGCTGTCAATCATGTTAGATTCCTTGTTTTCCATTATTGGAGAGGGGTGTTGGTGTTGTGGATGGGAAAATGTATGTTTTCTCCAGTGACAGCGTTCTTATATCTGTATATCAGGTTGTGATAATATATAGTATATTACAGAATAACGTGTTCTATTTAACTCACCATTTATTTATTGATCTGATAAACTATGGCTATGCTTACTATACAGTCATCTGTCACCCCATCATAAATACACTCACCGGCCACTTTATTTTAGGTACACCTGTTCAATTGCTTGGTAACAAAAATTGCTAATCAGCCAATCACATGGCAGTAACTCAATGCTTATAGGCACGTGGTGAAGACGACTTGCTGAAGTTCAAACCGAGCATCAGAATGGGGTAGACAGGGGATTTAAGTGACTCTGAACGTGGCATGGTTGTTGGTGCCAGCACGGGCTGGTCTGAGTACTTCAAAAACTGCTGATCTACTGGGATTTTCACACACAACCATCTCTCGGGTTTACAGAGAATGGTCCGAAAAAGAGAAAATATCCAGTGAGTGGCACTTGTGTGGAGGAAAATGCCTTGTCGATGTCAGAGGAGAATGGACAGACTGGTTTGAGATGATAGAAAGGCAACAGTAATTCAAATAATCACTCTCTGAATGCACAACACATTGATCCTTGAAGCAGATGGGTTACAGCAGCAGAAGACCACACCGGGTGCCACTCCTGTCAGCTAAGAACAGGAAACTGAGGCTACAATTCACACAGGCTCATCATGATTGGACAATAGAAGATTGGAAAAACGTTGCCTGGTCTGAGTCTCGATTTCAGCTGTGACATTCAGATGGTCGGGTCAGAATTTGGTGTAAACAACATGAAAGCCATGGATCCATCCTGCCTTGTATCAATGGTTCAGGCTGGTGGTGGTGTAATGGTGTGGGGGATATTTTCTTGGCACACTTTGGGCCCCTTAGTACCAATTTAATCATCACGGCCTCCCTGAGTATTGTTGCTGACCATGTCCATCCCTTTATGACTACAGTGTCCCCATCTTCTGATGGCTCCTTCCAGCAGGATAATGCCCCATGTCACAAAGCTCCAATCATCTCACCACTGGACAATGAGGTCACTGTACTCCAATGGCCTCCACACTCACCAGATCTCATCCAATAGAGACACTCACCAGATCTCAATCCAATAGAGACACTCACCAGATCTCAATCCAATAGAGACACTCACCAGATCTCAATCCAATAGAGACACTCACCAGATCTCAATCCAATAGAGCATCTTTTGGAAAGTGAAGGAATGGGAGATTTGCATCATGGATGTTCAGCCGACAAATCTGCAGCAACTGCGTGATGCCATTGTGTTCGGGCAGATCCCTGTAGGTTTGGGACATGCAGGTATGTTCCCGCTGTCTCCTGCAATACGGGGTTTGAGTAGCCAATCACCAGAGAACGATGGAGATCTTACCCGAAGCGGCCAATCACAGTCCTGTATATCCAATTAGGTATTATGGGCAACTTTCACAATTGCACTGAGAAATTGTGTCCTCTCCAGTTTTTAGACACATACATGTAAACTGAAGGCCTCATAAAACAAACCTTTCACTACACAAAATAATAATTCACAACCCACCCGGAACAGGTCTTTGTTCTCTTTCAGAGATACAATCACTTATATCTGAGGTGTTCCCATTGCACATCGTTTTTCAACCCACCGGCCCCTTCATCATCACTATGGTCTCTTTTGGAGGGTCCTTGTTTCCTGGTTAAGGTTTTAAAAATGCAGATACCTGTGATTTTGTGTATTTATCCCCATGGGCATTGAATTGTTACTAAACCCACAACAGTAAAGATATGCATGTGGAACCTAAGGGGTTAATCCTCCATATTGTGTAAAAAGACTGTTTGATCCTATCTCTTCTGATTCTCCCCTTCTTTTACTGTCCCCAATCTATCTGCTGATAGTACAGAGCCTTGGGGGTACTCTGCACATGCTCAGTTTGGTGTGTATTGCTAGAGCTTTTTTTTTTTAAACCACTTCAATACCAGGCACTTTTGTCCCTTCTTGCCCAGGCCAATCTTCAGCTGTCGCATTCTGAATGACAATTGCGCGGTCATGCTACACTGTACGCAAACTAAATTTTTATAATTTTGTTCCCACAAATATAGCTTTCTTTTGGTGGGATTTTTATTTTTTGCGCAACAAATAATAAAAAAAAAAAAAAAAAAAGACAGAGAATTTAGAAAGCCAATATAAAGGAATAGTAGTGGTAAAAAAAAAAAAAGCAGCACTTGTGGATTTAATTAAACTTTTTTGGTTATTTGCCCTTTAAGGGGGCATGGCAGGAGGGCGTGTCCTATGCCTATCTATGTTTGCTAGTAGGGGCCCCTCATTCCCATCTCGAGATATTGGGAGGTATGCATGAGTAGGTTTACTTTTTAAGAGCAAGCTGCTGGCTATGTTATCAAAGTGATCCAGCTGCTTTACAGCCACCTGATTGCTTCTACAGTGCTTTCCATGTTTCCCATTCCTCCATCTCTCCTGTGCAGTACGAACCTGGAACTGCTAAACTCTGAGCACTTCCAGGTTCCGAGCACTTCCAGGTTCCGAGCACTTCCAGGTTCCGAGCACTTCCAGGTTCCGAGCACTTCCAGGTTCCGAGCTGTCAGTTCCCAGATAGAAGAAGTGCCAGGTTAAGCAGTGGATTGAGGATGCTGTGCCCTTGATCAGGTTTGCCTGATTGCAGGGGAGGCAAAGGGGTCCAAATGACCCCCCTATATGTCTTCATAAAGAGCACCTGTCACTCGACGTGAGACACGCTTTGCTATCACAGCCTCCTTGTGAAAGCAAGAACGTTAACTTACCTATAACTAAAGGCAAAATCATTTTTTTTTAGGTTTGGATAGAGTGGAGAGGGATTAGAACGCCTGTCTTTTTTCTTTATTGCTGTCTGTGCCCCCAATAGGGAGACCCCCCCCCCTTCTCTATTTGTCCTGTTAATCATTATCATTGAAAGTGAAAGAAAATCCCACATTTTGGGCAAATCTTCCAATGGAGACGCTAGTTCTGGTGACCTGGGGGGCCAAGGAAGTCCCTTCATTTGCAGGGATTTCCTCTCACTTCCGGTTTGGCTATGGGACAGGAAGTGGAAGAAAATCCACCCAATGGGAACATAGATGGTGAAAACAAATCTGACAGGGGTGATGATAACCCTACCTTACTCCATCCAAAAATTAAGAAAAAAAAAAAAACGAAAATTGTTTCAATTACCGTAATTTTCCTTTCCTGGTGCATATCCATGACCGCATACGCACTAGTATGCTGCCATGGACGCACCAAGAAAATGTTTTGCCTATAGTTCTACTTTAAAAGTAAAACTAAACTTTGTATTCTTAACCCAGAAATGGCTCATATAGTGCTCTCAACATTTCTTCTTTTTTTTTTTTTTTGACTGCTGTGATCCAACTTCCTGTTAGAGGGTGGTTACATTTCTTCTCCGCCCCCTCTTGCTTGCTTTTGAGATGGACTAGGAACTCTGGATTATGGGATTTGTAGTGTGCACTCCGCAATGCAAAAGACTGCAACCAACCTGCAATGAACATGAGGTGAGGGGGGGGAAAGGGAGAGGTTTGGGAGCTCAGAGGAATTTACAAGGAGGCAGAAAAACACAGTAAAAATTATTTAATGATAGATAATAGATTACAGGGCCAGCGGTGTGCATGGATTCATTTTGGAGAATGATATTGTTTTTGTGTCACTAACTGAAAATAAATAAATGTGCAAAATAAAAAATTATGTTAATTTTATTTTTTTGCAGCACACCTGTTGGGTATTGCTGAGCACCAAAAACAATTTTGGGTATCATAGCTTGTCACTGTGGGGAGGGGGGTTTACTAAAACTGGAGCGCTCAAAATCTGGTGCAGCTGTGCATGGCAGCCAATCGGCTTCTAAAGCCCTATACAGGGGGTCCCCGACTTACGAACGCCCGACCTACGAACAACCCCTACTTACGAACGGGGCGATGCGGGGACCCTCCGCCATTTTTCAAAGTTTTTCGCCGTCTTTCGGCCATTCTGCGCATGCGCGGCCATACGGAGCCCCGGAAAATGCCGGAAATGTCCGTAATTTGCATATTTTTGTCTTCAGATTTACCAAAACCATATAATAATAGGAGGTCAAACCTTAATGCTGCATACACACGGTCGGAATTCTCGTCAGAAAAAGCTCTGATGGTTTTCCCGTCGGAATTCTGACGGAATTTCGCTCAAACTGTCTTGCTTACACACGGTCACACCAAATTCCGACGGTCAATAACCCCACGCCTTAAAAAACGTTCGACTGCACTATGAAAAGGGAAGTTTAATGCTTCTGAGAATGCGTTGGATTGTTTCCGAGCATGCGTTGGAATTTTGCACGTCGGAATTGCATACACACAATCGGAAAATCCGATAGGTTTTCCGTCGGAAATCCAAAGTCCGTCGGAAATTCCGACAGAAAAAGACCGATGGGCATACACACAGTCGGAAAATCCAATGAAAAGCTCCCATCGGACTGTTTCCATCGGAAATTCCGACCGTGTGTACGCCGCATAAGAGTTTCAATTTGTATGCAATCAGGCAGGCCCTTGCACTACATGGTTTTGGTAAATCTGAAGACAAAAATCTGCAGAAAATCTAATAGTGTGTATGGGGCTTAACTTGTTCAATTAACCACTTCCGGACCGCCCACCGTCGTTATACGTCGCTACTTTGAAGAGGAGTATGGTTGTTATGGTAGCAGCCAACCCCAGTATCCTCTTCTTCAGCGGGTGGTCCGCTTCTAGATAAAAGTGGTCTCTGTGGCGGATTTGCCACAAGATCACTTTTAATGGTGGTGGGAGAGGGGCCCGCCGCTTACCGGAGCCGTCGGCAGTGGATCGGATCCTTTCCCTAGCCTGACATGGAGACAATCCCCCACACGTCTCCATATCATTGCAGGGCAGAAGCGACGTCAAAACGTCACTTCTGCCCATAGCTCTTAATTTTAATATATATTTTTTTATATATTGCATTTTAGTGTAAATATAAGATCTGAGGTCTTTTTGACCCCACATATCATATTTAAGAGGTCCTGTCATGCTTTTTTTTCTATTACAAGGGATGTTTACATTCCTTGTAATAGGAAAAAGCGTGACAATTTAAATTTTTAAAAAGAAAGGTAAAATAAATAAATAAAACAAAAAAAAATGTTTTTTTTTTTTTGTTTTTTTTTTAAACGCGCCCCATTTCGACGAGCTTGCATGCAAAAGCAAACGCATATGTGAGTAGTGCACACATATGAAAACGGTGTTCAAACCACACATGTGAGATATCGCCGCGATCGGTAGAGCGAGAGCAACAATGCTAGCCTAAGGCTCCATTCACACTAGCGCGTTTTTTGATGCATTTTGCAGAAATGCAGGGACATTTTTTAACATGGGTTCCTATGGAACATGTTCACATCAATGCATTTTTGTGCCTCTGCGTTTTTGGAAAGGGTTGGGGACTTTTTTCATGCAAAATGCAGCGTTTTGCATGTAATACAAGTCAATGGACCCGCATCAAAAACGTAAGTACCGCGTTTTTTTTTTTTTTTAACACTGTATATAGCTGGTTGCTAAGCAACCACAATGTTAAACAAAAAAAATAAAAAAAATAAAAATAAAAAAAAAAAATACAAACACGCAAATCGCGGGAAAATCGCGTGTCCAAAAACGCGGCAAGCACCGCAAAAACGCTCAAAAGCAAAATGCATAGATGTGAATCGAGCCTTAGACCTCCTCTGTCACCGATTTTTAAGGGTATTAAGGGTAAAAGTTTGTCGCCATTCCATGAGCAGGCGCAATGTTGAATAATATAATAAAATATAAATATAAATAATATAAAAAAAGAAAATTGGGCTAACTTTACTATTGTCTTATTTTTTTAATAAAAAAAAAAAAAGAAAGTATTTTTTTCCAAAATAAAAAAAAGTGCGCTTGTAAGACCGCTGCGCAAATACCGTGTAACAGAAAGTATTGCAATGACTGCCATTTTATTCTCTAGGGTTAGAAAAAAAAAAAAAAAAAAATGTATAATGTTTGGGGGTTCCAAGTGATTTTCTAGCAAATAAAACAGTTTTAAACTTGTAAACAACAAATCTCAGAAAGAGGCTCAGTCCTTATTGACAATAAAACCTGGAAGCTGAAAAGTCTTTATTTGGGTCACATTATTTCATTGCTGTCATTTGTTTGTGTATTATATTTATTTCTCAGTTGTGGAAGGCGAGTGATTGTTTTATTTATGTAAAAGCACTACAGTGTTTAAAATAATCAAAAAAAGTTTGTGTGTATTTTTTTTTTTTTTTATACTGAAAGTAGAGGTTTCCTAAACAGATGTACAAATATCAAACAGAAAAAGTACAACTACCGTGATTTTATTCTCCGTTTTCAGAAAACATGTACCAGTGTTGAGGTTCACACTATTGCGGGTATCACACCTGTTCGCACAGCCAAAACACGCTGCTCTTTAAAAATGCGCTGGGCTGTCATTCATTGTTAATCGCACCCCCACACATCTAAAAAAAAAAAAAAAAAAAACAGAACAAGTTTGCACATGCAGGAACTGCTGTGAAATCGCATGGTTCCCTGCCACCGCTTTTTAAAAATGTGCAGGAACCTTTCAAATGAATGGGCTGCTGTGCCCACGCAAATGCGGCTCGCAGGGCAGCAATAGTGTGAACCAAGCCTGAGGGCATTTCTTGTAGGAAATATTATCGGGGTCGATTTGCTTAAACTGGAGAGTGCAAAATCTGGTGCAAATGTGCATGGTAGCGTCTAACTTTAGCTTCTAATTTTTTATTTTTTTTTATTTTGGATAGAGCAAGGCTGGGTTCACACCTATGCGAATTGGATGTGGGGTTTCTCCGCATCCAATTCGCATAGCAGGAGAGTGCGACCGGCTCTCATGTCTCCGAGGTGACTGCAGAGCATACTGCACAGAAACGTCTGTGCGTCTTTGGCTCAGTTTCAGGGCCCGAATTCAGGCAAAGATTCGGCCCCGATTCCTCCCTAAAACGGAGAGCAGGGACGCACATCGTTCCTGTCCGATTCGCCGCCACTTCCAGTGTGAACCGAGCCTCAAGCCTCGTACACACGATCGGATTTTCGGCAGACAAAGCGTCAGACTTCTGTCCAAAGGGAGTGTGCCGTGAACTTGTCTTGCATACAAAACGGCACACAACTGTCGGCCAACAAACACGAACGTAGTGACGTACTACGAGGTATTGCAGCTCTTGAGGGCCACCCTTTGGGCACCTTCTGCTAATGTCGTGTTTGGTGCGCATTGATTCCGAGCATGCGTGTTTGTACTTTCAACTTTGGTGTGACGGACTTGTGTACAGACAATACAAAAATCTGACAACAGACCATTGTCTGCGCAGCTCTGTTGTTCCGGGAGTGTTTCCGTGGACGTTTTCCCATAAAAAAAAAAAAAAAAATGATAAAAATTTAATTTGAGTACAACGTTGCTTGACCGCGCAATTGTCAAAGTGCGACAGCGCTGAAACCCGGTAGGCAAGTGGTTATGGGAAATCTCTTGGGGACCCCCAGGTCACCAGAACTAGTGTCCCCATTGAAAGATTTCCCCTCTATTTTCTGGGGACAACCCAAAAATTTGGGATTGACTTTTTCTTTCACTTGATGATAATGTTAAACAGGAAAAATAGAGAGGATAAATCTTGCAAACGGGGGGGCACAGTAAGCAATAAAAACTGACAGGCGTTCTAAGCCATCTCTCCTCTATCCAAAACGTATTTAAAAAAATAAAACGTTTTAGTTATACTTTACCCGCTTGCGGACCGCTCCACGTACATAGACTGCGGCAGGGCGGCCGATCTGTACCTAGTATGTGATCTGACACTTCCAGGTCTGGGGTACACACTGCCGGCAACCCGTTCCCACTGTGATTGGACACAGCGGGACCCAATCAATCAGTGGACCTGATGTCTGCCAGGACCCGCCGATCGTTCAGAAGACAGGCAGAACGGCGGTCTGTCCATGTAAACAAGGCAGATCGCTGTTCTGTGAGAGGGGAAATGTACTGATCCTGCGTTTCTGCTAAGCAGGAACACAGATCTTTACATTTTCCCAGTGAAAACACCCCCCGCCCCCCACAGTTAGCAAACACTCCCTAGGAACACATTTAACCCTTTGATCACCCCTGATGTTACCCCTTTCCCTGCCAGTAACAGTGCATATTTTTTAGCACTGATCACTGGATTAGTATCACTGGTCCCCAAAAAAGTGTCAGTTAGGTGTCCGATTTGTCCACCGCAATAATCGCAGTCCCATTATAAGTCACTGATCGCAGCCATTACTAGTAGAAAAAAAATAAAAAATAAAACAAAAGTCCCATAGTTTGCGCAAAAGTTATAGCATCTACAATCAATATACGCTTATTGGGATTTTTTTATTTACAAAAAAATATGTAGCAGAATACATATTAGCCTAAAATAATGAAGAAATTCAATTTTTTTATTGGATTGGTTATATAGCCGAAATTAAAATATTATTTTTTTTTGTTTTTTTTTAAATTGTCGCTCTTTGTTTGTTTATAGCGCAAAAAATAAAAACAGCAGGAGGTAATCAAATAACACCAAAAGAGAGCTATATATATATATATATATATATATATATATATATATATATATATATATATATATATATAGTGTGTGTATGTGTATGTGTGGGGGGGGGGGGGGTACAAGGTTACACGATCACGCAATTGTCAGTTAAAGGGACGCAGTGCCGTATCGCAAACAAATGGCATGTCATTAAGGGGGGCAAATCCTTCCGGGGATGAAGTGGTTAAGCTTTTTAAAAATAAATAAACACGACCACACACACCACAAACACCACCACCACACAAAAGCCCGGAAGCTGATTGGTTTCTATGCAGAGCTGCACCAGATTGTGCTCTTTCCTGTTTTAGTAAAAATCAACCCGAAAAGTGTACAAAATAAATAAAAAAATAAATAAATAAATAAATAAATAAATAAATAAAAAGGCTCAGGCAGCAAAAAGAAGAAGTTACAAAAAAAGAAGTTACAACACAGGAATAATTCTGACATATATATATATATATATATATATAAAAAACACACGATGGTGTAAATTGTCTGATCGGTGGCTCCTGTACAGGAGAGGTGCGTTCATTGCAAAGCATGCAAAAATAATAATAGTTCTAAGCCCAGCACCAAAATAAAAGCACCGGTGAATGTGGATGGAGGAGTTGCCACCATGTGCAGGTCTTGGGCAGCTTTGTGTGCTCATCACCTGTGCTCTCACCTTCTCCTCTCCTTCCACCCACACTGCTGTCTGGGAGTTTTCTTCCTCTGATTGCTCATCTCTTCTCCTTTCCTGTGCACCGCCTTCCTCCTCTCCTCTCCCCTCCCTCATTTCCTCCCCCTTGTATGTGAATAGCTTCTATTCTGGCAGCCCTCCCCAGTCCCTCCCTTGTGCCTTACCTTTCCTCTTCTCCCCTGACTGTACAGAGCCTCCTCTCCTCCTCTCCTCCTCTCCTCCTCCTTTCCTCACCTCTTCCTGATCACTCCCTCTATGGATAGATGGATGGGACTGGATCCCACACATAGCACAGAAGACTGCTCCTACCTCTAGGACCTGTCCCTCTATGGAGGATCAAAGGACAGGAGGACTCACCTGCACTGTAAGACCTTTGTAACTTCATTGCTACAAAAAGTAAAGTCCTCCTCCTTGCACCTAAACTGATCGCCTTTCGTTGTGTCTGCTGCCCCTTCTTCTTTTTTTTTTTATGTGATATTTTATAGCATTCCTTTTTGGTGAAACATTCCATGGTGCCGGAAATCCAGGATCTGGGACACGAGAACGTAGGTTTGAGCAGACGTCTGAGAACCGTCCTCCTTCTTAAAGGGTCCCACCTGCTAAGAGACAGCGGCGTCCCAGAGGTATTGTAGTCCTAGAAGTCCCACACCTGGGGGATGACCGGGGGAGAGTGGCATCCGAGAGGGAACCAAGTCCAGCCTGGGTGTGACCGTCACTGTTCCTGCAGGCAGGGTGCCTCTGCGTGTCACATTGTCGCTGTGCTGGCTTCTGCCTGATTGTGAGCGGACTGGAAGTGCAACTTTGTCATCTACATCTCCAGGAGAGGCGTGGGGTCGCTGACATAGCGGTGGTGTCACCAGGACCATGGCGGAGCAAGAGGGGCTGCAGTTCGGGAAAGCGGACTTTGTCCTTATGGACTCGGTTACGTTACCAGAATTTATGGCGAATTTAAAACTCAGGTAAGTGTCTGCTGCAAAATCCCAAGTGACAACTGCTAGCAAGAGAAAAGGTGCAGGGGTCTGTAGCAGCCAATCAGAACTCATCTTTCACCTGTCTTACTATAGCAGATGACGTTTAATTGGTTGCTATAGGTGTCTGCACTTTGCTAATTGTGCTGTTTTAGAGAGAAGTGTCGTAATGTCTTCAGTGAGTTGTTAAAGAGGACCTGTCATATGTGAATAGAAACTTTAGAGTGTTAGTTTCTTTTGATGTGCAAAGAGATTTATGTATTACAGGTACTTGTATAGCGCCATCAATTTACGCAGCGCTTTACATATATATTGTGTGTTCACATCAGTCCGTGCCCCTGTGCTTACAATCTAAGTTCCTTTAAAGTGGTTGTAAAGCCTCAAGATTTTTCACCTTAATGCATTCTATGGTCTAAGTCTCTGTTCACACTGCTGCGTTTTCGGGAAACGCACAAGATTTGCTGCGTTTCCTCACATCGCACTCTAAGCAGTCGCACGGCATCTATGCAATCTGCCTCGGGGGTCAATGTTATGTTACAGACGCCCTGAAGCAGAACGCACTGCGATTGCCAGAATCGCATCACATTTGCGTAAACATTGGCTCCCGCTGCTGTCAATCAAATTCAGTGACGCGGTAGACGGGGCCAAGTCCGTGTCAATGGAGGCAGCAGGGCCACACAGGTGCCACCAGGGAAAGCGGCTTTCCGTGGGGCACTCCATGAAGAGGAGCAGGGCTGCTCTGTGCAATACGATGCACAGAGCAGGTAAGTATAGATATGTTTGTTATTTTTTTTTTTTTTAATTGTCTCCTTTCTAAATTGGCCCTAGTATGTCTATGTATAAATGTGAGTTAAAGGGGTTGTAAACCCTCTTTTTTATTATATATATATATATATATATATATATATATATATATATATATATATATATATATATATATATATATATTAAAAAAGAGGGTTTACAACCCCTTTAACTCACATTTATACATACACATACTAGGGCCAATTTAGAAAGGAGACAATTAAAAGATATGTAAACGTTCAGTTTTTATTTTATTTTTTTAGACATGTCATACTTACCTACTCTGTGCAGTTGGTTTTGATTCAGAGTGGCCCCAATCCTCCTCTTCTGGGGTCCCCCAGCGGCGTTCATGGCTCCTCCTCTTCTTGAGTGTCCCGCCAGAGAATCGCTCTCGCTCGGGGCACCCGTGTCCTGCTGCTGCGTCCATTGACAAAGGCAGCAGGACTTGGCTCCGCCCCCTGGCTCCCGCGTCATTGGATTTGATTGACAGCAGCGGGAGCTGCTATCAATCTATCCAATCGGGACCCGAGACACTGGCTGGAGCGGGTGTGCTCGTCTCCCCGGCGCAGGAACGATCAGGCTCAGGTAAGTAAAAGGGGGGCTCTGGGGGGCTGGTGCACTACAAGAGGTTTTTCACCTCAATGTTGGTAGTTTTTGTAACCCAATCAGATGCAGCTCCTGTACAAGTATTTGACAGCCAGTGGGGCCGGTGTCTTGCCGAGAATGTTCCCTCGGCGGATAAGGACCCCCCTGTACTGCGCAGGCACTGCGCTTGCGCAGTACGAAGCACAATGAAGCCCAGTGGAGTTTCTAAAAATAGCCGAAGCTGAACAGTCAGTCAGCTGTACACGGCGCCTGCGCACTACATTCTTACCTATGTCCAGGTTCGAGCCCCACCATCCAAGTGGACATAGAGTTAGAATAAAAATATGCCGAGCGCAGCGAGGCCGTCCCCGAAGCATGGCGAGCGTAGCGAGCCCGCGAGGGGCCCTGTTACAGGCGCCGTGTACAGCTGATTCACTGTCTTCTCTTTCGGCTATTTCTGGCGGCTTCGTTGTGCTTTGTACTGCGCACGAGCTGCGCCTGCGCAGTACAGGGGGGTCCTTATCCGCCGAGGGGAACTTTCTCGGCTGTTAAAATACGGCTGTTAAAATACAGTGACCACAGTGGGAGATTCATCCATCTGCGCTGTAGAGCGTGAATGGTGGAATTGGTTAGATTTCTTTAAACTGGTTGTAAACCTCAGACCTGAAATATGAACAAAACATATCCCTCTATACTTGTCTCAATCCAGAGCACTAAGTGTCATTTCTGTCTGCTGCTTCATTCCTCTGCTGTCAGCATTGATCACTTCTGACAAGTTTTCCTGACACCAAGAGGTAAAAATGTGACAGGGGAGGGAGCTCCTGCACACAGCCTGTGATTGACGGCCTCAGCTCTGTTGCTGTGTGAAGGGAGGTGTGTCCCTCCCCTCCAATCAGCTCGCACTCTGCTCTGCAGAGTGTGGTTTCAGCTCCCCGCCCTCTGCTTTCTGGAAGCTCAGACAAGTTGTGTAAAATCTGTACTTTGAACAGATGTAAAGAATAGAGGACTGCTAATAAACAGGTACAACCTATGTAGGAGGGTTTGTTTCATCTCTGTGGATCACCTGAGGCTATTCACTTCACTGGGTATATGTCAGGGTTTACAACCACTTTAAGGCTCTATTCACACTTGTATGACTCCAAAGTTACACTGACTTTGGAATGCAACTTTGGATGGGTGCAACTTGGATACAATTTTGACCAGTGTTAATGGACAACTATTGCATTGTAAAACATTCAGCTACGACTTTCATGCAGCTTTTGAAGGTAAACATTGAAACCTATGGCCCTCAAGTTGCATGAAAGTCGGACCAACACAGTGCATGAACTACTTTGAAGTCGCTGTAACTTTAAGTCGCACATATATGAATGGTTATTATTGGAAAACATATAGTAAAACCAATTTTCTCAGAGAAATAGGACTTTGAATGGATCACAGACAGGAAATATGTAGAAAATAATTGGATTTTATTACATGAATAGACAACTCATGGTGAAAAACACAATACAAAGCATTGAATAGAACCAAAACATACACATGAAAACACAGAATTAAAAGACCAACTATGAACCAAAGCACAGAATCTGTCAAGCCTTGGTTTGACTTATTAACACTGGTCTGTAGTGCATGTTCCTCCCTCAATACCATAAATAATAACATATTCGATTTTTCACTCCAGCAGTATATAATGAGTTTGGAAATTGTAGAGAAATGTTTAACTAATGCATCTAGATTGATCTAGAGTAGATGGCGGCAAGTTAAACCACCTTACTTAACCAATTATTTTTTTACTAATTTGTATAACACTGGTAGTTTTCCTACTGTGCTTTCCAGGGAATGTTATGGTACAAGTCCAATCAAAACTTTTATTCATCATTTAAGATGGAATAGGGAAGGATTTATGTCATTTGTGTCCAAAGAAATCTTCCAAACAGAAACGTAGGCAGCAAAAAATACCTGACAGATCTTCTAACCCTTACAAAAAGGTTATGTTGTTATGTTCAAGTTTTACTATAAACCTACACCTGACTCTACCATTGAAGAAGCTCTAATGGCCATGCTATAGTTGTAATCATGCACAAGGACCAGTTTTGGATGGATGACGAGCTACTTATGTTTTTTGATTGTGGGAGGAAATTACTGAGAACATAAAAATGCCGTACAGATGTGCCTTTGATGGGATTTGATCTAAGGACCCTGGTGTTACGATAAAGGGTGTTGATCAATTTATTAATTGCTGCCCCTTATATGACCTCACATTGGAGCTCCACTCACTTGCTGTTGCAAGGTAATCTTGCTTTCCTGATGAATATACTGCAGCAGGAATCATTCCTAAGTAACTTAACTTCACGGATGAATACATGCCTCCATCTTCAAGCCGCAGTTCCACTGATTGTTCGCATCCAGCACCGTAAAGCCCCATAGACACGTCGGATTTTCCAATGGATTCTGTCCTATCAGACAATGTTGTCGGAAATTCCGACCGTGTGTAGGCACCATCGGACAGTTTCCATCGGCTTGTCTGACGGACAAAGTCCTATCTCCTGCTGGATAGATTTTTTGACAACAAAGTCCGATCACACCAAATCCGATCGTGTGTAGCGAATTCCGACGGACAAAGTGCTACGCATGCTCAGATCACATTACAAGACCAAAGCTATTGGCTACTAGCCTCTACGTAGTCCCGTCGTAGGCAACAAACGTCACCACGTTCAGAATGATCGGATTTTCTGACAACTTTGTCCGACCGTGTGTACGCAAAACCAACATCGGACAAAGTACGACGGACATGATCCGACGGACCTGGTCCTCGGATAATCCGAGCGTGTGTATGGGGCATTAGTCTTCACTGTCCTGGCCGCACCTGCGCATTACAGACCCAGACTTCTATGGGACCTTCTCCTGCCTCGGGGCACAGCCCAATGGAAGTCTATGGGGCACCATTTGGATGTAAACAAACATGGAGTTGAGGTAAGTATGCATCTTCGGAGGGGAAGGGTGGGTTAAGTTGGGTGAGGAAAAGGATAGGTGTTTCCTCTTCTCATTTTGTCTCTAGGACAGGAAGTGAAGGGAAATCTTCCCAAAAGGGACATTGACTGGGGTTCTAATCCTTCCCTTTGTTTTTTTAAAAACAATTTGGATAAAAAAAAAAAATGGACTATACATACACTCTAATGAAATTGGTTGCCATGGGCAAGAGGCCTTTTCTACTGTTTCAGCGTTTTTGTATAAGGCATGAGAAAGGACATCCTTTCCTGAAACAAGTTGTCTAGACCAGTGATGGCAAACCTTGGCACTCCAGATGTTTTGGAACTACATTTCCCATGATGCTCATCCACGCTGCAGTGTACTTGAGCATCATGGGAAATGTAGTTCCAAAACATCTGGGGTGCCAAGGTTCGCCATTACTGGTCTAGACCATTGGTCGCCAACCTTTCGGACCTCACGTACCACTAAACTCAAAATTTGGAATCCCCTGGACCAGTAACATGCCTTACATGCCTTATACACACAATGCTCTGGCTTTCTGCCCCCCTCCCTCTGGATCAGTGGTTCTCAACCTCAGTCCTCAAGTACCCCCAACGTGCCATGTTTTCAGGTTTTCCTTTACTTTGCACAGCTGCTTTAAATCAATATCAGTGACATGGTATTGATAAGAGCTATTTTATCTAAGGGAAGTTCCCAAAACCTGGCCTGTCGGGGGTACTTGAGGACTGAGGTTGAAAACCACTGCCCTGGACCACACTTCTGCCTTATACACACGATGCTGCGGCTCTCTGACCACCAGACCTGTGCTCCCTCCCACAGTCTGTGATTAGCGCTGCCATTAGAAGTCCCCACTTTCTTCATCTCTCGCTCTCTGCACTACTCCCGGTGCCTTCCTCTGAGTACACAGGAGCTGGAAGTACAGAGGGTATGTGCCCTGACAGTATTGACTGTCAGCACGCATTGAGAACAACACTGGAAACAGCATTGGATGGTACACATCCACCAAAGTATTGCTTTGCAGCAAAACCCCTGGGGACCACCAACATTTTCTTGTGGACCATCCACGGACCACTGGTTGGCAACCGCTGGTCTAGAATACAGCCCAAGTTTTGACCTGGAAGAGGCACTTACCTTTTCTTCGATGATGACTGCTGCATTCTACATGCTGTGTTGGTGGCTCTCATGGAGCTGTTCCCAGCATCTCAGCACCTTACAGCACCAAACCTGCCACTGGCCGCAGCTTGAGGTTTTTCTTGGGCTAGATACAGGAAATTATCCTGAACCACAAATAAGCTTTTCTATATTTTTATTCTTGTGAGTGCATTTTTTTATTTTAGTCCAGATTGAAAGATATCACTACGTTATTGGTGCTGTCTGCCTTATCGTTTGGCCTTTATTGCAATATTCCAGAGCACTGCAAGATGGCTGTAGTTCCCTGAATAGACCCTGAATAGATTTTTATTTCATTTTTTGGAGCTATATCTCTCACCCCTAGAAGGTGATTTATTTCAAGGTTTGAATGTATTATTGTGCTCTGCATATTTTTTCCTCTATTCGATATATGATTGGAAAGTTTTCTTTTCTTCTTTTTTACCTGTTTTGTAATTTTGCAATCAGTACTTTATACGCCTATTTCCTCATTCCGATTTTGACCCCCCCAGAGTACGTATGCACTACGTTCAGCGGGACATTTCTGCAGCAAACCTTGGTGCTTAGGTTCTGTTTTTTAGTAATTATGCACAGGCCTCCCCCCTCCTCTTCTCCTTCACCGTCAGCCCACCCCTTCCTCCCCCCCCCCCTCTCCTGTCCTGGCACCGAGTCCTAGGTGAACGCCAGTTGGCATTTTCTTGTGATTTAATGTCTGGGATCTCAGGAACCGGAAAGGAAATGACGACTCCTGAAAACAAACCTCATATTGTCACTGTAAAACATTCATATTTTTTCTGTTTATTTTTGCAAGTTTAAAGGGTGAGCCGGTCCAAAGTGTACAGATGTCGGAGAACTATTTAAAGCTCCTGCATTTACTTTGGTGAGACAGTCTGCCCTTTTTTTTTTTTTTCTGTGTAACAAAGTTGACTAATGTCCGTGACATGTATGAGTGATCCTTCTTTCCAAAGTTCATTAATGGTAGCAACACATACATTCTATGGAATGGAAAGCTGGAACAAGGGAGGCATTGTCAGGACGACCACGCTTTTCTTTTTAGAAAAATCCTCTTCGTCATTTGAAAACCACATGCATTCTACGGGGAAGAGGACACTGACACCAAGCACAGGCCCACCTGATCCTCATGACATTGACACTCCTTCTCTGACTCTGAAGGCAAATATTTGCATGAACTGGCTTAAGCATACATAAGTGATGTAATGGTTTAGGAATGATATCATTTGGTTCATTATTTCATGTTAGAAACATTCATATTCTTATGTACTTAAAAGACAATTTAATTGATTGCAGTCATTCTGCCTTTGTTGACATAACCAAGATGTTAATGATCCCTTAGAAGCATGTTATGCATACCAGGTATTGCACTCCACCGTATTCACCCTTTGCAATTCTATTTTTGGGAAAATTTGTAGGATACTAACATGGAGTCACTTGACTAGAAAGCAATCATTTGGAGGGCGTATCATTAGTAAAATTGCAACCGTTAACCTTCTGGTCCTTCCAGCCTTTAAAATTGCATTTTCATTTGGCTGCATTAATCCTTATGAAGCCAAGAATGGAGCTTGGTGTCGGGATGATGCACAGGAGCTACATGATCAGTGGCAGCCCAATGGCTCAAGAAAGAAGACATAGCAGAAGACAAGAAGATTGCAGAAGACAAGAAGTTTGCAGAAGACAGGTGGCATGACGAGGAATGTGGATCTTGCATTGCTGGATGAGGTCAAACTAGGGGGTAGGTCTGACATAATGTGAAGATATGGGTTGCACATTCTGGGAAATGCCCCTGGACTCACAGAGGCTTCCGGTCCACTTCAAGCAGATTTGGAGTTAAAACCTAACTCCCCTGCTTCCGGCACATCTTTCCCACCACTCATACCACTTGTGTGCAGGAAGAAATGGTGCTCTGCCAGCCACCGTCCTGTTCCCCATGCCAAGATCCCACTACATCACTTACATGCAGGGTGCTTCCCAGCTGTGGCCTGCATGTGGAGCTATCACATGCAGGCTGCAGATTTCCTTTGCTTGGCAGGCACAGCACGGCCCAATTTCCTACGCTCTGTAGTGCCCCTTCCTCGCCTTTTTCGGCTTTCTAGATGTGGCCAGGGCAGAAGTCTGTTGCAAGGGCAAATCAACACCAAGCTTCAGGTTGCCTGGCTGCAGGATCACCTGGGTTTAAAAAAAATGAGAAAGAAATAGCAACGCGGGATCCTAATTCGAATAATGCAGTAATTTAAAGTAACCACTAAGGTGGTGCTTGACTAAGAAGGCGGAAAATCTTTGAAACGTGTTATCCAGCCCCCCCCCCCCCCCCAGCAGCACCCTTCACTTCTCATTGACATGATAGGGGTTGCCACGAGACAGACTGATCTCTCTGGCCAGAGAGATAGGACTGGTTTACATCCACTGACAACTTTACAGTCTATCCATCATTCATCCTACTGACAGCCCCATGGTGTTCTCATCTTCTACCTGTGCTGACTACCAAGAATTGCATATGTAGCACCCTCTACCTTTTTGTGTAAGCTGCCAGCGCAGGTAAATTTAAGCAGGCCTATGCTGTGAGCTAGGCCTGTTTGTTTTGATCTGGGGACAGGGGAGGGGTTTAGTGTAGCAGTAGGTGACTGACATGTACTTCAGCTCTTGGGCACCTCTTCTGTTTCCAGGGAGAATGTTCTGGAAAAGGGGCAGGGCAGAGAGCTGGAGTGAAATGAGGTACGTGTGAGGAGCTCTGACCAATCTCTAACTAGGATTGGCAGGGGGCAGGCCTCCTACTTATATCCATGGTCAGCCTGCTGGGAGGGGAGTTGTCGGCTGGGTGAACTGGATGATGGAGTATTAGACTGTCGTGTCTGAGGGAACACCCTTTCTGGGGGGGTGTACCTCAGGCGGGGAGCTCGGGAGCTGGGAGGGAGCCTCTCCTTACATGGTCATGGAGAGGTGTCCTGGAACAGGATCTGGAGGAGACAGTTAGTACGCACGTCTGGAGTACAGTCATTCAGGAAGGATCCAGGGCAGGTGTCGATGAGTGGAAAGCACAGTGGGAAGCTCTAAAAGTGTTTACCTCAGAACAAGTGTTCTGAGGTAAAAGTCTGTCAAGTTTAGGGTCAGCCATCTTGTCCTGCTGAGATGTGTGAAGCAGTTACTTTTATCAGTTACTTTTATTCTACAAAGTACAATTAATCCTATGGGCAGCCCATGTTTCTTTTCCCCAACCAAGTTCAATCCCCTAATAAAACATAAAAAACAAGCACGAGACTGTTCATTGACTAAGAAGTGTGTCTAATGGATGTCTGGCAGCAGGGTGAAGTGTGTGGATGCTGTAACACGTAGCAACCCCACGGAGCCATCGCTACACATATGCAAGTGTACTATTATTGTTTTTATAATAATACATTACTGCATTATTCTAATGTGGATCCCGCGCTATCTTTGTTTGAGCTTCCCGAATTTCTCCTGGCAAGCTTCAGGACCCTTTAGAATATTTTTGACCCAAATCCATTTCGTGCGAATGCCAAAGACTGTCGACTGTTTGTCTAGACCTTGTAGTGCGCTTTACTGGTCTGTGTTTTCTCTATATCCTTTGGGTTTAAAAAAATGGATCGTCCTCCCTGCTCCCTTCTACAACATGACACGGCCTGCGTGGACAGGATACTGTGGCCTTCTTCCATAGGCTGATTACTTACCCTTTCATATCATGTAGCTGCCTGTGAGGACCCCCCGAGAGCCTCCTCCAAGACCCTGTGATGTCCTGCTGGATGCTTCTTGCTCCTCTTTGATCTGTGCCATATGATTTGCTGTTCTGTGAGCACCTTCCTAATATGTTCCCTTTCTGAGGTGGGATACCTCTGTGGACCCTGAGTTGGGGCCAGGCCACCCAAGAACCCTGTGATCTGCCACCCTGTAAGTACCTTCCTTCTGTGTTCCCCTCCTGCGATGTGGTACCGGCATAGACCCTGAGTTGAGGCCAGGCCACACAAGACCTCCCTGCTGTGTTCACCTTTTGTGATGTGGTACCCGAATGGATCCGACTTAACATGAACTTGTTGGCTTTATTTACATTTAAGAGCAGACCTCACAAGAAGATTTATTAGCCTAAAAACTGGCTGCCTGACTTCTAGGCCAAATCCTGCCCATCTGCCATTTTCAAGACGAGCACAACAGTTGGCAGGTCTTAGGCTGGCTACACATTGTACAGCAGGATTGTAGAACTATGTAGTGGAACAGCTTACCAATTATGGCATACTTACCATAAAACCAAGCCCTCTTTTAGTCTGAAGTTCTTTTTGTAGAGTAATCTATTACGATATTTTTTATTTTTATTATTTCTTTTTTTTTTATGGTTGAACTGGATGGACTTGTGTCTTTTTTCAGCCTGGCTAACTATGTAATCTATTGTACAAAATATTGTTTATAAGTCCATCAAGCACTGGCTTATGTCCTTGGCTATCCCAGCTCAGAAACGCATGTGATTCAGTGGAAGCCATACAGTAAATGCACACATGGTATGTGGGATCTTTATGTGAGGACATTGATTGCTTTCGATTTCAGTTTGACAGTTAAGATCAGTGGCTGCCCTGCACCGACGAACTACTACTAATAACCAATTACAGGGCAGTACAACTTGGTAATTCGCCAGGTTCTATATAAATTGGATGCTTAAGCTGACCATACATCAGTAGACTTTTTTAATGGAGATTCATACGAAGGTTCTCATTCCAGTCAATGACTTGACGAATTTCAATCAAAAGTGCTTCCAAATTAAATTTTTCCTTTTAACATATTTGATTTTAGAATGAATGAAAATTTACTTTTTTTTTTTTTTTTTATCCTGCTCCATTCTTGTCACTACGGTTGAAAACAAACTTTAGTTTGACTAACAAACGTTCTTTAAAATGAAAAATTTCAAATGAAATTCTACTCTGCCGACTGTCAAAACACCCGAACAGTGGCCGCATCTGATCACATGGAGGGGCACATTGGCTGGCAATTTTCAATCCCTTTGTTCTTTCAATCAGTGGGTAGGGGGGAGAGGGCAATGGAACCACCTACTAAGTGAACTCCTAGCTGGTTCAGGAGATGGAGGACATTCATACGGTTTATGGTCAAATTGAACCAAACAGAAGGTTGAGGTATGGTTGTGTACTTTCCGGTACTGTTCCTTTTTTATGGCGCTATAATCCTCTCTGTTACATATTGGCCTAGTTATATTGGATGGACTTGTGAAAGATTCTTCCTAATAGAGCCAAAGGTTGTGTTTATTGTGTGTTTTATGATTGGCAGGCATTACAAATGCTGACTTGGAAGCATGGCATTATTAAGTTTAGATAAGGAAAAGGTTTGATGGGGACTATAGGTGCTGTCCAAGATGCCTACAACAATCATAGGGTCAGCCCACCCAGAAACCAATATTTCCATTATGGCTTTTTACATCTGTCTGGGTCTTCAGGAATACGCTCTTCCCAGTCCACAGAGTCTCTGTTCCATTGCTGCAAAAGTGTCTCAGTGCTAAATTTGTAACTGCAGCCTATAGAGAGCGGGAGATGTATGCTATATTGTCAAAAGTATTGGGGCACCTGCTTTTACACGCACATGAAATTTAACCACCACCCGCCATATAGACTAATGATGGCGGAGGGGTGGCTCTCTCGTTCTGGGATGACGTCGCCCCAGTCTCACTGCACTTCCTTTCCCTGGGACGCGGCACAGCCCCGATCTTGGTAAAGAGCCGATGATGAGGCTCTTTACCCATGTGATCAGCTGTGTCCAATCACAGCTGATCACATGTAAACAAGGAAATTCCGGTTATCGGCTCTCCTTTCCTCACACTGACTGCATGAGAGGAGAGCCGATTAGCGGGATTTCCTCACAGTGCAGCCCCAATAGTGCACAGTCAGTGCCCGTCAGTAATGCCAATCTGTGCCCATCAGTGATGCCTTTCAGCACTCACCTGTGCCGCCTATCAGTGCCGCTTATTAGTACCCTTCAGTGCCTCCTCATCAGTGCCCATCAGTGTAGCCTATCAGTACAGCCTCATCAGCAAACATCATAGCAAAAATTACTTCTTTACAAAATTTTCTGACAAACGTAAGAAATGTAAAAAATTTGGTCTTTTTTCATTCTTCTAGCCAAAAATTTAAAAAAAACCTGGCCGTAATTATATACCACCAAAATAAAGCTCTATTTGTGTGGGGAAAAAAATGCAAAAAATTTCATTTGGGTACAGGGTTTCATTGTCATTCAAAGTGTGACAGCACTGAAAGCTGAAAATTGGCCTGGGTAGGAAGGGGGTGAAAGTGCCCTGTATTGAAGTTATTGACATCCCAGCCTTGGTCTGTAGGGTTCAATACTTAGTTGGCCCACCCTTTGGAGCTATAACAGCTTCAACTCTTCTGGGAAGGCTGTCCACAAGGTTTAGGAGTGTGTCTATGGGAATGTTTCACCATTTTTCCAGAAGCGCATTTGTGAGGTCAGGCACTGATGGACAAGAAAGTCTGGCTCAAAGTCCCCGCCCCGCCCTAATTCATCCCAAAGGTGTTTTATCTTGTTGAGATCAGGACTCCATAAAGACATGGATGAGGGAGTTTGGGGGGGAGGAACTTGACTGGCCTGACCTCAACCTGATAGAATAGCCCCGATAGCCAGGCCTTCTCATCTAACATCAGTACCGGACCTCACAAATGTGCTTCTGGAAGAATGGTCCAGCAGGAGCCAATCAGCGGGTCCGGCGCACATGTGTGCGTAAAGGCAGGTGTCCCAATACTTTTGACAATATTGTATGTATATACACAGTAGATAAAATAAGTATTGAAAACATCCCCATTTTTCTAGGTAAATATATTTCTAAATGTTTCACCACATTCTGGTAACAACCCATGCAATCCTTGCATACAAAGAAACCAAAACAAATACGTTCAGAAATTAAGTTATGTGTAATAGGGTGGAATGACACAGGGAAAAAGTATTGAACACATGAAGAAAGGGATGTGCAAAAAAGCATGGAAAGCCAAGACACCAGCTGAAATATATCAGTAGAAAGAAATCCTGCCCCTTGTCAGTTCAAATTAATATCAGCTGGTTCAGTCTCAACTGTCTCATTACCAAGGTGTCACACAAGAAACATCTCATGATGGGGAAAAAGCAAAGGGCTCTCTCAAGACCTTCACAACTGTATTTTTGCAATACATACTGATGGTATTGGTTACAGAATGATTTCTAAACTTCTGAATGTTCCAGTGAGCACTGTTGGGGCCATAATCCAGAAGTGGAAAGAACATAATTTCACCATAAACCGGCCACGACCAGGTGCTCCTCACAAGATTTCTAAAAGAGGAGTAAAGAGAATTATCAGAAGAAACATTTGTTTTTTACATTTGATTTCCACTACTGCTTTTGCGCATTACACTTTTTTCTAAACGATTAACCTACAAATGATTAGAAAATCACTTGAAAAAAATTCCAACATGTTTGTTCATTCATTATTGATCTTGAAATGGAAATTGACCGTGGCAGTAAGCACACTAAGAAATTGATCTGTTGACTTAATTTTTTATTTGCTTTTTCTATCTATCTATGGCCAGTTTAGCCTGTTGGCATCCACCCAAAACTGAAATATATAAACTTAGACCATCTGGGAGATTGTACTTACAACTGTTTATTCTGTTTCTCCCTTTTTGTAATGACATTTTCTTTCAATAAGTTGAAAGCACACAGTCAGCAATGACATACTAGGGAGTATATGTTAAGGAGCAGTAGACATGGCACTTTTATCAAATGTTTGTGCTCTGGTAACCTATTACTGTTTCATGTTCAGAATGGTTATGATAAGTTGCCATGACACCTTTTTTTGCATATGAAAATTCCCTTATCTCAGTGTTTTTGTCCAAATAAATGGCGTATTCTTTTGTCACCTTGGAAACAGTGGTGAGGTCATCCTGCAAAATCTTTCTACATATCTACAACTTATATTTAATAGGTTGTACATAGGGCTTTTTTTCTCAGACAATAGGAGTGTGCTTTGTACAGGGTGCAGGACCCAGGAGTGTGCTACATACAGGGTGCAGCACCCGGGAGTATGCTACGTACAGGGTGCAGCACCCGGGAGTATGCTACGTACAGGGTGCAGCACCCGGGAGTATGCTACGTACAGGGTGCAGCACCCGGGAGTATGCTACGTACAGGGTGCAGCACCCGGGAGTATGCTACGTACAGGGTGCAGCACCCGGGAGTATGCTACGTACAGGGTGCAGCACCCGGGAGTATGCTACGTACAGGGTGCAGGACTCGGGTGTATGTTACATAAGTCTACTTACTTGGAAGTCTATTCTGCACTGCGTATGTGACGTAGGTGTAAACAAAGAAAAAAAATTGCCAGGGCAAAGGAAAAATAATTGATTATCAGAAGATGCCTATTATGACTATTGTGCCAAAAATGTCTACTTTATAGCAGTTTTCCTCATCACAACCTCCGTTTTTAGGAACTGAGGAGAACTTGATGAGAACGAAAAGCACAAAACAGATGCTGCTTTTTGATGCTAGTTGATTGATTTGATGCTAGGCTCACATATTATTGACCACGCATTTTTGAAGTTGGCCAATCAAAAATCTTTTTGTCTGCATAACTTTAAAGTGATACTAAACACATCCTGTTTAATTTACATTGTCCCTTCTCTTTCTGTATGTGGATGATGGCACTGTAATTATTTTAATTTAAAAAAAAAATCTAAGTACCATTTTCCTAATGGATATACAGCTGTCACATGACCCAGATCTTTCCCAGCCTGTCTGCAGGGAAACATAAGCAGGAGAAGCTTCTGGTCCTCTGCTGCTGGTCACATGTTCAAAATAAAATGGAACAAAAAAAAATAAAAATACGAAGTAAAATTAAATAACTCGTATATCAATAAATTGTTTTAAATGATCATCCAAATATATGTTTGAAATCAAATCTTTATTATTTTTGGCAATAACATGGTCTGGGTGGATTTCTGCCAGTCACAGGCTGTATCACACCCCTCTAGCCTGTGTCTTAGAATACGAGGGAGGTGAAGCCTCAATCTATCTACATATAATATCCCACCCCCATTGTGTTTAGCTGATTAGTGGGCATAAAGGAAGAGGGAGGGAATTGGCTGTCATTTGCCACTGTGTATTTACCCACATGTGTGACTCTCTATAGTCACATGGGCTGCTCAGATGTGCTAGGGAGGAAATGCTCAGCATAGAAACTCACTCAAAACTGAGCATGTGCAGAGATGCCACCACAGCTCTGCAAAATCTCTAGCTAAATGGTTATTCCCTAATGGTGGGAGCATGGCTCCATTCAACTCAAACTATTCATTAATATGTAACTTTACACTAACCAGACTATCTGTACAATGGGATAATTAACATTTCTTAGATAGTAAAAGTGCTTTTGCAATATTGGATGTCCACCGTGATTGTCACAAAGGTTTTCAGGGTTATAATGATGAAAATATCCTGACATCGTGGCATGACTATGTCATTGAAAATGACTCTATTTAATTTCTGTTTAACTAACCTGACTATTAGGCCTCATGCACACGGGACATTTTTGCAGCAGCTGTTTTTGGCTGTAGACGTTTTTTTCTACAGTCCATAAACTCCCCATCATGTTATCCTATGTGTCCATGCACACATAGGCTGTTATCAGCAGTTTTTGGCTAGGGCGTTTTATGGCTTTAAAAAAAAAAAACCAAACTAGTGGGTTCTGAGAGGAGTTTTTTAGCTGTAAAAACTCTATAACGTCAGAAAACGCTGATAAACGCCCACCAGCATTTTTTTTTTTTTTTTTTTTTTTTTTTTGCTGTTTTTTGATCCAATGGAAAAAAAAAAAAACGCTATTGCAAAAACGTTGAAAAACTCACTGCAAAGCTACGGGCGTTTTTTTATAATGTTAATTTTAACGTCCGGTGTGCATGAGGCCTCAAGTTTGAATGTCTGGAAGGTATGTTTTTACTTCTTTTTAAATGGTGCAAATACAGTAGAAGCCAGCAACACATCAACTAATGGGTGTTGGAAACGTAAGATAAAATAATTTTATTTCTTTTTCATAAATATAAAATATATTGTGCCACTTTTCACTGACTCACCTTCACCCCTGCCTCCAAAGAACAAATGTAGCTTTTTCTGCCCAAGGTTCTGTAGAGCACTGTGGTTCCTCAAGCGGCTGCTCGGAGGTTCCCTGAACTGTGGAGGTTTGTTCTTCTGCCTGAACTTACCTGCATAGTCCTGTCACTTGCATCTCTTGGCAGTAACAGTGGCATAGAGCCTCTCCTCTCTCAGGTAGGAACAACTGAGGCCTGTGGTCTTTGTAAAAGTGTGTAAGAAGGACATTCTTTCCCATTGACCCCCCAATGTAACAGGGAATTCATCCCACTAGTCAACATTGTAAGGGGGCATCTCTCCCATCTACAAACACATAATTTATTGGCAACGTATACTGTATATGTGGACAGTCTTCCCTTGAGCACCAATGTAAGGGGGCACCTCTCTTGTTGACCACCAATGTAAGGGGGCACCTCTCCCATTGACCAGCAGTGTAAGAGGGTTCCTCTCCCATTGAACACTAATGTAGGGTGGACCTCTCCCATTTATGACTCGTGTAAGAAGGTACTTTTCCCATTGAGCACCTGTGTAAGTGGGCATCTCTCCCATTGAACACAAATATGAGGGGGACACCTCTCCCATTGACCACCAATGTAAGGGGGAACTCTTCCAATGGCTAACAATATAAGGTGGCACCACTCATATTGACCACCAATGTATGGAGACACTTTTCCTATTGACAATTAATATAAGTAGGCACTTTTCCCATTAAGCACCAATGTAAGTTAGCATCTTTCCCACTGTCCACTAATGTAAAGGGGCACTTTCTCACTGACCAACAGTGTAAGGGGGACCTTTCCCAAAGGCCACCAATGTAAAGTGGCATCACTTCTTCCATTGACCACCAATGTATGGGGAGGCACTTCTCCTATTGACAATGAATATGCTTGCACTTTTCACATTGAGCACCAGTATAAGTAAGTGCCCCTTTACCACTAATGTAAAGGGGCACTTTCCCACTGACCATCAGAGTAAGGGGGACCTCTCCCATTGATAACCAGTGTAAGCGGCCACTTTTCTCATTGAGCACCAATGTAAGTGGGCACCTCTCCTATTGTATAAGGGGATCGCCTCTCCCATTGACCAACAGTGTAAGGGGGACCTCTCCCAATGGCAATCAACGTAAAGTGAAACCACTTCTTCCATTGACCACCAATGTATGGAGGCAATTCTGCTGACAATAATGCTGCATACACACGATTGGAATTCTGTCCAGAAAAAGACCGATGAGAGCTTTTCACCGGAAAATGCGACCGTGTGTAGGCTCCATCGGAATTTTGCTGGCCGAATTTCCGACAGCAAAGAATTGAAAGCATGTTCTCAATTTTTCAGACGGAAAAGGTTTCTATCGGAAATTCCGATCGTCTGTAGCAATTCTGACGCGCAAAATTCCTATGCATGCTCAGAAACAATTCGACGCATGCTCGGAAGCATTGAACTCGGCTCGTTGTAGTGTTGTACGTCACCGCGTTCTTGACGGTCGGAATTTGGTGTGACCATGTGTAGGCAAGACAGTTTGAGCGGAATTCCATCGGGAAAACTGTCAGAGCTTTTTCCTGCGAGAATTCCGATTTGTGTGTATGTGGCATAAGTATAAGTGGGCACATTTCACATTGAGCACCAGTGTAAGTTTAGCATCTTTCCCACTGACCACTAATATAAATGGGCACTTTCCCACTGACCATGAGAGTAAGGGGCACCTCTCCCATTGATAACCAGTGTAAGAGGCCACTTTTTTCTCATTGAGCACCAATGTAAGTGGGCACCTCTCCTATTGATTACAAATATAAAGGGGTCGCCTCTCCTATTGACCAACAGTGTAAGGGGGACCTCTCCCAATGGCCATCAACCTAAAGTGACACCTTCCATTGACCACCAATGTATGGAGGCACTTCTGCTGACAATGAGTATAAGTGGGCACATTTCCTATTGAGCACCAATGTAAGTTAGCATCTTTCCCACTGACCAGTAATGTATAGATGCACTTTCCCCCTGACCATCAGTGTAAGGTGGCACCTCTTCTATTGACCACCAATGAGAAGACCGTGAGACATTACAATTTTTACTGTCCGTTTCTTTTCTGGCCTCTTTTTTATTTCATTGTTATTGCTGAAAATTATTTGTTCTTTAGAGTGAAGGATGTTAAAAAATGATCCACTCTAAACTGCATAAAATTACTGATCATATAAGCTGTAGAATGGGTTCCCTAAAGCCCCATACACACGGTCGGATTTTCCGACGGAAAATGTCCTATCGGACAATGTTGTCGGAAATTCCGACCGTGTGTAGGCTCCATCGGACATTTTCCATCGGATTTTCCGACGGACAAAATCTCCTGCTCTCAAATTTTCCGACAACAAAGTCCTATCGGACTTTTTCCGATCGTGTGTAGCGAATTCCGACGGACAAAGTGCCACGCATGCTCAGATCACATTACAAGACCAAAGCTATTGGCTACTAGCCTCTACGTAGTCCCGTCGTAGGCAACAAACGTTACCACGTTCAGAATGATTGGATTTTCCGACAACTTTGTCCGACCGTGTGTATGCAACACCAGTGTCGGACTAAATCCGTCGGAAAAAATCAGATGGATTTTGTGGTCGGATTTTCCGACCGTGTGTATGGGGCAAAAGACCTGAAAATGATTTCAAGGATTCCTTCAGCGTTTAAGAACAGCTGGTATACATCTTTGGATTGTAGGAGCTACCAGAGGAATCCATACTAACAAGACAAGATGTGCTGACCCTTACCACTCCTGATGGAACTTAGTATCACTAATGGAGTGATGGGAAATTCAAATATTCGTGTGTAGTGAACAGTTTACTGTTAAAATTTGACCTTCTTTTTTTAATACAAACGTTTTTTATTGAAATAAACAAAAAGTAAAGAAATACAGACGATTGACAGTAGGTATCGCACACAAACATGTGATAAAACATAAGTACATACCTGTCAAGGCAGTGATAATAAAAGAAAATAATAATAATAAAAAAAAATACAAAAATAACCAATGAAGCATCCGAAGGCAGCAGTTGCCTGTAGTAAAGTTTCTAAGGGAGACACAATTTCTTATACCAGAATGTGGGGTTAGGGGAATGTAGCAGCGCGACGTGGTCTAGGGCAGCTTAGTTACCTGTATAGGGGTGAAAATTAGGGCAATAGGGATTGTCTATGAGATTTCCAGGGAGTCCACCTCTGGTCAAATAAGTGCATCCTATCACTCAGTGTGTAGAGGATCCTTTCCATTAACATAATGGTATCCATCCTGTTAAGGATGGAGGAGATAGGGACCGTAGGGGTTTTCCAGTGAAGAGCAATGGCCCACAGAGTGGCTAAGCAGATAGTGTGAATGAGGCATTCCTCGGATCGAAGTACACCCGGGATAGGTGCTCCAATGAGGCCCATAGAGGGCGTAAGTCGTACCGGGATCCCTGAAATTGCCGATGCTATAGCCATCACTGTATTCCAGATGTAGGACAGCCTAGAACAGTCCCAAAATATATGCATAAATGTACCAGGAAGTTGACATCCTCTGAAGCAGAGTTCAGAGGTCCCAGGGAAGATGGAGTGAAGTTTGGCTGGGGTATAATACCATCTAGTTAAAACTTTATACGCCGTTTCTCTAACGGCCAGGGATTTAGAGGCTTTGCGCAAATTGGTCAGCATCGTGTCCCAGTCCTCCGAGTCGAAATTTTCTTTGCAATCAGCTTCCCATTTTTGTTTGTATGGGATAGCTCCAGGAAAAACTGCAGTTAGGGCTGATCTGTAAAGGGTAGAGATAAGGCCCTTCCCTCTTGGGGAGTCACGGCAAAGCTGTTCAAATGTAGTAGAAGGGGAAGATGGGGAGAGAGCAAAGTGGGACATGTAAAAGTGTCTAATTTGCATGTAGCGGAAGTGTTCCCTTAATGGGATATGTTTTTGTGTACGTAAAAAATCAAATGAGACAAATGAGTTACCCATTTGCAGGTTAGTTAACGTGTCCATAGAGTTAGAAATCCACCAGGAGAAGCTTTCAGGGTGATTAAAAGCCATGTTAAATAAAGGTTCTCCAATAAAGGAGGAGCCACGGGGTGCTTGAGATACTAGGTGTAATTTATGTTTATACCGGCCCCATAGGATGAGAGAGTGGGCTACTAGGGAATTAAGGGAGATCATTTTATGGACTAATTTGGAAGGGGACCAAAGTATAGTAGAAAGTCTATATGGTACGATGGATTGTGATTCAAAATCCACCCAGGGAACTCTAGAGTTAGGAATATTCCATTGAGCAATCTGAGAAAAACGTGCGGCCAAAAAGTAGAGCCAAAGGTTTGGTAGACCCAGTCCACCATTAGTTTGAGGGTTGTAAAGTACTAATTTGGAGAACCTAGGCCTCTTGTTTTGCCATATAAATCTGTGAATATCCTGCTGAAGTTTATCTATAAAGGATTTAGGGATAAGAATTGGAAGGGCCCTAAAAAGAAATAAAAGCTTGGGCAAGAGGGTCATTTTGATTGCCGTGACTCTCCCAAGAAGTGAGATATGGTACGTGCTCCATAGTTTAAGCATGTTGCGGAGACGGGACACACATGCTGGGTAATTTGCAGCAAAAATAGAGGACCAATGCGGGGTGATGTAGATGCCTAGGTAAGGAATCTTGTCGGCAGACCAATGCAAGGGGAAGGAGCTCCGGAGTGTTTCACACTGAGCAGGGGGGATGTTAACTGGAAGAGCAGTAGATTTAGACATATTTACTGTAAGTCCAGAGAGGGAAGCGAAACGGGATAATAAGTCAAATAGGTTGGGTAGGGAGATATGGGGCTGAGTTAGAAAGAGCATGACATCGTCTGCATACATGCATAGATGAGAGGTGGAGGAAGCCATAGGGTAACCTGATATGTCAGGATGTTGTTTAATTGCGATGGCAAGGGGTTCAAGGGCTAGGGCGAATAATAGAGGAGATAGGGGACATCCTTGGCGGGTGCCCCTACCCAGTGTGAAAGAGCCGGAGCTGCAGCCTAGAATTTTAATTCTTGTTTGTGGATGATGGTATAGAGCTTGTACACCCATCAAAAATTCATCCCTGAAGCCCAGTCGTTGAAGTACTGCGATCAAATATGGCCATAGTACACTGTCGAAGGCTTTGTTGATATCTAAGCTCAAAAGAAGGACTTGTTGCTTGCGAATGTTGGCATCCTGAAGGACATTAAGTGTCAAACGAATGTTATCTGTGATGAGTCTATTAGGGATGAATCCAGATTGGGCAGGGGAGGTCAGAGTTTCTATAACAGCAGCTAACCTAAAATTTGACCTTCTTAATATATATTTGTATTTCCACCATTATGCATGATAGCTCTCCATAGCCTGTGAACCACAACACCAGCTTGTATCAATAGTCACAAAAAGAACAATTCAGAATTATCTTAAAATTTTGACTGTTATCGGTTGTGATTGTTGAATATTATTACAAAGATTCCAGAATGATCTGTATTGCTTAGCAGTCTTCTTCTTTTCTTAGAAGCTATTTGGAGAATACCTGGTCCTTCCTTCAAAGAGTAATGTAGACTGCATCTGTGCTTGGTGTCCAGATGTTCAGAACAAAGACCTGTTTTCCTGCTGACAATTCTCAATATGAGGTTCGTCCAGGAGAACATTTCCTGCTTTTATCTTTCTGTCCGATCAAACAGCTTGCTTCATAATTGAAAAATGATGGTGCCAGACTGTGAAAACTGCTGACACGAGGGCAGGATGGGCAAGCAAAAAAGGCTTCTCAGTTTTAGGTGTCTAGATTTGCAACAGATTTAGCCACTATTATCGACTGCTGAATCTTGCAGATGTATGGGTTTTTGCTAACCCGCCTTTTCCATGCAGAGGGCAATGATTGTAATTGGAGCAGAGGTGTGTGTACTGTACATTCATTCTAAAATGATGAATAATTTTTTTCATCAAATGATGAAAAATGGGCCCAACAGCCCTAGATGCCCAATTGAAAATTTTGGCCTGATAACTATGGCATAAAAAGAAAAAAATACAAAAAATAATTGTATAATTTTTTTTTTGAAAGATTCTTAATTGATGAGCATGGTGCAGAATTGCAAAAAAGAGGGACACACTTTGACTTCTGGACCTCTAGTCTTAGCAAAGCCTTTACACCTTCTACCTAGAGGTGCACTCAGGAGACCACTATCAAGTGAAAGCTGCCAGAATATCTTCTCAGCCCCACCACTGGCCCATGGTGTATGAGCTAATGCTGGACTGTTCATCTCTGGCCTGGTGTCATTTGTGCCATGTGGAAAAAAAAAGTGAGTTGCTGCCTTGCTTTTACTTACCGTATTTATCGGCGTATAACACGCGCCGGCGTATAACACGCACCCCAAGTTTAGGAGGGTATATTAAGGAAAAAAACTTTGAGGGAAGTTTAAGGAAAAAAAACTTACATTTAAATGCCCATCATTGCAGCCTTGTCCAGTGTCCATCTGCAGCCTTGTCCAGTGCAGCCTTGTCCATCCTTGCAGCCTTGCCCAGTGCATTTGCAGCCTTGCTCAGTACAGCCTTGTCCAGTGCTATTGCAGCCTTGCCCAGTGCAGCCTTGCCCAGTGCAGCCTTGCCCAGTGCCTTTGCAGGCTTGCCCAGTACATTTGCAGCGTTGCCCAGTACATTTGCAGCATTGCGTTTTAAAATTGGCGCCGAGTGGGGAGGACGAGCGCCGCGTGACATATCGAAAGCTGCGTGTATTTTCGGCTATTTTCGGCTCCTCTCGCAGTGCCGCCCACCTCCACTGATTGCGAGAGGAGCCGAGCGCTGACAACATACAGGAATCCGAGTTCGGCTAGTCTCGGCTCTGCTCGCAGACAGGGGCGGGACTGCGAGAGAAGCCGAAAATAGCCGAACTTGGATTTCTTTATGTTGTCGGCGCTCGGCTCCTCTCGCAATCAGTGGAGGTGGGCAGGACTGCGAGAGGAGCCGAAAATAGCCGAAAATACACGCCGCTGTCGGAATATCGGCTCCGCTCACTCCCCTAAAGAAAAAATCAGCGGGAGATCGGCGGGTATCGGCATATAACACGCACCCACGATTTTCCCCTGATTTTAAGGGGAAAAAAGTGCGTGTTATACGCCGATAAATACGGTAATTAAAGGTTGAATGAATGAATAATTTGTATAGCGCTGCACATGCGAACTGAATCGCCTCAAGGCGCTAGATTCGACCTGCGTTGTCAAGCTTCTAGAAGAGGTAGGTCTTGAGTTTTTTCCTGAAGGCTTGATGGTTTTCTTCCATCCGGATGTGAGACGGTAGAGCGTTCCATAGCTGTGGTCCTTGGACTGCGAATCTCCATTCTCCCTTTGATTTGTAACAGGATTTGGGAATGAGGAGGAGGTTTTGGTTAGATGACGGAAGACTACTATTGGGTGTATAGTGGTTTATTTTCTCGAGTAGGTATTGAGGGGCGTTTCCTTGAGTGTTCCATTTGTGGGTGAGGCAGAGGTTTGCCATTGAACCTGCGCACTATTCTTCATCTTTTTTTTTTTTTTTCCCCAGTTTAGTCTATATAAGCCGAATTAGGTGATTCAGGTTTATGGGGGTCTATGGATACGTACAGACACCATCACCAGAGAGATTTCAGGGATATAGTATAGAAATAAGTTTTGTTTTATTCATTGAATAAGAATTGTTTTTGCTTGATGTGCTGTTTCATCGGGTCAAGTTGTATACTTTTTATATAACATGATGGAGGAGATTAACATATTTTTTTAAAAAAATTGGTCATTGTGATTAGATAATTGGTCCAACTGGGCTTGAAAAGCAATTCCAGGTGGTAGATGGCATCAACATAAAACTTCCCAGAATCTCCTAATGCCGCGTACACGCGGTCGGATTTTCCGATGGATACAGTCCGATGGGAGCTTTTCAACGGATTTTCCGACCATGTGTATGCCCATCGGTCTTTTTCTGTCGGAATTTCCGACGGACTTTGGATTAAGAACCTGTTCTCAATTTTTCCGACGGAAAACCTTTCTATCGGATTTTCCGACCGTGTGTATGCCCATCGGTCTTTCTCTGTCAGAATTTCTGACGGACTTTGGATTAAGAACCTGTTCTCAATTTTTCGGACAGAAAACCTTTCTATCGTGTGTATGCAATTCCGACACGCAAAATTCCGACGCATGCTCGGAAACAATTCGACGCATGCTCGGAAGCATTAAACTTCCCTTTTTATAGTGCTGTCGAACGTGTTTTATGCCGCTGTGTTACTGACCGTCATAATTTGGCGTGACCGTGTGTAGGCAAGACAGTTTGAGCGCAATTCCGTCGGAATACCGACGGGAAAACCATCAGAGCTTTTTCCGACGAGAATTCCGACCGTGTGTACGCAGCATAAGACGTCTCATGGAGCATATGTCACCACGGTGCATATAAGAGGAAGAAAAGGTTCATGCTGTGGCTGAATCAAGTGGCGAGGAGATACACGGCGTGGTTTAGTTCATGCCTGTGGCTGTGAGTGATATTTCATATTAATAATCCAAGTTGTTCTTACTTATTTATGCTATGTGGCGTGATTTTCTTTACTCTTATATGGTCCATGGTAATATATGCTGTGTGGTGTTTTAGGAGTTTTCTGTTACTGCCATCTACCACTACCTATCAATTCCAAATGCGCAATCAACCTTAGTATCTTAGGGGTTGTACTTTTTGGTAAAAGACTTTATTTTGTCACGGTGGTGGATTGGAGAATCGCTAGATTGGAACACTGGAGTGGACATTTTTCATTACTATAATCATTGATGGGAACTTTTTTTTATCACTTCAGTTTGATTTAAGCACCTGAAGGGATGTTTGAATACCTTTTTGAACTGGTTGTTTACTCCCGTGCTATATACCATCTCTTTGCCTCCTGAATGACCAGGAACATTTGAACTTTCGTGGCAGATTTATAAATAATCCGCCCTTCCGTATCTGAGAAATGGCAAGAAACCACCAGTGAGTCTTTTGGGGAATAGCTCTCCTGCATCACAAGCAGAAGTTCCTAGAATCACCAGGGTGGACTGGTACACCACAACTATTCTTGGATAAGAAAAAGAACTACCGAGCAGATTGGTTGTGCTCCCTGTAGGCATTTCAAGGTGTAGTCTCAATGAAGTGCACCTTGGGTTCTCGTCCAGGGTCTGTGTCTGCTATCAGCTTCAGGTAAAAGTAGAGAGATACAGGAGAAATATTTTTATGCTTTTTTTTTTTTTTTACAGAGCTCAAAGTTTGTCTTTTTTAAAGCAATCATTTGGTGCATGCACTTTGTCTGTGTTATGTGTTTTATGGTTGTTATAAAAGACTTTCAGAATTGCCCCTGTAAAATTAACTCTTCATCCAACTTGTGTTACAAGTAAGGTAGGGTACGCTGAAAAAAAAAAGTGTTATGCCGCATACACACGACCAGTTTTTCCGTTGGAATAAACTCTGACGGTTTTTCCGTCAGAGTTCCGCTGAAACTGTCTTGCCCACACACGATCACACCAAAGTCCGACCGTCTAGAACGCGGTGACGTACAACATGTACGATTTGGACTAGAAAAAGGAAGTTCATTAGCCAGTAGTCATTTTTGGTCCGTCTGAAATATTTAAAACATGTTATTTCAAAAAAAAAAAAGTCAGATGAGGTCCACACACACGATCAGAATATCCGATGAAAAGATTCCGTCTGACTTTTTCTGCCGGAAAGTCCGACCGCGTGTACGCGGCATTAAAGTATTGTAATCCCTAACATTGAACTCCTCATATTCTCTTGCTTTTGCGATTTTTAAATATAACATTGAAGCATTTAGTAATATCTGTTTGAGAACTACTAAAAAATAATTGCTGATCGTGGAAGATAATTCAAAGCTCTGTGCAAACCCCCTTTGTTTCTGCTAAGGAGTCAAATCAGTCCTCCAGTTTTTATCTTGTACTACGAAATGGCTCTACTCTATTCTATGGAGATGAGGAGAGCCGGGAGGTTTTGTAGTTTAACAATGGACAACTGGGCAGGGCTGACAAAATTTCCTTCAATTTTAGTCTAGAAAATGCACACTAAAAAAATTTAAGAGCCAAATGCATTTATGGAAGACCAACGGGTATTTTTCTGTACGTAGGTCTTTAAAGGGGTAAAAAAAACATGGATAAGTGTGCATGTGTTGCAGAGATGTAGTTATTAGATGTAATTCATATTGCTTTCACATTGGTCAGGCTTCTAGGCCTTCCAGAAAGTGATATGTAATGTAATTTTAATCAAAATGAGCACAAGGTCAGAACAAGAGAGTCAAAGGTTTTTGAATGCATAATTGAGCACCCAACTTAAATTTTTCACCCAGACGTTTAGATTTTTGTTAAATCTTTGAATAATATGGTTCAATTGTCACTAATGTAAAGCTGTAAAGCAGGACTGGACAAGCCTGGCATGTTACAATCTTTCAGCTCTCTACAGGGTGAATTTAAGCTCCCTACCCAGAAATCCTACCAGTACCTCCATCTTTAACATGTTCTGGAAACCCAGGCCCACATCTCCCTTCTTCAGTACATATAATGCCGCGTACACACGATCGGACTTTGTCCGCCTGACCTAGTCCAGCGGACAAACCGTCGGAATTTCCAGCTGGGCTTCGGCGGACTTGAAAGCGAACGGACTTGACCACACACGATCACGCTAAAAGTCCGGCGGTTCACGCGATGACGTACAGCACCTACGACGGGACTAGAAAAATACTTGCTACTGAGCATGCATCCGTTTTGGTCTGTCGGACCATACTACAGACGGCCATATTGTCCGCCGGACTGCCAAGTCCAGCGGATAATTTTAAAACAAAACTTAAAACCTAGTCCGCCGGACTTTTGGGGAAAAAAAGTCAGTCGAAGGCCCACACACGAGAGGATTGTCCAGGGGACTCAAGTCCAGCGGACAATCCCGGGCGAAAGTCCCTTCGTGTGTACGCGGCATAAGGTACACTTATAAATTATATTGTTTTTGCTACTCAGAAATAAAAGGTCTAATCTTGCACATTATCAACATATCACCTTTTACTTCCTTGTAATTTAGGTCTTGCACCTTTTGTGACCATTGTCCAGTCCCTCTTCCCCTAGATGTTCTCCCCATTCCCAAAACCTACCCAGCGATTTGTAGTGCAAAGAGTCTTATCAGACTCTTGAGAGGTTGTATAAATGAGGTAGGAGAGACTTGCCTGACTGCCCCGAGTGTGGCACTGGTCCGGGGACACTCATTTATATGTTGGGGATAGAGGTGACCCATGCAGTTTCCATGGTGCTACGAGTACCCCTTGCCCTTGACCCAATAATTGTATATTGAGAATTCTCCATGAAGTGTTTTCCCAAGACCACCTCAAGTACACCTGCCTACCTTTTTCTACATGGAAGAATCTGGTTAATGTCACTCTGGCCAGGGGAAGTTGGTGTACCAAAGTAGGTGTCCCCCCCCCCCCCCAAAATTTATTGAAACTGTAAGGTGGATGGCTGGTGGAGCTCACTTTATCCACATCTTTACTTTTGCAACGTCCTACGTTTTTGTGTAACAAGTATGCCGCGTACACACGATCGGACTTTAGTCCGGCGGTTCACGCGATGACGTACAGCGCGTACAACGGGACTAGAAAACGAAAAATACTTGCTACTGAGCATGCGTCCTTTCTGGTCCGCCGGACCATACTACAGACGGCCGTATTGTCCGCCTCGAGTCCAGCGGACAATCCCGCGGGAAAGTCCCTTCGTGTGTACGCGGCATTAGAATGACTGTTTATGGCTTCAATTGGGGACTGTTGGGGAAGTTTGCATTTTATTGTGCTAAATGTGTACTCGCCATTATACTATGACAATGGCTCTGGATACATGATACAATGGGATTAAGTGAGGCTTTTGTGATAGTTTGTACGCTTGCTTTTATATATGGAGAATGGCAGGTTCTTTTTTTTTTTCTCTTTAAAGTTAAGGTATCTTGAAAATATAAGTTAACCTTTCACATAAATATGGTAGAGTTTGTCATTTCATATCAGTTAAGTTAATCTTCAGCTTTTTCGATCAATAAGAACAAGTGATGTCGCTGAGAAAGCAAGCACTTTGTACACTATGCCTCAGTGGTGTCTACAGTAAAGTGTGATTTGACTGGACAAATAATGGGATTACGGCACCCCTGTTATGCCCCGTACACACGGTCGCAATTTCCGACAACAAATGTTCGATGTGAGCTCGTTGTCGGAAATTTCGACTGTGTGCAGGCTCCATCGCACATTTTCCGTCGGAATTTCCGACAGACAAAATTTGAGATCTGGATCTCAAATTTACCAACAACAAAAGTGCCAACCAGGCAATTTGCGAGAGAGGGGGCTGAGTGAAAGAGGGGTTGCGTGACCAAGCGAGGAGGGGTGTGAGAAAGATGCTGAGAGAGGGGGGGCAGAGAGAGGGAGGGGGACAGAGAGGGGTGTGAGAGATGCTGAGGAGGGGGCAGAGAGAGGAAGGGGGGCTAAGAGAAAGGGAGGGGGACAGAGAGAGAGGGGTGTGAGAGATGCTGAGAGAGGGAGAGGGGGGATGGAGAGAGGGAGAGGGGCTGAGAGAGAGAGGGAGGGGGGCAGAGAAGGAGGGGTGTGAGATGCTGAGAGAGGGGGAACAGAGAGGGGGAGGGGGTACAGAGAGAGAGGGGTGCGAGAGATATGCTGAGAGAGAGATGCTGAGAGAGAGATGGAACAGAGAGAGAGAGAGGTGGGCTGAGAAGAGGGGGACAGAGAGAGAGGGGTGTAAGAGGGAGGTGAAACAGAGAGCGGGAGGGGGGACAGAGAGAGAGAAGAGGGACAGAGAGATGCTGAGAGAGGGGGAACAGAGAGAGAGAGGGGTGTGAGAGGGGGAACAGAAAGAGAAGGGGGGACAGAGAGAGAAGAGGGACAGAGAGAGAGGAGGAACAGAGAGGGAGGGGGGAGAGAGAGAGAGAGGTGTGAGAGAGGGGGGAACGGAGAAAGAGAAGGGGAAACAGAGAGAGAAGAGAGACATAGAGAAAGGGGTGCGAGAGGGATGCTGAGAGAGGGATGAGCTGGAAGAGAGGGGGAACAGAGAGGGAGGGGTGGGGGCCGAGAGAGAGGGGGACCCAGAGGGGGGGGGGGGGGGCGGAAAAAGAGGGGGACTGAGAGGAGAGAGAGACCTCTAGCTCTGTCCTGTACCCTCTTGCGTGCCCACAGAGATGGCTCTGCGTGCCAGCTGTGGCACGTGTGCCATAGGTTCGCCATCACTGCACTAGGTGTTTAGTCAACATGCATGAGATTCCAGCATTAGTGGAACTCAATTTGAAGCTTGGTTATGTTATAGGAAGCATCTAGAAGAGTTAATTCTGCTTATGCAATAACCTGAAAAAGTATGTTTTATCTTACATTCCTCCCGAATAAAATTGTGCAATTACTGGAATATGAGGGTGCATAGGTACTCCATTGTCTACAGCCTCATCGCTGTTTATATGCAGTGAAAAATGTAAGCCAACGCTGCCTCTGACTGCTAATCTCATGAGATTTGGATTGAGATTCGGTGATGTTCTTACTTCCTAAATAGGGATGAGCTCAGGTGTGTTCTAATCCTAGAGTGAACCCGCAGGGAAACAGTCACT
This sequence comes from Lithobates sylvaticus, assembly GCA_028564925.1. Classification (NCBI taxonomy): domain Eukaryota; kingdom Metazoa; phylum Chordata; class Amphibia; order Anura; family Ranidae; genus Lithobates; species Lithobates sylvaticus. The sequence goes on along the minus strand of CM053037.1, from coordinate 37,925,822 downwards.
GGACTCGGCCAATCGTAAGCACCCGAGGCATTCTCTGTCTACATGCCCCTTGTATACATGTGACTGTGGGGCAGGGAATGCCACAGCCGATTAGCTTAGTACAGGTAACGTCTTCCTGGTGGGCTCATTTAGGTGTGTTCAGTCTGGGATCCCTACTCCTGACCATAGGAGTCATACACTTTATCCACATGCATGTTGTGGCCTGGCAGCTATTGTATTTTCTATAAAATATGCATCTAAAATTATTAGCAGACATCGGTATATAACTCACCTTTTGTATGGTTCTTTATGACTGTGTTTTTCTTTTACATAGTCATGAAAGATCTTTCTAAACTCTAATATAATATGTGATTTCTATATATAATGTGTTACAAAATATTTTAATGTTGGCTTTTGCAACTTAAAATTAAGATCCCAGGCTGACGGGCATAATTTGTGTTTGTTTTTGGTCTTCTTTGGGCCTTGTCATCTAATGTGGAGTACATCTTGAAGTGATAGTTGTTTTGGCTGGCATTTCCCACTTCAAAGTCAGCACCACCCCAGACTGCTCCCTTCTGGGCACTCGTTGTTTATGGCACACTGGCATTGTGACCGCACACTTAGCCTGCAATTAGCCGAGTCCCAAAATAGAGAAGGGATACTGAGCTTCAGGATGGGTGTGTCGGGATAACCATCCTTTCTCCAGAGCACATTACAAGAACGTCAGATGTCCCAGAAATGACTGGCTGAGGGCAGTGAAATAAAGAGTGAGTTCTATCATGAGAGAGACGGGAAGGTATCTATAGTAGTTTAGCAAAACACTTCCTGCGTTAAAGACGAGAAAGGAAAACAGGGTTCTCAGATGACCTGCTTGCTAAGGAATCAACGTCGGGTTCCATGCAGCAACACCTGGATAGAAATGTAAATCCCTAGTCAGGTAGTCGCCATGTTTGTGCACTTCACAGCTTTAATTTAAGTGTCCCAAAGGGACATGTCCAAGAGGTGTAAAGAAAAAACACTCCATTTGGAGACCTCGCAGCCTCTGGTTAGGTGGTTCACATACAAAACAGGGCTACCCTGCAACGGGTACCCAGGATTTCACCTGGAGTATGAAGGAGAGCCAGACCAATATTGAAAAGGAAGCCCAAACAGCTTTTGCAGTTTGCAGAAACGCACTACAGTCCATTTAACATGGTTTCCTATGGTACACGTTCGCATCTATCCGTTTTGCAGCTGGTGCATTTTTGGAAAGGGCTCTGAGCAACACCTGATGGCAAGACTAGTCAATTTTTTTTTTGTGTGTTTTATTAAAGTTAAATAAAAAAAAAAAAAAAGGGCTAGGGACTTTTTTTTTCACGCATTTTGCGCGTAATAGACTTCAATTAAATCGCACCACAAACGCAAGTGTTGTGTTTGTGATTTTTGATGTTTTGCGGTTTTTATTTTTCCGTTTAAACACCTGTATATAGCTGGTTGCTAAGGAATGGGTCGGGAAGCCGGCTGCCACATCCTTAACAATCGACGAGTCATCAGCTGTCTGCGTGGTTCCCCGCTGACAGCTGAATGTAAAAAATAAATAGTGAAAAAAAAAAATGGCGTGGGGTCCCCACCCAGGTCCATACCAGGCCCTTTGGGTCTAGTATGGATTCAGAGGGGACACCTCCTACACCAAAATAAAAAAATAAAAAATGGTGTGGCCCCCCCCCCCCAAAATCCATACCAGACCTTTATCCGAGCATGCAGCCCGGCAGGTCAGGAAAGGGAGTGGACGAGTGAGCGCCCCCCCTCCTCTTTCTGAACCATACCAGGCCGCATGCCCTCAACATGGGGGGACAAAGTCCTCTTCCCCACAACCTTGGCCGGTGGTTGTGGGGGTCTGCAGGCATGGGGCTTATTTGAATCTGGAAGTCCCCTTTAAGAAAGGGGGCCCCCGGATCCTGCCCCCCATGTGAATGAGTATGGGGTACATTGTACCCCTACCCATTGACCCCAAAAAAGCAGCGACGTGTTAAAAAAACAAAACAAGAGATGGGTTTTGACAAGTCCCATTATTAAAAATGAAAAATATCCCCATCGTAGCTCCAATGTGTCTTCTTTCCAGTAGCGACGTCTTCTTCCTCCGGTGATCTTTTCTCCTTGAGCTGTTTTCTCCTGGTGTGGTCTTCTTCCCCGCCGCCGCTAACCTGCTAAAAAAATCTCTAACGCTGTCTGCCTTTTCTTATATAGCCATGGGGCGTGGCCATCCAATGACATCACCTGAAAAACCCACCCCTTGTGACGACACAAGAGCAGTAATCCTGGTGACTTCATTGGATGCTTACTATTTTTGAAGGTTTAGAGCCTGTGGCTGGACTACAATGACCATCTTAAAGCGAAAGTAAACCCATCGATTTAACAAGTCTAAAAAAAGTCTAAAAGTCTAAAGTCTTAAGTCTAAAAAAAAAAGGCATGCTGTGAATGCTAACTGCACATTGGCTGTGCTCTCAACCAAACAGTCAAACCATCCAATGGCTGGTGTCATAACGGATCACATGTGCAGCACTGTGGCAGTTGAAGATTAAACAGAGGCAAAGATGGCAGCTTCCTTGGCTGAAAACGATAGGGGGGTTTACTTCCACTTTAACCTAGATTGCTCCTTACTCTCGCTGTAATAGACCACGCAGTGGCAGGTCGGTACTGTTGCCAGTCGGGCCTCTCGGGATCTCTTTTCGTGGTATTGTCATGTATGTCTCCCCTTCATCCTCCCGTATCTTTCCTTTCCCCACCCGCCTCCGCTCTTGTCTTGTTTTCTTTACTTCACCGCGACACCTACCTTCGGACCGCCATTTACACACTTTATGACACTTTATGACACTTTATTACACCACTGGTCAGCCTAGTCAATGAGAAATCCTTTTCAATTATGCTTCTACAAAATTCTTTTGTAAACCCTGAAGCTACAAAGCTTTATATGCCACTTGGTTTTTGTATAACAGGAGCTTCCTCTCCTCCATGTACCTCACAATCTCTTGTGTTAATTATATCCCATGCCTCATAAAATTGTTCGCTGTATGTTACCTAAAAAAAAAAAAAACTCAATAAATCCTTTGTAAAATAAAAATTTGAGTTTGATTCCCCTTTAATAGTAGATAATGCTATTGCCACTAATACTGGCATTCTCTGCTACTGGCGCTTATCCTACGTTCAATCCACTAAGATACATATAGTAAAGCTTACATTTGAGTCCATTTAAAGTTATGTGTCTCGTAGACTTTCTTTTGCAGTATTGACTGTAACATACTTTTAAAAAATAAATGTAAACCTTTTAGTACAATTTATTCTCTGTCTTCACCAGGGATGAATATACATTATCCATCTGTATATACCGTCTCTATAACACCATGGTACAAGTTTACACCAAACATCCACAGCTGTGGCTGGAAAGCAACTTCCTGTCGGTCTCGTGTCCACTCCTGTCCGAGAAGCTAAGCAGCACATAGACTGCTGTCAGAGTTCATTTTCATGATTCTATTTCCAGATTTCACCATAGGCTCATTACAATGGAATTTTAGGAGATAAAACTTGAGATAAATTGGCATTGCGCAATGAAATTGGCCTCTTGAGGTTTAGATTACAGCAAGTTCCCTGACATCTCCTGTAAATAAACTTCAAGTGCACCCAACTACGTCAGCTGCCAGTTTGTGGAGTTGGTGAAACAGAATCGCCACGGTTAAAGAGGCACGACAGAAAAAGATCATATTTTCAATGGAGGCAGTTTACCTGTAAAATAGTATTTTTTGTATGTGTTCCTGTTTTTGAGTTTGTCCAGGTTCTCCAAATTGTGTGATTGTTTTTTTTTTACGAGACTTTCACACTCTGCATTTACAATTATTTTTCTAGGGAGGCTCAATTCTGCCTTCTGTCACGTTTGCCTTACCTTTGCAAGCTGTTTATACAAGCGCCCCACCCACCATTATTGCATGTAATATGACATTTTGTTTGTCTTTTGTGCTTTTAATGTTATTCATTAACATGAAACTCCACTGAGAATTATTTCTTATGCCCCGTACACACGGACGGAAAGTCCGATGGAAAAAGTCAGATCGGATTATGTTGTCGGAAAATCGGATAATGTGTGGGCTCTAGCGGGCTTTTTCCATCGGAATTTACAACGGAAAAAGTTTGAGAGCAGGACCTAAAATTTTCCGACAACAAAATCCGACTTTTTCCGATCGTGTGTATAGAATTCCAACGCACAAAGTGCCACGCATGCTCAGAATAAATTTGGGTACGCAATCTATTGGCTACTGGCCTCTTCGTAGTCACGTCGTACGCGTTTTACGTCACCGCGTTCTGAACGATCGGATTTTCCGACAACTTTGTGTGACCGTGTGTATGCAAGACAAGTTTGGGCCAACATCCGTCGGAAAAAATCTGATGGATTTTGTGGTCGGAATGTCCGACCGTGTGTATGGGGCATTATAGTTTTAGTTTTTTTAGTGCCTGGGGAAGGCATGGATCATCTGCAAGATTTTTCATAATTTTATCTATTTTCATGTGATGGAAAAGCTCTCAAATTGCAAATAAAAGGCATTTATTTATTAGATTGGAAAAGTTTTAGAAATTTTCAAAGTATTAGAACTTGGGTAGAACCTGGGCAAGTGCATGAGCTCTGCATTCTCCTTCTAATTCTGTGGATCATTTGTACTTTGGAGCAAGGAGATGGATGGATAATAGAGGGGTGTGTGGGGGGTGGTTGAAAGCAGGGGCTAGGACAGTAATGGCGAACCTTGGCACCCCAGATGTTTTGGAACTACAGTTCCCATGATGCTTAACTACACTGCAGAGTGCATGAGCATCATGGGAAATGTAGTTCCAAAACATCTGGGGTGCCAAGGTTCGTCATCACTGGGCTAGGGCAACCTACAATATAACTGCACCTAATGCCGCGTACACACGAGCAGACTTTTCGACGGACTTTCGACGGAGTTCCGACAAACTTTTCGAATGAACGGACTTGGGCACACACAATCGCACTAAATTCTGACGGATTCGAACGTGATGACGTACGACCGGACTAGAATAAGGAAGTTCGTAGCCAGTAGCCAATAGCTGCCCTAGCATCGTTGTTTGTCCGTCCAGACTATCACACAGACGAGCAGATTTTTCAATAGGAACTGGGTCCAGCAGAGTTCCGGCGGGAAAATTTAAGCCATGTTCTATTTCTAAAGTCTGTCCGATTTTTCGACACCAAAAGTCCGATGGAGCCCACACACGATTGAATTGTCCGACGGATTCCTTCCGTCGGACCTTTGCTGTCCAAAAGTCCTCTCGTGTGTACGCGGCATAAGACGCAGTAACATTTTATAGGATGCAACTGTAAATGTGCTATCTAGATTTCTTTGATTCCTTTTTGAATTGATGTTCTAAATATAATATGGGTAAGGTGGATTTTAAACTGCCGAACTGGGATGGTGTTTCAGGGTGATGTTCCCAGTGATCTTTTGCCATTGGTAAATTTGTTGTGTTTATCAGGGATATCAGAGACTCTTCCTGGGTGTCTATCCTGGGGGCATAGATAGTAATGGTGACGTTTCTTGGTGCATGACCCATGTTTCTTTGGTTCACTGAGAGCACCAGTGCTCAGAAACACTCGCCCTGGGCAGGCCAAGCAGTTTTAATATAATTTTATCCACATTTAGGTTTCGGGTGTTTAAAGAAACCTCAAAATGTTGACTAGAGCACTCCAAAGTAGGATATGTATGTTGTCGTTTTTTTTATTTTTTTTCTTCTTTGGATTCAGTTGCCTAACTTGCTTTTTTTTTTTTAAACTAATTTATTTAAATGAATTATATTTAGAAAATTGCTGTAGAGCAAGGCAGCTTTTGAACAGTACAATAAAGGATATGCTCCTCTTTTTACGAACTGTGAAGAAATGGGTACAGGATGTTCTTGAAAATCGTGCCACAGTGAATGGTGTCGCATGGCTCAACAGTAACTAAAAACCAGTGTCTTTGCTTTGTTTATGGAAATGTTCCTCTCATGCGGTTTCCAGAAGTAGCCCTTCCGTTCCACATCCTCTGTGAACTGTTTCCCAGAGCAGAACAAGTTCATCCCTGGAGGCAGTTTAAAGCACACTAGACACCTACATTCGAATAGGTGGCAATATTGTGGACCTTCGAAAGGTTCTTGACAATACTGCCCGTTAACTCATTAGAAAGTAATTGCATTGATTGATCGTAACGTGGCTTATTTCACTGTGTTGAGTATTCAGTCTTTGCCTAGACAGGCTTGTTGGCTGGAATGATACTGGAATACCTCCCAACTCTAGTTTGGCAGTACAGCCTTGGCTTTGAGACCTCTGAAGTCCCAGACTTCAGGGAAATGGGTATGATTTGGCTGAAATTCAAGCATGACTGGGGTGGAGTTAGGACGATCTCAGGTGGCACACAACCGTGTCCTAATTGTTCATTTGATACTGTAAGAACATGTGGGTTCTCGTACCGCTAGGCCATATTTCTGTGGTAGCAATGTTACGTTAACCAGTTCTGGAGAATTAACCCTAAGAGTTCTCCTGTGAAGGAGTTAAAATCTCACTGCCAATCCTCTGTGCAGGATTTCAAGTCTCTTATGTTTTTCCCCTGTGGAATAAGCCAACTACACCACAAAAATGTCCTCCTAACTCAAAACACATTGCTGGATCAGAGGGGCCGGGTGGAGCTGTGCACGTGGATTGACATAAATAGATTTTACACATGTATAAAGAAAAGGAGAATGTGTGCTTGTTATTTATTATTTAAACCTGTTCAGGTCCAGACGACTAAAACAATGGCTTACTAGATCAGCCAAGCAGATGCTGCCTATTACAGAGAGGCAGTCATTGCCTAAGTTGCTTTAGGCTGTTCTTGCGTGGGGATCAGTATTATGATGAATCAGACAAGTTCTGGGCCTATTACATGTCATCCAGGAAGGGCAAAACAAAATGCCTACAGGCTTTGGCCGTGGGACTGAGCCTGAACCCTCTTCATATGGAAGTGTCCTTATAGTAGGGTTGCACCGATACCAAGCATTTGCACGAGTATCGGTACTTGTGAAAATGCTCTGATGCGTGATCCGATACCTCTTGTATCAGGCCAGGCTTCCTCAGCATAGCAGGGAGGAAGTGCGGTGGTGGGGGAGGTACAACCACCGATCTCCCTGTGTGGCTTTCAATAAAGCATCTGACAGCCGCTTATCCTCCTCTCCCTCCCACGGCTGTCAAATGCTTTTTTAGAAAGCCACACAGGTGCTTGTACCTCCCCCCCACCACCGCATCGATCTTCCCCTGTGTCCTCCTCCCCTGGCTCTCCGGATCTCCCTCCTTCTCCCCGTGTGCTCCTTGCTCTCTCCAGGTCCCCTCCATCTTCCCTGTATGGACCTCGCTCTCTCCGGGTCCTCCTCCAGTCCCCCCTGTCCCGGATTTGTCAGGATGGAGAGCGGAGGAAGGAGCCGGTAAACCTGTTATTTACCGCCTCCTTCCTTTTCCGAATGCACAGTGATCACTGACTCTCCATTCATAACTGAGCATTGTAAACTGTTCATGCTTCAGTTTATGAATGGAGGGGAGCCTCTGTCTCCTGTTCATTCATCTTCAGTGCTGACAAAGGGACTGGGGAATCTGTGTCCTCAGTCCCTTTCTCTGTCTCAAAGGAGAGATGTCAGGGGTCTGTTTGGATCCCTGACATCTCACCAAAGCCCCCCAACAGGGCTGATAAAACACCATCCACTCCCCCCCCCCCCCCCCAAAAAAAAAAAAAGAATTGTAAAAAAAAAAAGGAAAAAACAAATAAAAAAACTACTGACAGTCCACGCCTCATTGGTGCCCATTAGTGCCTCCTCATCAGTGCCTTTCAGTGCGGTCTCATCAGTGCCACCTATCAGTGCCCATCAGTGCTGCATATTAGTGCATCTCCATCAGTGCCACATCATCATTGCCCATCAGTGCTGCATATTAGTGCCACTGTCACATGACATTAAAAAAAAAAAGATTCGGTATCGGCGAGTACTTGAAAAAAAGGTATTAGTACTTGTATTCTGTTTTAAAAAAGTGGTATCGGCGCAACCCTACCTTTTTATAGTGGTAAAGGTCTTGCCGTATATGAGAGACCTATAGTAATGTAACTACCTCCACTGCAATACAGCCATTTTTTTTTATCCCTATTTGCTTTTGTCCCAGGTTATAGGTAACCTGTCAAATGGCTGAGGGTGCTGAACAGCGTTTTCTGGCGGGGGGCCCTCCTCCTGTCAAAACGCAACATGTCAGCGGGGAGGGGGGGGGGGGGTTACTGTACTATCATCCGATTGTTAGTACAGCGGTTCCGACCGGAGCTGTCAATTTTTTCCGTTCAACCCTCTGGCACCCAGAACTCGACATGCACGTTGGACATCAAAGTCGCATGACAAGTCGTTCCCCATGTTTTCCAATGATGACCATTCATATGTGCAATTTTTTAAGTTGCAGCAACTTCAAAATAGTTGATGCACTACTTTGGTCCGACTTTTATGCAACTTGAGGGCCACAGACTTCAATGATACAACAGTTGTCCATTATTACTGTTCAAAGCCAAAGTCGTATCAAAGCTGCACCCATCCAAAGTTGCACTCCAAAGTCTGCGCAACTTTGGAGTCCTATAAGTGTGAATGAAGCCTAAAGCCCATATGAAGTCACAGAAATGGATTCGCTGTCACATTTTTTACTAACAAATGCTATTCCCCTGGTGTTGCCTCCACTTTTCTGTGGGGGATTTCTAAAGTGATGTTCAGTTAAATTCCGTGCACTATGCGGTGTAACTGACCTGGTCAGAGATAACCCTTCCTCTTCTCTGAATCCTTCTCTGTGAGGAATCTTGTGATGCAAGATATGGATGTTACTCAGCTTTGCTAGCACAGTATAGACTGGAAACATTAAAGCCCAACTCTGGGGGAAAAAATAAAGTTTTTCGTTTTTGCTAAAGAAGTGAATGTTTATGACTGCGGTCAGTTATTTTTTTCTGTGTGACATGGAGAGTTCCCTTCACTGCCTGTTTTAGAGACAAAGAAGGAAGTATTTTTTTTTTTTTTAATTTAAGAAATTTCTGGAATTAAGGTGTATTTAACCCTTGATTTAGCCCCATGGGAGGGGAACACACATAATTAACCTTTGAATATAAAATAAATAAATAATTAAGGTTTGGGTCATACTTCTGTCACCCATCAATTGAAATAACTACTAAAGCATTAAATAAAATGAATTAAGCTGGAGGTTGCAGGAGGAGGAGAAGGGGAAGGGAGATCCCCCATCTTGGAACCCCTGTGCCACTATGGGGGATCGCCCTGGAATATCTGGATACACATTATTGCAGTCCATGGGGAGGAATTATGGCATGATGTATGAAAATGCACTATATTTGTATGACTATTTAAGGTCAATTTTGTCACTCTATTTAGATGGCAGCAATTCACGTCTGCTAGCTCCTGATGAAGAGCACCATGAAACGCGTTGAGCGGAAAGACTTGCTATAAATCACTGCAGTGGTTTAAAATGACCGTTTTATTTTTTTACTTTGTTTACTTTTTTAAAAGAAATTAAATAAAATGTTACAAATTTTTACTAAAACGTTGTGCCTCAAAAGTCCCATAAGTTACTACAGACACTTTTTTTTGATCCATCAGATTTTAGGACGTGGAATGCAAATTGAACTGGCTTTGATCGATGCATCCCAGTCTTAGTCTGCAGGGTTCAATATTGATTTGGCCCACCCTTTGCAGTCATAACTGCTTCAACTCTTCTGGGAAGTTGAAGCAAGGTCCATAAAGACATGGATGAGCGAGTTTGGGGTGGAGTAACTTGACTGGCCTGCATAGAGTCCTGACCTCAACCCGATAGAACACCTTTGGGATGAATTAGAGTGGAGACTGCTAGCCAGGCCTTATTGTCCACATCAGTGCCTGACCTCACAAATACACTTCTGGAAGAATGGTCAAACATTCCCATAGACACATTCCTAAACCTTGTGGACAGCCTTCCCTGAAGAGTTGAAGCTTTTAAAACTGCAAAGGGAGGGCCAACTCGATATTGAACCCTACGCACTAAGACTGGGATGCCATTAAAGTTCATGTGCATGTAAAGGCAGACGTCCCAATACTTTTGGTAATATATTGTAGCTTCACATGAAAACCTATATCAATCTAACTTCCAGAGGATGTTGTCCTTACCCTCAGTGGATTATTTTCTTTTTGCAAACCATATAAATAATTGTGAAGCCCTTCTTCAAGAGTGTGACCCCTTAATTTGAAAAATCTAGCAACAGAAGGTTAGAACTTTAATGCCCTGTACGCACGATAGGATTTTCCGACAACAAAACCGTGGATTTTTTTCTTAAAGAAAGTTGGCTCAAACTTGTCTTGCATACACACGGTCACACAAATGTTGTTGGAAATTCCAAACGCCAAGAACGCAGTGACGTACAACACGTACGACGAGCCGAGAAAAATGAAGTTCAATAGCCACTGTGGCTCCTCTGCTTGATTCCGAGCATGCGTGAACTTTTGTGCGTCGGTACACACGCTCGGAAATTTGAGAACCTGCCCTAAAAAATTGGTTGGCAAAATTTCCGACAACAAATGTTCTCTGGAGCACAACACGGTCGGACTTTCCGACAACAAGCTCACATCCAACATTTGTTGTCGGAAAATTCTATCGTGTGTACAGGGCATTAAGGACCTCTTTATTATTCTGCACTCACTTGCATTCACTTACTTTCCCCATCCCACCATTCTCTTCAACCATCAGCAGGGTACCCTTTGGCTTTGGAAGACCAAGGAGTTCACTTCATGTGACTGCACTGGTGCTTGATAATTGGCCTAGGGTAGTCACTTGTGTGGAGGTCCTTTGTCCTGTTGTAAGTTTTGGCTGGAGTGGTGTGGAGCTTGCACATGGTAGACCTTCTCTAAGTGTAGTCAACATATGTGCTGATGACCCATTACCCTAATCGCCCCATTATCCCAATCAATAACTAAAAATATAATATATATCCCTAATAGATAACTATTTACTTGCTATTTGACTCAAGTATTCAGCTATATAACAAGTCACAGGAAACTAGAAGCAGTCTATGGGTTAACTGTGGATATTGTTGGGTGGGAAACTTTAAACTACTGAGAAGGTTTAAGGAGACAATTAGAGTTACTACAGGGAAGTATAGCTTAGGAGTGGTTAGAATTTGCGGGAAGAGATATAGGATGCATGCACTTCAGAAACCAACGCCGTCCTGGTTGGGTGTAAACACATACATATAAATAGAAGAAAAACGAGAACCCTGATCTTATTTGTCAAAGGAGTTTTTTACTTTTGAGCTATACAATTATAAATTGCACAGTATGCAGAATCTGTTCTGGCTGTGTTTTGCACATCAAAATAGCTATATGCTTATCGAGACCTTGTTTGCCAAACCATTTTATTTCTGTTTTAGTGGTTTTAATTGAGATTTCAAAGTACAAAATTAATTTGACTTTGAGGATGTAACTTTATTTTTCCAATAAAGACATTATATTCATAAAAGATGTTAAATTCACCGTAGTGCGACTTATTCTGTGTGTCTCCATGGGGTTGGAGGAAGATGCACTTTATGGGTAGGATGCCCTACCCCTCCTGTGGATGAAGTAAAGAAACGGGTTGATATACTAAAACTACAGATTGGCTACCATGCACAGCTGCACCAGATTCAGCTTGTTAATTTAAGGAGGAGCTCCACCCCCCCCCCCTTCAAGAAAAAAATTAAAAGTCAGCAGCTACAAATGCTGTAGCTGCTGACTTTTACTATTTGGGTACTTACCTGTTCAGGCATCCAGCAGTGTCCGCACCCGAGCCGATTCTTGCCTTAGCCATCTTGGCTAAGGCAAACCGGCAGTGAGGCCTTGCCTTGCCAGTTTCCAACTGCGCATGTGCGAATCACTCTGTGCTTTCTCAAGGGGCTGACTGCAGACAGGGAGGAGAAGGGGACCGAACTTCTGACTCACTTCGCTGTGGTGAACTAAGCCAGAAGTGGGCGTGGGTACCTGTCAAAATCAAGTACCCGCTTCCCCCTCTGCCCCCAAAAGGTGCCAAATGTAGCAGCGGAGGGGGAGAGGAGGCAGACAAGAGGAGCTTCCCCTTTAGGGTGGCACTCCACTTTAAGCTTTGAAAAAGAAAAACCTGGAGGCTGATTGGTTCTATGCAGATTTTGCATACTCCCAGTTTTAGTAAATCAACCCCATGGAGTGCCACTTTAGTCATATTGAACAAGCATTTTTGAAATTAGGAGAATGCAATCCATAGGCATAGAGACAGGGCTGGTGCTACCACTAGACAAACTAGGCAGCTAAGCAACTGAGTCTCAGCAGCAGCAGGCAGCCGCCGCTCCATTTGCACATGGTGTCAGAGACGCAGCGGAGGACTGTGTCTGTGTCCCGACTCCCGAATGAATGGAAGCAAGCAAACATTCATTGATGGGCACTGGTAGGCTGCATTTCGTGGGCGCTGGTGAGGCCGCATTTGATGGGCGCTGGTGAGGTCGCATTTGATGGGCGCTGGTGAGGCCGCATTTGATGGGCGCTGGTGAGGCCGCATTTGATGGGCGCTGGTGAGGCCGCATTTGATGGGCGCTGATGAGGCCGCATTTGATGGGCCCTGGTGAGGCCGCATTTGATGGGCCCTGGTGAGGCCGCATTTGATGGGCCCTGGTGAGGCCGCATTTGATGGGCCCTGGTGAGGCCGCATTTGATGGGCCCTGGTGAGGCTGCATTTGATGGGCCCTGGTGAGGCTGCATTTGATGGGCCCTGGTGAGGCTGCATTTGATGGGCCATGGTGAGGCTGCATTTGATGGGCCCTGGTGAGGCTGCATTTGATGGGCCCTGGTGAGGCTGCATTTGATGGGCCCTGGTGAGGCTGCATTTGATGGGCCCTGGTGAGGCTGCATTTGATGGGCCCTGGTGAGGCTGCATTTGATGGGCCCTGGTGAGGCTGCATTTGATGGGCCCTGGTGAGGCTGCATTTGATGGGCCCTGGTGAGGCTGCATTTGATGGGCCCTGGTGAGGCTGCATTTGATGGGCCCTGGTGAGGCTGCATTTGATGGGCCCTGGTGAGGCTGCATTTGATGGGCCCTGGTGAGGCTGCATTTGATGGGCGCTGGTGAGGCCGCATTTGATGGGCGCTGGTGAGGCCGCATTTGATGGGCCCTGGTGAGGCTGCATTTGATGGGCCATGGTGAGGCTGCATTTGATGGGCCCTGGTGAGGCTGCATTTGATGGGCCCTGGTGAGGCTGCATTTGATGGGCCCTGGTGAGGCTGCATTTGATGGGCCCTGGTGAGGCTGCATTTGATGGGCCCTGGTGAGGCTGCATTTGATGGGCCCTGGTGAGGCTGCATTTGATGGGCCCTGGTGAGGCTGCATTTGATGGGCCCTGGTGAGGCTGCATTTGATGGGCCCTGGTGAGGCTGCATTTGATGGGCCCTGGTGAGGCTGCATTTGATGGGCGCTGGTGAGGCTGCATTTGATGGGCGCTTCATTAAAAAGTTGGGGTATACAAGTGCAGGGCAAAGGGGGTGGAGCCAAGGGGGGCGGCAAAATTAGGTTTCGCCTAGGATGTCAAAAATCCTTGCACCAGCCCTCCATAGAGATTATGTATTGCCAATAGCAACCTCTAGGGTGTTGCCTTCATGGAATCTTTCTGGAAAGATACACGTGGTAATCTGGTTAGAAAATGTTATGTGATGTTTGTCGGCTTGTAGTCAGGCAGAGGCTAATGATACTTGTGGTTCCAAGATAAGAGAAGGCTTGCACTGCGTAGACAACCACGACTCTGCTTCTAGTATGGCCTCCATGAGGATTAATCTTGGGTAAACAAGTTGATTACAGGTCTTGTCTGGTCTTGTCACAGTGGAAAAACTGCTTTTAATAAACAATAACAATGGTGTGTGATACCCATGAGCCATGCCTTGTGTCTAAGATATCACTGGAGGCTATGATCGTATTATGAAGCATGGTAATGGAGTCTACCCACGATTTTCATGTTAACTATAAATCGCATATCATGGTTTACAAAAAGTCTTTATGGCTCATTTAGAAAGAATGTGCAAAAATCAGAGCAACTAATCAGCACTGCGACACCGTGTAAATTGCAACTCGGGCAACTCCTAGCCTACACAGGACTTTACTTCAGCTGAACGGAGCAGGGTGGGAATGAAAGAAAGGGAAGTACAAGCTGTTGGGGTGGGATAAGATAAAGTGAACCTGTTGCTTTGACCTGCATGAGCAAAGCACACGGTCACTTTTAGACCTCTCTGCAGGATACACTGCAGTTGAGCAATACAGCCTGGTCTACGACACTCCCCAGCATGTGATTGGACAATGTGGGAGCAGCATTTCACTGAATGGATCATCACTCCCTTAAGCTGGCCATACACGTATAGATTTTTTTCGGTTCAACAAAAAAAAAAACATCTAGCCAATTCCTCCATTCACACTACATGGATGAAAAAATCTCTTGCTTCGTCAAAATAAAACCTGATTTATATGGTGCTAACTTTCATCCTTAGGGAAAATCAGATAACTGGATTGTAACTTTTCTTGTCTGCTGGGATTTTCGACTTTAACCACTTGCCGACCGCTGCACGCCAATATACATCGGCACAATGGTGGGCAAATTGGTGTACCTGTACGTCTCCTTTAATTGGCAGGGCTATCGGGCGCACGCTCGCACCCGCGGCGTACAGCGTGACCATTCCCCCAGGACCCGCGGACTCGATGTCCGCCGGTGTCCCCGCGATCGTGTTACGGAGCCGCAGATCGAGGAGATGCCTATGTAAACAAGGCATTTCCCCGTTCTGCCTAGTGACAAGACAGAGATCTACTGCTTCCTGTCATCGGGAGCAGTGGTCACTGTCATGTCCTAGGTAGCCCATCTCCCCCACAGTTAGAATCACTCCCTAGGACACACTTAACCCCTTGATCGCCCCCTAGTGTTTAACCCCTTCCCTGCCAGTGTCATTTACAGAGTAATCAGTGCATTTGTGTAGCACTGATTGCTGTATAAATGACAATGGTCCCAAAATAGTATCAAAAGTGTCTGATGTGTCCGCCATAATGTCGCAGTCATGATAAAAATCGCAGATCGCCTCCATTACTAATAAAAAAAAAAAAAATTATAATAAAAATGCCATAAAACTATCCCCTATTTTGTAGACGCTATAACTTTTGCGCAAACCAATAAATATACGCTTATTGCGATATTTTTGGTTAAAAAAAAAAAAAAATGTAGAGTACATATCGGCCTAAACTGAGGAAAATAAATGTTTTTATATATATATATATATATATATATATATATATATATATATATATATATATATATATATATAATTTTTTTTGGGGGGGGGGATATTTATTATAGCAAAAAGTAAAAAATATATTGCTTTTTCTTTTCAAAATTGTCGCTCTTTTTTAGTTTATAGCGCAAAATAAAAAAAAAAAAACGCAAATACCACCAAAAGAAAGCTCTATTTGTGGAAAAAAAGGACGTAAAATGTTTGTTTGGGTACAACGTCGCACGGCTGCGCAATTGTCAGTTAAAGCGACGCAGTGCCATATCGCAAAAAGTGCTCTGGTCAGGAAGGGGGGTAAAATCTTCCGGGGCTGAAGCGGTTAAATGTGTTCTTCACTTTGAATGGGAGAAAAAAAATGTCCCAGCTCCCTTCTCTTTTTTTTCTGCAGTTTAGTTTAAAGTGGTGACCCCCTTTTAGCCCTTACCCCAGTACAATGTATTAGCTGCCAATCTTTGTTAGGATATTTCTAGAATGCTGCAGGTATGTGTAATACTGGAAGATGATGTAAATGCCCAGCCTATTAGATCAGACGCTGGCCCGCTCTGCACCCATCGCACAGACATTCTAGGGAGGGGCGGCTGTTCAGGTTCTGTTTTGAAATCTGGAGGGGTTGTCATCTTCCCCGGCCACACCCCAGAACCGGATGGGATCGTCTGTGAGCTCAGCATGAGATAGACATCATGTAGTGCTTACACAACCTTTGTAACCCTCTGTTGGCCATGTGACCAGTAAAGAGAATTGTTGAATAATAAAACACTAAATGAGTAATAAGGATGCAGATCTCATATATACTTGTTTTAGATATTTACATTTTTTCTTCTAAAATAAGAAAAAATATTGTCCATTGAAGTCTAAAAACAATTATATACATTGTGGATTGGCATTTATTAACTGAATACATGTTTTCACCTATTTTTCATTCTTTGTTACATCTCAGTGCTGCTGATCTTCTGTAGCCTCTTAGCAGCCACTTCCAGACCACATACACTCACCGGACACTTTATTAGGTACACCTTGCTAGTACCGGGTTGGACCCCCTTTTGCCTTCAGAACTGCCTTCATTCTTCATGGCATGGATTCAACAAGTGGAAAAAGTCTTATGAGCTGCCACACTCCTACCCTGAAATCAAAAAACTAAAAGAAATATAAAGTGAAAAATAATAGAAATAGAAAGTGAAAAAGAATAGAAAGTGAAAAAGAATAGAAATAGAAAGTGAAAAAGAATAGAAATATATAAAATGAAAAATAATAGAAATATATAAAGTGAAAAATAATATAAAGTGAAAAATAATATAAAGTGAAAAATAATAGAAATAGAAAGTGAAAAATAATAGAAATAGAAAGTGAAAAATAATAGAAATAGAAAGTGAAAAATAATAGAAATATATAAAGTGACAAATTAGAAATATATAAAGTGACAAATTAGAAATATATAAAGTGACAAATAATAGAAATATATAAAGTGACAAATAATAGAAATATATAAAGTGACAAATAATAGAAATATATAAAGTGACAAATAATAGAAATAGAAAAATAATAGAAAGTGAAAAAGAATAGAATTAGAAAGTGAAAAATAATAGAAATATAGAAAGTGAAAAATAATAGAAATATATAAAGTGACAAATAATAGAAATATATAAAGTGACAAATAATAGAAATAAACAGCTGCCAGCACTAACCACACTTCCCAAATGTGACAATGCAAACAAATATTCCAACTGTGCAGCACTAAAAAATAAATAAAAAATATATAACTGAATATAAATAAATAACTGTTAACCTAATAACTAATTACATATAACCTATAGTGTATCCTATAATATAAAGATATAAATATCACACATACATATAATTAAAATGCACGTGCTCCATGTGATGCACACAAATCCTCAATAATATAAACAATTCATTATCAGATTCAACAAGGTGTTGGATTCCTCAGATTTTGGTCCATAGTGACATGTTGGCATAACACAGTTGCTGCAGATTTGTCAGCTGCACATCCATGATCTAGGACAGTGATGGCGAACGCGTGGCACGCGTGCCGCTGCCGGCACGCCGAGCCTTCTCTGTGGGCACGCCGTGACTACAGTCATACACTGTAGTCACGCCGTCCGCTCCCGCGGACTACATCTCCCACAGTTCTCTGGGGAGAACCCTCCCTCCCAGAGAACACTGAAGCCACGCCCCCCGCTGACATCTGACGCACATGCGTGGGAAATCACCTGACACAAGGACACCACCGGAGCGACTAGGGCGAACGGAGCAACCGGAGCAACTGGGGACTGACCCCCACACCGATTTCAGCAATTCAAGTGAGTTTTATAACTAATTGCCGACCGGGCCATAGCCAAAAGATGGCTACAGCACGGTCGGCTTATTCTGGGAGGGCGTCCATGGACGTCCTCCCAGAGAATCTTGCTCCCGCCCGCCCTACAGTGCGAGGGGAGAGGGGAAAAGAGAGAGAAATGCAATGCTCTGCCCATACTATGCAATGCTGTGCAATACTCTGCCCATGCTGTGCAATACTCTGCCCATGCTGTGCAATACTCTGCCCATGCTGTGCAATACTCTGCCCATGCTATGCAATACTCTGCCCATGCTGTGCAATACTCTGCCCATGCTGTGCAATACTCTGCCCATGCTGTGCAATACTCTGCCCATGCTGTGCAATGCTGTGCAATACTCTGCCCATGCTGTGCAATACTCTGCCCATGCTGTGCAATACTCTGCCCATGCTGTGCAATACTCTGCCCATACTGTGCAATACTCTGCCCATACTGTGCAATACTCTGCCCATGCTATGCAATACTCTGCCCATGCTGTGCAATACTCTGCCCATACTGTGCAATACTCTGCCCATACTGTGCAATACTCTGCCCATACTGTGCAATACTCTGCCCATACTGTGCAATACTCTGCCCATACTATGGAATACTCTGCCCATGCTGTGCAATACTCTGCCCATGCTGTGCAATACTCTGCCCATACTGTGCAATACTCTGCCCATACTGTGCAATACTCTGCCCATACTGTGCAATACTCTGCCCATGCTATGCAATACTCTGCCCATGCTATGCAATACTCTGCCCATGCTGTGCAATACTCTGCCCATACTGTGCAATACTCTGCCCATACTGTGCAATACTCTGCCCATGCTGTGCAATACTCTGCCCATACTATGGAATACTCTGCCCATGCTGTGCAATACTCTGCCCATGCTGTGCAATACTCTGCCCATGCTGTGCAATACTCTGCCCATACTGTGCAATACTCTGCCCATACTGTGCAATACTCTGCCCATACTGTGCAATACTCTGCCCATACTGTGCAATACTCTGCCCAAGCTGTGCAATACTCTGCCCATACTATGCAATACTCTGCCCATGCTGTGCAATACTCTGCCCATGCTGTGCAATACTCTGCCCATGCTGTGCAATACTCTGCCCATGCTGTGCAATACTCTGCCCATGCTGTGCAATACTCTGCCCATGCTGTGCAATACTCTGCCAATACTCTGCCCATGCTGTGCAATACTCTGCTGTTAATTAGTTAGAAAAACTGTACGAATTGTTTTTTCTAAACTAAAACCTCGTTATTCAGGTTTATTTGCCGTGTTGGCACTTTGAAAAAAATAAGTCGTTTTGGTTTGCAGTTTGGGCACTCGGGCTCAAAAAGGTTCGCCATCACTGATCTAGGATGTTCTATTGGATGGGATCTGGTGAGTGTGGAGGCCATTGGAGTTCAGTGATCTCATTGTCATGTTCAAGAAACCAGTGGTGAGAGTTGAGCTTTGTGACATGGTGTATTATCCTGCTGGAAGGAGCCATCAGAAGATGGGGACACTGTAGTCATAAAGGGATGGACATGGTCAGCAACAATACTCAGGTAGGCCGTGGTGATTAAACGATGCAAATTGGTACTAAGGGGCCCAAAGTGTTCCAAGAAAATATCCCCCACACCATTACACCTAGGGTTGCCACCTGTCCAGGATTCACCCGGAAAGTCCAGGTTTTGAATCATGTGTCCGGGTTTCATGGCGGACTGAAACCCGGACACATTATTCAGACAGGGCTGTGGCTCCCCAAGTAACCAATATAGTCACGCACAAATCTGTTACCCTCCTGGAGCTGCGAGCGGCTATCTGGGGGCAGGTTCGACATCACTGGGGGGGGCCAGAGTGATGATGTCAGCAAGAGCAATTTGGCCACACCCAATGTTCGCTGCGGCACGCTATGCGCACTGCAATACTACTCTCCTTGGGGCACCCAAAGGTGTCCCAGACCACTAACGTGTTCGGGTTTGGCTTGAAGAAAAGGTGGTAACCCTAATTACACCACCACCAGCCTGAACTGTTGATACAAGGCAGGATGGATCCATGATTTCATGTTTACACCAAATTCTGACCCTACAATCTGAATGTCACAGCTGAAATCGAGACTCATCAGACCCTGGCACAATCCACCGGTGCCGGAAGTTGACCATATACATTTCGGGGCCCCGAGCGCAACGTTCTGACGTCACGTCCTTTTTTGTATCTCAGGTTTTCCAGCCTGGAGGAGAGATGTGGTGTCTTATTGACCCCTGATCTCTCCATAAAGAGGACCTTTCACGGACTGTTCCTATTACAAGGGATTTTTACATTCCTTGTAATAGGAATAAAAGTGATCCAAAAATAAGGGAAAGTGTAAATTTTTTTTTAAAGCGCCCCGCCCCCACAAGCTTGCACGCAGAAGCGAGCGCATGTGTACGTCGCACCCACATATGTCAACGGCATTCAAACCACATATGTGAGGTATCGAACGTTGGAGTGAGAGCAATAATTCTATACTAGGACCTCCTCTGTAACTCTAAACAGGCAATATGTAAAAGAAATGAAAGCGTTGCCTATGGAGATTATTGAATATCGAAGTTTGTCGCCATTCCACGAGCGTGCGCAATTTTCAAGCGTAACATGTTAGGTATCTATATACTCGGCATAACATCATCTTTCACATTATACAAAAAATTGGCCTAACTTAAAGTGGAGACCGGTCTGCAAAAAAAAATTTAAGCTACAAATACTGAAGCTGCTGACTTAAAGTGGTTGTAAAGGTTTGCATTTTTTCACTGCCCCCCAGCCCCCACGTTTTTACTTACCTGAGCCCGTTCACCTGCTGCACTCGCCCCCGATCTCCTCTTCGCCGCTCAGCCTGGCCGTTGATTGGCTAGAGTGGATGGATTGAAAGCAGCGCAGCCATTGGCTCGCGCTGCTGTCAATCACATCCAATGACGCGGCGCGCCGGGGTGGCGGGGCCGAGTGATACAGTGAGCGGCTATAGCCCCCGGCTGTATCACGAGAGCGCTCCCGCAAGAACTAACCACCATGCGAGAGACCTTGCGTGAAGGTGCTTAGTTCTTGCGGGGAGGAGCCGAGACAGCCGCCGAGGGACCCCAGCAGACCATGTTTGGGGCCACTCTGTGCAAAACAAGCTGCACAGTGGAGGTAAGTACACCCTGTTTGTTATTTTAAAAAAAATAAAAATTTGCCTTTACAACCCCTTTTAATATATATAATAAGGACACTTACCTGTCCAGGGCGCCCGCGATGTCCTCAACTGAAGCTGACCTGTCCCTCAGCTCTCGGGTTGAGGCACTGCCATCTTCAGTAAGGGAATCAGAAAGTGAAGCCTGTTTCCCTAGTGCGCATGCGCATTCGTAGTGGTCCCTGCTGCCTTCTGGGACTCGTGTGTCTCCCAGAAGACAGCGGGGGCAAATAAAGGAGGAGGGGCCGGACATGGTGTAGATCGCGGCGGATACTGCAGCGACCCTTCACTAGAAGTGGGAGCAAATACCTGGATTAGATAGGTATCTGATCCCCCCCTGAAAGGTGCCAAATGTGACATAAAAAGTTGCAACGACTGCCATTTTATTTCCTAGGGTCTCTGCTAAAAAAAAAAAACATTATAATGTTTGGGGGTTCTGAGTAATTTCCTACCAAAAAAAATAAGATTTTTACATGAAGGAGCCAAGTGCCAGAATTGGCCCGGATGGGAAGTGATTAAAGGAAACCTGTCCTAAAGCAGGAACACCTGTCTCCCAATTCTCTGGGGTCACTGACATTAAATACATGAACACCCTGGGGCTAGTGAGTAGCTTATCAGTAAATATAGCTCTGCTTTACCATCACGGCGGCTCCCCGGCCAAGTGTGAAAGGGGCCTTAGACAGCAGCAGCTTCCACCAGAGGCTTCTAAAGTATTCAGCTAAGTGACCAATTTCCTTGACAGGCTCATTTACACGGGCTTATTGATTTACGCAGGATCTTGCTGGCAGCGAGTTGTCTGTACGCTGTGCAGCATTTACATGTGTACACTGTAAGGCTTCATCTAGACTTGCAGTTGGGGGGGCAGAAAAAAACGCACACGGTTGAGCCATGTTTTTTTGCCACCCACCAACTGCCGCCCTTTAAGCTGCGATAAGTAGCAGATGGGGAAGTTTACATGCCAAGGCCGTGATGCTTTGCTTTACGTCTGCAGCAAAGTTGACCCGACATGTAGGGAAGGGCAGGGGTCAGGCCTGCAGAACGCTACACATTCAAGTAAATGGGGAAGAGCTGCTAATTCCCCCGCAACTGTGTGCAATGCAAAATGGGATTAAAACAGACGGTGCATCCTTTCACTGCTGGGCACAGCTGTGTGAATGGGCCTATAGCCTTGTATAGTTATGCGTCCAAAATTACGCTTTGCTGTGTTTTTGATGTCCATGTAATGAGTACAACTTTTTGCATTATCAGAGCACATCTATCTTCCTTCTTAGGCGTTGAGATTGCAGTTTCAGGTTAGCAGAGACCCAAGAAGTTGTCAGTGCGGAGAGTTAAGTCCTCCTGCTTCCTCCAGCCCTCCCGCTGGCTCTGGGCCTCTCTCTGGATGTTCTCCTGCTGACTTTGAGGTATAAAGAGGCATTATATCAAATTGGGGAGAGGAAACATGACCTATATATAGTCCTTGCCTCAAGTCCATTTCCAGCTCTCTTCCTTGTAACCACCCAGCAGTGTTCAGACTTGTGTATTTTTTTACTGTGTCACCATTGCAAGCTTGTTAGGACAATTTTATAGTTGCGCAAATAAATTGGGCAACACAAATTAATTTCCTGATCATGCAAATAAACACGTCTGCTGTGGGTTTATCCAGGTCCTGCCCTTCACCCCAAGCTGGCTTGTAATATTATCTTCATTCTACAAGGATTCCAAGGCTTGAGCCTCGTGTAGAGATGTGTTTTTCTTGTGACTGTCAAATATAGACTGTGGAACAGTTTCCACACCTGGGGATGGCTTGAAAACATCAGTAATGAACAAATTCTTCCAAATCCAAACAGTGTTTGTAACTATTCTCTGCTCAGACATTTGAGGCATAAGTGGATGGTATATGGACGGTGTCAGTAGGTCAGGGGACTGTGTCAGTAGTGCAGAGGTTGGTGTCGATAGAGAATCGGTAGCGCAGAGGTTGGTGTCAATAAGGCATTGGTAGTGCAGAGGTTGGTGTCGATAGAGAATCGGTAGCGCAGAGGTTGGTGTCGATAGGGAATCGGTAGGGCAGAGGTTGGTGTCGATAGGGAATCGGTAGGGCAGAGGTTGGTGTCGATAGGGAATCGGTAGGACAGAGGTCGTGTCGATAGGGAATCTGTAGCACAGAGGTTGGTGTCGATAGGGAATCTGTAGCACAGAGGTTGGTGTCGATGGGGAATCTGTAGCGCAGAGGTTGGTGTCGATGGGGAATCTGTAGCGCAGAGGTTGGTGTCGATGGGGAATCTGTAGCGCAGAGGTTGGTGTCGATGGGGATTCTGTAGCGCAGAGGTTGGTGTCGATGGGGATTCTGTAGCGCAGAGGTTGGTGTCGATGGGGATTCTGTAGCGCAGAGGTTGGTGTCGATGGGGATTCTGTAGCGCAGAGGTTGGTGTCGATGGGGATTCTGTAGCGCAGAGGTTGGTGTCGATGGGGATTCTGTAGCGCAGAGGTTGGTGTCGATGGGGATTCTGTAGCGCAGAGGTTGGTGTCGATGGGGATTCTGTAGCGCAGAGGTTGGTGTCGATGGGGATTCTGTAGCGCAGAGGTTGGTGTCGATGGGGATTCTGTAGCGCAGAGGTGGTGTCGATGGGTAATCTGTAGCGCAGAGGTTGGTGTCGATGGGGAATCTGTACCGCAGAGGTTGGTGTTGATGGGGAATCGGTAGCACAGAGGTTGGTGTCGATAGGGAATCGGTAGGGCAGAGGTCGTGTCGATAGGGAATTGGTAGGGCCGAGGTTGGTGTAGATAGGGAATCGGGAGGGCCGAGGTTGGTGTCGATGGAGAATCGGTAGGGCAGAGGTTGGTGTCGATGGGGAATCGGTAGGGCAGAGGTTGGTGTCGATGGAGAATCGGTAGGGCAGAGGTTGGTGTCGATGGGGAATCGGTAGGGCAGAGGTTGGTGTCGATAGGGAATCGGTAGGGCAGAGGTTGGTGTCGATGGAGAATCGGTAGGGCAGAGGTTGGTGTCGATGGGGAATCGGTAGGGCAGAGGTTGGTGTCGATAGGGAATCGGTAGCGCAAAGGTTGGTGTCGATAGGAAATCGGTTGACAATCACCCATTGTAAAGCAATCACAACATCTTATATCTTTGGGGTCCATTCAGTATAGCAGCTGTGACACATTTGTGGTGGTTTGGATGTAGTTGGAAGCCTTTTGTTAGTATTCACACATGCAACAAATTCAGGTAGTTTTATTTAGACGTTTTGGTGTGGTGGTCAAGCAAGGCCCGAAATGTGCGGTCTAAAATATCTGGCTAGCCATCTCTGTTGTGGCCTCGGGTGTACACTGGAAAAAGAAAGGGGAGGGAGACGGGAAAGCCCTTATGGCCCTGGTACCCAACCTGCAACCTAAGGGCCGCATAGGGGCCCTTTGGTATATGATGTGCGGCCCTCGGACCTCAGCAGTCTGTACTGGGTACATTGATTAGGGTAATAGCATTATTCTCTACTAACCTCATGTAACATGTTATCAGTTTGGTATTGTCTTCTGCACTGTATCCCCAGCCAAAAATATTGTATGTCCTCACACGCTGACCCTCTTTTCTTCTAGTAGGTCTGCAGTCTCTGACAGTCCTCTCAAGCATTGCATACAGTATATTGAACATTATCTGCATCCCTTAAGTGATGTCAGGGGCCGCATTTGAGGGCCCCCTTTAGCTCCCATGTTGACAACCGATGCCTTATAGTGTAGTAAATTGCTTCAAAAATGATTTGATGTTTCACTTAAAAAAATGATTCCAAAATGAGAGGAACAGAAAGGAGAAGGAAACTATTTAAAGCTGTTAAGTTGAGTTGCATCTTGATATAACGCGGTCTTTTACCCCGAAGGGTCCCGTCCCGTCACCAAACACATACTAGGGACAACTTATAGACAGGATCTGATTAACCTATCACCATGTCTTTGGAGCATGGTAGGAAACCGGAGTACCCGAAGGAACCCACGCAGGCACAGGGAGAACATGCAAACTCCAGGCAGATGGTGTCGTAGTCGGGATTTGAACCAGAGACCCTATTGCTGCTAGGTGAGAGTGCTAACCACTACACCACTGTGTTGAGGAGGATGCATTCACCCAAAAGCATGGGAAAACGCGCACCCTTCAGAGTTTGCAGGTGGACTAAAACCCATCTTTACGCATGGAAGAGGTGGTGGCTCTCTAAGCCTCGGGTGTTCCCATCCTGGGTCTTCTTTAGGATTCTAGGCGGGTGCAAGGAGTTGGTGATGTGCAAAAGGAGTTTGTGAAAAAGAACCTGTTGGTAGTACGATCGGCCGAGACGCCCGGAATAAGAAATGTAAAAATGGGTAGGAGTCATGAACTTGGCTGAACAAATTGTTTCTTTATGTCACCAAATATTTGTTCAGTAAAGTTGACGTCTCCTACCCATTTTTTTTTTATATCTTATTCCGGGCACCTCGGCTGATTAGACTACCAACGGGTTCTTTTTTTGCAAACTTCTTTTGCACACAACTGACAGGTAGTTTTATTTGCAACGCTCTTCCTGTATGGCGATATTGTGACAGATTCATAAAGAAATACTACCATATTGGTGATCCGGAAAATGGAGGTAAATACGACCTCTTCCACGTTTGGCATAAATTGTTGATTTTGTCTCATTTGTAATTATTGTGTCGCATCTTTGAGACAATTTTGCAACAAAACGTGCTATTTAATTTTCTCTAGAACTCATACTTGATATGTTTACATTACTCTTCATATAGTTTCTCTACCTGCGTTCATTTTAATGAACTGGCCTAGAAACATGCGAAAGAAGTCCCTGACCCTTTTGCAAAACCGCACCCAACCACGTGGTGCTGCAGCATGAAAATGCGCACATTAGCAGATGCATGGGGGCGGCATTGGAAATGATTGACACTGCCATGTTTCCTAAAGGGCAGCACGTTTTTGTGTGTGTCAGGAAAGCATGTGATTGTTCGCACATTCCCAACCCTGCACAAAAGTGTGAAGGTAGCCTAATACTCCGCCTCCTCATAGGTGAGATGCTTGTGTTGTGACAGATTCATATATATACACCTTACTGACACATATATCAATCTGTTGCAAGGTTTGTCCTTTGTCACAATACTAAGAGACATATTTCTAAAGTATGTAGGACGTTCTTTGTGTTTTGTTCACATGGGCAGCCAGGAGGCAATAAAAGCAGGTAGTCGAGGTGCGGTTTTACTGTCGCTCAGGACTGTACACATGCCAAAATTAAACCATGTCGCATTTGTCAGGCATTACCACTGCCGAACGCAACCGATTCAAGTGAATAAGTCTGTGCCGCAGCCACCCTGCAACCAATGCAAACAGTTGTGATGAGGTTGCTCAGCCTTTTTAAAGTGAAAACAGATGGTAAGGAGGCGACATGTTGCCTCCTAGCTACCTGTTGAATTCCCTCGGTGATCCTCAGTGGATTGCTTTTTGGAGAGTGGCAAGGGCTGCGGCACATCTGAACGAGCCCTTTATGAATTTCAGTCTCAACCATGAAATCAAGCCGAGACAGAAGTACAGTTAAATCACACTTGTTTAATAATAAAAGTAAAAAGAACAAATGTAGTCAAAACATAGCTAAAGTTCAGTAACCGGAACGGATAGTCAGCCAATCCAGAAGTCAGGGATCAATGTAGTGGAACAGCAAGCAGGATCTGGAACCGGAGGGATGTCAGCAAAGCAAGTCTTGAACAGGATCGCAGGAGATGGTTTCTGTGATGTTGACCAAGGTGAAGGCAGAGATCCTCTGGACTGGACGGCTTAAGTAGGCAGGACTGACGAGCAGGATATCATCAACAGCTGAGTAACTGTGGAGAGAGATGGGAGCTGGCAATTAGCTGACAGCTGAGCAGCCAGCTCAGAGAAGGAAAGGCTGAGCACAGCCCTGACACCCAGGGACTGTCGGGTTTGCTTGTTTTAATATTTTTTTTTGTAACAATAACCTTCATGATGGCACTTGCAGTGTATTACATTTCAGCTACCTATACACAATGAATAGGCAGTAATACAGGCTACCTTTGTAGCTCACGTCATACCTCATTTACATAGCTTTCCATATTCAACCATCTCATTCTTTGTAATTGCATGTAAATAGAAAGAAGACTTTCCGTGCACAGAGATAGTCCCATATCGTGTAGGTCCTTATCTGTCAGGTTTTTATTGACATACAGTGCCTTGAAAAAGTATTCATACCCCTTGAAAAATTGCTAATTTTTTCATGTTGCAACCAAAAACGTAAATGTATTTTATTGGGATTTTATGTGATAGACCAACACAAAGTGGTACATAATTGTGAAAGGAATATGACAAATGGTTTTCAACATTTTCTACAAATAAATATCTGAAAAGTGTGGCGTGCATTCGTATTCAGCCCCCTTTACTCCGATACCCCTAACTAAAATCTAGTGGAACCAACTGCCTTCAGAAGTCTCCTAATTTTAGTAAATAGATTCCACCTGTGTGTAATTTAATCTCAGTATAAATGCAGCTGTTCTGTGAAGCCCTCAGAGGTTTGTTAGAGAACCTTAGTGAACAAACGGCATCATGAAGGCCAAGGAACACACCAGACAGATCAAGGATAAAGTTGTGGAGAAGTGTAAAGCAGGGTTAGGTTATCTAAAAATATTCCAAGCTTTAAACATCTCAGAGCACTGTTCAATCCATCATCTAAAAATGGAAAGAGTATGGCACAACTGCAAACCTACCAAGACAAATCAGGGATAGTTGGGAGCTATGATAGTGTGTTGGGGTGCCATTAAAAATGTATGGCACTGCAATGCGACCATGCACAATATTTGCATTGACACAACGCAGAGATGTAAATAATCACTGAATTGGCCCTTACATGAAGTAGTTCTCTCGCTATGTAAAGGCAAAACTCTCCTATTATTTGTACTGTAAATTGTCTCCCTCTTGTGACAAGTTTTGGTACTGCACAACATAATCAGTAAGGCCGCTTGCACATGAATGCAATCATTTACTGATGTTTATATGCAGAATCTTGCTGGCAGGAAGTGTAAGTTATGTTCCTTAAGGACCTTGCATATACACGGGTACAGGCAGGTAAACATGTGTACACATATACATGTGTAAAATTCTACATACTCTACTAGAGCTGCACGAGACTCACAATTTTTTGCTTAGAATAAAAAGATCACAATTTTCGCGGCGTAAAATCTTTCAACTTATACAAAAAAAACTGTGCTAACTTTACTGTTTTTTTTTTTTTAATTCATTAAAGTGTCATTTTTTCCCAAATTGCATTTGAACGACTGCTGCGCAAATACAGTGTGACATAAAATATTGCAACAGCCACCATTTTATTCTCTAGGGTCTCTACTGAAAAAAATAAAAAATTCTAAGTCATTTTCTACCAAAAAAAAATATTATTTTAACTTGAAACCAACAAATGTTAGAAAAAGGTTTAGTGTTTAAGTGGTTAAACTTCCCTCATTTACACACCAAAGTGTATTCCTTTGATCTAAAGGACAAATCGTTACAATGTTTATACTTAAGTTCCACAGCTAAAGAATGTTGTGATTCTTGGCAGACTGCCCGTTTTTTTTTTTTTTTTTGTTTTTTTTTCCTTTCTTTTGACAGCTGTCGGCTTTAGCAGAGCAGAGAGAATTCTCTACATAGAATCGTGAAATACTTTGTCAAGATCGCAACGGGAAAAAAAAAAAAAAATCGCGATATCGATTCTTAACGATTAATCGTGCAGCTCTATACTCTAGCTTTTTCAATTGAAGCCCTTATGCTTGTATATACCTGCGTATTACTGCACTCCAGTGTAAAGTTGTGTGTTTTTTTTTTTTTTTTTTTTTTCATATGGCTCTTAATATATCGCTGCATTACAGATCTTTACATAGCAGTGTGCAATGAACCATTTTTTCTAGATTTCTTTTTTTTTTTTTTAATCTACACGGCTACAAACACAATGTTTTTTTCCATGTAAAAGAGGCCTAAATGTTATGATATTAGAGTTAAGCCAAGCCATAGACTGTGTGAATCTCAACCATGAGATTCGAACCATGTATGGGCAGGCTGATTGTACTCAAGTTAATTGATCGATCAACTTGGGTACGACTAGCCTGTCGGGTTTTTCATGCGATTTTTAGCCAGCGGCTATAGCTGCTAGCAATATTCACTGTGGCTTCCCCTGCTGGGAGAACACGATAGCTCAGCAGGAGGTGTTCTCCCAGCGCTTTTTTTTCCTGCAACCTGGGACAAAGTGCTTTGGGGTGGGGGTGGGGGGGCTCACACCCCCCCCCCATGTTGAGGGCATGTGGCCTGGTATGGTAAAGGGGGGGGGTCGCTCATCCCCCTCCCTTTCCTGACCTGCTAGGCTGCATGCTCCGATGAGGGTCTGTTATGGATTTTAGTGGGGAATTTTTTTTTATTTTGGTGTGGCTCTCAAATCCATACCAGACCGGAAGGCCCTGGTATGGATTTGGGGGAGGACCCCACACTGTTTTTTCTCCCTTCTTTTTATTTTATTTTTTTATTATTATTTTTTTTTTTTTTTGCTGGCAATTCTTATTTTTACATTCAGCTGTCAGTGGTGAATCCCGCTGACAGCTGATGACTTATTGGTTGTTAATGACATGGCGGTCCGCTTCTTAGCAACCAGCTATATACAACGTGTGTAATAAAAAAAGAAAACGTAAAATACATGAAAACAACATGCAAAAATGCATCAAAAACATGGGTTTAAAAATGCACCACAAAAATGCATCAAGTGCAGCCGCATAGATGGGAACCTAGACTTCCTGCAGCTCAGGGGGTTTCCGATTAGCCATATTACGATCTTATGTGAGATTGCTGATGTATCAGACTACAGTATGTACAGTATTGTTGCTGCTTTTGTTTTATTGGTTTTGCAATATGTAGTCTGTACTGATGTTTGCTGTAAAAACTAAAGGTGGGCCCATTGTCTGTTGTTTCAGGTTTGAAAAGGGAAGAATCTACACATTTATTGGGGAAGTGGTGGTCTCGGTGAACCCCTACAAGAACCTTCCAATCTATGGGAAAGATGTGATAGAGCAATATAAAGGGCGGGAGCTGTATGAGAGGCCCCCGCACCTCTTCTCTATCGCCGATGCCGCATATAAGGCCATGAAAAGAAGATGTAAAGACACCTGTATAGTTATATCAGGTAATGTTTTGTGAATTCTCTGTTCTAGCATCATTCTTGACTATCATGTTTGTTCATTCTATTGTTTACATCTGTATATTTTTATACGTTTAAAGTTATTTAAAGTGGTTGTAAACCTCAGATATGAAATATGAACAAAGCATATCCCTTTATAGTGTGTACTTGTCACAATTCAGAGCACTGTGTCTTTTCTGTCTGCTACCTCCTGCAGCATGAATCACTTCTGGCACATTTTCCTGACACCAAGAGGAAAAAGGTGACAGGCGAGGGAGCTCCAGCACACAGCCTGAGATTGACAGCCTCAGCTCTGTTCCTGTGTGAAAAGGGTGTGTCCCCCTCCTATCAGCTCTCACTGTGTGATTTCAGCTCTCTGCCCCTTTTTTTCTAACAACTCAGACAAGTTTTATAAATTCTGTACTTAGAATGGCTATAGAGATTAAAAGACAGCAGATAGACAGGTACAACTTATGTAATAGGATTTGTTTCATCTTTGTGTATCACCTGAGGCCAATCACTTCACTGGGTATATGTAAGGGTTTACAACCACTTTAAAGAAGTACAGCCAAAGCTTGTTTTGCTGTACTTCTGTTGATTACAGGAGTCCAGTTTGCTCTGCACTCCTGGGACCTCTTTTCAGCAGACAGTGGGCTGAAGCCCGCTGTCGGCTGACGTCAGAGTCGGTCCAGGCTGGGAAAAGATTGCGACCATACGGTCAGGATCCGCTCACATGCCCGGACCCGACACCCGGCTGAGCCTCTTTGTGACCCACTAAGAGCCTGAACCAGCCTCTCCCGTCCTCTCCACAACCCAGATCTCCCATGAGGGTGGGGGGGGGAGGCAGAGCAGAGACTAGACTAGTGCTGACCAAGCCAGTGGGGGAGGGAAATGTTATAAGGGAAAAGGAAAAGAAAGGACATAGTATATACCTTGTATACCTATTCAGTACGTTTAGGGGTCCCAGGAGGTAGGATCCGGCTGGAAATGGGGGTACCAATATTCAGCAGGAATTTGCACCACTAAAGGGGAGAGGTAAGAAGTGGGGGTGTGGTAAAGCACACACACTCCTGCCCAATATGGGTGACCTATAACAAAGTAAATGGTAACCACAGATGAATTAACAGCCTAACTTACAGCTCCATTAAAGGAAGCTGCGGGGTGGCTGTAATTAGAGTGTATACCAGCAGGGTATACTTAGTGTGAGTTTGCTAAGTTAAACTATTCCCGGTCCCGGCGTCCAGAGCACTGACAAGCAGGCAAAAGCCTGCTTTTTGTAGTCCCAGACCCAGCGGCGTTTCACAGACGCCGGTCGTCACCAGCGTATGACGTCACTGGGTCAAAACTCCTGCAGTGCGCACGCGCAAAGGAATCGCGCATGTGTGCTCATCCTACGGCCAGATGGCGGAAGCCCATGCCATGACGTACACAAGTGGAAGGGGCGGTCCCAGGCAAACGAGACTCGTCCATCCACCAGGGAGGTCACCTAGCCGCCGCATGGGAACAATAGGGAGGGGGCACCAAGGTATCGAAACATGTCGAAGGGGAAAGCAAGCAGCAAAGCTCAGATAGTACTGCAATGCGAACAAAAAATACAGCAAATATGCAATAAAAATTACTATATAAGGCAGTAAATCACAAAAAAGCAAGTGTAAATACAATTATGTAACCGGTATTAAATAGATAGCCTTTGATGCCAAGGCAACCTTTGGTAACTCATATTGGAGGCTCATGGGTATGTGGGGCCTCAGCCTGAAGCAAAAAGGTAAGGCAGAGAGGAGCATAAATGTAAAAAGAAATTAAAACATGGCACAATACACAAAAAACAGGACCAGGCATAGGCAGGGCTAACCAAATTAGACAAAAACCCATGGAAAGAAGAAACATATATGTAAATATATATATAAGCCAGACATTGGAGAAACCCAAGAGACAACTTCAAGGGACAAGGTTTATAGGAATGGTCTAAAAGAGTTAACCTCGTTCAGGCCGGGTGGAATAGTGGCGTTAAGCCTCTCGATCCAGAGGGTCTCGCGCTGCAAGTGCACCCTGTCACAGTCACCCTCCCTGGAGTCAGGGGGCACCACCTCCAGGGCCAAGAATTTAACAGCTATGGGATTAAACCTGTGGTAAAGGCCTACATGCTGGCCAACAGTCAGGGCCGGATTTCCCACAAGGCCACCGCGGCCGCCCCCCCGCCTGGTATGTCTTTACCGCAGGGCAAAGGGCAGCTGCCCAGGGCCCTTTCACTGTTTGGGGCCCAAAGCAGAGCTGCCCCTTAAGCCCATGCGCTGCCTGAAAATCGGCGCTGAAAATACCCACTGTCTGTCACAGACAGTCATCAGACAGCCAGCATGAGCAGCACGCACACGCAGTGCCAGTGCTGCTTTTTATTTGATGAAGGAGCGGGCCGCAGGTGGGCAGGGCCTTGAGCTCCACTGACGCCCTGGCCCCGCCCTTGCTATGCTGCCTGCAAGCAAGTGTGATCGGACTCGGAGGAACAGAGGCCTCGGTAGGAGGAGTCTGACCGTGGCGCGGAGTGGAGTGGGGTCAAGTGAAACTAGCAGCAGCAGTGTGGAGGAATTGATCAGATTCGGAGCTGAGCTGGCCAGGAGGACAAGGTAGGTCTTTCTCCTCCCCTGGCTTCCGCACCCCATGTGTAGAACTGGAAAAGTAGAAAGTTTTAAAATTTAATGGGCATACTGGCTGCATTTGATGGGCACACTGGCAGCATATGATGGGCACACTGGCAGCGTTTGGCAGTGTGGAAGCATTTAATGGGCACAGTGGCAGCTTTTAATGGGCACAGTGGCAGCTTTTAATGGGCACAGTGGCAGCATTTGAGGGCACAGTGGCAGTGTTTGATGGGCACATTGGCAGCATTTGGGCAGAGTGGCAGCGTTTGATGGCACGTGGCAGCGTTTAATGGCACAGTGGCAGCGTCTGTACAATTAAAGCCAGTTATTTTCAGTGTTCTCGTGTGTGGAGATATGTTTTTAATTGATCTATTGTAGCAGTCATCGATAAAGGAAGAGAATGGTGGTGTGTGTGTGTGTGTGGGGGGGGGGGGGGGGGGGGCAAAGGGAGTAAATCCGGGCCTGCCAACAGTGGTAAGTTTACCATTCGTTGAATAATAGAGATGATCTCCAATTCTCTGTCTTAATTCTCTGATAGTCTTCCCTACATAAAAGGCCTTACAGTCGCAAAGCATTAGATGGACAACCCCAGTTGTGCCACGCTGGGCTGAAGTATGGGGAGTGAAAAGTTCCCCATTGGGAAGTCTACAGTATCTCTAAAGACCAACACCAGGATTTCGGAAAGAAACTGGAGGACTTAGGGCAGTGATGACGAACCTTGGCACCCCCCCCCCAGATGTTTTGGAACTACATTTCCCATGATGCTCATGCACTCTGTAGTGTAGGTGAGCCTCATGGGAAATGTAGTTCCAAAACATCTGGGGTGCCAAGGTTCCCCATCACTGACTTAGGGGGACGCTTTCTGCAGAGAAGGTATTGTGAGGTTTAGACCTAGAACTTCATTGCTTCAGGATATATAATTAGTAGCTAGTGTACCACCACTCTGCCCATATGTTTTTGTGTATCTTCTTCATCATCCTATGCACTTATCCTTTGCTGTGTGTTGCAGGGGAGAGCGGCGCCGGTAAGACTGAAGCCAGTAAATACATTATGCAGTACATAGCTGCCATCACCAATCCTGGCCAGAGGGCAGAGGTTGAGAGGTAAGACATAAAAAGGGCAGTTCCAACGAAAAATATTAGTTTTGCCAAAGAAGGGTTGTGTCGCAGCTACCTCCTATCTGTCTTTTATTGTATCTTATTATGTGTCTGTCCGCTGTAAAAATTGTATGGAGTGCATACCCATGATGTCACTGCAAAATATATTGGAACCCAGAGAGAACTGGTCACCTTCACTCTGCTAAATGTTTGTTGATGGTTAGAATGGCTGCTATGTGTGCAAGAGAATTGCACCCTTGTATAAGTAAGCATGTATACATGTGAGTGCATTTGTTCAGAAATTATTGAATGTACCCACAACCCCCTGTTACACCTGCATTCCTTTTATTCATGTAACCTTATTGGATAGTTGGATGCACCAGGATCTAGGAGTGGTACTAGATAGCTGCTTGCTAAACGTGAGCGTTGTAGAACTTTTTATTACGAGCATAATCCGTTCCAGAAGCATGCTTGTAATCCAAAGCACTCGCGTGTATATATAAGCGAGTTTATAGGAATCATAGGAATCGGTGGAAACTCAAAAAAACATTTCCAGTGTCACTGCTAGTGTATGCAGTACTGCATGTGACCAGAGTTGGGGGG
This sequence comes from Lithobates sylvaticus, assembly GCA_028564925.1. NCBI lineage: Eukaryota > Metazoa > Chordata > Amphibia > Anura > Ranidae > Lithobates > Lithobates sylvaticus. Next base: position 37,891,464 of record CM053037.1, on the reverse strand, counting down.
TGCCGGAGACACTCAAACACTCGGAGAGGCTCGGAGACCACTCGGAGATGCTCGGGAACGTAGTGTCTCCGAGCATCACCGGCAACCCCGCACCTCTGGCCACATGCCATACTGCACACCACAGAGGCTTGAATCCTGCTTGTCTTGCGAGGCAACGCTCACAAATCGAGTCAGGTTTGTTTTTAAAAAACAGCTCATATTGTGAAACGCTCGTAAACCGCGTTACTCGCAATCTGAGGTTTTGCTGTGTTCTGTTTTTTCATATGTACCCAGCAGGTGACACACTAGGCTCCTTTCCACATGCTCCCTAGCTTCTCTGTTGAAAAATGCCTATTTACAGAACTCAATAGCATAAGCTGAAAACCCTTAATTTAAAGAATCCATAATCCATAATTTAAAGAATCCATAATAATTTAATAATCGGAATTTGTGTAAATCTGACAAGCCGACTGTCAGCTGTGAGATGGAAGTGGCTGGGTGGCTGTACAGCTTCCTCACACAACCACCAACCCCACATGGCCCCGCACCATATTTCCCAGCCCCTCAGAAATATATATAATGTGTTGAGGTTTTTGAGTAAAATTTTTTTTTTAAACATGTGCAAAAAAAACTCAAAGAAGGCTGCAAAATGGGTAGTACTATAACATAAGATTGGTTTAAAAAAAGCAATGGTGATTGAACGGTTTACACTGCTGCATGGTAATATGACTGTTTACTCTATAGATTTATACTTTCCCATATATAACCTTATACCTTGTGAAGAGAGTCATTTCTGTAAAAAAAATTTTTATGGTTCCATGTCACTGCTTCAGGGTAAAGAACATGCTGCTCAAGTCCAACTGTGTCTTAGAAGCCTTTGGCAATGCCAAGACTAATAGAAATGACAACTCCAGCCGGTTTGGAAAGTACATGGACATTAACTTTGACTTCAAAGGTGATCCTATTGGTGGCCACATCAATAACTACTTATTGGAGAAGGTGAGATTAAATGGTAACTGTATATTGTTTACCTTGTGCATTCAGGGTAAAGTTACAGTGTCTATGAAAGAAACAACATGCGCTGTTGACCGGCTGATATTCACCCCTCCAGTGCTCAGCTACCGCTCCCTCCTATATCCCAGCTGATGACAATACTCTGTGTTTTGGGGAATGCGGGAGCATGTAACCTCCTTGTACGTGATAATACTCCCACATGACAGAGGGGGTGATGTCACTACTTCCTCTAGGCCAGGGATCTCCAAACTACGGCCCTCCAGCTGTTGTGGAACTACACATCCCATGAGGCAATGTAAAACTCTGAAATTCACAGACATGACTAGGCATGATGGGAATTGTAGTTTTCTGAACAACTGGAGGGCCATAGTTTGAAGACCCCTGCTCTAGGCTCTGACACTTCCTCTGACGCTCTGTGGGAACGGGAGGGGATTGTTTGAGGAATGAATATCAGTGGGTCAGAGGTGCATGGGCATTTTCAGACATTATCAGTTTGCCCTGAACATAATGATAATTACAGGAATTTTGCTACAATTGATGATTATTTGGATGTGTTTTCATTCTCTTTAGTCCCGTGTCATCATCCAGCAGCTGGGGGAGAGAAACTTCCACTCCTTTTATCAGGTCAGTGTTGAATGGTGCAAGTTTTTTTTTTTTTAGTGGCCTTCAAGGACTAAGGTTTCCTTTTTGAGGGAATAAGCTCTATTCTCTAAATATGCTTTAACCTTACAAAAAAATGTTTTGTCTCTAACATTTTTTCAGCTATATGACCGTTAGGTTGGCATAGATACTGGAAACCAGTATGCCCAGTCAATGTTGTCTCGCCAAAGATTAGCCAGCACTGGAAAGGTCCACTTATGTTCACACCTTCTCTCTATATCACCATAACAGGAGCTCTTGTTTGGCCTAAGCATTGCTGTTTATGGCAGGAGCACTGCTTGCAAACATGAGAATACACATTAATTGTGCAAATGTGTCTTTGCTGTTCTTTGATGTATTTTGGCTAGCTTTAGTGACAAGACAGACCCTAGCATTCTTAAACTGATTGTAAAAGTAAAAGTTGCGGGCTCAATCCCGAGCTCCCACCTCCATTGGATTTGATTGAAAGCAGCAGGAGCCAATGGCTGCTGCCTCCATGTCCAGTGAGGAGGGGAAAGCGAGAGCAGTGATGCTGCTCCCAGGCACAGCACTGGATTGGGATTGGGCTCAGGTAAGCATTTAGGGGGGCTGGGGGTGCTGATCTTGGAATTTTTTATTTTTTTTGCCTTCATGCAAAAAACCTTCCAATACCAGTGCCCCAGCCCCCCTCCATAACACTTACCTGAGTCCTGTATTGATCCAGCACTGTGCCTAGTTTTTAGTTCTTCACTTCCCTTTCCATGCTCTCGCAAGCTTGGCTGAGAGCAGCAAGAGCCATTGGCAGTCAAATCAAGAGAGGAGGAAGCAGGGGGGGGGGCCATGCTGCACTGTGTGTGTCTATAGACACAGCCAGGCTCAGGATCAAGCCCATATGAGTGCCCACATAGCAAGCCGCTAGCAATGAGAACACTTGGAAGGGAGGAGGAGTCGAGAGTGATGGCGGTGGACCCCAGAAAAAGGGGGTTCGTGGTCGCACTGTGCAAAACCATTGCAAAGAGCAGGTAAGTATAAAATTTTTGTTATTTTAAAAATAATAATTTTAAAGGTGGTAATAGCGGACAATTCAATTATTTTATTTGTTTCCAGAGCACAGATTAAAAGCCTAAATATAACTGTTTAAGAGCAGGATCCCCCCTTTGCCATTCTTTTATTTTTAAGATACTGTATAAACTTTGTGTTCACTAGAGGCATGTTGTTTCTGATTATTGTTTTGGGCACTAGGATCAATTGTATTCATATGTCTTTCCATAGTTAATCATGGGAGCACCAGAGCAGACCCTACGTTCTCTTCATCTCCAGAAGGATATCTCTTCCTACACTTACACCCGCAGCTTGGCAGGAGTCAAGGTGAGTTCTGTTCTATTTAAACAAAATATTGCCAATTAATTATGAACCGCCTAATTCTTTGTAGCAATGTCCTGCAAATGTTCCTTAGGGGTTTTGACATATGCAGTCTCCCTTTTTCTTGTTACAAATAAATAATAGAGAGGGAGATCCCCCTGTAATGCCAGCAGCTGGAAAAAACAGTTGAAGTGTCGCTGCTGCCTCAAAAGACTTATCTAGCTTCAATTACAGAGTACTACATTTTAGATGGTTGGATTCTTAAGGACCACTTAAGGACCGGAAGGATTTGCCCCCTTAATGACCAGGTCATTTTTTGCGATACGGCACTGCGTCGCATTAACTGACAATTGCGCGGTCTTGCGACGCTGTACCCAAACCAAATTGATGCCCTTTTTTTTTTCCCACAAATTGAGCTTTCTTTTGGTGGTATTTGATCACCTCTGCGTTTTTTTTTGTTTTTTGTGCTTTAAACAAAAAAAGAGCGACAATTTGGGTAAAAATTTTTTTTTTTACTTTTTGCTATAATAAATATCCAAAAAATAAATAAAAAAAAAACGAATTTATTTTATCAGTTTAGGCCAATGTATATTCTTCTACATATTTTTGGTAAAAAAAATCGCAATAGGCGTATATTGATTGGTTTGCGCAAAAGTTATATCGTCTTTAAATTAGGGGATAGATTTATGACATTTTTATTATATATATATATATATATATATATATATATATATATATATATATATATATATATATATATATATATATATATTTTTTTTTTTTTACTAGTAAGGACGGCGATCAGCGATTTATTTGGGGGACTGCGACATTGTGGCAGACAGATCGGACACTTTTTTTTGGGACCGCTGACATTTATACAGTGAACAGAGCTAAAAATAGCCACTGATCACTGTATAAATGTGACTGGCAGAGAAGAGGTTAACACTAGGGGGCAATCAAGAGGTTAAATGTGTTCCCTCATGTGTGTTCTAACTGTGGGGGGATTGGACTGCCTGGAGGAGGAGACTGATCACTGTTCCTAATCATTAGGAGCAGCAGATCTGTCTCTCCTCCCCTGACAGAACTGTGATCTGTCTGTTTACATTGACAGATCTCCGTTCTGTCTCTGTCAGGAGCGGTCGCGGGTGGCTGTCGGGCACCGTGGCCACGCGCATCGATTTCGGCGTCACGTACCATGATGGCGATTCGCCCAGGGGAGCCGACCTGCTGCAGTATAACTGCGGCGGCTGGTCCTTAAGTGGGTGAAATGGAACTGAACTCTGGGATCATGTCACCTCCACAAAGCCCTATTCTGTAACATGCTGTAAAAAGTTTACAGACACTTACCAGTGCTTCTTGCATAGTGCAAATGTAGCTGCTGGAATGTGGTAAGTGATTATCTGTAAGCTTTTCACCGCACTGTACATGCTAGGTTAGGTGCTATTAGGTTTTAGGTCCAAGTCAAGTCTCATATTTCTATTCTATTTTGATCTGGTCCTTTCTTTGTTTCTCATCCAGTCTAACATTAATGATGCAGCTGAGTTCAAAGAGGTTTCAGAGGCGATGAAAGTGATTGGATTTAAACCAGAGGAGTTGCAGACTGTCCATAAAATCCTGGCTACTATTCTACATCTGGTGAGTAGGTGTGAAACATGCGGCATGTCCATTGACCTGGTAAGAGGGGGGTCATAGCACAGACAATCCTGTGTTTTCCACTTTCACCAGCTGTTAGCAGTGGTATTTTAAGGCAGACTTTGCCCAAGAAGCTTGGCAGCCCTCACCCTCAGCTGTGTAAATAGTGCAGTAAAAAATATGATGTGCTGGTATTCTCTCTGGGCCAAAACATGTATGCTGATTTGTTGTAAGGCGTAAAACATCAGACATTCTAGAGCTGTATGTCTGTCTGTCTGGCTCTCATATTATTCATCCAAACAGGTTAGAATTTCACAGAAGCTTGTCAAGTCTAGGCTGCCTTTTAACGTCATCCTTAACAAGAAGTTTTTAGCAACTGTAAGCATAAAGGGGAACTGATTTCTGGAAAACGGCCCACAAAAAGCACACACAGGACAAAGGACTGGTTCAAAGTGTTGCCTTTGGTATCATAGTATCCCCCGCTGCTGAGCCTTTCCCCAATACTGACTTGTCTAGTCCCTCAATGTGTCTGCGCGTGGAGGTAGCCATCTTACTCAAGATGGGGCTTTGCTTCCTCATCTAGAGCAACCCTCGGATGACTAGTGATCTGATAACTGATTGACTAATGATCAATTGCCAGCAGGAGAGATTCAGAAAGCACAGATCTGCAAAATGCATAAAGCAAAATCACGGAGATCCGTGCACTGCAGGTCCCCAGGTACAGCTTTCTCTCCAGCAAGGAGAACGATGAACAGTACAGTATAAAATCACCAAAAATTACTCACTCCAAATCTCCTGATACTAGCAGTCAGAGACAGCAGTACCTTTGATGATCTCACACTAGAAATGTACAGCACATCTATGAGGCTCAAGGTACAAAACTGGCTAGGCATAGAATGTGCACTGTTATTTTTCAGGAGGAATCCAAGGCAAACGGTACATTTTCAGGGTACTTCTAATGCCGCGTACACACGTGCGGACTTTTCCCGGCGGACCTAGTCCAGCGGACAATTCGCCGGACTTTCCGAGCGTGTGGACTTGCCCACACACGCCTGGACTTCTCCGGCGGACAATCCGCTGGACAAAGTCCGCGGGACTTTTGAAAATGAACGGACTTGCCCACACACGGAGCAGTCCGTTCATTTCGAACGTAACTTCAGGTACGTAGCTAGCGTAGGCAGTAAATGCCGGCGCGCTAGCTCCGTCACCTGGCATGGATTTAAAGGGAATCCCCACGCCGAAAAACGGCGTGGGGGTCACCCCCAAATCCATCTCAGACCCCTATCCGAGCACGCAGCCCGGCAGGCCAGGAAAGGGGTGGGGACGAGCGAGCGCCCCCCCCCTCCTGAGCCGTACCAGGCCTTGCGGCCCCCCCACCCCAAAGCACCTTGTCCCCATGTTGATGAGGACAAGGGCCTCTTCCCGACAACCCTGGCCGTTGGTTGTCGGGGTCTGCGGGCGGGGGCTTATTGGAATCTGGGAGCCCCCTTTTATAAGGGGGCCCCCAGATCCCGGCCCCCCACCCTATGTGAATGAGTATGGGGTACGATGTACCCCTACCCATTCACCTAAGGTGTAAAATGTAAAGTAAAAAAACACACTTTTGAAAAAATATTTTATTGCACTGCTCCGGGGGTCTTCTTCCGTCTTGGGGGTCTTCTCGCCGGACTCCTCCGCCATTTACCAAGTTCTTTTACCGAGCGGAGAAGTCCGGCTACCTTCTTCGTTGTCGCCACCGTCGTCTGGGGGTCTCGATCCGCCTTCGGGGGTCTTCCGGGGTCTCTTCTGTTCTTGCCGCTGTCGTCGCTTTCTGGTAGAAGGTAGCCGGACTTCTCCGCTCGGTAAAAGAGCTTGGTAAATGGCGGAGGAGTCCGGCGAGAAGACCCCCAAGACGGAAGAAGACCCCCGGAGCAGTGCAATAAAATATTTTTTCAAAAGTGTGTTTTTTTTTTACTTTACATTTTACACCTTAGGTGAATGGGTAGGGGTACATCGTACCCCATACTCATTCACATAGGGTGGGGGGCCGGGATCTGGGGGCCCCCTTATAAAAGGGGGCTCCCAGATTCCAATAAGCCCCCGCCCGCAGACCCCGACAACCAACGGCCAGGGTTGTCGGGAAGAGGCCCTTGTCCTCATCAACATGGGGACAAGGTGCTTTGGGGTGGGGGGGCCGCACGGCCCCCCCTTTCCCCAGGGCACCCCACCCATGTTGAGGGCACGCGGTCTGGTACGGCTCAGGAGGGGGGGGGCGCTCGTTCGTCCCCACCCCTTTCCTGGCCGGCCGGGCTGCGTGCTCGGATAAGGGTCTGAGATGGATTTGGGGGGAACCCCCACGCCGTTTTTCGGCGTGGGGAGTCCCTTTAAATCCATGCCAGGTCACGGAGCTAGCGCGGCGGCATTTACTGCCTACGCTAGCTACGTAACCTGAAGTCACGTGCTAAATGAACGGACTTGCCGATGAGCGGCAAGTCCGTTCATTTAAAAAGTCCGGCAGACTAGCCTACTAACCGCGGGATTATCCGCCGGACTGCCAAGTCCAGCGGATAATTTTAAAACCAAACTTAAAACTTTGGTCCGCCGGACTTTGGCGCCAAAAAGTCCGCCGACGCCCACACACAAGGGGATTGTCCGCTGGACTTGAGTGCAGAGGATAATCCCGCGGGATTGTCCCTTCGTGTGTACGCGGCATTACTCGATGTTTCCTGTAGACAAATCTTACATTTTCAAGTTCGGGCCAATGTTAAACTCTAAACTGTTAAGTATTAGTACAGGTTTTACAGGAGTTAGCGAGAAGTCTGAAACGACCTGTTCATATAAATTCTGTCAGTCCAAAAGAATGCAAAACAAAAGTCCAATTTACTGCAAATTGTTGACTTTGTTTAATAAGCAAATGTGACACAGCTGCCCATTTATTCTTACAATGAACAGTCCAAGCAGTCAGAAGAACTAAATAGAGCAAAGTTTCACTTCAGTCATCCAGTCATATGAAAAGTAAATTCCTGTTTGTTTCCTCTACACATGATTGAGTGTGTTAAAGTGTAGATCAAGTGTAGACTGCTACAATTTGTTCAGTTGATTTTTAACTACTTCAGTAAACCAGCCTCTTTGTCTGGGCTGCTTTTAAGCACCGTACACAAGGGCCGAATTTGGTGCGTCATCGGCCGGTTCAATAAAAACTGGCTGACATTCAGCCCCTGTGTAAGGCGGCCTGTCCAACAGAACCCAGACTTTTGTCTGGCTTCTGTCGGACTAGCATGCTGGAAAACCAGCAGCCAACCAGGTCACGTTCAGCACTCTTAGCCAATGGTAGAGAGCGCTGATCGGAGTGTTCTGGCGGGAGGGCCACCCCCCTGTCAGAACACAACAGCTCAGCGGGGGAGATGGCTATACAAACGTCAACTCGAGTGCAGCGGCTCTGACCAGAGCTGACAGTTTTTTTTCGTTCAACCTGCTGGGTTGAACGGAAAAAAACTAATAGTGTGTACCAGGCTTCAGTTTCTTACATGTACTCCTGACAGCCCTTTTCTCATATGACAGGTTTTGAGTCAAGAGAGAAAGGCAGCCATGTGGCCTTTTCTGTTTCAATATGTTTATTAAAGTTTTGCAACCATGACAAAAGAGTTAGTCATTCTTTAAGTAAAGAATATACTGTAAATAGTAGTCCCACAACGCAGACGGAAGATATTACCAAACTCAACATACAGAAAAGGCACAAATGGTAGATACAGATTTCCATCACTCAAATCAGGAAACAAGGCAATCATAAACATCATAATAATATGGATGTGCTCTAAGCCTACGAGTAGGACACTCAGAAGGTAGATAGGGGTATGCCCCCCTTTTCAAAGCAAGTACCTAATATTTGCGAGATGATTACAATGAATCATAAGCTGTGTCATGTGAAGGGGTACTGTTTTGTCACCAAGAAGAGGAGAAAGCGGGAGAAGAACCAAGGCACGTCCGAAGGCCAAAACCAACCACCAGCATTCAGTTATGAAGAAGGAATTTGTAGATAATGTATCAAGGGGTCTCAAACTCTCTCAAACTCTGAGGAGGCATCTTGCAGGATGTTGACCATCTTTTCATTGATCATTATCCATTCCAATTTATTTTTCTTCACCACCAGGTCTACCACTGGCCTTTTCCAAGGGGTTTCTATTGTGAGTTTAGCTGCTAGGAACATCAATGTAGCCTTTTCAAGATATTGGCAAATGTCTGCGGGTAAAGAAAGTGTACCATGTAGCATGTGTCATGGTGCCTCAGTGATTCTCAGGCCTGGTGAATTCTGTTATAAAGAACATGGATTATTGTGATCTTTCAGCACCAGCTTCCTTTGCAGTTCTTGGCAATTGGTAAAATGACCTCTCAGAGCCACAAAGGAAATCAGTGATTTGAAGACTACCTTCTGCCAAGTGCAGGTGTGAATGTGTCCCCACCATGTGTCACTGGCTGTGGGTCCCTCTCTGATCGATGTCTGAAAGTTACTCCATTCAGGGACACCAGCCACAAATATTTTACTAGTACTGGCCCAAGAGGCAGATGCCCCCCCCCCCCCCCCAGTCCGTCCATGTCTTCAGTGTGCAAAAAAAGTAAAGATTTACTAATTTAACAGTTTAAGCGTGCAGATTCAGATCATTAGAAATACTGGTAACTGTTTGTTTCTATTTGCATTGTGACATTTTATTTTAGAACAGTCTGCTGTTTGTACAGTATGCTGCTCATGTTGACTTGTTCTTGTGGTCTCCCAAGAACAACTTTTGGGATCACTCTTAATGGTAATGCTCTATATAGGTGTTACTTTTTTTTTAAATTGATGCAATGAAAAAATGAACATTCTAGAAACCAACTGATGGTGCTTATTCATTAATAACACAGAAAAATACTTTAAAGACTGATATGAATTTTTCTCTGCCATTAATGACCCCTCTCTGTGTGTCTCTCTCTCTCCCTCTCCCAGGGTAATTTGAAGTTCACTGTGGATGGAGATACCCCCATCATTGAGAATGGTAAAGTTGTCTCCGTAGTGGCGGACCTACTGGGCTCAAAAGCTGATATGCTGGAGAAGGCTTTGCTCTTCAGGACAGTGGCCACCGGCAGAGATGTTATTGACAAGCAGCACACCGAGCAGGAGGCCAGTTATGGCCGAGACGCATTTGCCAAGGTGCCAAGTAGCTAACTAAATTATAAAGATGTATAGAATGAGTTGCTGATGTGGCTTTGAGATGAAAAAAGAAGATTTTGTTATTTGGATGATTGATGGCTGTAACTCCCTTTCTGTCATCTCACAGGCCATCTATGAACGCCTGTTCTGCTGGATTGTTAATCGTATCAACGACGTGATTGATGTGAAAAAACAAGACGCGGCTCTTCACGGGAAAAACACTGTGATTGGTGTGCTGGACATCTATGGATTTGAGATCTTTGACAATAACAGGTGAGGTGTCTTTCTGATGCAAAGCTTGTAGTTTTAACATATGTCAGCACAGGGTCACTTGGATGTAAAACATACAAAGCAATGACTACTTATACTTGCCTTTCTGGCAGCCCATTTCTTGAAAGCTGCCACTTTACTGCCCACTGTCCTTTGCAAGTATTTACACACAGCTGTGTAAATAACCTGCCCCCCACCACCACCATTGCTCTATGTGGTTTCTCCTGACAGCATCTATGTCACTATAGGACTTATGAGCCAGCGGGAGAAACCATAATGAGCCGCAAGGAAAACGGTATTTGAACCATCCAACCAGTTAAATACTTGCAGAGAATGGTGACCAGTGAAGCAGCAGCTTTTCAAGAAACTGGCTGCCGGAAAGGAAAGTATAAATTAAAATGTAAAAATTTGTGTTTTCTCATTGTACTTGTTGTTTTCAATAATAAAAAATTTTGAAAGTAAAATGTAAAAATTCTGCACTTGGATTACTTGGTCAAGTGCAAAAAAATCGAAGTCGCTAGCACTAAAATTCCTTCTACAGGATTCACACAAATATACAATCTAAATAAGTGCAGCGCTAAAAGTGAAGGCAAACAATATATAAAATTACCTTTAAAAATGCATAAAAAGTCAAAATGGCCAACTGACATATACAAGTAAATAGAAATCTCCAAATCGTGCTACTGTGCTTCCGCAAACAAACAAAATGTGCTATGAACATATATGTTATGACTGTTTGACTAATAATTAGCAGGTCATATATTAAACAATCTGTGATCAATCTCGGTGCATAAAAAAATGTCCTCACCCGTGAATAAACACAACGATGTGTTATGCACCTCTGAGCTTCCAGGGCTTGCCAGAAAATTCCATGTGAACTGGGAACACACGCTTCTTACCAGAGTTCCATAGAACTCTAATTAATGAGTGTCCATAAGCGCTGGTGGGATTAAATTCCCTAAATATCATAAGGCAAGACTGCTCCAACCTCCAGACAGATTCCACTAAAAGAACAAGGAAAGAGAGAAGGAGACCAACGCTTATAGTGTAGTAAGATATGTTAAAACACAAAGCGCTTAATTTAAAAAAAAATCTTGCACTTACAAAATAAATCCTTGGTACCATGCATTAAAACAGAGCTTCAGCATAAACAATCCCAATCATGCAGCCGCATTTTATGATGCTGTCACATAAGGCGCCGCCCTACGTGGTTTGTCACTCAATGACGTTGTTAGGGGAATGGCCTGATGACGCCATGATGTGACGAAACGCGTGGGAAGGAATTTAATCCCACAAGCGCTTATGGCTACTCATTAGAGTGCCATGTAATTCATGTGTTATCAGTTCTCTGTCCACATGGAATCTTTTGGCAAACCCTGGAAGCTGAGTGTTGCACAGCACACTGTTGTGTTTATTCTGAAGAATTCACGTTTGTGGACTTTTTTATGCACCTAAATTGATCACGGAAAGGTAAGTATATCTAATCATATTTTTGCAGGTTTATTTTCATAAACAGGTCAAGGCCATTTTAAATGAATAAAGATACAAGTGTTCGAAACCCATTAAAGTCCTTTCATTAGGCTTTTTACAATTGTATACAGTCTGAGGAAGGGACTCAGCGGGTCCCAAAAGCTTGAATATTTCATAACTTCCATTAGCTGATTAAGAGCAAGACTTTACTCTAAAATTTTTGCATGGTTGTAGGCTAACACACTGAAAGACCAGGAATTCCACCAGGAATTTAGAAAAGTGACGGCTGATTGATTTCTGGGGGAAATTTCCCCCCTAGAAATTTCTTCCTGTTGTCATAATTAACCCATACCAAAACAAGTTATTTGCAGTCTTCAATTGGAAATATCACTTTCTGATTACAGTACTTTTCCTATTTCTTTCAGCTTTGAGCAGTTCTGCATTAATTACTGTAATGAAAAACTACAGCAGTTGTTCATCCAGCTCGTTCTGACGCAGGAGCAGGAAGAATATAAAAGAGAAGGGATTCCCTGGAAACATGTGAGTATTGGGAGAATGTAGTCAGTGAAGCTGCTGTGATGTCACCTTTCATGTCCCATTGACTCGCTTGATACCACTGTGATGAAAAACAGCATGGTAACATTTAATTTTCTGCACTCTATTACAGATAGATTATTTCAACAACCAGATCATTGTGGATCTGGTGGAGCAGCAACACCGTGGGATCATCTCCTTGTTGGATGATGCTTGTATGAACGTAGGGAAAGTGACAGATGCCATGTTCCTGGATGCATTGAATAAGCAACTGGGAAAGCATGCCCACTACTCCAGCAGAAAGGTAAGGAAGCATGCCTACTACTCCAGCAGAAAGGTAGGGAAGCATGCCCACTACTCCAGCAGCAAGGTAGGGAAGCATGCCCACTACTCCAGCAGGAAGGTAGGGAAGCATTCCCACTACTCCAGCAGAAGGGTAGGGAAGCATGCCTGCTACACCAGAAGGAAGGTAGGGAAGCATGCCCGCTGCTCCAGCAGGAAGGTAGGGAAGCATGCCCGCTACTCCAGAAGGAAGTTAGGGAAGCCTGCCCGCTACTCCAGCAGGAAGGTAGGGAAGCCTGCCCGCTACTCCAGCAGGAAGGTAGGGAAGCATGCCCACTACACCAGAAGGAAGGTAGGGAAGCATGCCCGCTACTCCAGCAGGAAAGGTAGGGAAGCATGCCCACTACACCAGAAGGAAGGTAGGGAAGCATGCCCGCTACTCCAGCAGGAAAGGTAGGGAAGCATGCACGCTACTCCAGAAGGAAGGTAGGGAAACATGCCCACTACACCAGCACAGCACTACACAAGCATGCCCACTAGGGATGGGCCCGGTGTTCGATTCGAACCCATGTTCGAATCAAACATCTGGCGTTCGCCCGCACGGCGAGCCCAGAACTATTTGGGCCGCTCGCATCAAATTCGTGTGATGTGAGCGGCCCGCAATGCACTGCGCCAGTTGCAGTGCATTGCTGGCTGATGATTGGCCAAGCATGCACTGTGACCCGCATGCTTGGCCAATCAAAGAGCCAGCAGCGAGGAGAGCAATAATTGGCCACAGGCAGGATGCCTGTGGCCAATCATAGCTCAGCGAGTTTAGCACACGCCCCACAGTATAAAAGGCCGCCGCGGCGGCGGCCTTGCATATTGTGTTGTCTTGTCAGTGTCAGCGTTGTGTTATGTGCTGCTGACTGGCTGACTGCTGACATTATGTGCTATGATTCTGGGGATTTGTGTGTGCGTGCTGTTAGTACAGCATTGCAGTATCACATCTGGGGGGTGTCTATAGTATGCCTGTGACGGGGGGCATGTTTCCTGTGCTTAGAACTGTCCCTGCAAAGAGTGTCATTTTTGCAGGGAAAAAAAGCTCCCGTAACACAGAGAACAGTCATTCATTAAAAGCCATTCATAAAAAAAAAAGTAATTGATAAAAAAAAATCGTGGGGGTCCCCCCAAATTCAATACCAGACCCTTGATGTCTGGGATGGATTTTAAGGGGAACCCCAGCCAAAAAAAATGGATTTTGAGGGGGACCCCCTCTTTTGAACTGATTATCATTATTATACAGGATTTATAAAGCGCCAACAGTTTGTGCAGCGCTTTACAACATGAGGGCAGACAGTACACTTACAATACAAATCAATACAGGAGGGATCAGAGGGCCCTTCTTGTTAGAGCTTACAATCTAGAACTGATGAGGCCTTAGCCCAGTACAGGAGGACGGCTGTACTGCCTCATCAACGGATCTGGGTCAACCTATACCTATGGTGACCTTTACCTCTATGCCAATTGAATAACCTCTCTCCTGTGAAATGGGCTCCAATTCTGCCTTTTCTCTTCTTTGTACTTGCATCTGAGGGCTTTTGCACACCGGTTTCGTGGTGCCTCCAGTAGTAACTTTACAAATATCACTGATGAAAATAAATCTCAAAAGCAAATTTTATAGCACTTTACAAACCCTAGTTACATTTTGTTCTTTACTGCCTATTCACAAGGTATGTTTCTTATATATTTGTGTGGATACATTGCTCCACTGACACGTTGTATTGTCTGCTTGTGATATGGATTGTCCAGCAGAGGGAGCCAGGTTCCCTGTTGATCTCACCGGAGCTGTGTGCAGATCCAGCTTTCAATGATGATGTCATGTCTAGCCAATAGACATTGGGCACTGCTGTCGCCTGACTGAGGCGGTCTGCAGCCCTATTGGTATTCAGGGGTTTGAAGCATTAGCCTTTAGCACCTAGCTGTGGAATGCTTGGGCCCTTTTTTTTTTCCTCTAAATTTGTCAATGACAGAATAGTTACGTGCGGCTCATTATATTCTGTGACCTGGGCTTTGGCTATTAAGATTCTACACGTAATGCCTTTTGACCACATTATTCAGTGGATACAAGGCCAGTGTTCAGCAACCTGCAGTTCAGAGCATTCTGGGAATTGGTTTTCAACATAAACTGGAGGGCCATAAATTGCAAGGCTAAGCAGAAATAATACAAAGAGAAAAGAGAATTGCGGACTTAATTTTTTACCAAGGGCAGTCTGCAGGCGAATGCAGCCCTAACCCTAGGAATGCCCACTCCTGGCACCTACCCATCGAGACATTTTTATATTTGCACAATCCCTCCCTGGGACGCCTGCCTTTACAATTATTTATTTCAAGTACCTGTATAGTGCCGTCAATTTACGCAATGCTTTACATATACATTGTACATTCACATCAGTCCCTGTCCTCAAGGAGCTTACAGTCTAAGGTGCCTAACTCACATTCATACATACACATACTAGGGCCGATTTAGACAGGAGCCAATTGACCTACCATCATGTCTTTGGAGTGTTGGAGGAAACCGGTGTACCCGGAGGAAATCCATACAGGCACAGGGACAGTGTTGCCAACCTACGAGACACAAACTTTACTGGCACAGCAACATTTTTACTGGCATTTCCAAACTTTACCAATTTACAGTTTTAAGTGCAAATTTCAGTATGTAGACTACAAACAAGTACAATATGCAATGTGATTTAAGGTGGATATTAAAGCAAAAAGCATATTTTATTTTCAAAATAGTAAGTAGCTCAGGGCCAGGACAAGAAATTAGAATGGGCAGCACACACACATGAAATTGACGATCACAGTGACACTGACAGCAGCACAGATGATGATGGCACCTCACCAACATGACACGTCCCCTTATGAGTCACAGTGACAGTCTCTCTCCATGACAGGTGGTCCCTTCGGTCCACTCCGGTCCGAATAGCACTGACAGTCCTATTCCCGGCTTGCCTTGCTCCTGTACCGCAGACCTGCGGGAGAGACTTCCCCCTTGCATTACATGACATGCTCAGGCACTGCCTCCACCAGGCCCAAAACCCACCCCATCCCCCCACGGCGGCGCCCAAACACACTGTAGCATGCACTCGGATGGTCTCGACTGGCTCCGAACCAGACCTGTGCAGTGCTGAGCTGAGCGTCACAACCATATTTTTAACTGGCAATCCTTTCCTTTTACTGGCAGGAGTAAAAATGCCTGTTTTTTTACTGGCTACCAGTAAAAATACTGGCGGTTGGCAACACTGCACAGGGAGAACATGCAAACTCCAGGCAGGTAGTGTCTTTACACGCACATGAACTTTAACCACTTTCAGACCGGACCAATTTGCAGCCAAAGGACCAGGCCCCTTTTTGCGATTCGCCACTGCGTCGCTTTAACTGACAATTGCGCGGTCGTGCGACGTGGCTCCCAAACAAAATTGGCGTCCTTTATTTCCCACAAATAGAGCTTTCTTTTGGTGGTATTTGATCGCCCCTGCGGTTTTAATTTTTTGCGCTATAAAAAAAAATAGAGCGACAATTTTGAAAAAAATGCATTATTTTTTACTTTTTGCTATAATAAATATATAAAAAAAAATTTTTTTCCTCAGTTTAGGCCGATACATATTCTTCTACATATTTTTGGTAAAAAAAATCGCAATAAGCGATTATTGATCGGTTTGCGCAGAAGTTATAGCGTTTTCAAGATAGGGGATCGTTTTATAGCATTTTTATTAATAATTTTTTTTTATTAGTAATGGCGGAGATCTGAGATTTTTTTTTTTTTGTGACTGCGACATGGCGGACACATCGGACATTTTTGACACATTTTTGGGACCATTGTCATTTTTACAGCAATTAATGCTATTTAAATGCATTAATTCCTGTATAAATGACACTGGCAGTGAAGGGGTTAACCACAAGGGGGTGGGGAGGGGCTAAGTGTGCCTAGGGGTGTATTTCTTACTGTGGGGGGGCGTGGCTGTCAGCTAGTGAATACTGATCTCTGCTCCAATCACAGGGAGCAGAGATCGGCGTCACTAGTTGCTAGGCAGAACGGGGAGATGCTGTTTATCTTGGCATCTCCCCGTTCAGCCGCCCCGTGAGACGATCGTGGGGTCCCGCGATCGGACTCACGGGGGTCCCGACCGGCGCGGAAGCGCGCCGCTCCCGGCGCGCTCCCGATGGCACGGACAGGCTAAAGGAGGGACTTATATATACGCCCTCCTGCCTGTACGTGCCATTCTGTCGACGTATATCTGTGTGCGCCGGTCGGGAAGTGGTTAACAACCAGTCTTCATCCATAGGGTTCAATATTGCGTTGGCCCATCCAGACCAGTCAAGTTCCTCCACCACAAACATGTCCATGCAAAGTTGGAAGCATGAAATTGTCCAAAATGTCTTGGTATGCACAACCCCACACCATAATCCCCCTCACCTTCAAATAATTTGGACCAGTGCACAAAGCAAGGTCCTTAAAGACATGGATGAGCGAGTTTGGGGTGGAGGAACTTGACTGTCCTGACCTCAACCCGATAGAAGACCTTTGGAGTAAATTAGAGCAGAGACTGTGAACCAGGTCTTCTCATCCAACATTAGTGTCTGACCTCACAAAAGTGCTTCTGGAAGAATGGTCAATCATTCCCATAGACACACTCCTAAACCTTGTGGACCGCCTTCCCAGAAGAGTTAAAGCTGTTCTAGCTGCAATGGGTGGGCCAACTCAATATTGAATCCTACAGACTTATGCAGCGTACACACGGCAACACACGATGGAAACAGTCCGATGGGAGCTTTTCATCGGATTTTCCGACCGTGTGTATGCCCATCGGTCTTTTTCTGTCGGAATTTCCGACGGACTTTGGATTGAGAACCTGTTCTTAATTTTTCCGACGGAAAACCTTTCTATCGGATTTTCCGATCGTGTGTATGCAATTCCGACACGCAAAATTCAGACGCATGCTCGGAAAACAATTCGACGCATGCTCAGAAGCATTAAACTTCCCTTTTTATAGTGCAGTCGAACGTTTTTTAAGGCGTGGTGTTATTGACCATCGGAATTTGGTGTGACCGTGTGTAGGCAAGACCGTTTGAGCGAAATTTTGTCGGAATTCCGACGGGAAAACCATCAGAGCTTTTTCCGACGAGAATTCCGACCGTGTGTACGCAGCATAAGACTGGGATGCCATTAAAGTTCATGTGTGTGTAAAAGCAGGTGTCCCAATACTTTTGGTAATATAGCGTATATACAGCACCCTGCTGGCCTCTCCCGCCACCCATGATCTGCCTGCATTGCATAAAGAAACCCAGCAATGGCAGCACTGATTAAAATATGGTATGCAATGAAAACGGAAAGGGTTTATTTAAAAATGTTATTAGCATGTTGATGAGGAGGGAAAAAAAAGGCAAAATCTAAGCAGATTAAACTTCAGCTTTAAAGCATACTATTGATTCTGTTCCCTGCAGGTCACTCCAACAGACAAAGCTCTGGAATTTGACCGAGATTTCCGAATCCGTCACTACGCCGGGGATGTAGTGTGAGTATCGGGAGGACGCCTGACTATTGTTGAGGTGTTAATCCTGCTGTCAGATTCTAATGTCTAATAACATGGCACAGTCCTATTCTCCAGAGTGGTCAGTTTAATCAACTTGGCCTTTGATGGGTTCCACAGGTTCCTCGTTTTGGTTTTCACCATTTTTCTTTTTCCCTGACAGTTACTCGGTGGTGGGATTTATTGATAAGAACAAAGACACATTGTTCCAGGACTTCAAGAGACTCTTGTATAACAGGTGAGGCAAATCTATGCTATATGTAATAATATGAATATTGGTTGATGACTCTTCTTTGCCAAATATTTTATAGATCTCTACAGCGGAAGTGTAAAATGCTTCCATATCCTTCCATATCCCTGTCTTGCTTTATAATGATTTGCTGTCTTCTCTGTGGATTACCCCCCTTCTGTGGAGTAGCCTATTCCGTTTTATTGGACTAGTCACTCTTATGTCTAACCCGTTACAATCGACTGCATATTAAGCCGCGGCATCTTGGTTTTTCCTGCGATATTGTATATTTTGTCGCTGAAAATAAAGAATTAAAAAAAAAAAAAAAAGTACTACAATATCCCAAGTGCTAGAGACGATCCAGCTTAAAAGAAAAATCTTATCGTCTTTTATCCCCACAACCTTGCAAACCATTTGTCTGAAAATTCTCATTAGTGCATTCGATGACTCGATGAATGACATTTGAAAGTACAGTAAAACCTTGGTTTGAGAGTAACTTGGTTTGAGAGTGTTTTGCAAGACAAGCAAAATGTTTTTTTTTTTTTTTTTCTTTTTTTTTTTTCCACCTCAGCAAGAATCCCAAGGGGACTGAATCAGTAGCGCCCTCAACAGCGTCCCTATTTGTCTTAACATCATTGTGGAAATTGTTTCTTTTTTTTTTTTTTTTTTTTTTCCTTTTTTTTCTATATTCACAGCCTTAACAAAACCTGTGGGAGCTTTTCCGTTAATTCTTGCTTGAGCTCGCTCAATTACCATTACCATTAGAATTCAAAAATCGCTGTGAAGATGCGTTCCATCGCCGTAAGGTCTTCCCGTCCTCTCAAAGGGGGAGGGATCGAACCTATAAAGTGACATAGCTGCCGGTACCGCCATTCATCAATTGTGAATAAATCATTTTTTTTTTGTAAATCTTGGATAGCCAAGATTTTCCCCCTACTTATTAAATCTCCTAACCGTGCATTTTCGTTTTTTAACCACTCCCCTCCCATTTCTCTTCTTCCTGGGGGAAAGAGGTCGTTTTCTTTAAGTGCAATTAAAGGTGAATTAAATTTTATTTTCAGTTTTTTGTGGATTTTATCCCATACTTTAAAAGTGTTTGTAGTGATTGAGTGCGTTTTCTCCCCTAACCTTCTATATTTCGGGGGGTTCCAAATAGCTTTTCCTAATTGTGCTTCACTCAGTGCTTCTTCTAAACTTACCCATCTTTTTACGCTCAGCGTCTTCCCCCATTCTGGTATTCTTAATAGTACGGCTGCGTAGTAATAGTTAATAATATCGGGTACCGCTAGGCCCCCCTGGCCTTTGTCCATTTTCAGAATTTGAAGTGAAATTCTATGTTTTTTCTGTTGCCACACAAAATCCATGATAATTGTTTTTAATTTCCTCAGGTATTGTTCTGGTAAGGAGATTGGTACCATTTGAAACTTATAGGTTATTAACGGGAGTACCATCATTTTAATCGCATTGATACGGCCGAGCCAAGAGATGGGTCTATTCTTAAACTCTTGACATTTCTTTTTTACTTCATCTAGGAGAGGGATATAATTAGCCTTGTATATTTTCCCTATAGTGTTAGTCAATGTAATTCCTAGATAGTTAATCTGT
Organism: Lithobates sylvaticus; assembly: GCA_028564925.1. Classification (NCBI taxonomy): domain Eukaryota; kingdom Metazoa; phylum Chordata; class Amphibia; order Anura; family Ranidae; genus Lithobates; species Lithobates sylvaticus. The sequence continues at coordinate 37,871,732 of CM053037.1, read as the reverse complement.
TTTTTCCATGCGAACTTATATGTTTTCATGAGGTCCTGTTTCTCTGTCTTATTTATATTAATGCTAAGTATGAAAGTTTTTGCTTGGTTGATCTTAAAATTTGAGATTTCACCGAACGTGCTGATCAGTTTCAAAATATTTGGCAATGATTTCTGCGGAGAGCTTACATAAAAAAGGACGTCATCTGCAAATGCCGCAAGTTTATGGTCTTCCCCTCCCACCACGCAGCCTTCGATACCCGGATTTAACCTTATCGATGCCAACAGGGGTTCCAGCGAGAGTATAAACAAGAGAGGGGACAGGGGGCAACCCTGTCTTGTCCCATTATGCATTTCGAAGAGGGAGGAGATGGTTCCGTTCACTTTAATATTGGCTTTTGGCTGGCTATACAGGACTCTTATTTTCTGAATTATTTTGGGTCCGAAACCCATGGCCTCCAAGGTCCTAAACAGGAACCCCCAGTCTACCCGGTCAAACGCTTTTTCAGCATCAATAGACATTAGTAGACTGGGGGTTCGGGCAGCCCTCATTGCTTGCATCACTAGTAAAGTTCGAACGCTATTATCCCTGCCCTCTCTTCCCGGCGTAAAGCCCACTTGATCCGGGTGGATCAACTCATCTAAGCAGCCCTTTATACGTTCCGCTAAAATCTTCGCGTAGAGCTTTGTTTCGAAATTTAACAGAGATATCGGCCTAAACCCCGCGCACGTCGAGTCGTCTTTCCCTTCCTTGCGCAGAACCGTGATTGTAGCTGACAATGAAGCCTCGCTCATGCGGAACTCGGAGCCAAGGCCGTTCATGTAGCTGAGAAGTCTGGGTACTAGAATCTCGCTGTAGGTTTTGTAATAAAGAGCCGTGAACCCATCGGGGCCTGGGCTCTTACCCATTGGCGAGTTGTTCAAGGCTCTTGAGATTTCCTCCGCGGTAATTGGACTTTCCAGCATTTCCCTATCCTCTGGCCCTAGGGACTGCAACTTAGCCCCTCTCAAGAACTTATCGATTTTATCCCTATTCTCACCTTTTTTTCCGTCCCCCTTTTGCCCCACGGAGTAGAGTTCCTCATAGAAATCCCTGAACGTCGACGCGATATCTTTTGAAATAAACTTCACCTCTCCTTTTTTATTTTTTTTTTTTCTATAAAATTTTTGGACTTATTTTTTTGGAGCACCCTTGCGAGTACTTTGCCTGACTTGTTGCCCCATATGTAGCGATCTTTGGTGATTTTGTTGAATACTTGTTTGGCTTCCTGTTCTGTCCATTCTTTTAGCTCCTCTCTCTTATGAATTATCTCTTGGAGTATTGCCTGATGCTGATTGGGGTCCCCCTTGTGTTTTTGTTCTAAAGTTTTTATGTCGTTCGTCAGGTTGTGTATTTTTCTTGATCTATCTCTTTTTTTCCACGACGCCTTTGAAATCAGAACCCCCCTAATGAAGGCCTTATGGGAATCCCATAGACTTGACCCCATTACCTCCCCATTATCGTTCGTTTTAAAGAACCATTCCAGCTCTTTCCCCACGCTTTCCCTGATTTCTTTGTCCATTAAAAGCTCTTCATTAAGCTTCCACCCGCAGCTCGGCGGTCTATGTTCTGGGATATTTAAGTTCATACTGACCGGTGCGTGGTCTGAAAGTGTTACAATCTCAACCTTGGTATCTGATACCCTCTCTAATAGTCCATGGTCCACCCAAATGTAGTCTAGCCTCGAGTACGTCCCGTGCACAGGGGAGAAAAAGGTATAGTCTCTGATCTGAGGGTGCTGTACTCTCCATACATCCACCAGTTGTTCAGAGCTCATCTTCTTCTTTAATAATTTCAGTTGAGCACTTCCCGTCCCCTGTGCACCGGACGAACTATCCACCTCGGAGTCCAAGACAAGGTTTAAGTCACCCATCAATATCAAGTAGCCCTTTCTGAAGGATCTTAGCTTAGCTAGGATCTTGACCATAAATTCCGGGGATCTCGTATTTGGGGCGTATATGTTTGCAAGGGTTTAGGATGTCCCGTAGAGGGTGCCCCTTAAAAAGAGGAACCTTCCCTCCGGGTCTGTCTGTCTGTCTTCTATATTGAATTGCAAGTCGCCTGCCAACCCTATAGCCACCCCTCTCGTCCTACTAGAAACTGTGTCGCTATAGTACCAAGTGGGGTGTTTTTTGGAGAACAACTTGATATTGGATGAGAGAGAGATGTGGGTCTCCTGCAGAAAAACCAGGTCCGCACCATATCTCTTCAGTTCGTCCAGAACCCTAAGCCTCTTGCTCTCACGTTGTAGGTCAGACATTTTATTACAGGCATCCTAATTTTGTTGTCATAGCCTCAGCCACTCTAAAGTGACCCCCGGCGGCAGGGTCCCCCTCCCGTGTTCCTTCCCAACCCCCTCCCCCTCCCTCTCCCCCACTCCCCCATCCCCCCACCCCCCTCTAGTCTACTCCCCTCTATCCCCACTTGCCCTACTCTGGGTCTCTGAACCCAAGGGTGCCAACTCCTCTTGACCTCCCCTAAGCTCATGATCTCCGGAGAGGGAAGATTTTGTGCCCGTCCTTGCCCTTCCGCCCCCCACCCCGATGTACTAGGGCTTGGGGTGCGGGAAACCAGGCTGGGCCGAGCTTACCCAAACGGGATTGGACCCCCGTTGTTGTTGTCCCGGCCACCTCCCGACCCCCCCCCACCCCCCCCTTGCACCAATCCCCAGCCCAAATTCAACTCATTCCACCCAGCCCGAGAGGTCAGGGACCGAGATCTCAAATTTCCTGCAAAACTCTGTCAGTTCCTCGGGGTGTCTCAGAACAGCCGATCTGCCCTCTTTTGAGCCTACCAAGCATGCCGGGAACCCCCAGTTATATTTAATGTTGTTATTACGAAGGGACTCTAAGAGGGGTCTCTGCATCCTCCTCCTCTCGAGGGTCCTGGCTGACAGGTCGGCATAGATCTGGATTTCAGCTTCTTCAAACTTGAGAGGTGTCTTTCCTCTAATCTTTTGCCATATTTCCTCCCTATCTCTGAAGAAGCTGAATCGAATTATAACGTCCCGGGTTCTGCCTGTCTCCACTCGATCTGCTCTGCCGATCCGGTGTACTCTTTCTAGTTTGGGGAACTGGTCTTCCCCTGTTCCTATTATAGGGGCGAAAATCTTCCTCACAATTAACTCCAGGTTCTCCCCCCTTCGTTCGGGGATAGCTCTAACCCTCAGATTCAGCCTTCTGTCGCGGTTCTCCCGGTCTTCCATTTTATAGGAAATATCTCTCTGGTGGATCTGAATTTTCTTGAGTTGTAGCTTTAGTTCTAGGATTTCTTGGTCGGTGTTGTCCGCTCTCCTCTCCGTCCCCTCCACCCTGGTTAGCAGCTGGCCCATATCATCTCTTAGTTTGCTGACTTCGCTTTTGAACACGTTTTCCAGCCTCAGCATCATCTCCTCCATTTCCCTTTTGGACGGAGGTTGCGAGCCCAATGGTGGCTCCTCCATCCTGCTCACGTCCCCCTCACTTTCAGTTGGAGATTCCGTCCTCGAGTGTTCTTGTGCTACGTCTGATTTGCGGGGTTTATCTTTTCCCTTTCCCTTATCCTTAGTGACCTTTGGGGAGTGGTCAAGTTCAGGGGCTGTCGGACTGGCCCCCTGCCTGAGATAGTGCTTTATGGAGCTTGAGTCACTTTTTTGTGCTTTTGGGGCCCCTTTCTTAGGCAATTTGTTGGGGTCTTTGCTCATGGTGTTTCTTTTTGTTCCTCTTATTCTTTTCCCCAGCTTAGCAGTATATCGTTCCAGTCGCCTATGGTTGTTCCTCTCTCCTTCTTACTCTCCTTCCCTCTCCTTCCCCCTCCTCCTCCCTACCCTTTCTAATTGGGTATGTCTGCACTGCTCTGAAAAATGCCCTCCTGCACCGAGCTTCAGGAAATACCCTCCTGAAGGTTATGGCAGGATGAGGCTGGGCTTGGGCTAAGCAGGATAAACTAGATTAGCTGGATTTGTCCTCAAACATTCGGGGGGGATCTCAGGGGGGGAAAGGAGATATTCCAAGGGAAACAGACGCCGCGACCGGCCTTCTTCTTTTATTCCTGCTCTGGCTAGGGAATTGTAATCCCCTCAATAAAAACACCACCCTCCTGGGGCCGTATCTCAAACCACAGTGAACCCCAACATAAGTCGCTGTCCGTTCCTTGATAGCAGGCTCCCTGCTCAAGAGGGTTGAGGGCAAAAATTTGCAAATCGGGTCTCTGTGTGTTTATGGTGTCTTTAACATGGGTTAGGTCCTCAAGGGGGGCGATACCACTTAAGGGGCGTTCCTAGGTACGTCTATCAGGTCTCAATATGTTTATAATGCCTGTAATGGGATTTCAGTGCTGGGGGGGTCGCGGGGGAGTCTGGCCTCACATATTCCGTCCCGCCCACTGTTACTCCTCGCTCCACCCATACAACATTTGATTCAATTTAAAGGATACTTATCAGATTTACAAGCAAGCAGAGAGAGAGAGGTGCAGCAGAACACCGGGGGCCATAGGGGGGCGAGGCCTCCCGTACTCCGTCCCACCAGCTGATGCTCCCAGTTCCGCCCTTAACTCGTTAACTTCAGATTGAATAATATTTCTCTGGTTTGCAATCCGGTACAGGAAAACGTTCAGAAAAATAAAAAAGTTCCTTAGACTGGTCTCTATATGGTGTCTGTAATAAGTGTTGGATCATGGAGGGTCGTGGGGGGGGGACCACCCCACACGTTCCGTGCAGTTGGCTGAGACTCCTTGTACCGCTCCTAATAAATTTTGACTTGATATACAAGGAATGTCTTGATATACAAGTAGCGTCATGTCACAACTGAGTATAAAAGAGAAGAGAGGCGCCACTAAGTGTAGCAATATGGTTACATTTAATGAAGGTACAACATTTAGAAACTCGCAAGGTTGATGATTAAAACGGGCACATCTAAGTATGCAGTCATCCGGGGTAAAGCTGTTCACATAGACCATTCCCCCGCACCGCTATCGAAGTCAACCTGTCCACACTGTGCTCCACGAGCACTTCAAGCCTCTACTGCAGAATAAATCGCTTTCCTAACACTGACCTGCCTCTCAGCCAATCAGGTGCTTGGGTCTGGTTACAACAGGCGCTGTGATTGGACGCCTGATAGAGGCATCCAAAGATGGGGTTCCTAGCTCTAAGTGGCCCCGAGATACAGGGCCCCGAAGTCAGTTCGGAAAATGTCATTCTCTGCTGCAGAAAAGTGCTTGACATTTTCCAAACCAACTTTGGGGCCCTGTATCTTGGGGCCACTTGGTAATAGGAACCCCATCATTTGATATGTTGTAGTGCTAGTTCGACTGAGTTTGCATACCAAATTTAGGGTTCCTATCACCAAGTGGCCTCAAGATACGGGGGCCCCAAAGTCGGTCAACTGTGTCCATCTGCAGCAATGTTATTTCTGGACCCTTGTCTGCAGCTAGGGGGCATCTAGGAACCCTTAACTACCAAGTTTGAAGTTTGGGGGACCTATGGCTGCAAACGGGCACAGTGAGGCTGCAAATGGGCATTGTTGACCCTCTTTTCCACTTGCAGTAGCTGCTCATTTCTCAGCCTAGGCTTATACTGGAGTCAATAGGTTTTTCCATTTTTTTGTGGTAAAATTAGGTGCCTCGGCTTATATTCGGGTCGGCCTATACTCGAGTATATACGGTACATAGAAAACTAAAGTGAAATGGGCTCCATAATAGTTAAATTCCATTATTAGATCCATTAGGCTGTCTAGGCAGCTGTGCCCTGCTCTTTGTAGAAGATGGAAGCAGGAGTTCCATGAATATTCATGATGTCTTCTACACGCCTTCTCTTGATGTCAGTGGCTGTCAGTGTTCCCGAGGAACAGGAAGGTACAGCCAAGTCTGTGTTTCCTGGAATCCCTGCCAGTGAGATGGAGGGAGGGGAGGGCAGGACAGACCCAATCCAGCTGACTCCTGATTCCATATCAGCTGCATCCTCCTGGTTCTATAGAGTACAGAATCTTCTGATCCTGCACAAATAAAGCGGTTATGTAATTGTGTTATCATAGAACAGATGGTGACAGGGCTTCATCAGGATTTATTATAGACGGCCAGTATTTATCGTATTATTGTCATGTACACCTTAGCCACTTTCTGGAATATGAACGGTCATAAACTTTAACCGACTATACCATGTGGTCAGCGCGGTGGTCAGCAGGGTTGCTTTGCAGCAATGATGTCCTGGGTTGGGTTTCTACCAAGGCCACTTGTAACATAACACAAAGAGGTTTTGCGCTAGGGCCTAGGACAGTGATGGCGAACCTTGGCACCCCAGATGTTTTGGAAAAACAATTCTCATGATGCTCATGCACTCTGCAGTGTAGTTGAGCATCATGGGAAATGCAGTTCCAAAACATCTGGGGTGCCAAGGTTCGCCATCACTACCTAGCGCAAAACCTCTTTTGGTTTTTATGCTATAAGTGGCCTTGGTAGAAACCCAACCCAGGACATCATTGCTGCAAAGCAACCCTGCTGACCACCATGCTGACCACATGGTATAATCGGTTAAAGTTCCAGGTGCCAGGGTTCGCCATCACTGGCCTGGGAATTGTTACCAATAAGCAGCTGTTACTGTACTCGGATGCAAAGCACAACAAAATAAAGAACAAAAAATGCACCGCTAGAAAAGAAAATGAAGAATTACAGCAATTAAAAATTGCAACAACCACCAAATTTGTGTAGTAGTATCGTTTTCATCTACCTATGGCATGTATTGGTATCCAAGTACTCCAGTTTTCCCCCCACAAGCCAAAAAAACATGCTAAGGACCATTATCAACGTTTTTTTTTTTTTTTTCACAACTGCAATTCATTTTTAATGATCTCAGAAGCATCTAAAACTGATATCAAGATAACTCTGCGTTTGCTCATCAAATCCTTGTAACGTACACTATATTACCAAAAGTGTTGGGACGCCTGCCTTTACACGCAGACATGGGGAGGCCAAAGCTGCTACCTTCCCAGACATGTCTCTCTCCCCAAAAGAGTTTACGATGTAATGCGCCCAAAGCAGTCCTACAGATGCATACAATTGCCAATCTGAGTAAATGCCAGCTAAACTATCAAGATCTACAATATATTACCAAAAGTATTGGGATGCCTGCCTTTACACGCACATGAACTTTAATGGCATCCCAGTCTTAGTCCGTAGGGTTCAATATTGAGTTGGGCCACCCTTTGCAACTATAATAGCTTCAACTTTTCTGGGAAGGCTGTCCACAAGGTTTAGGAGTGTGTCTATGGGAATGTTTGACCATTCTTCCAGAAGCAAGTTTGTGAGGTCAGGCACTGATGTGGACGAGAGACGCCTGGCTCACAGTCTCCGCTCTAATTCATCCCAAAGGTATTCTATCGGGTTGAGGTCAGGCCAGTCAAGTTCCTCCGCCCCAAACTTGCTCATCCATATCTTTATGGACCTTGCTTTATGCACTGGTCCAAATCATTTGGTGAAGGGGGATTATGGTGTGGGGTTGTTTTTCAGGGGTTGGGCTTGTCCCCTTAAGGCATCAGCATACTAAGACATTTTGGACAATTTCATGCTCCCAACTTTGTGGAAACAGTTTGGGGACGGCCCCTTCCTGTTCCAACATGACTGCACACCAGTGCACAAAGCAAGGTCCCGTAGACACTCTCCTAAACCTTGTGGACAGCTTTTGAAGCTGTTATAGCTGCAAAAGGTGGGCCAACTCAATATTGAACCCTACAGACTAATGCCCTGCACACACGGTCAGATTTTCTGACAGAAAATGTTCGATGGGAGCTTTTTGTCGGAAATTCCGACCGTGTGTAGGCTCCATCGGACATTTTCCATCGGAATTTCTGTCGCACAAAATTTGAGAGCTGGTTCTCAAATTTTCCGACAACAAAATCCGTTGTCGGAAATTCCGATCGTGTGTACACAATTCCGACGCACAAAGTTCCACGCATGCTCGGAATCAAGCAGAAGAGCCGCACTGGCTATTAAACTTCATTTTTATCAGCCTGTCGTACGTGTTGTACGTCACCGCGTTCTTGACTTTCGCAATTTCCGGGCCAACTTTGTGTGACCGTGTGTATGCAAGACAAGTTTGAGCCAACATCCGTCGAGGGGAAAAAAAACATGGATTTTGTTGTCGGAATGTCCGATCGCGTGTACGGGGCATTAGACTGGGATGCCATTAAAGTTCATGTGCGTGTAAAGGCAGACGTCCCAATACATTTGGTAATATATTGTAGGTCTTGATAGTTTAGCTGGCGTTTACTCAGATTGGCCATTGTATGCGTCTGGAGGACTGCTTTGGGGGCATTACATCGTAAACTCTTTTGGGGAGAGAGACTTGTCTGGGAAGATAGCAGCTTTGCCCCCCCCCCCCCCATCCTTTATAAATGACATTGATAAGTATTGCAGTGGGCATAGAGAAGCCACCCCATTTACTGTTATTCTGTACTGACATGACATTTGTGATCCCAGATGCCTACAATTACATCCAGGGGCGGACTGACCATTGGGCCACTCGGGCACTTCCCGAGGGCCCCAGGCCACTAGGGGGCCCCATCAGGGTTGCCAGCCTCAGTAAAACCAGGGACAGTATGTAAAAATCTGTGTTTTTTTTTTTTTACATCTGTTTCTGAAATGTCCCTTACCGACATCCTTTTGGTCTAAAAATCCCAAGATTATGGCTGCCCCACCTCTCCAGTACCTTCTCAGCCAATAGAAACATGTGTGTACATGTATGTGTATACTGTGTGTGTGTATACTGTGTGGTTGTATACTGTGTGTGTGTATACTATGTGGCCCCATAATCTCTGATTGCCTGGGGGCCCCATAATCTCCTATTGCCCGGGGGCCCCATGAGTTGTCAGTCCGCCCCTGATTACATCATCCTTTGTGAAATGACAGACAGCGCCCAGTTTTGGCCAGTTGTTCTGTTTCTGTGGATAATGAAGATTGTAGCTGGGAACCCTGGACATCCAAGGGCTTTTACCAAGGTTGTCTTGTGGATGACCCAGCTCTGGTTTGATTGATATGTACCCTGCATAATGCTGATAAATATGTTGGAATTATATTTACATGTAGTTATACTTTGTAATTCACACCAAAAAACTGCTTTAACAAGTAAAGCCAATCAAGCAGTTCATATGTGTCAAACAATGGAGCAATTTGTCACTGGACGTTGCAGTCAATAGAAAGCAGCTTATTGGATTCACATTATTTTCTCATTGTGGCCTCCTCGTTCCTAGTCCTTTGACCTCCATATATTATCTCTGTGACTTTTCCTGTCTCTTCTTCAGCTCCAACCCTGTGTTGAAGACCATGTGGCCCGAGGGAAAACTGAGCATCACAGAGGTCACCAAACGTCCCCTGACAGCTGCCACCCTCTTCAAGAACTCCATGATTGCCCTGGTGGATAACCTGGCATCTAAGGTACCAGCTCTGATCACCCTATTGCATAACTCTGAGATGCCAGCAGCTCTACTGCTCATCCATGGCGACCTCCAGCTGTAGAGATTGTCACAGAAACAACCCCTGAATAATATTTTTCATTATTTAGGCTGCAGCAAACAGACAAGGATCTTATTTATGTGGTTGAATATTATTTTTAACACCTTTTTTTTTTTTTGCCCATTACCAAAAGATTGATCTTGTGCTTTGTTTACCATTAGCAATGCACACCTAACTTGTACCTTTCTTTAATAAGACAGCCAATCGTCTCTCACTGTTCAAATTTGCTCCAAACCAATAAAAAAATGACCCCTCTGTTTGCTGTAGCAAACCACAATCCATGGGTCTTCAGACACTACCAGCGAGGCCTTCTATTTGTTGGCTTAGTGGGTAACTTGCGGCACTGGATTTTTGGGGTTCAGTGCTGACCAGTTTAGGGAACCTAATTATTTGCGTGTTTCCACTAAGGTCATGAAGGGTTCCTTCAAATGCTGTGTGTTCCTCCCACAATCTAAACCTTCAATGCAATACTTCTAACGCACACGTACCTGCACAAACGGCTGTATCTTAAATTGGGTGCTGAAATGACCAACGGCTGGAACCGACTGCAATCATGAGAAGGAAGTGTCACCAGCACACCAGGATCTCCAAAATTGGGTCCAAAATTTTAATCACATAGTATGCAAAAAAAAAAATAGAAGCAACGTTTCGGAGCCACGCAGGACCCCTTCATCAGGCATGTGGCATGTGACAGCCTGATGAAGGGGTCCTGCCTGGCTCCGAAACATTGCTTCTATTTATTTTTTTGATAGTATGTGATTAAAATTTTGGACACAATTTTGGAGATTCTAGTGTGCTGGTGACACTTCTTTCTCATCCTCCCACAATCTAAACACATAAGGGTTGCAGGAAAGAAAATTGCTTGATTCCCCATGGAGCCATTTTATTTTGATTGCGGGAGGTTTCCTCGTCACCAGAATACAATGATCAGCGCTTGCTGCTATAGTCACCGGCAGTGATTACATAAAAAAAAATCCGACAGGCTGGATGGATTGACTTCAGTCCAACCAGCCTGCCCTTACATGGATCGAAATTCGGTCAGTTCCTGGTGAACTGGCCAAATTTTGCTCCGTCTATGACCAGCTTAAAGTGATTCTAAAGGTACAAATTAAAAAAAAAAAAAAAACTTGCCATACTTACCTGGTCTGTGCAATTGTTTTGCACAGAGCAGCCCCGATCCTCCTCTTCTCTGGTCCCCTGCCGACGCTCCTCCCCCCTGCCAAGTGCTGCTAAAGCAATCCGCTTGATATGTATGAGAAAGCTCTCCCTTTAGCAGCACATTTGAACAATCCTTCCGATCAATGTGTTATGCCGCATACACACGGTCGAAATTTCCGATGGAAACAGTCCGATGGGAGCTTTTCATCGGATTTTCCGACCGTGTGTATGCCCATCGGTCTTTTTCTGTCGGCATTTCCGACGGACTTTGGATTGAGAACCTGTTCTTAATTTTTCCGACGGAAAACCTTTCTATCGGATTTTCCGATCGTGTGTATGCAATTCCGACACGCAAAATTCTGGCGCATGCTCGGAAACAATTCGACGCATGCTCAGAAGCATTAAACTTCCCTTTTATAGTGCCGTTGAACGTGTTGTATGTCGCAGTGTTATTGACCATCAGAATTTGGTGTGACCGTGTGTAGGCAAGACAGTTTGAGTGAAATTCCATCGGAATTCCGACGGGAAAACCATCAGAGCTTTTTCCGACGAGAATTCCGACCGTGTGTACGTGGCATTAGTGACAACCTCAGCCTGGACTCCAACCAGGCCATGGCCCCAACACGTTTTGCTCCGCCCTTCGGAGCTTAATCATGGTGATCAATCCGCTTGCTTTTTGCGGACACTCATGCAGGCTCGCAAGCCAATGGCCCCCACTGCTGCCTTTCTGTCCAATAAGGAGATAGAGAGAGCGCTGGGATAGCTGCTGCTCTCATGCACATCACTGTATCAAGATCGGCTCGGGTAAGTATAAGAGGAGGCTCAGGGGGCTGCTTGCAGAAGCTTTTTCACTTTAAAATATAAAGCTCTCAAAGCTACCTTTTATAGCTTTAGATAAGTACATAAAGATGGCCAAAAATTTAATTTTTCTATTTTTTTGTATAGGTGGTTGTGATTTTTATATATTCCGAATATGTCAGCCATAATTTAGTTTTAATAAGTTTTGCCTGATGAAACTATAATGCCCAAAAAAATGCAATTTGCTTCATGGTATACTCAGTCCTAGTGGTGTTGACATAACGTATACCTTGTACTTCACTCATAATTCCTAGAGTGGTCTATGATGGCTTCTTGAGCTCTGAGTCTTTGGGTTTCATACTGTATTAGTTTTCTCATGTCCTTTTTATATTTTCCTCCTACTTCCTGCCTTCTTTTTCCTCTTCCTTGTAGTTTCCAGCAGTCAACTGTTTTTCAGGTGCGTCATTCTTCTCTCCCTACTCACGTTCCTTCATATCCATCCCTCTACTGTCCTTAATGTTGTCGGGTGCCTTCTCCATCTAACTGTTGTGTCGCTATCTGATGACCTTTCAGGAGCCCTACTATGTTCGCTGCATAAAGCCAAATGACAAGAAGTCCCCATCTTTGTTTGATGAAGAGCGCTGCAAACACCAGGTGGGGTATCTGGGTTTACTTGAAAATGTTCGTGTCCGGCGAGCTGGTTTCGCATATCGGCAGGTCTATGAGCGATTTCTCCATAGGTATGGACAAGCTTTTCCTGTGAATGCACTTCCAGTCTATTCGTCTATGCTCTATGTGTATATCTGTCAAAAAAAGTACTTTTTGGCCTTATAAAATGGAATGTAGAAGAACCATGTGATATGGGCTTTCTGTAGTTAAAGTATTACCTTCCCTTCTGTTTTGGTGATATGATTACTTACAGCAGAACTCCGTCCAGATTTTAGAGAGAGATAAAAGAGAGAGAGATAAAAACCTGATCAAGCTGTGATGTGTTTAATGCGACTCTTCTTTACATTAAATTCCTATCATTCAATGCACCTCATCATAAAATTCACTGCAGGTTCACTCCAGGTTGACATAGTTGTAATCAATCTTATCTGTAATTGCCCACATCATATCACCGCCCATCATATTACTGGCACACAGAGTTCAGGTATGTCAGGAGACAAAGTTGAGATCCCGAAGTAACTGCCTGTAGCCCCAAATTGGAATATCTGTGTTAAGGCCATATTGCATTGGGAACCCTGACAGATATCTGAATGCACATGGAAAGAAAAAACAAAGAAACCAATTTTCCTGCTATAAAAATGTTTGATTGGCTTACCGTATATACTTGAGTATAAACCGACCCGAATATGAGCCGAGGCACCTAATTTTACCACAAAAAAATGGGAAAACTTATTGACTCGAGTATAAGCCTAGGGTGAGAAATGCGCAGCTACTGTAAGTGTAAAAGAGGGTCAACAATGCCCATTTACAGCCTCACTGTGCCCATTTGCATGCCTCACTGTGCCCATTTGTAGCCATAGGTCCCCCAAACTTCAAACTTGGTAGTTAAGGATTCCTAGATGCCCCCTAGCTGCAGTCAAAATTTGGGGTCTCTGGGCCCAAGGGTCACGAAATGACATTGCTGCAGATGGACACAGTTGACCGACTTTGGGGCCCTGTATCTCGGGGCCACTTGGTGCTAGGAACCCCAGATTGGATATGTTGTATTGCTAGTTCCACTGGGTTTGCACACCAAATTTAGGGTTCCTAGCACCAAGTGACCCCGAGATATGGGGCCCCAAAGTCAGGTCGGAAAATGTCAAGCCCTTTTCTGCAGCAGAGAATGACATTTTCCAAACCGACTTTGGGGCCCTGTATCTCAGGGACATTTGATGCTAGAAACCGCCCCAAATTTGGATATGTTGTAGTGCTGATTACACTAGGTTACATACCAAATTTGGGGTTCCTAGCACCAAGTGGCCCCGAGCTGTGGGGCCCCGAAGACGGGTCGGAAAATGTCATTTTCTGCTGCAGAAAAGTGATTGACTCGAGTATAAGCCGAGGGGGCACTTTCAGCACAAAAAAATGTGCTGAAAAACTTGGCTTATACTCGAGTATATATGGTACCTATATTGGAAACAAAGTCTAAAATTGAATGTCATTTAAGATATCATTAAAGGTGAAATGTGGGAAGTGAAAAAAACAAACATACATACTTTTATGGCTGCACCATCAGTCCAATGCGGCAGCTTTCCTCCCCCGGCCCAAGAACTGAGCGATCACTTGACCACCAATCACCCAGTTCTTCGGTCTTCCCGGAGCACAGAGCTCTGACTGTAATGCCGCGTACACACGATTGGAAATGCCGCCAGCAAAACTCTGATGAGAGCTTTTTGTCGGAAAACCGTGTGTATGCTCCATTGGTCTTTTGCTGGCAGATTTCCAGCCAGCAAAAGATTGAGAGCATGTTCTCTACTTTTCGGTCGGGAAAAGTTCCTATCCGAAAATGTAATCGTCTGTATGCAATTCGGACACGCAGGATTTATATCCTAATGCCGCGTACACACTCTCGGAAATTCGGCCAGCAAAAGACCGATGAGAGCTTTTGGTTGGAAAATGCGACCATGTGTATGCTCCATCGGACTTTTGCTGGCCGAGTTCCCCCACCAGCAAAAGATTGAGCGCAGGTTCTAAATTTTTCGGAAAAAGTTTTGATTGGAAATTCCGATCGTCTTTACCAATTCCGACCTGCAAATTTCCTACACATGCTCAGAAACAGTTCGGCGCATGCTCGGAAGCATTGAACTTCATTTTCTCGACTCATCGTAGTGTTGTACGTCACCGCGTTCTTGATGGTCGAAAGTTCAGAGAACTTTTGTGTGACCGTGTGTATGCAAGCCTGTGCGGAATTCTGTCGGAAAAACCATCCAAGATTTTTCGGATGGAAATTCCGCTCGTGTGTACGTGGCGTTAGTCGCCGTTCTCTACTCTACCCCTCCAGTGCTCATTGGAGCACCGTTGGAGCGGCTCGCTCAGGCTCTCATGAGCAGTGACGTCGGCTGACAGCAGACTTTAGACCGCTGTCAGCTGATTCTGGGTCATAGGAGTGCAAAAGTAAGTGCACTTCTGTGACCCACATGAGAACTATGGCCAAAAAAGCATTGGCCCTACTACTCTTTTAAGAATCCCGTATTTTGCAAAAAGTGAGCACGGCAAATTCATTTTTTGGCATATGACTAGAAGCAGATGGTCTGATGTTTTGCTCAGGCATAGTCACTGCTTTCGGCATAAAATGAAAGGAAATAAAGTGAGGTGCTCTATATAAAAAAGTCATACAATACTCAGCATAAACACATATATCAGAAATACACAACACATAGCAAAGTGCAAAATTAAGTGTTGCTTAAATATAAGATCCAATAAAACAAAGTCCCATGCACAATCCAATGTAAATGTGAAACCAATCAAATAAAGTTGTTTAAAGCCCCATACACACGGTCGGATTTTCCGATGGATTCTGTCCTATCAGACAATGTTGTCGGAAATTCCGACCGTGTGTAGGCACCATCGGACAGTTTCCATCGGATTGTCCGACGGACAAAGTCCTATCTCCTGCTGGATAGATTTTTTGACAACAAAGTCCGATCACACCAAATCCGATCGTGTGTAGCGAATTTCGACGGACAAAGTGCTACGCATGCTCAGATCACATTACAAGACCAAAGCTATTGGCTACTAGCCTCTACGTAGTCCCGTCGTAGGCAAAAAACGTCACCACGTTCAGAATGATCGGATTTTCTGACAACTTTGTCCGACCGTGTGTACGCAAAACCAACATCGGACAAAGTACGACGGACATGATCCGACGGACCTGGTCCTCGGATAATCCGAGCGTGTGTATGGGGCTTAAAGTGTAGCAGCATAAATGTGAATATAAGTGTCCACTCTGTACCCAAATTTCACATACCGAATCAATTCTAGTGTAATAGAGATCCAAATCTTCTTGGTGATCCAGTAAGCACCGCAGTCATCACCATAAGAGGACAACCAATGTACCCACCACTAAAGGCCCCTATGGGTGTCTTCTTACCTGGTCCCCACTATAAAATGGATGTCAGAAGCGCTGCAGATACATAATAGTGTCAGCCAGACTCCTGGTCCTTTAAATGTCTCCTCCACTCTCCATTATGTATTCCCAAATACCAAAAGCACAAAGAGAGATACTAAAAGTGTAGACCGCTGAAATATATTCATTTTAAATCTTAAACAAATGCCACCTGCAAGAAAATATATCAAAATTGCATGTAGAGAAAGTAAGTCATCCACAGTACAAACTTCAGCAAAATGTTGTCCTCGCCATCGCCCAGCATGATGACATCACCGCCCGCTGATGGTTTGCGCCTATCCAGGCTATCCCGGCTTTCTCAAAGGTTCCACTTCTCCTCCTTTGTTACATAACAGCCTCCAGCCAGCTTTACTTCCAGCCTGTCATTGATCTTATATTTAAGCAACACTTTATTTTGCACTTTTATATGTGTGTTGTGTATTTCTGTATTTATCTTGAGTATTGTATAACTTTTTACTATATAGAGTGCTTCACTTTATTTATTTTTATTTATTTGTACAATTATGTGGTGAGTGCGCTGTTCAGTGGTAGTAGCTCTAACATTTTTTGCATTTATAATTAATAATAGCGCAGGAATTATTTTCACACTTTTTGCCATAAAATTGTACTCGTTAGATTGCTGTACTGCCAAGAAAGCTGTCTATAAATATATTGAGGTATCGGGGGGGGAGTATGGAACAAACATCGATGCTCACCTTTTATGCTGTAGCATCTGTGTGATACTACAGCTGTCCCATGCTGACTCTAAAACCAAAACTGAAAAAATCGCCCCCCTCACAAATACAACTATTTTTCTACATAGTTCTTATTGGTAAATCTGTTCTAAGAAATGCACCTCCAGCTAGCTTGGAAGGCTGGATGACGGACCAAATCTTGGTTAAAGGGCACCACATGCTTCCACCAAGTTGGGGAGGAGAGATGCTGGGAGGGATGGAAAATGCTAGATCCTCAGATCAGAGCATTGGGAAGAAATGCACTGTTGTGCATAACAATAACTTGGAATGTATGTAAAAAAGCACATGGCTATTATGTGAAGCGTATGATTATATATACAGGTCCTTCTCAAAAAATTAGCATATTGTGATAAAGTTCATTATTTTCTGTAATGTACTGATAAACATTAGACTTTCATATATTTTAGATTCATTACACACAACTGAAGTAGTTCAAGCCTTTTCTTGTTTTAATATTGATGATTTTGGCATACAGCTTATGAAAACCCAAAATTCCTATCTCAAAAAATTAGCATATCATGAAAAGGTTCTCTAAACGAGCTATTAACCTAATCATCTGAATCAACTAATTAACTCTAAACACCTGCAAAAGATTCCTGAGGCTTTTAAAAACTCCGAGCCTGGTTCATTACTCAAAACCGCAATCATGGGTAAGACTGCCGACCTGACTGCTGTCCAGAAGGCCATCATTGACACCCTCAAGCAAGAGGGTAAGACACAGAAAGAAATTTCTGAACGAATAGGCTGTTCCCAGAGTGCTGTATCAAGGCACCTCAGTGGGAAGTCTGTGGGAAGGAAAAAGTGTGGCAGAAAACGCTGCACAACGAGAAGAGGTGACCGGACCCTGAGGAAGATTGTGGAGAAGGACCGATTCCAGACCTTGGAGGACCTGCGGAAGCAGTGGTCTGAGTCTGGAGTAGAAACATCCAGAGCCACCGTGAACAGGCGTGTGCAGGAAATGGGCTACAGGTGCCGCATTCCCCAGGTCAAGCCACTTTTGAACCAGAAACAGCGGCAGAAGCGCCTGACCTGGGCTACAGAGAAGCAGCACTGGACTGTTGCTCAATGATCCAAAGTACTTTTTTCGGATGAAAGCAAATTTTGCATGTCATTCGGAAATCAAGGTGCCAGAGTCTGGAGGAAGACTGGGGAGAAGGAAATGCCAAAATGCCTGAAATCCAGTGTGAAGTACCCACAGTCAGTGATGGTCTGGGGTGCCATGTCAGCTGCTGGTGTTGGTCCACTGTGTTTTATCAAGGGCAGGGTCAATGCAGCTAGCTATCAGGAGATTTTGGAGCACTTCATGCTTCCATCTGCTGAAAAGCTTTATGGAGATGAAGATTTAATTTTTCAGCACGACCTGGCACCTGCTCACAGTGCCAAAACCACTGGTAAATGGTTTACTGACCATGGTATTACTGTGCTCAATTGGCCTGCCAACTCTCCTGACCTGAACCCCATAGAGAATCTGTGGGATATTGGGAAGAGAAAGTTGAGAGACGCAAGACCCAACACTCTGGATGAGCTTAAGGCCGCTATCGAAGCATCCTGGGCCTCCACAACACCTCAGCAGTGCCACAGGCTGATTGCCTCCATGCCACGCCGCATTGAAGCAGTCATTTCTGCAAAAGGATTCCCGACCAAGTATTGAGTGCATAACTGAACATAATTATTTGAAGGTTGACTTTTTTTGTATTAAAAACACTTTTCTTTTATTGGTCGGATGAAATATGGTAATTTTTTGAGATAGGAATTTTGGGTTTTTATGAGCTGTATGCCAAAATCATCAATATTAAAACAAGAAAAGGCTTGAACTACTTCAGTTGTGTGTAATGAATCTAAAATATATGAAAGTCTAATGTTTATCAGTACATTACAGAAAATAATGAACTTTATCACAATATGCTAATTTTTTGAGAAGGACCTGTATATATGGTGAAACTGCAATCTTTATATGATAGAGGTGATATACCCTGCTGGTTTATGTGCACACTATGTACCAATGAACACCATGGCAGCAATTAAGTTTATGACATGGAATATGCAGGATAAACATACTGCAGTACTAACATTTCTAAAACTAATAGTGGTCATAAGCATGGATCTGGGTGGATGGATGGATAGAGGGACTTTTTATCACTTAATATTCCCTCCAGTAGTATCTCTTGCTTTCAAAACATGGTGCCATAGAATGCAAATAAAAAGAAATATAGTGCACACTGTATGGCTATAAAATCCAATTTATTAAAAAATATATATCGGGTACTCACAAACGCAGCACTAGGTCCCTAGTGCTGGGGTGAAATGCATGTAATATTTTCAAGATAAAGATAAGGTGGCTGCAGTGACGATACGGTACTTGTTGCTAAATCTGCCCCCTTTGAGTTGGTGTCATCGGTGTCGGACCAGCAGGGTAGATACCTATTCATGCATGCAATTGTAGGGCGACGTGGTTATGTCTGTTGGGATTGTTGCCTGACATAGAAATCGATTAAATATCAAACTACATTCATATATGAAACTTTATTTTTAGTAGTAAGTAGTAGCTAAGCTATGGATGCAGGCTCTGCCCCCCCCCCCCCCCCCCCACAATACAGCTATGGAAGAAAGATGTCAATGATACACTGCCATTCAAAAAACTGGTATATACCCACAGGGGATGCGCACAAAAGTATTCCAAAGTATGGGACAGATGGCTGGAGGACATGTATATAAAAATCCAAAACTTTGTGGGTATCCTAAATTAAACTTCTGCAGGGTACCACTGTCATAATAAAAAGGATTATTTGAACCCTGCATAATAATTTAATTGCACTAAGACCTAGAAAGCATCAATGTAAATAGCAACTGCACCTATATAACTATGTAACATGTTATATATATATATATGTACAATGAAAACCACAGTTAACGCTATGTGAAAGCTTATCTTTATTGACAAAGGGAATTGAATGCAATGTATTCTGTGCTTTATTATTAATGAAGTTGTTTTTTTCCAAGTTAAAAAACAAAACAAAACCGAGCAATCATATGACCTGTGATCACTCAGATCTCACTCTGCTCCATGTGGACTGTCAGTCACCTCTTTCACCTCTGCTCCTCCAGCGCTCACTGAAGCATCGGTTTGGGCAAAGCACATTATTATGCCTTTTGTATTGTTGACTGGTTGTGTTCCATAAGTACCATCCTTGTTCTATTGCCTACTTTCACCACTGTGTTTTTCTCCCGATCCAGGTACAAGATGATCTCCCAGATAACCTGGCCTAACCACGACTTGCCTTCAGATAAAGTTGCTGTGCAGAAGCTCCTGGAGGAATGTGGATATCACCAAGATGCTGCATACGGCAAAACCAAAGTTTTTATTCGTACCCCACGTACCCTGTTCTCCCTGGAAGAGAAGCGGAGTGAGATGCTTATCAGGATCATTCTTTTCCTGCAGAAGGTAAACTGGTGATAAAAGTAAGATTTAGATTATGAGCTAGATTGCTGAAACTATAGTTATAGCGCCACATCCCTTTAACCGCTTGCTGACCGGCGCACGACGATATACGTCGACAGAATGGCACGGACAGGCATAAGGGCGTACAGGTACGTCCCCTTTAAGATGCCGCCGTGGCATCGGGCGCGCGCCGCAACTAGCAACTAGTGACGCCGATCTCTGCTCCCTGTGATTGGAGCAGAGATCAGCATTCACTAGCTGACAGCCACGCCCCCCCCCACAGTAAGAAACACACCTCTAGGCACACTTAACCCCTACACTGCCACCTAGTGGTTAACCCCTTCACTGCCAGTGTCATTTACATAGGAATCAATGCATTTAAATAGCATTGATTGCTGTATACATGACAATGGTCCCAAAAATGTGTCAAACATGTGCGATGTGTCCGCCATAATGTCGCAGTCACAATAAAAATCGCTGATCGCCGCCATTTCTAATAAAAAAAAATGATTAATAAAAATGCTATAAAATTATCCCCTATCTTGTAAACGCTATAACTTCTGCGCAAACCAATCAATCGCTTATTGCGATTTTTTTTTTACCAAAAATATGTAGAAGAATACGTATCGGCCTAAACTGAGGAAAAAAAATGTTTTTTTTATATATTTTTGGGGATATTTATTATAGCAAAAAATAAAAAAGAATGCGTTTTTTTCAAAATTGTCGCTCTTTTTTGTTTATAGCGCAAAAAAATAAAAACCGCAGGGGCGATCAAATACCACCAAAAGAAAGCTCTATTTGTGGGAAAAAAAGGACGCCAATTTTGTTTGGGAGCCACGTCGCACGACCGCGCAATTGTCAGTTAAAGCGACGCAGTGCCGAATCGCAAAAAGGGGCCTGGTCCTTTGGCTGCAAATTGGTCCGGTCTGAAAGTGGTTTAATTAACAAAATATTGAAAAACCAAGGATTGGGACTTTAAAGGCGCATGAAACACATATATTTAAATACAAAAATAAATTTATTGAAAAATAATATTGGTACAACAACATGATTGACATCATATGTCTAGAACAATATTAAAAACAGTACATCACTGAATAAAGATGAAAATTGGCAAATGTTTAGTATATCTCAACATGTTTCGCCCTTATTAGGGCTTCCTCAGGAGAACTGAACAATGTCATACAATATTCACTAAAACGAGAAAAACAGGATCAGATACAAAACACATCAAATAACACATATAACTAAAATCTATTCTATGCTGATTTTTTAGTTACATGTGTTATTTGGTTTTTCAATATTTTGGTGATAAAAGTAGGGACGCTTGTTTTACTTTCTGTGTGGAATTTAGGTGAGCATCCTACACCTTTCCTCGGTATGTTTTAAACTGTATGACAAAAATATGATATATACCCAACCATAACACCTACTGAATAGCCAAAAGTATGTGGACACCCCTTCAATTTCAGTTCAGGTTTTTCCAGTGAAGAGTAAAGTTAACCACTTAAAGACCGAGCCTCTTTTTGAGATTTGTCACCCTAGAGAATAAAATGGCGGTCGTTGAAATACTTTCTGTCACACCGTACAAGCACACTTTATTGTTGTCTTATTTTTTAATAATAAAAAAAAAAAGTTAGCCAAATTTTGTTTTATATTGTGAAAGATAATGTTACGCCGAGTAAATTGATACCCAACATGTCACACTTTAAAATTGCGCCTGCTCGTGGAATGGCGACAAACTTTTACCCCTAAAAAATCTCCATAGGTGACGTTTAAAAAATTCTACAGGTAGCATGTTTTTTAAGTTACAAAGGAGGTCTATGGCTAGAATTATTGCTCTCGCTCTACCGATCGATATACCTCACATATGTTTTTTCGGCCAGTTAATGCGCACAAAATCGATAATCGTTTGAATGTTTTTGAGCCGAAAAAATGAAGGACAAGTTTGGAAATTTTCTGCCCAATGAAAGGTTAATGTGTTTCCCGTCCGACCTGTCTGCACTAAGTATATGTAAAAAAACGAACATAAAATGTATTTATTTATGTCCACTGAACGATTTATCTGTGATTACATGATGGCACCATCATTTGCGCTCGCAGGCGAATGTTCGTATTTCGAAATTGGGTTCACCCGATTTTTCATATAGCATTAGTCTGTAGGGTTCAATATTGAGTTGGCCCACCCTTTGCAGCTATAACAGATTTAAGTCTTCTGGGAAGGCTGTCCACAAGGTTTAGGAGTGTCTATGGGAATGTTTGACCATTCTTCCTGAAGCATATTTGTGAGGTCAGGCACTGATGATGGACGAGAAGGCCTGGCTCACAGTCAGTCACAGACAGGTGTTCTATCGGGTTGAGGTCAGGAATCTGTGCAGGCTAGTCAAGTTCCTCTACCCTAAAGTCACTCATCCATGTCTTTATGGACCTTGCTTTGTGCACTGGTCCAAATCATTTGATGGAGGGGGGATTATGGTGTGGGGTTGTTTTTCAGGGGTTGGGTTTGGCCCATTAGTTCCAGTGAAGTGAACTCTTAAGGCATCATGATACCAAAACATATTGAACAATTTCATGCTCCCATATTTGTGAGAACAGTTTGGGGATGGCCCCTTTCTATTCCAACATGACTGCACACCAGTGCACAAAGCAAGGTCCATAAAGACATGGATGAGCGGGTTTGGGGTGGAGGAACTTGACTGGCCTGAAAGAGTCCTGACCTTAACCCAATCGAACACCTTTGGGATGAATCAGAGCGGAGACTGCAAGAAAGGCATTCTCATCCAACATCAGTACCTGACCTCACAAAAGCACTTCTGGAAGAATGCTCAAACATTCCCATAGACACTCCTAAACCTTGTAGACAGCCTTCCCAGAAGAGTTGAAGCTGTTATAGCTGTAAAGGGTGGGCCAACTCAATATTGAACCCTACGGACTAAGACTGGGATGCCATTAAAGTTTGTGTGTGTAAAAGCAGGTGTCCCAATACCTTTTGGTAATATAGTGTATATCTGCAGTTGAATACCATATGTTTCCAAGCACAATTTCAACTTTGTTTCCCTTTTCTCAACCCCCTTGAAATTTTTAACAGTTTTTGTTACTTTTATGCTTTAGATGTGGAGGGGAACATTGGCTCGCTGGCAGTATAAGAGAACCAAAGCGGCCATCAAAATAATGCGTTTCTACAGACGCTACAAAGTGAAGTCCTACATCAAGGAGGTCGTTCGCAGGTTTAATGGTGTACGGAACAGCAGAGATTATGGGAAGAATGTCAAGTGGCCTACACCTCCAAAGGTTCTTCGTTCCTTCCAAGAATTCCTGCAGAGGGCCTTCCATAGGTAATTCAGGCTCAACTGGGTCAGAAATGAAGCAGAATTCTACTATGATTTCAATAGCAGCTAAACTTACTTCCTTTTGTTGACAGGTGGAGGGCGTACCACATCATAAAAGCCATACCTCCCGCCGACATACCAAAAATCAAGGCCAAAGTGGCCGCATTTGAGAACCTCAAAGGTCACCGAGCTGACTTGGGGCTCCAGAGACGATGGGAAGGCAGTTACCTTGCTTTGGTAGGTCTGCAGTTGTATAAAAGCTGAAGGCATAAAAAAAAAAAAAGTCGTTCTGCAGTTGTAATAATTCGCCTTATTACTTTTATCAGAAACAAGAGAACAGCCAAGACTCCGAGGTGTTCGTATCCCGGGCTAATGAGCTGCAGAGGAAGGACAAGTTCATGCAGCCTCTCTTCTCCTGTCATGTACGCAAGGTATGCATCTATGCAGGGCTTTCTTTCTCAGAAAATAGGTGCAGGAACTCAACCACCACTTCTCAAAAAACCCCACCCCACACAAGCCCTTCAAACCGCATCAAATAGTGGGTGTGGTCAGATTTCACCAACAGTGGAAGGGGCAATAAATACCCGGAGGGCATTGTGTACAGAGTGCAGAGTTTCTGGGGGTGAGGGTGTTACACAAAGTGCAGAGTTCAGCCTTATTCCACAGCTGGTTACCTCTGAATCCCCTATCCGCCTCACTTTCACCACTCTTCACCTTTGACCTCTGTATGCAACCCCCCTTCCACTGTCTCCATTTTCTCCTGCCTTTTTTCTTTCCCGCCGAGAGTACGCTGCGTACTGCGTACTCGGCTTTCGGGGGTTATACCGGGATGATGCCCGCAGCTGCAGGCATAATCCCGGTACCGTTGTTTAGAGCCGGCGATCGGTTTTCAGAGGATAACCACTGATGCTGCTAAAAGCCGCTGCTCGTTCCGGGCCTCTTAGTGGAACGGGAGGGCCGATGGACGATCCGCCGCTCCCAGCGGCTAGTGAGAGACTGGAACGAAGCCGGAAACGGCATTGTTCCAGTCTCCTTGATGTAAACACGGAAGCGACGTCACGGCGTCACTTCCGGTTTTACGCGGCTGCCAATGGCGCCGTTTTAAAAAAAATATACAGTATTTAGATTCGCCGTTGTTGGTGATCTGAATAGTTTGAAGTGCAAAGGAGGGATTTGGGGTCTTTTAGACCCCCGATCCCTCCATAAAGAGTACCTGTCACCACCTATTACTGTCACAAGGGATGTTTACATTCCTTGAGACAGCAATAAAAGTGATCACATTTTTTTTTTTTTTAAACACAATTTTAGAATATAAAAATAAATAATAAAAAAAAAAAATTCAAACCGCCCCCGTCACGCGAGCTTGCGCAGCAAAGAAAACGCATACGGAAGTCGCGCCCGCATATGTAAACGGTGTTCAAATCACACATGTGAGGTATCGCCGCGATCGTCAGAGCGAGATCAATAATTTTAGCATTAGACCTCCTCTGTACCTCTAACCTCTATACTGTTTTGTTTTTTTTAAATTCATGAAAGTGTCCCTTTTCCCAAAAACTTGCGTTTAAAACACCGCTGCACAAATACCGTGTGACAAAAAATATTGCAACCAACGCCATTTTATTCTCTAGATTCTCTGCTAAAAAAAAATTATATATATATATATATATGTGTGTGTGTGTGTATGTGTATATATATATATATATATATATATATATATATATATATATATAATGTTTGGGGGTTCTAAGTAATTTTCGAGCAAAAAATAGGGATTTTAACTTGTAAACAACAAATGTCAGAAATAGGCTTAGTCATGAAAGGGTTAAACTGAAACACCCAGCCGATGTACTATCACTTTCTGTCCCCCATCAGAAAGTGTCCGCTGTGTACTGCGCATGCGCAGTACACAGGACTACCAGATTACGAAAATTGCCGAAGATGAACGGCGCCTGCGCCGTGAGTCCACTTTCAAGCCCCACCATCCAAGTGGACATAGAGTTAGAATATAAAAGAGCCGAGCGCAGCGAGGCCGTGCCCGCGAGGGGCCCTCTAAGTTTGTGTAGCCCTATGTCCACTTGGATGGTGGGGCTTACACATCGGCGCAGGCGCCGTTCATCTTCAGAGATTTTCCGAAAATCCTTCTGCTCCGTACTGCACATGCGCTGCGTATGCGCAGTACACAGCGGACACTTGGTGATAGCCGGACTGTTCTTGTCAGAACACCGGCTCTAGTACCTCCCCGCACACTATAGGTGGCTCCACCTCTCTCACTTGCAGGGGGATCATTCAGTTGGGGTGTTGGGATTTGCTCCTGCATCTCTCTTGTCCCCATCCTGCACTCAGTGGCAGTCACTCAGGAGATCAGATCTATGGGAGCCATTGGGAGACAAGCTTTCACTTGTAAACACAGAAGCCGGACTTCTGTGTTTGCAAGAGATAGTGGCGAGCAGAGGGCCTGAGCCAGAGGTGGTGGAACTGAGTTCCACCAAGTTCCAGCTGAAAAAAAGCCCTGCATCTATGGAACTATGTGATGGATGGCCAGTGGTAAAGATAATACAGGGAGACTCTCATAGCGGGCATTATTCAGCTCATTCTGCTCCACCTTGATTGAATAGGCTTTCATTGTACCTAGTAAGCAATCATTATACTATTGTAGATTGTACAGTAACTTCTTTTTCTATAGTGAATGTGGCTCCCTCTTACTTTTTCATTAGTATATGTGATGTATGTGACCTGTCATCTACAAAGAGAGAGCGTTCAGCTCATGCATATATTATGCTATGGTCTAGACTTGCAGATTACAATTCCCATCATGACAACATTATGTTCTCATGCTGATTAAAAACATGGCCTCCTTGCTCCTGATTGTGCATAAGAGTAACAAATGACAAAGCACAGCAGTCAAATGGAGTCAAAACAACAGTTTATCTGTCCTTTCTGCATTTTCAGCATGGAGTCAGTTGACAGCAGCTTTCAGACGTTGGGGGGGTAACTCTGATTATAGGCTCCAGATTTGCCCCCCCAAATAAAGTAATTCTAGTTAAATAAGGGGAGGTAAATATAATGTTTTGTAAGTGAGCATATACAGTTCTATTAATTTAGGAAAAAAATATTTAAATGATTACTTAGAGACATTGTGGCCTTGCTCTTTCTGGGAAAAGTGACAGTGTCTGTCTGTCTCTGCTTCTGTTGCAGCTGGTGACCTCCTCGCTGTGACAGTCAATAGGTCACAGCCATAGGTGTGCGCACAGGGTGTGCCAGGTGTGCCTTGGCACACCCTAATCACCCTGTGTGGCGCAGATTGCCTCTGTTTAGACTCCTGATATTTCACCAAAGCCCCTTAACGGGGCTCCTAAAAAAAATCGTAAAAGAGCTTTGGGGTGCACACCCTAATGCAATAGGCTGTGCACACCTATGGTCCCAGCACCATCACATGACAAGGGGAGTGACGTTTACCGCTCCTCTTTGGACACTAGCAGACACTAGGGATTGTTGTGCCCGCGTTCTGTCGAGAAGTGCCCCCCATCGAATAGTTCCCGTGCATGCGCAGGACGGAGCCGCACTTCAGCAGATTTGCCGAGTGACGTGACCAGGACGCAAGCGCTCATTGTAGGAGGCATCTCTCGATGGGAGATACCATTTCACGGTGACAATTGAAACGTATACAAACAGCGGGGGGAGACCGTAGTTCTCACATTGTGCCTCGCTGCTGCTTTACAGTGTGGTCCGGTTCTGTCTGTGTTGCAGGGCGTGTTTGCTGTATTGAACGGCCGTTTTTTGTGTGAAAGGGTGGGTTGGAACACAGCTAAAACCAGCTTTTCAACACAGGCACTAGCCACCCTCCAGTAGCAGCGATGCACAATCTGAGAACTACGTTCTCCCCTGCTTTTTGTATAGGTTTACATTGTACCTGTGAAATGGTATCTCCCATCGAGAGATGCCTCCTACGATGTGCGCATGTGCCCTGGTTACGTCGGCCCAGCTGATTGACAAATCAGCTGTTGTGCTGTTCCGTACGGCACATGCGCAGTACATACCGGGCACTTCTCGATAGTGGGCACTTCTTGACAGAACACCGGCTGCGACCAAGACAGGAGCAGTATGCATGTGCAAGGGCACAGTGGAGTTGATTTACTAAAGGCAAGTAGAAAAGTTTGAAAAGTGCAGTTGCTCCAGAGCATAGTAAATGAGGTAAAGCTTCACTTTGTAAAGAATACCCAATTATGAGCAAGAAAAATAATAAAATTTAAAAAATACTTAATTTCTGCTTGCACATGATTGGATGATGGAAGTCAGCAGAATGAGGTATTTATTAACCACTTCCCGCCCGGTCAATAGCATATTGACGTCCGGGAAGTGGTTCTGTTATCCTGACGGGGCGTCATATGACGTCCTTCAGGATAACATGCCGCCTCCGCGCGCCCATGGGGGTGCGCATCGCGGCGATCGGTGGAGCGGTGTGTCAGTCTGACACACCGCTACACTGATCTCGGTAAAGAGCCTCCGGAGGATTGGACACGGCTGATCACGATGTCAACAGGAAAAGCCGGTGATCGGCTTTTACTCACTCGCATCTGACAGACACGAGTAGAGGAGAGCCGGTCGGCCGCTCTCCTGACAGGGGGGTCTGCGCTAATTGTTTATCAGCGCAGCCCCCCCCTCAGATGCCCACACTGGACCACCAGGGACTCCACTAGGACCACCAGGGAAGTGGGCAACATGTGGATGGCCAGGTATGTACCCCCTGGCCATCCACATGTGCAAATGATGCCCAATCTGTGCCACAAATGGGCACTGACTGGCACCTTTATGTACAAATAAAAAAAAAGTGATGCCCAGCAATGCCACCCATCAGTGTCATCAGTGCCACCCATCAGTGTCCAGTAGTGCCACCTATCAGTGCCCATCCATGCCACCTATCCTTGCCACTCACAAGTACCCATCAGTGCCACCCATATGTGCCCATCAGTGCCGTCTGAGTGCCCATCAGTGCTGCATACCAGTGCCACCTATCAGTGCCACATATCAGTGCCGCCTATCAGTGCCCATAATCAGTGAACGTCAGTGCCACCTCATCAGTACCACCTCATTGGTGCCGCCTTATCAGTGCCCATCAGTGCCGCCTTATCAGTGCCCATCAGTGCAGCCATATCAGTGCCCATCAGTGCAGCCATATCAGTGCCCGTCATTGAAGAAGAAAACGTACTTATTTACAAATAATTTTAACAGAAACAAAGAAAAACTTGCTTTTTTTCAAAAATTTCCTTTTTTTTTATTTGTTCGTGTGGAAAAAATAAAAATCGCAGAGGTGATCAAATACCACCAAAAGAAAGCTCTATTTGTGGGAACAAACTGATAAAAATTCTGTTTGGGTACAGTGTTGTATGACCGCGCAATTGTCATTTAAAGTGCGACAGCGCTGAAAGCTGAAAATTGGTCTGGGCAGGAAGGTGTGTAAGTGCCCGGTATTGAAGTGGTTAAGCTCTGGAGCAACTGCACTTGCACTTGCAAAAGTGCACAGTCTATTTGTCCTTACTAAATCAACCCCAGTGTCTCCTTATATTCAGTTGACACATTTCTTTTAACTTTTTTTATTCCTTCTTAGGAAAGCCTGATTGTAGATTTTCTTTTTTCTTACTGCTTAGGTAAACCGATTTAACAAGGTAGAAGATCGAGCCATATTTATAACGGACAGACATCTGTATAAAATGGATCCCAGCAAGCAGTATAAAGTTATGACAAGCACTCCACTTTATAATGTAAGTAACGACTTTAAATGTTTACCTAAACCCAAGAACAGAAATGTAATATACCCTTCCCAATGCCGAAAGTTTGTTGTGTCAAATCCTAGTCTCTGCATCAAGGTTTTAATGTGGTGATATCTCTCCGAAGATAGCAAACAATTTGGCTGCTTTAAAGTCCGAGTTCTTTTATAAAAAGTTGTGATTCCAATCCTCCATGTGTAGTAGAGCGAGGTATATTTGTAGGATCTCTTCTGGGAAATCACATTAAGGCAGAGAGAACATTGACGTGACAATTACCATGTCTGCTGGACCATGTGCCTTATTTACGATGCTAGTTTATTGGTTATCGATCTCGGGCTTTATTCCTTCCCACTATATTAACACATCTTCACAAAATAGGCTTTAACAAAATCAACAGAGCTCTTCTGGTTGCCCTCCCCCATACAGTATTACAGCTGCTGTGCAGGGTATTATAGGAGGCCAACATCAAGGAAGATGAACGGCCTTGTGTGCTTGTACGTAAAAATAACTTTCATCATTTTTTAACATACGGTATACGTAACTAAAGCGGAGGCTGCGTTCATGTGAAGAATCAAACATTAAGTCAGTCCCCGACTCCAAGATGAGCCACATGTGTGCAGCAATAATGTATAGAGTTCCTCTGTGAGATGCTTCATCCCATGACACTACACACTCGTAACTCAGGTATGGTTGAATTCAGAGAGTCTTTGCCCACTCCACCAGTCTGGCATACCTCCATTACCAGTAATGCAATAAAATCCCACCAGACATATTGACAGTGGGTCTCATAGGCTTCCTAAGTTTCATAGTTTCATAGTTAGTAAGGTTGAATAAAGACACCAGTCCATCCAGTTCAACCTGAGCGAGTGTCTACAACTGTCCCTATCCCTGTACATTGCACACTCACATTGGTCCCTACCCTCAAGGAGCCCACAAGCCAAGGTCCCCATTCATATACTAGAGTTACCTCTCTCCTTCCCATACCTAGTGATCAGGCCTTAGATCTCCGTAATGCTAGTCTGCTCCCGGTGACCGAAAGAGATGAACAGCTAGGGAGGGAGTCGGAGCACCAACTGCCTCCTTGCCAGAGGACCTGTCACCTAGCCAGGTACCACGCCAAATGACTGGTTGCTGCAGCTTTTCGGTTACCCATGGCAACTACCTCCTCTTCTTTGCCTTGAGAGTTAACCTTTTGTGGTGTTACCCATATCCCATAGTGCTTTAACAGACCCAGATTCTTTAGGACCCAGGACCCAACATGCACCCCTTTTTAAGTGGGAGTAAACTCCTATCTCTTTTCCAGGCTGCAGTCTCTCAATCTCTCTCTTGATCGTGCTGTAGATCCTCCTTGTGGAAAATGAGGCTCCAATCTTTGGGACTACATGTCCCATGATGCTCTCCTCTCCTATTCTCCTTTGATTGGCCCTCAGTTATGGCCAATAGGGAAGGAACGGAGCGGGCAGGAAGCTGGACGGGGAACCTGGTGAGAGCCGCCGTCTCTTCTCCCTGACAGGAGAAAGGGGGGCGAGCGGGGGAAACCTCTGATAGCTCACCATTCTCCTGTCACAGCGCTGCTGAGTTCTCTGCTGGACTTAGTCACACTACGCTAGATGGGGGGGGGGGGCTTGACAGCACCTTGATGGTGTCACCCCACTGGCCGGTGGCACCCGGGTGCGGCCTGCCCACACCCCGATATCGAGGCAACTGTACCCCCCTTGCCCCTACCTGCAGACGCCCACGGTGACTGCCCCAGGTTACCTGCACAGGTGAAATATCTTTGGGAAATATCCATACTTGGCAAGACTCGAATGGACAAGTCAATGCCCATGGGTGTCCCGGTGAATCGGCGCTCTGAAGTGGACCTCAGGTCCCAGCAAGCCTCCCTTCCTTTCTTAAGCTCCCAAGCCTGCTTGGATCTGGACCTCTGCCCTTTTATAATTCACAGGAGGGAGGCTAAGACCCCCAAAAAGCCTGCAAACTCTCAGGGAAAGCAGCAAAAATAATAACCCCTTCCCTTTTGATCTGGGCAGTCAGTGCTACCTAAACATAGAGTAGGCCACCTGCCTACAAGTAGAACCTCCAACCGCTAGTACTTACCTTCCCCATGCTCCCCCATTGCTCTGTTGCTCCATCGTAAATGAATGATCCTGCTGTATATGGGAGAACATGTGTCGTCCTCCCAGGACACAGTGCTCTGGCCTGAATGGCCAACCACCAAGACGTTGACCCTGTGTAAGCTCTGACACATCTGACGGAAAGCTTGCGCAGGTTTCGGCGCTCTGACTGAGAAACAGGAACGATGAAGGGGATGGGGAGGATTTTTTACAAGAGAACCATTCAGGCCAAGATGACGGAGACTCTTTAAAAATGTTGCAGTCAAGAAAGTAAGCTTTTATTGTGAGCATTTAAACTAAGTGGATTTTTTTTATTTACAATACACCCTAATGAAGTCATGGTAGGATTTCGGGAAGCAGGGTGCAGCTTTTATAACACATTTTAATTAGATCGATGCTGCAACAAACTCTTACACCGCACTTGCTGTCTAATATTAAAAAACTGCATAGCGGGTACACAGCGTTTTATAACAAGCCTTTGCAATAAAGCAGCAGTGTGTAGGGCCGGCCATGAGAGCCCACCATTTGTCCTCCAATCGCAGTCAGTCATTGCTGATTGGTTCTAGCAGGTTACACCACTTTTTGCTTCGTTAAAAGCAGGCCTAAGTGTTTTCTCCTTCATATCCGCCACTTCTACTAATACCATGCATCCTATGAATTAATAATTTAAAAAGTAAAAGCTGGATAGAGTGTATTTGATGTAAGTAATGTATTTATTCCTTGAATAAAATACCAGGTACTAAGCATAGTGCCTATCGATCACTGTGACCTATTTATGGGACTGACAAAATGGCTTTTTAGCATGTGTACAGTATATTACACGACTGTGATTATTACAGCATCCGAGCTGCCAAAAAAATGGAGTGTAATTACAAGTATTTATTGTTAGAAACAACATTAAAAAATAATTCAGTATATTTATTATTTTTTAATTGGGTACAGATTAAAGATTGTATGAACATTCATGGTCTTCTACCCAGGCAGTAGGTGGATCTTTCGGTTTTTTTTTTTTTTCTACATCTCTTGCCCACTCTCATTTCAGGCTGAATTTCACACACACGAACGCTAATGACCCAGACACTTCCATCTGAGGTTTTAATCTGGAAAAGCCAGTCTTAAGACAAGCAGCTTCTTTTGTGCTGTCTCTTAAGATTACCCATGGTGCTCTGGGAGCTCATTATCATGTATCAATGTGCTTTAAAAAAAAAAAAAAAATTGACCCTGGAACCATATCATTTACCTTTTTAAATGAAAGGTAAATAATATGGTTCCAGGGTCATTTTTTTTTTTTAAAGCACATTGATACATGATAATGATAATGCTGTGGGGGTGATGTGAGTGGGGGGCAGGTGATGTAAAGGGGTAGTGCTGTGGGGGGCAGCTGATGTAAAGGGGGCAGTGCTGGGAAGGGGCAGGTGATGTGAAGGGGGCAGTGCTGTGGGGGTGTGATGTGAGGGAGGGGCAGTGCTGTGGGGGTAGGTGATGTTAAGAGGGGGGGTGGGTGCGTGATTGGGTGAAGTGAAGGGAGCAGTGCCGGGTGTGTGGGGGTGGTTGATATGAAGGGGTAGTACTGTGGGGGGGGGGGATTTGAAGGGGAGGTGCACACACTGTTGTGAATAAAGGGGGGGGGGTGTTATGTAAAGGGGGTTCAGTACACTGCTGTGAATGAGGAAGGGGTGATGTGATGGGGGCCTGAGAACACTACTCTGAAGGGAAACTGCGAAATGAAATGGGGGACTGTGATGTAAGGGGCACTGAGGACATTGATGTAAGAATGGGATGGTGATATAAGGGGGGCTGTGATGTAAAGCAGTCTTGCGATTCGGACTTCTGCTGGAAAAAAATGTTACTGATCGGACCTCTGTAAATTTAAAATGAATGCCCCTGGTGTATAGGGACTAGTTGTCCTGAACTCACAGAAGCAGGACATTTTCATACACGGGTTCTGTTTCCTGCAACAGGCCCAAAGCTTAAAGTGAAGTTCCACCCAAAAGTGGAGCTTCCGCTTATTGCTCCCCTCCCCCCTGAAAAGGTGCCAAATGTGGCACCGGAGGACGGGAACGGGTACCTGTTTTTGACAGATCCCTGTCCCCACTTCTGGGAGACGGCACTGCGGCGCCATCCCCCAGAAGTTTGACTCCTTCCACCGCGCCAGTTAGAGAGCGTGGCGCACTTCGCGCATGTGCAGTAGGGAACTGTCTGTGTAGCCGAAAAGCTTCACAGACAGTTTCCCTTAGTGGAGATGGCGGAGGCAGCACCCAAATGCGGATCCCAAGATCGACTGGGGTGCCGACATCCTGGCAGATATGTGTCCTAATATTAAAAGTCGGCAGCTACAGTATATTTGTTTCCCCAGGCTGTAACTTTTTATTTATTTTTTTTATTTTTTTTGCTGCATAGAATAATACAAACAGAACAATGGCCATTTGATTTCTTTGACACATGCACTATTCATGCCATAGAGCCCTCCACCATGCTGTAGTCCTCTATGCCCCTTCTGTAGATACATTTGATGCCAGAAGGTGTTTATAAAATTGTATAGAATAGTCCACTGGGATTGGATCTGCCGGCATTTACTGAAAGACAATTGTCATGAATAGACTAGTGGGGGAGGGGAGAGAACACAATGGAACGAGGGGACCTGTATAACACAATAGAAAGAAAACAGTAAGAGATGGTTGCAGTCAGTCACATTTGATCTTGCAGCTACTGGCATCTCCGCATCCAAAAGCATCCCATCTCCGTGACAACCACCGGGGGATGGGGTTGCCATGGAAATCTCCATGGAGACAGGATCAGCCGATGTCTGGTCCAGCGCAAGCTTCATTCAGCTCTTCTACTCGGCCTGCTGAGATTATGTTGTTGCTTGTCTGTGCTGTTCTACGCATCGTTGTTTTTCTTTATACCTCCATTTTGTCTGTGTGTTCCACTGTATACCTTTATATTGTTATTATAGCAACATATAAGGAAACTGCAGATTGTGGCCAGTAACATGTTATTTCTGAAAGATACAAAATAGCATATTTTTTTCCATCCAAGCACCCGAAGATTGTGAAGGCGGCTATTCAGTTGAAGGAGTTTTATACATACTGGATATTAAAGAGTTAGTTCACCATTACAAAAAAACTGCCTATAATAAGGGGTGCCTGTAGATAAAAACTAACTTTGATCAAAACTAGAATAATGTCCTTGCTATAGGTGTAGGACCTTTACATACCTGATAACTTCCAAGATGTTGCTAGGACAGTGCTAAGCGAGGCCTACCTATTACTGTTCATCTAAGCGAGGCCTACCTATTACTGTTCATCTAAGCGAGGCCTACCTATTACTGTTCATCTTCACTAACGCAGGAGTGATCACTTTCTCCCCTCCCACCCCACTGCAACCCCTTTCCCATCACTAACCCCACTGCAACCCCTTTCCCATCACTAACCCCACTGCAACCCCTTTCCCATCACTAACCCCACTGCAACCCCTTTCAATCACTAACCCCACTGCAACCCTTCCCCATCACTAACCCCACTGCAACCCCTCCCAATCACTAAACCCCACTGCAACCCCTCCCAATCACTAAACCCCACTGCAACCCCTCCCCATCACTAACCTTACTGCAACCCCTTTCAATCACTAACCCCTTTCAATCACTAACCCCACTGCAACCCTTCCCCATCACTAACCCCACTGCAACCCCTCCCAATCACTAAATCCCACTGCAACCCCTCCCAATCACTAAACCCCACTGCAACCCCTCCCCATCACTAACCTTACTGCAACCCCTCCCAATCACTAAACCCCACTGCAACCCCTCCCAATCCCTAACCCCACTGCAACCCCTCCCAATCCCTAACCCCACTGCAACCCCTCCCAATCACTAAGCCCACTGCAACCCCTCCCAATCACTAACCCCACTGCAACCCCTCCCAATCACTAACCCCACTGCAACCCCTCCCCATCACTAACCTCACTGCAACCCCTCCCAATCACTAACCCCACTGCAACCCCTCCCAATCACTAACCCCACTGCAACCCCTCCCAATCACTAAGCCCACTGCAACCCCTCCCAATCCCTAACCCCACTGCAACCCCTCCCAATCACTAAACCCCACTGCAACCCCTCCCCATCACTAACCTCACTGCAACCCCTCCCAATCACTAACCCCACTGCAACCCCTCCCCATCACTAACCTCACTGCAACCCCTCCCAATCACTAACCCCACTGCAACCCCTCCCAATCCCTAACCCCACTGCAACCCCTCCCAATCACTAACCCCACTGCAACCCCTCCCAATCACTAACCCCCACTGCAACTAAAAATAGTGAATGAAATCTGGCGGAAACAAAATAATATGAGTCCAGCAGAACCAGATGAAAAACCTACTAGCACCGGACCGACAACCAGGTAAAGTAAAGAAGAAACCATTCACATTAGCTTAATAAATGCTAGGCAGCCAATATGTAGAGAACTCGCTCATAAAAGAACAAAATATCCCACTCAAAATTGAGGCCTATAGGCTTCCTCGTGTGAAGATGGAATATCCAATAAACCTCCCTCTTGCACAACAGACTAAACTTGTCACCCCCTCTTTTAGACAAAGTAACTTTTTCAACCCCCTGTATGCGTAAGCCACTGACATCCTTATCATGACAAAGATTCCAGTGCCTCTCCACATTTGTCGGATGATTTTTGGAAATGTCATAGAGGTGATCATATAGTCTGTCTCTCATCCTCCGTGTTCTGCGTCCAACGTATTGTAGAAAAAATTGTAGGCTTAGCATGGACTACACATATATGAAGAGGGGAATTTGTAATATATGCCACATCCTATATTCGAGAAAAGAAAGGGGGGATCCCCTATGGGTTGGACTTTAAAGGCATGCAATCTTTTAACCCCAGATTGAAAACTAGATAGTATATATTGAAAATCGTTTATTACAAAAAATAAGTATATAGAGTATTGACATACATAAAAATATATATAGAAATAAAAAAGAAGAACTGGAATGTTCACAGTATTCAGATTGCAAAATACAGAATGTGAATGTATCTCGTAAAAATTATCTCACACCCGGGTGTGAGATAATTTTTACGAGATACATTCACATTCTGTATTTTGCAATCTGAATACTGTTTGAACATTCCAGTTCTTCTTTTTTATTTCTATATATATTTTTATGTATGTCAATACTCTATATACTTATTTTTTGTAATAAACGATTTTCAATATATACTATCTAGTTTTCAATCTGGGGTTAAAAGATTTCATGCCTTTAAAGTCCAACCCATAGGGGATCCCCCCTTTCCTTTCAACGTATTGTATGGAACATTGTTCACAAATAACCACGTAAATAACAAATTTCGTGTTACAGTTAATAAAGGCCGTAGCTTTAAAGACCTATTATTCAAAGACCTAGAATGGATAATATTGCCTCGTAAAATGTGGGGGCAACATGGACAATTATTGCCCCCCACATTGAAAAGATCCTTTAAACTGCAACCAATTAGGACGTTGAACGCTACTCAAATAAAGACTGGGAGACAACATGCTGCCAATAGTGGGAGCCCTGCCCACTGCAACTCTTCCCAATCACTAACCCCACTGCAACCCCTCCCAATCACTAACCCCACTGCAACCCCTCCCAATCACTAACCCCACTGCAACCCTTCCCAATCAATAACCCCACTGCAACCCCTCCCAATCAATAACCCCGCTGCAACCCTTCCCAATCACTAACTCTACTGCAACCCTTCCCAATCACTAACTCTACTGCAACCCTTCCCAATAACTAACCCCACTGCAACCTCTCACAATTACTAATTCCACTGCAACCCTTTCCAATCACTAACCCCACTGCAACTTCTCCCAATCACTAAACCCACTGCAACCCCTCCCATGTACTAACCCCACTGCAACCCTTCCCAATCACTAACCCTACTGCAACCCCTCCCAATCACTAACCCCACTGCAACCCCTCCCAATCACTAACCCCGCTGCAACCCCTCCCAATAACTAACCCCGCTGCAACCCCTGCCAATCACTAACCCCACTGCAACCCCTCCCAATCACTAAGCCCACTGCAACCCCTCCCAATCACTAAGCCCACTGCAACCCCTCCCAATCACTAAGCCCACTGCAACCCCTCCCAATCACTAAGCCCACTGCCCACCCTTCCCAATCACTAACCCCACTGCAACCCCTCCCAATCACTAACCCCACTGTACACTTCCCACCCCTCCCAATATCCAACTCCATTGCTCACATCTCCCAGTCTCCACCCCACTGCACACTGCCCACACCTCCTAATTTCCAGCTCCACTGCACACTGCCCACCCTTCCCAATCACTACCCCCACTGCACACTGTCCATCTCCCATTCTCCAATTAGATTGCACACACTTCCCAAGCACCAATGCAAGTGAACACACTGATACCACTGTTTCCAACCAATGCTGCTCAACACTGCTCGGCCTCCATCAAACTTCCCACTGCTGCTGCCAACTCATCAGCACATACACACATTTAAATGCACAATTAATGCATTTTGTGCAGATTTATAACACATTACCACAATTGTACATCAATGCACATTTAAAATGTGGTTAAAGAATAACATAGATTTTCAATAATAAATGTGTGTTAAAACAATAAAAATGACACATGCCTTATTCAGCATCATTTCTTGTATCAATGAACCTGCTTAATGCAAATTAATGCCAAACAGCATATTTTTTATGGCACGCTGAGCTGTGGAACATACAGTACTTCTGAAATAGTAATAAATTGGATTTGTACCTGAATTGCATTCTCATGCAGTAGAACATAGATTTTTACTAGAGGAAAATGGACAAGTGTGACTGTGGGTCATTAGGCTCCAGTGGGCTTATCTTTTAAAGTGGTAAATAAGGCAATGCTGACTTATATAGTGCAATAACGCATAATAAGATTACAAATTACTGTGATCAGATCAGTGAAAGATCAACTGTCATTTGTTGGCTGTTGTATATATTATATGTTATACTGTATTTGTGTATGGCCTAATTGAATGAACTTTAATGTTGTTCATACAACTGAAGTGGAAAAACTATATAATGGGACCTATAGACAAGATTAAGATCTAGTGTCCTATTCCTCCTGCCCCCTTATAAACGCATTCTTTAAGCTGGCCATAGATGGATCAAAATTTGCCTGGTTCAGCAGGGACTGGTGAATTCCAATCCCTGTGTGGCTGCTCCCACTCGACAGATGTCGATCTAATGATCGCTTTTGTCAAACGTGCTTGTTGAAAAAAAATTCTTGATCAGCAGCTGCAGCTGCTGATCCATGTATTCTGACAGTGGAGGAGTCCTGTTGTCAGAATACAATAACACAACAAGGAGAATTCTTCCATCCACCTCACTTGTGTAGATGGGGGAATCAGGTTTTTTTTTGGTCGAAAAAAAACCCAAATCATCAATGGCCAGCCTTAGTGTCTATACAGTGCCTTGAAAATATATTCATACCCCTTCAACTTTTCCAAATTTTGTCATGTTACAACCATGTAAATTTTTTTTTTGGGGATTTTATGTGATAGACCAACACAAAGTGGCACATAATTGTGAAGTGGAATGAAAATGATTAATGGGTTTTGACATTTTTTACAAATCTGTGAAAAGTGTGGTGTGCATTTGTATTCAGCCCCCCTGAGTCAATGTTTTGTAGAACCTCCTTTCGCTGCAATTACAGCTGCAAGTCTTTTTGGGGATATCTCTACCTGCTTTGTACATCTAGAGCAGGGGTCTCAAACTGGCGGCCCTCCAGCTGTTACGAAACTACAAGTCCCATCATGCCTCTGCCTGTGGGAGTCATGCTTGTAACTGTCAGGCTTGCAATGCCTCATGGGACTTGTAGTTTTGCAACAGCTGGAGGGCCACCAGTTTGAGACCCCTGATCTAGAGAGTGAACCTTTTGCCCATTCTTCTTAGCTCAAGCTCTGTCAGATTGGATGGAGAGCGTCTGAACAGCAGTTTTCAAGTCTTGCTACAGATTCTCCATTGAATTTAGGTCTGGACTTTGATTGGGCCATTCTCACACATGAATATGCTTTGATCTAAACCATCCCATTGTAGCTCTGGCTGTATGTTTAGGGTCGTTGTCCTGCTGGAAGGTGAACCTCCGCCCCAGTCTCAAGTCTTTTGCAGACCCTAACAGGTTTTCTTCTAAGATTGCCCTGTATTTGGCTCCATAACTTACCATCAACTCTGACCAGCTTCCCTGTCCCTGCTGAAGGAAAGCATCACTGCAACATGCTGCTGCCACCACCATGTTTCACAGTGGGGATGGTGTGTTCAGGGTGATGTGCAGTGTTAGTTTTCCGCCACACATAGCGTTTTGCTTTTAGTACAAAAAATTAAATTTTGGTCTCATCTGACCAGAGCACCTTCTTCTACGTTTGCTGTGTCCCCCACATGGCTTCTCGCAAACTGCAAACAGAACTTCTTATGGCTTTCTTTCAACAATGGCTTTCTTCTTGTCACTCTTCCATAAAGCCCAGATTTGTGGAGAGCATGACTAATAGTTGTCCTGTGGACAGATTCTCCCACCTGAGCTGTGGATCTCTGCAGCTCCTCCAGAGTTACCCCTTGGCTGCTTTTCTGATTAATGCTTTTCTTGCCCAGCCTGTCAGTTTAGGTGGACGGCCATGTCTTGGTAGGTTTGCAGTTGTGCCATACTCTTTCCATTTTCGAATGATGGATTGAACAGTGCTCCGTGAGATGTTCAAAGCTTGGGATATTTTTTTATAACCTAACCCTGCTTTAAACTTCTCCACAACTTTATTCCTGACCTGTCTGGTGTGTTCCTTGGCCTTTATGATTCTGTTTGTTCACTAAGGTTCTCTAATAAACCTCTGAGGGCTTCACAGAACAGCTGTATTTATACTGATATTAAATTACACAGAGGTGGACTCTATTTACTAATTAGGTGACTTCTGAAGGCAGTTGGTTCCACTAGATTCTAGTTAGGGTTATCAGAGTAAAGGGGGACCGAATACAAATGCACTTCACACTTTTTCAGATATTTGTAAAAAAAAAATTGAAAACCATTTATCATTTTCCTTCCACTTCACAATTATGCCACTTTGTGTTGGTCTATTACATAAAATCCAATAAAATACATTTTACTTTTTGGTTGTAACATGACAAAATGTGGAAAAGAAGATGAATACTTTTTCAAGGCACTGTACATACAATTAGCATTGAACTTGGGAACTGATGGGTAACCAGTTCCTACTAAATGCAGTTCATCAACCTACATGGCTTCCTCTATATCTTGAAGGACAAGTATACTTTTAGGCCTTGTTCATATGGGTCTCATACAACGTACGCTCATGCAAGGGCCAAATTTTACCCCCACGGGGATGCACCGGTGGTCCCTGTGCAGGCAGTCCCATTCTTGTCAGTTGGGATGCAGTGACTGCATGGACACAGCCGCTGCTCTCAGTTTGACATCCGTGCAGATGCACAGCTCGAACATACATTGTCTATGCTCAGGGCCATGCATGCACCCACACAGATGAAAACTTGGAAGCAGAGGCTGTGTCCGTACAGCCACTGCGTCCCTATTGACATTATTGGGACTTCCTGCATTGGGATTCACAAATTACCTGTTCATCCCTTTGCAGGTAAACATGGCCCTTAGGCCCTATACACAGTATTAGATTTTCTGCTGATTTTTGTCTTCAGATTAACCATGTAGTGCAAGGGCCTGCCTGATTGCATACAAATTGAAACTCTTATTCCCTGTACACACGATAGGAAATTCCACCAGCAAAAGTCTGATGAGAGCTTTTGGTCCGAAAATGCGACCGTGTGTATGCTCCATCGGATTTTTGCTGGCGGAATTCCAGCCAGCAAAAGATTGAGAGCATGTTCTCAATTTTTCGGTCGGACGGTTGGAAATCGTCTGTACCAATTCCAACACGCAAAATTCCTACGCATGCTCGGAAACAATTCGATGCATGTTCGGAAGCATTGAACTTAATTTTCTAGGCTCGTCATAGTGTTGTACGCCACGCGTTCTTGATGGTTGAACTTTTGTGTCACCGTGTGTATACAAGCCAAGCTTGAGCGGAATTCCGTCGGAAAAATCTTCGATGGTTTTCCCGACAGAATTCCGCTCAAGCTTGGCTTGCATACACATGGTCACACAAAAGTTCTCTGAACTTTCAACCGCCAAGAACACGGTGAGGTACAACACTACTACAACATTCCGCTCGTGTGTACGCGGCATTAAGGTTTGACCTCATATTACATGGTTTTGGTAAATCTGAAGACAAAAATCTTCAGAAAATCTAATAGTGTGTATGGGGTCTAACACAGATGTGTGCTGTCTGTAGTAAGCATGTGTGAACAAGGCCCTAAGCTTCTTTGGTAAGCTAGCTGCAAATTGCAGTGCTAATGTTCAAATGGCTGGTAATCAGAATTCATAGTTTACTGACCTGAGCCCAGTAAATTATAATGTTACGGTTTGCTCTGGAATACTGTACTTTATCTTGTTTAACAAGCCAGTCAATGCTTTAAACTGTTATTTTTGTATATTACATTACTAAGCCAAGATTTGAAGATGATTATCCGTTGTATATAAAGGTTTAAAGATAATTGGCCATTCTATCCCCAGCATGTATAACTATTGAGTCACCAGAAGTAATTATACATAATGGGTTTTGTTCATACTTTTCATTTGCAGGTTATTTAATAAGGCAGAGCTTTACAATAGTAGTCAGTGTATTCAATTATATGTATGTGTTCGGTTACATTCATCTAGTGCCGGCCTGGTCATGTGACTGAAGTTTTATCCACATAGAGTATATACTATATATAGATGTTGGAAAATATATAGCATGCCAACGATATTTAGGTTTGGTCCAAAGAGACCAATGTAACAACTGTTGTCTGTATGTGGTGCGGAGGTAGAAGGGACTGTATTAAATGACTGTATTATCTTTCAACCACAAGGTGTCCGGCCTCAGTGTGACTAATGGGAAAGACCAGCTGGTCGTTTTTCATACCAAAGACCGAAAAGACCTCATCGTATGTATGAAGTTTGCTGGACAGTCGGCCCAGGAGAGTCATGTGGGGGAACTTGTTGGAGTCCTGGCCAATCACTTTAAGAGGTAAATGTGTCCTAGTAGACTGAGTTAATGCATTTGTCTTGTAGACATTGTTTGCTATAGGGGTAGCACTCACTTTGAGCTAGTTTTTTGAGACCAGGTCTTAACCGGTCAAAATGTCCTCCTTCTGGATGGCGCCTGGGCTATAGCAAGCCACCTGCAGTAGAATATCAAGTCCTCTGTACACTGTATGTGGTGGTCATTGTTGTAGTGATCTATAATATACTACAATTGTAAGCCTACTCATATACAGGCTACACCTATGGTATGGCCCAGGAACATATGTACTGAAATGAATAAAACCCAGTGATATCCATATGCATTAGGAGTGTTTGAGGTACACTAGCAGACCAATAAGGTTGTGATGATCTGCTTAGAGTGGAATTCCAGGCTAAACCTAATTAATCTTAAAAATACTTCCCCCCCTTCCCACCACCTATGTTGACTAACCTGTAAAGAAGATGCATATACTTACCTATTTTAATACAACTGTGGCCTGGTCATGTATTCTCAGCCAGTGGTGACTTCAGAGGAGAGGAGGGAGCACCAACAACGCATGGGCCATAAGAGCCTATGGGTGATGTCACTGCTCCCAGGCATTCAAGCTGTTGTTGCTCACTCTCCCCTCTCCCCTGCAGCCGATACTGGCTGACATATGGGAGATCATGTGACTGGACCAGAGCAGCTTGAAAATAGGTAAGTATATAGATATTTCTTACACAGGTAAGGCAGTATAAGTGTTAGCAAGGGAAGGAGCAAATTTTAAGATTAGTTAGGATTAGTTAGGATTTAGTCTGGAATTCCAGTTTAACCACATCCCGCCCGGCCTATATCAAAATTGACGGTGGATTTCCCATTCTGACTGGACATCATATGACGTCCTTCAGAACATACCGATCATGCGCACCCCAGGTGGCATGCAGCGTGGCGATCATTCCTAGTTACACTGTAATCAGCTGTGATTGGATACAGCTGATCACAT
The DNA here is from genome assembly GCA_028564925.1 of Lithobates sylvaticus. Lineage (NCBI taxonomy): Eukaryota > Metazoa > Chordata > Amphibia > Anura > Ranidae > Lithobates > Lithobates sylvaticus. The sequence continues at coordinate 37,828,656 of CM053037.1, read as the reverse complement.
GGTAGCGACACACTGCACCCTGATCATGGTAAAGAGCCTTTGACGTAGGCTCTTTACCATGTGATCAGCTGTATCCAATCACAGCTGATTACAGTGTAACTAGGAAGTGCCAGTTATCGACATTCCTCTACTCGTAGAGAAAAAGGGATCGGTGCTCACAGGTGATGCAATCGGTAACACTCCAATGTTGCTTCTGTGAGGTGGGGTGCACGCCCTGCCACTGCAGCAGAAAACATGGAACAGAGAATCTTCGGATCGGCAGCACATCCACACAGAAAATAATGTCAGGCATCACTGATGGGCACCGGTGGACATCGCTGATGGGGCTGCACTCATCATACCACCGACTATTAAAACCCCCCATAAGGTAAGACGCTTATCAGCACTCCTCTATTAATGCCCTGTCCGCATGAGTAGAGGAATGTAACAGAGAATCTTCGGATCGGCAGCACACCCACACAGAAAATAAAGTATAAAGTCTTTATTGAAGCATAAATATTAAAAGCACTGGATGGGTACAGGCAGGGGAAATGCAGGTAAGTTGACGCGTTTCACACTATAAAAGTGGTTTTGACAAAGCACTTCTATAGTGTAAAACGCGTCAACTTGTCTGCATTTCCCCTGCCTGTACCCATCCAGTGCTTTTAATATTTATGCTTCAATAAAGATTTTATACTTTATTTTCTGTGTGGGTGAATCTGAAGATTCTCTGTTACATTCCTCGACTCATGCTGACAGGGCATTAATGGAGGAGTGCTGATAAGCGTCTTACCTTACGGGGGGTTTTAATAGTCGGTGGTATGATGAGTGCAGCCACATCAGCGATGTCCACCGGTGCCCATCAGTGATGCCTGTCAGTGTCACCTATCATTACCACCTATCAGTGCACATAAAGGCTGCCCATCAGTGCTGCATATCAGTGCCGCCTATCAATTCCCATCAGTGCTACATATTGGTGCCATCTCATCAGCGCACATTAGTGAAGGAGATAAATTACTTATTTACAAAATGTTATAATAGAAACAAAACAAAAAAAATGACTTTTCTTTTTTTAAATGTTTGTAATTTTTTAATTTGTTTATCACAAATAAAAAAAAACAGTGGTGATTAAATACCACCAAAAGAAAGCTCTATCTGTCTCAAAACAATGATACACGTTTTGTTTGGGTACATCCTTGCATGACTGCGCAATTGTCATTCCAAGTGTGACAGTACTAAATGCTGAAAATTGGCCTGAGCCCCAGAAATCAATGGATAATTCTGCAGTAATGCGGCGTACACGCGGTCGGAATTTCCGATGAAAACAGTCCAAAGGGAGCTATTTATCGGATTTTCCGACCGTGTGTATGCCCATCGGTCTTTTTCTGTCGGAATTTCAGACGGACTTTGGATTGAGAACCTGTTCTCAATTTTTCCGACGGAAAACCTTTCTATCGGATTTTCCGATTGTGTGTATGCAATTCCGACACGCAAAATTCCGACGCATGCTCGGAAACAATTTGACGCATGCTCGAAAGCATTAAACTTCCCTTTTAT